>CM077226.1:33547105-34202105 GCA_039654775.1 Spinibarbus caldwelli | reverse complement strand
TATATTGGATCTTTATCTCCAGGGGTCAGACACTTACAGTCACACTTATATATTTATATAAAAAAAGCAATAATCCTTTTGAGGCTTGAGCACCACGTTGCCTCTTATTTCAATTAGAGACAAATCGATCTTCAGTCTGAGATGTGAGCTGGACCTTATACAGAGAGAGGAGGACGCAGGACTGGAGACACAGACGTCAAAAATAAAATACTACTTCTGGTTCTTCAGCTCACAATGCTGGAATGTTGCATTATTAACGGTATATGATGAGAAGTCCTGCTCTGATTAATACTGGAGAATATCTATAACAGCACTATGAATGATAAACTGCAATTGGAAGCACAATACATGAGACTGCAAATGTTCACATTTTCTTATTCACAAAATGTTGTTTCATCTGAAAACATGATGGATAAAAATTGCTGACGTTTCTGAGCAGTATTGATCACTCCAGTGCAGTTTCCAAATGGCAAGTTGAACATTGATGACCAATACTGCATGTTCTTTCATATGATATTCTTAACCATCCATTAAATTGCTAAAGTATTGCTGACAGAAACTATAGACAGCAGCATGTACCTGCATCTACATGTGTCTTGTAATGCAATCAATATCCATCATTAATGATTATTATATAAATAGGAGGGCTTTTCTGATGAGCTTCAGTTAAAGAAAATGTAAAGTGGTTTACAATTTTATGGGGTTTTGGGCACATCAGTTGGGCAGTAGCACTATAAAAAAAATGTTTTTTGAAGCTGTAAATAAAAACACGAGACTGTTATACAAAAATATTATTATTATTATTATTATTATTATTTTTTTTTTTTTTACAAGTTTTCTACTTCAAAATGTCATTTAATTAAATGAGTAACTTGCTGCTTCTTTGTAATTGTTTATTACATTTATTAGCATTTTATGAGTGAAAATTGTTTCTACATCATATTTTCTTCAGTGTGAACCATCTTAAACCAACTAAGGCCGGAAAATCACATTAAACTGTTTTTGGCCCCATCAGGATATCATGGTTTGTGGTAAAGAATGTCAAGAATTCCTGTTGGAATTTTTATATATGTAGAACAAAATACAATATATGCAAAAATATATGGTCACAGAATTTAGAGTATAATTTAGAGCAAATTAGTGAAATACCTGATTTACAAAGGAATTATTTTACACCCACAACCCCCCAGTGTGACTGCCTTTTATAATAAGACATTGCAATAGCATTAAAAAAAAAACATGCTGTAGAAATTCCATGTTCAGTTTCAGGATTTGATATTAATAAAAATACGAGTGTTCACATATTTTCGATATAATCCATCCTTCATAAAGCTCTCATAAACTGTGTTTCAGCCTTTGAGCACATCTTATTTGATTCTTACAGGATTTGTAATTGATCCCATTAGGATCAGTTCTAAATTCCAACAGAAATCAAGTACATTCCTTGAGGATCTGAGTTGACTGCCTGTCGCTGTCTGTGGTGCTGAACATCAGACAGCCAAACACATCAAAGACCAAGATCAACACCCACAGCAAAGATAAGAATAAGAATTAGTGATAAAATGTAAATGTACTTACATCATTAATGGAGAGGAGTATCACAAGACACATCAGAATGCTCGCAATCATCATCATTTAGAAGGTTTCTGACTCTTGGACTTTCCTCGCAGCTGTTCTGATCCCTGTGAAATTCTCAGTGGGATTCAGTGAAGTTCAGGGGAAGCTGATCTTCCTGATGCAAGGCTCTTCTCTGCTCTGCTCTGCGTTGTGAACACATGGTCACTCAGCTCCATCTGACACTGACAGACGCTTGCTCGCATGAGGGAGGAACGCCTATGAACGTCGATACAACCAATCCTATGACTTTCATTAATAGAATCATATCTGATTTCATACAATGGATAAAAGATCAAACACATTCATATTCACAAAATATGGAGATAGACAAGAAACATCATTCATACATGTTTAATACACCAGTATTTATTACCTGTAGGTCATCAGAAAACATAAGCTGTACAAAAAAAAAAAAAGACCTTGGTACTTTACAACATGACCATAATCAACAAAGATCAGCGAGACCACTTTGCAATGTACTAAACATTTCTGTGCAATAGAAAAGAAATGAATATGATTTAATCCTCATTATTTACAAATAAAACTAAAGGTAAACATTCATTTCACCAGCTGCTGGCAGGACGGCCAGGTGAAATGACTCTAATATAGCAGCGTAAATGAATTAGGGGAAAATGAGGAGAGTTGACCGATAAAAAACATCTTCAATATTACTACTATTTGAATGGAAGATTTCAGCAGGATTCATAGACTATCACATTTTAGCAATATCATATTCACGCTGTTTTTCTTTTTAATATGACAGGTCCTTAAATTCAAATTAAATCAAATTTCATAAATACATACACACTATATTTTCTTTTTCAATGCATTTTGTATTTTTTTTTAGAGGGGAGGAAGGGTAATGTGTAATCATTTGAAAATAATTTATGGACATATAAATTGAATACTGCTTAATCTGCTGAATGATAAAAAATGATTTACTGTTTGATGGCTTTGTAAGTTTGTTGCAAGTGTGTGAGACAGCTCATACTTATGATGTCATAATATTATACAATAATATATATATCAAATCCAACAAAAGTGCTACACATGTACAATGAGCCCAGAAAGTAATTGCACACTTAAACCACACTTTATGTATGGATGTCTTTGCATTAGATAACAATATCAAAAGTAAATATATTTGCATTTTTGATGACTTGTGTGTGTATAGTACCACTTTTAATTCATTAAATTTTTATAAAATACTCTCACAATTTTTAAATAACACAGACATAAGCTGCTTAATGATACTGATATATTAAATAGTAACTGCTCAAAAGAGTTATTCAGGAATCGGACTCACATTGGTTGAGTTGTATAGTTTTGATGCAGTATAAAATACCAATTCATAAGAGTCATTAATTTGGGAATCGGACTACACTGAACGCATCGTGATTTTGATTCAGTATAAAATACGAGTTCATACAGGTAATTTGTTCAGAAATTAGACTACACTTGATGTGTCACATGAACCAGTTCTTTTTAGTGAATCAAAAACATGACATCCAGTGTAGTCCAATTCCCTAACAAATGAATCTCATGAACCAGTTCTTTTTAGTGAATCAAAAACTTAAGATTCATTTGTTTGGGAATTGGACTACACTGGATACAATGCACATTTTTGCTTCACTAAAAAGAACCGGTTTCTACGAGTCTGCTGCTCCGGAATCGGACTACAATGGTTGCATTACTTGTTTTTGATTCAGTATAAAATACTGATTAGTTATTCAGTATAAAAAATTAAATATTTTTGTATATTATATATTTTTGATTCCATAAAAAAAAAAAAAAATGGATTCATAAGTTACTCATTCTGGAATTGGACTACACTGGATGCATCACATGTTTTTGATTCACTAAAAAGAACCGGTTCATAAGAGTCATTCGTTCGGCAATCTGATTACACTGGACGCGTCATATGTTTTTGATTCACTAAAAAGAACCGGAATTTAAGAGTCATTCATTTGGGAATCAGACTACACTGGACGCGCCATATGAGTTTGATTCACTAAAATGAAGCTGCTCATAAGAAGCTCATGTCAGTCGCGCAAAAAACACCATCAGAATAGTTCAGTACAGTATTTAGCAGCATTGGGAGAAAATGCACATGCGAAAAACGTAAATGGAAGTGAACAATAATCGTTTCCAGTATTTAAAAAATGCAACCAGTTCTCCACCTAATGCAATTACATTCAGACATATTAAAGTTTATCTTGTGTGTCCAAATACTTTGTAGGGCCACTGTATTTTGCATGTCCACTGTCCTGTGAGAATTGGCAACAATTAGTAACAAAACTTCAGTATTTTTTAATCAATAATAAGGCAGAAACTATCGGTCTTCCTATGAGACCCATTGTCTTGACACGTACATAATTCATGTAATGAGATACCAGACATTGAAAATGGGGCAAAACCCCCCAATCAAAAGTCATACTACTGTCACAACCACTTTTCCTCAACAACTGTATCTCGACCAATTACTATAAAAATGTCTGAATGGAAAACTGTAACAAAAAATACATATTTAAAAGTCTGTTGAGCAGAAAAGACACATCATAGAAACTATACAATGCACAAATGAGTGAAAACAAAAGGACGTGAGGTCTTTAAAGAGTCCCACTCTGAGATTTATTTTTACACTTTCTCAGTTATCCCGTCTCATTGATGTGCTCCAGATACATATTCGTTTGCCTTGAAGAATCATTGCTTCTGAGACATCAATGGTTCAATGGCGAATGCTTTCCTTGCTGCACTAATATAGTGCAAAATAACGCCTGGAATCAGAGTGGGACTTCCAGGAGAACATGATTTGTCTTGTTTTCACCTTCCATAGAAAGGCTGCATCTTCTGTGAGCAAATGTCGTCCGTGATATCTGAAGATCCCAAGTTTCCTTTCGTGTTCTCTACTATGTGTGTTGTATGTTTTGGCATTGTCTGTTCAGTAGCTCCTTCCAAATAATGAATCCTCTCAGCTGGGAAGCACAAGTCGGAAGAAAGTTGTTCTGATAAGGTCCTGACCCATCGTATAGTAGACCGCAGTTGCATAATTGACAAGTACTTGTAAGGAACTGAATATAAACAAAGGCATGATCTCACAGCATGTGAAGATGTGTGTAAAAATAAAGTATGAAGGTTTTTCTTTGCGGCTCTTGGATGTTTCTTCTTCCTCTATGTTGGATTCAAGCATTTAGGGTCCAGTATTTCAGATGGTTAGGCTTTTTTATTTATTTTTTTATTTGGAAGAGTATTTGGTTGAATCTCAAGAACATTCCTGGGTCATACTTCACCCCAAAATCAAATGGTAAAAAGGTAAGAAATTACATTTTTCATAAACAAAAAATTAAGCCTAAGGTCTATTTGCATTGTGATATTTTAATGACAATTAAGCACATTTACCCAAAAACATATTGTAAACATTAAATAGGTATTAATACATTATGATATTTGTTGTATTGTCTTTAATTTATTGTGATTTATATGAATAAAAAAAAAAGAGAATCACCGTTGACAAAACTGAGAATTACAAAAACACTGAAAGTAAATTGTTCAGATGCATTACAGTATATAAAAAAAACATTTAGGAAGAAAGTGGTTAATTTTCATAAATAATGCAATAATGTCATTTTCATAATTTTATAATGTACAAAGGTGCTAAAATAGGCTTTGTTTCATTTCATTACTTATTTTTTTCTTTTGACTTTGGGGTATAATGTGACTTGGACATGTTTTCATGAGATTCAACCATTTGCTGATGATATTTTTCATGACGTTAGTTTTCCGAGAAGGGCTACATGTCCACATCTCCGTCATATGCCAGGGTCAAGGGTTTCAATCGATTATTATTTTGTCTTCGCTGAGGTTTCTTTGGCTTTTTGCTGTGGACAAAAGAATGATGCAGTTGTCACTCTCAAAACCTTGGATGTTTAACACAGACTGTGTGTAGTCTATCTTATGAGACAACACATTTTATATTACACAAACACAGTATATATTATATATGCATATGCATGTTATGACATATGATACAAAAATGAAATCATGAAATATGTTTAAAAACAAGACAATGAAAAATCATGATGATCGGTAATAGCTCAGTTATGACTTATGATGAAATATAATAGGTGCCCTGATAGGTCCAAAATGATGTGTAAAGCAGTTGGACTTCATTAAAGACTGCACTGGCCTAATTAGTTTTCAGCATTATTGCAACATATAATCATAAAAAAAGTTGCTGCTCCAAAACCTAGTGATTTGCCCCCACAGGTAACATTTTCAGGCATAATAGATGCAAAGTCTGTTCCAAAACGTGGGAAACATGATAATGCTGCCTATTGATACACCTCATTTGGGCCTAATTCTAAGGCAAAATCACATGTATCCATCACGGAGAACGCAATCTCAAAAATCATTACGACATATCAGTGGGAAAAAATAAATAAATAAATAAAAAATAATGATTAAAAAATCTTGATAAAAAAATAGTTTACTAGAATTAAAAAGTAGGCTATTTGTGGATTATTACTGATATAGTATATAATATATTATATTACTATTTATGCTGTTATTTACCTTTTAATTTAAATTTAATTTTTATATTTTGTTTTCATTTTAATTTCAATTTTAGTTAAAGTTGTAGTCATTTTGTTGTATCTGTGTTTTGCATATGTTTATATAGGTTTGTTTCATTTAGTTTTAGTCATTTTAATATTTCAACTTAAACTAAATGAAACTAAATGAAAATGAGAAATGTTGCAGCTAGCAGAATAAGAAGCATTTATTTAACATATTTAAGTTTTATTTGTATTTTATTTCAGTTAACATTTATTTTGAGTAGTGTTCATTTTCTCAGCTTTTTAAAATTTAGTCTTAGTTTTAGCCCTGTATCAAATATTCTTTTTTAATTTTTATCATATTTAGTCAACCTATCCTGTTTTTTTTAGTCAAATTTTAGTTAAAGTCTAAGAATTTTAGTCTAGTTTTAGTCAATGAAAAAGTCATATTTTTGTCATGCTGCAAAATGGTTCGACTGATAATCACAATTATTTTGATCAAAATTACAATCATGATTACTGATCATAATTGTTGTCATTTGAGAAATCATATAAGAATTGCTGCATTTCACCTATAAGCACCTCATCTAGTTTCCTGATTTATTCAGTTATCGTATAAATTAAAACACTCTACAGTCTACATTATGAAAACTGGTCAAACTCAAAAGCTTTTATTAAAAAGCTAAACAGCAAAGTTCTTAATAATAATTACAATATTTATAGCCAGTTATACATAGTATAATTGTCAGTATAGTCAGTTTATACATATATATACAAATTTTCTGTATTGTGGTTGCCAGATGTTGAGTTTAAATCCCCTTGTCAGAGCTTCTGTCTTAAAAATCCAAACATAGATCACAACTATAAAATTGTTAGCAATTGTGGTTGCTTTATAAAGCAATCACGATTGTTAACAATTTATATTGAAAAAAAGATTGTCAACAAATGTTTTGTTCTATAAAAATTAACACTACTTTTGAGTAACTGTTTTTTAATGGTTTTAGTTTTAGCTATCGATAATAACCATGCTTAGAAGGCAGTATGTAGGCGGTAGGAACCAATGCAAGCTCACTAGGATTTGCAGCAGAGCTATTTTTTAAAATCCTTTTCTAAACCAACAAACCATAAATAAGCAGCCTACCCGGGCAGCTCGATGCATTTAGCATCAGAATGTAAGGCACAGACTGAGGTGGAGGCACGAGGCAGAGGGGGCTGAGATGTCAGGAGCCTGTTTCTCCAGCCTTTAACTGGCTCTTGACTCTTGACTTGGCTGCTGGCACTCAGGGCAGGTGTACGTCAGCTCATGGACGTCTTGGCCCATCCATACCACCGTACCGTTGGCAGAATCTGGCGTCCCGAGAGACCGCCGGACGGCACAGTAACTGCTGCTCATGACGGCGAGGGAGGCATGGATGAGGGTGGGATGCGAGTTAAAGAAAAACAGAACCAAACGAATGTATGGAGTGAATGAGAAAATAAAACGAGTGATGATGAAGCGAACGGAAAGGGTTGTTGTTCTTACCATGCGAGGTAAATCATTGACACTATAAATACCAGGAGGACAAAAACACCTGCCGCTACACCATACACCCACGTCTTCAGCTTTCCATCTAAAGAGGTGAAAGATATTTAGCATAGGCCAACAAACAGAAGCAAAATGCAAAACTATATTAAGTTGGTTGGTTAGTGTCTTAACGCCATGCCATCTTCTTGGGCTATTTTCACAGCTCCCAAAGATGAAATACTACAAAAGTGCCATTTAAAACAACTATAAAAAGGATTTAGATAAAAACTCCAAAATGTACAGAAGCTTGTAATGGTATTTGCGACTTCATCTCACAATTCACAACTTTTTTTTCTCTTGCTGAGTTTATATTTCACAATTGCAAATTCTAAACTAGCAATTGAGAGTTTATATCTGGCAAGTCAGAATTTTTTTTTTCCTTAGAATTCATAGATTTTGCAATTCTGACTTTTTCTTTCATTGAATTGCAAGTTTCTATCTTGCAGTTGCAGTCTAAACTACTAACTGAGTTTATATCTTGGAGTTCTGACTTTTTTCTCTGAACTCTGAGTTCTGGCAATTATGGATTTTTTTATTTAGAATTCTCAGATCTTGCAAATCTGACTTTTTTCATTTTTTCATCAAATTGCAAGTCTAAACTAAACTAACTAAACTAACAAGGTTCTAAACTATTTCACAATTGTTATTAATTGTTTTCCCTGAGCTCTGTGTTTACAATTTTAAATTATTGTTTTTCCCACCACAGAACAAAAATAAAGTTATTGCAATATTTTTTCCCACAGTTCTGACTTTTTTCCTCAGAATTGGGAGTTTATATCTCACACCTGCTTATAAAGCAATAGTTAGTTTATAAAAGCAATTAGTTTATAAAAGTTATAAACTAATAATTCTGAGTTTACATCTCGAAATTGTTAGAATACTCCGTTTAGATTTTGCAATTCTGACTTATTTCTTTGAGTTTACATATCGCAGTTTCATATGTTAAACTAGTAATTGAGTATTAGTTTTTCCGCCAAGGGATAAAAAAAAAAAAAAAGAAAGAAAAAAGAATATTGTGACTTTTTTTTTATCTTACAATTCTGGCTTCTTTTTTTCCTGCTATAGTACTTATTTTTTTATTTTGTGCTGGGAAAAAAAACCCCTGAATTGCAATATGTAGACTCAGAATTCAGAGCAAAAATAAAAAATAAAAATCAGAATTGCAAGATATAAACTGAATTTTGAGATAAAAAGTTGCAGTTGCCTTTTTAATTTTTAATTTTTTTTTATTCCATGACAAAAACAAGCTTCAATAAAAATGGATTCAGTGTTGACTGAAGATTTCGACCTGTCAATTTCAAGATTTTGGGTTTTTTGGTTTTTCATAAAGTGTTTTTTCAGACTAGTGGAAAGAATTCATCCTAAAGACACTGTTAAGTGTTTCTTTTATAGCACTTTATCTATTTGTGTCAACAGACTTAAATTAAAATACATATTTTTAGGCCGTTTTCTCAAAATGAGTTTTTTCTCCTACACTGAGCCATAAATCTCCACTTCAGTAGCACTTACACACGCCAAACTTAACATTTTTATTCCTGTCTATATCCTGAAGGATTTTACAGAGGGATTTGTTCATATATAATTTGCTTGATTATATACAACATTTTAATCTCCCAAAAATTGTGAAAATATAGTGTTTTCTGTCTGTTCTAAGTATTTTCTGAATTATGGAGTGACAAAATGACATACCCAAAATTCCCTCTGTAAAAACTTTTGACTCTAATATGTCACAAAAAAATTAAACAAGAATTTTGAAACTGACTTCATCCAGTGTTTAGATTTTTGTACTAGAAATGTATGCAAATTAGCACATATTTCATTAAATAATGCCTCATTTGCATATTTAAACCTAACATTTTAGAAAACTTGTAATACAAAAAATGTTTGCAATTATCAATGTAATCAATCAACTAGGTAAGTAAGGCGATAACTATTAATTAATTTTTTTTTACCCTATTCACCTGCAGTGTCTTGCCATAAATGTGTTTGCTGAGTAATATAATTTCCTTAGAGAACTTTTAAGACCTTTGAGCACAATTAAATAAAATATGTTTAAAGAGAAACTGGACTAAAGAAATCGAAATGAAACATTTACCTGGTCCAAAGGGCTGCAGGTACCAGGTGCGTCCGGCGCGGCCAGGCTGTACCGTGGTGGGCAGGGTGGGGTTGATGGCCCGGCTGGTCTTCACGTCAGCTTTCTTGTCCCCTGCGGTGGGGATTTCAAGCACAGGGATGGGCGTACACTGCTCCAGCATCCCCTCGGCCGTCAGCACCTCAGTATAGCCCTCCTCACACATACATACACCCTCCTGCAGGGGGCAGCAAAGGCACATAAATACGATCATGCTTTCTGCTTCCTCTCAAAGCTTATGACCCAATTCAGTCCTAAAACCAAGATATTTCTGCACTCTCAGTTCTAAAAGGTCAATGTTTTTTTCAGTGGTTTTTGGCTAAATGCACCTGAAATAAGGTCTGTGGTTAACACAAGCTCATTTTATTCTATGGCATGAATACATGCAATATATTTAAGCTTTAACATGTCTTTTTTGTTGCTAAATATGACTACAGAGGTTTTTGGGGGCATTAAATGTCATCACACTGAACAGATAAACTCATCAACTCACTAGTTGCTTTCACAGCCTTGTTGCATTCATAACCAACTTTCCAACATGGTAATTTTAAGTAAACACTGAAAGAGCTGTTGAAGCTTAATGGTGGTGACGGTGAAGTTGTGCAACTGTGGTGCAGTTCATTTATAGCCCAGCTTTAGATTTTTACTTCTGTTGATTGCATTTAGACTTCACAATTCATAAAATTTGTGCTCATTTGTGAAGGTCATCTTGATGAACAAAACGTGTAAGATTCATAAACCTTCCACAATATTTTCCACAATAATACAAAAGCCAGTGGAAAAATCCTGTTGGATTTTTGTCGAAGGAACCAGTGTGATGCTAACTTCTGGGTTGGCCTACAAAAATACATCATCCCTGCAGCACTCCATTGACCAAGAAAATAAATGTTATCACCAATCCCTAGTGAAAAGAGAACATTCACACACTTTTTTTTTTTTGCTAATGTGCAAGGGATTGTGGGTAAAATTACCTCAAAAAGCATGCACACTTCAAAAATCGACTAGAAATATTTGTATTATTTGTGCATTTTCTTAAAATGATAAAAATTTGTCCTGCAAACACATAAAAAAGCTCATTGAGCATGCTTCAGAAATATAGATCAATTGTATCCAAAAATAAAAACAAAAGTACAGCTTATGACCATGCTTTTCTGTTGCATTCATTATGATAATTGCAGCTGGAGCAACTGTCTGCAGTTACAGACTCTCAGGCTCAGAATTGCATTAATCCCACAATCCTCTTGTGTCTTACCTCTGAGCAAAATGACTGTGGTTTGTCACAAGGTGGATCACATGACTGGTCCGTCCCTGGCAGTAGCGCTGGAGGGCATCCACCTGGAAGAAATAACATTTTTAAGGTTTTGACAACAACTCGGCTTGGAAGAAAGTAATCAGTCAATCAAAAATGTGCATACATACAATATGTGCTAGAAAATTGGCATCTTTTGCACAATACATATTACAGTATATACTGCATACTGTGAGTAGATGCTGGTATCATAGTCTCCTATGTTCTTTTGTGTGTCATGATAATATACTCCATCTAAAACCACAGTATTTAAAAGAAAACTCTGATAATTCGTTTTTTTTTTTTTAATTATTATGCATGGAGCTTTCATGAGCTCATTTTTTCAGAAGCTACAAAAATTCATTTGTCACACCACAGGACCATTAAACATGACTTTGTGAAGGCAAGAAGGCATTTAAAAGTGGCGAAAAACATACAAAAAATACCAACAGGGCCTGATGTACTCATTGCTTTATACTGTACATGCATATACATTTTAACCTGAAATCTTGAAATTGATTAAAAAAATTAAACAGACACATTATGCATCAATGACCAATAAGCAAAGTGGCTCTGATGGTTTTTATTAGTATGTGTTATTCCTCGTTGGCTGCTTATACATGTGACGTAAAGAAACAGATGTGAAGCGGTGAAGTACAGCACCTGTGACGTTTATTCCATCCGAGCGCTGACACCAGATCAGCTGAGGATTACCCATCCACTGGTACTCATAACACTCCCCATCTAGACGGAAATCAATAGAGTAAATATACACTCTGCAGCTGTACACTTTTAGGCAGCTGTAGAGAGACTCGATAAGGGTGTTTTCATACAATCTCCTTTAAAAGTGCCAAAACTATTAAAAAGGACCAAAATGTGAACCAAGTGCATGGTTGACGGTAGCCATTGACTTCCATAGTATGGAAAAAAATACTATGAAAGTCTATGGCTACCGTCAACTGTTTGGTTGCCAACATTCTTCAAAATTTCTTCTTTTGTATTTGACGGAAGAAAAAAAAAAAGGTTTGTAACAAGTGGGTTGTGAATAAATGACGACTCAATTTTCATTTTTGGGTGAACAATCCCTTTAAAAGAGAATGCATTTGTAAATCAAGCCGAAGACATCCAACTGCATTCTGTTAAAATTCTTAAATACACGCACATAAATATATACATGCCCTTGTGAAAAAGAAGTATGCTTAATTGTATTCATGTGCACTTATAGTGCACTTTAAATCTTAAGAGTATACTTTTGAAAACTGTACTTGCAGATAACATAAAAGGCACTTTTAAGTGCATTTACAGAGTGCACTTTCTTGACTATATTTCTCAACACATTTTTGCACAGTACCTATTTTAAATTCTTATATTATAATTGTTTCGTTGTGCTTTAAAGTAATACACTTATTTTGATGTGTTGATTAATGTACCAAATGTAAAGTACTTGATTGTAATTTTAACTGTAGTTTGTTCTTTGATATTACATTTAAAGTTAACATCTGCAATGTATTAAATTGCAACATCATTATAAATGTGTAATTATAAATATATTTAAATACATGACATACAAATTTCAGAAGAAATGACATTAAAGTATATTTTAGTTTTGCATAAATGCTTCAAGGAATTATGAAATTACATACAGAGATGTACTTAGATCCTACTTAAGTGGATCAAAAAACCTCTTATGTTCAAATAATTGCATTTAATATAAATTTTATCTATAATCATGTAATGACAATTAATATGCAATTAAGTAATTAAGACAAAGTGTATTTTATTTGCATAACAAGTACTCTTTTTAAAAGTATGCCCAAGTGTACTTGTTTTTGCAAAGATGATAAAATGTTAAATTCTTAAAACTGTTCATGTTGAATAAAATCAAAGTAAAGCAGAGTCTTTATGCCAATGAGAGAGGAGGAGCACGAGTCTCACTGCTGCAGGCCCGGGTCTGCCACTCCTGATCGGGGCACTGAGCGATGTTCTCCGGCTCCTGCGCGATGACGGCACGTGAACGGACCTGCACCGGAGTGAAGTCCAAACGCTGGCCCTTCACACACACACTCTGACACGAGCTCCAGTCAGACCACTCCATCAGGTAACAGTCACCTGAACAGATCAACACGAGAGATGAGCTGCCCGATAGCCGACTCGTTTCAGCATGATAACAACAGAAGCGCTGGGGAAGCTGTGAAACTAATTTGACGTAATAATTCACTTATAATTTAAAGCAGTTCAAATGTAGTCATATCTACAAGCATATAAATTATATATATATATATATATTGGTCGATCCCTTAATAGTATTGCCCCTGTGTGTCATTTAATTGTTTTTTTTTCTTATAAATAATTTCTAATGCATACAGTAAAAATAATGTACATATATATGTATGTATGTATGTGTGTATATATATGGGTCATAGACAAAAAAAAAAAAATATTTTTAGTTGCTTATATATATATATATATATATATATATATATATATATATATATATATATATATATATATATGTATATATATATACACTGTATATAACCAGTCAAACTACCTTACCTAATATATATAGTTCATTTGCAAAAACAGATAACTCGGTTTTTAACAATTTTCAAAAAACATGTTTTTTCATTGTGCATTCCAATTAATCTCAATTAAACCGCAGTTGGGTTATTTTGATTTGGTTAAAAAATAACTAAAAAAATACAGCTAACCAACAACAATAAAAACATGATAACAATAAAAAAACAGGATTTTGGAAAATGTAAAAAAAATGGAGTTATCTGTTTTTGCAAATAAACTCTTCATATATATATATATATATATATATATATGTATATGAAACCATCAACCACACTACCAGTTAAAAGTTTTTGAACAATAATATTTTTTTTTGTTTTTTAAATAAGTCTCTTCTACTCACCAAGCCTGCCTTTATTTGATCCAAAATACAGCAAAAACAGTAATATTGTGAAACATTTTTACTATTTAAAATAACTGCTAAAAATTCAGCTTTGAAATCACAGGAATACTTTACATTTTAAAATATATTCAAACAGAAAACAGTTATTTTAAATAGTAAAAATATATATCAAAATATTACTGTTTCTGCTGTACTTTGGATCAAATAAAGGCAGGCTTGGTGAGCAGAAGAGACTTATTTAAAAAACAATAAAAAATCTTACTCTTCAAAAACCTTTGACTGGTTGTGTATTTGTTCAATATTATACAGATTTTATATTCAGAATAAAACAGAAAATCTATAGTGTTGTCATTCTTGGCTTGCTGGGGTTTTTTAATGAGTATTTTTTTCTGTTTGTCCCAATAACAGTGCGTTACCAGGGCAGGGTAAGGTGCAGGTCTCCTCCAGAACAATATTCGTATCTCCGTCGACGGCCTGCTCCAATCCAGCACAGAGCTCTTCCTCTACAATGCTGCTCTTCCCATCACCGGAGCCGTCTGATACAAAGCAAGACAGGTTCCGGAAACGCAGGCCCACCCCACACACCACCTCCTACAACACACACACACACAGGTTCAGATGTGAGCGCCGAGCAGTCATAAACACTTCCTAAATCCAAAGATCAAAAGCAGGATTGAAACGGAGGAGGATCAGAGAGAATAATAGAAGAGAAGACGAGGTTGACAGCGAGATTGGAAAACAAGGTGTTGGAAGAGTAAGGAGTTCCAGCGCGGGTCGTTAACGTATTCAGAGCGTGTGCCGTTGGGCGACTGAGGTGTTTAGCTCCAACCATTGCTCTGTTGTACAATACAGTTCAATAAACACTAAAACCTTTCAATTTCATGAGTCACAATGGAGATTTGTAGAAAAAAAAAAACAAAAAGCAAAAGATTAGATGATAAACTTATTATAGATTAGGGATGTACAATACTGTTCAAAAGTTTGAGTTTTAATTTTTTTTTTACTTTTATTTAGCAATGATGCATTAAGTTGATCAAAAAGGACATTAAGACATTTAAGACATTAATAATATTATTTTAATATTATATTCATTTCTATCATAAATATTCATCTTTTGAACTTTATATTCTTCAAAGAATCCTGAAAAAATGTATCATTTCCACAAAAACATTAAACAGCACAACTGTTTTTAACATTGATTATAATAATAAATGTTTCTTGAGCAGCAAATCAGCATGTTAGAATACTTTCAGAGGGATCATGTGACACTGAAGACTGGAGTAATGACGCTGAAAATTCAGCTTTGCATCAAGGGAATAAATTACATTTTAAAATATATTCAAATATAAAATAGTTATTTTAAATAGTAATAATATTTCACAATTTTACTGTTTTTACTGTATTTTTTTATCAAAGAAATGCAGTCTTGGTGAGCGGAACAAATCTTACCGACCCCAAACCTATGAACGTAGTACTATTGTGAACCTTAGTGTGGATAGTTTGACATTGACATTTTGTCTTTTTTTAGAAAAAAATCATGAATTGTGAAATATAGACTTGACCTAGAACCTTTGCAAGTCCGAGTTCACCAAACTTGGAATGTTTTCTTTGAACATGAATGGATTTTTGTGATGAAGTTTCATCTTGCAGTGCTTGATGAACTCTGATCTGTGAATTTACATTCAGCTGTTTGATCTATAAGAACTGAAAAAGACCTCGACACGGCACTCGGACCACGGGCCGTACTGCCATCTGTAACAGGGTCTCACAGGACACGGCTTCCACTGCTCCATCTGAGACGGACACGGCCTGCCGTCCCCCTGAGACGCCTCAACCACCGTCCGTCTGCGCCACATCTTCCCTGAGGAATTGAGACAGAAGACAGAGAAATGAGTTTGAGCTTCAGTTCCACAGAGAGCAACACAATTTAAAGAAATAGCTGACCTCAAAAATCTTGTTCTGTACCACAGTAAAAATATGGTAATATGACTTATGTAGTTATATATACTTCATAATTATATTATATCATATTTTCTTTTTCTTTTTTTTCGCAATACATTTAGAAGAGATTTTTCACAATACCTTGCAAAGGTTTGGGGTCAATATGATTTTTTTTTTTTAAGTGTTTTTAAAAGAAGGCTCTTTCATCAAAAATTCAGTAAAAAAAAAAGTAAGATTTTGAAATATTACTACAATTTAAAATAACAGTTTTCTATTTGAATAGATTTTAAAATGTAATTTATTCCTGTGGTGCAAAGCTGAATTTTCAGCATCATTACTCCAGTCTTCAGTGTCACATGATCTTTCAGAAATCATTCTAATATGCTGATTTGCTGCTCAAGAAATATTTATTATTATAATCAATGTTGAAAATAGTTGTGCTGCTTTTGTGGAATCCATTTCCTTTTTTTTTTTATCAAGGTTCTAGGATGAATTGAAAGTTCAGAAGAACAGCATTTATTTGAAATATAAATCTTTTGTAACATTACAAATGTTATTAATATCACTTTAGATAAATGTATTCCGAATAAAATTATTCATTTCTTTCCAAAAAATCAAATAAATAAAAAACTTGCTGACCCCAAAGTTTTGACTGATAGTGAACATTACGAGAGTGAAAAATACAGTCACAAAAGTTTAGATTTTTTGGAGTGAAATATGACCTGATCCTGTTTTTGACAGATTTGGTGCTCTGCACACACACACACACACACACACACACACACACACACACATATCTTTCAGTTTCTAGCTCAAGGCACGGCAGTCCTAGCTCATCCCACATGTGTTTAGCATAAAACTGCACACAATGCACCGCCTTCTGTCTCGCTCTGCTTTTTCTGCCTTCTCTTGGAAGTGTTTGGCAGGCAGACTGTCAGTTTCTATCTAGCGCTGCTTCCATCTATTTTCGTCAAACAGTACCTTCTCAAAGTCCACCATTTCATCTCGTGTTTCTGAATTCTAGCTCCATTCTCCTATGCTGTCTTTTTTCTCTTTTTCTCAATTTTACAGTCTACATACTCACCTAGTCTCAAACAGGTGAGCATTGCACTAGCAACACCAAGACCATTGTTTTGCTTTGTTTTTCTTTAAACAGACCCGATCCTCCCTATACGCAGAATACGCAAGCTGCGTAGGGCCCCTGAAACACCAGGGGGCCCCCTTGCTCTCAAAGATGTTTTAATTTTAGTTTAGTTTTTGAATTTGGCCAGCGGTTATGAAAACATGAATGATCATTTCTTTTAATGTGGTGCGCTGTCATGCTCTCACGCTCTCTACGTAAAAAGCAGCCAAATCACGTAACGTGAATGTCACACAGTCTCTTGCTCTTACTAAAAAAAAAAAAAACAAGTTGAAAGCATAACGAGCCACAGAAGAGATACTGTTTCTCGAACGCTTTCCGTGAGCGCGATTCGAGACGGGGTGAAACACGAACAAATGTGTTTCATCCATTCTTTCACCTCAACATCTCAACTTTTCATTTTTTTAAAGAAATTAATCATTTTATTCAGCTAGAATGCATTAAATTGATCAAAAGTCACAGGACAGATATTTATAATATTACAAAAGATTTCTAATTCAAATAAATGCTATTATTTTGAACTTTCTATCCATTAAAAATCATGACACAACTGTTTTGAACATTGATAATAATAATAATAATAATAAATGTGTCTTGAGCAGCAAATCAGTATATTAGAATGATTTCTGAAGAATCAGGATTCACTGAAGACTGAAAATTCAGCTTTGCATCACACGAATGTTAACATATATTAACATAGAAAACGGTTATTGTAAATAGCAATATTATTTCACAATATTACTGGTTTTTATGTATTTTGATCAAATAAATGCAGCCTTAAAAAACTAACTGTCCCCAAACTTTTGAATGTGTGTATCTGACAATTACAAATATATTTAATGCAGCAGTAAGAAGTCATATATTTGTCCATTTTTTCGGCTTTACCTTCAAGGCCACAGGTCTGTGAGCAGTCTGACCAAGCTGACCAATCAGAGAGCTGGCAGTTGACTGGACAGTCCACTGTACAGGAAGCATTCATCTGCCATTTCTTCTCTAAGCGCAGCTGCGGGGAAAAAAATAAGACATAAGAAATAAGCATTAATGAAAAAAGGTCATTCCAAAGGAGAAACATCCGAGAACCAAAGACTTCAACAAAAGTGACGATATGGTCTGTGTAATCACACTTCTTTTTAGAAACAACTGATATATATATAGTACTAGGGGTAGTTGTGTTCTACACTAGAGAGGTTTGTAACCCTGATATAAAGTGGGCTGATGGAAAACTGGGTTACAGGGTTAATATGCCGTGAATATGATTTATCGCCCACAGGGTCCAGTTAGTGACCAGAGCTGTCAGATTTTGACTGATCTTTTGCCATCTCTTTTCACATTAATCTACAGTTTAAAATGGCACAAAATAACCTTGTTTCTTTTCCACTTGATCTCAACATCATATTAGTAGATATAACGTCATTACAGTAGATTTTCTTTCTTTTATGTTTTAGTGATCTTTGCTAAGGCATATTTTTGAGGAATATACTGTTTAAAAGTTTGGGGTTAGTAAGATTAGATTTTTTGATATAAATTCATACTTTTATTCATCAAGGATGCATTAAATTAATCAAAAGTGACAGTAGAGACATTTGTTACAAAAAATTATATTTCAAATAAATGCTGATCTTTTGAACCTTCTATTCTTCAAAGAATCCAGAAAACAATTACCATAGTTTCCACAAAAATATTAAGCAACTGTTTTCAAATTGTGCAAATTATCATATTAGAATGATTTCTGAAGAATCATGTGATACTGAAGACTGGAGTAATGATGCTGAAAATTCAGCTTTGATCACAGGAATAAATTACATTTTACAATCTATAAAATTAGAAAATGAGTTAATTTAAATTGTAGCGACAATTTACAATTTTACTGTTTTTTACTGTCTTGTGAGCAAAAGATGAAAATAATCTTCCTGAACCAAAACCTCTGAATAGTATTATAAAATTTTATATACACAATGTAGTATATTGTATATATATATATATATATATATATATATATATATATATATATATATATATCATTGTAATATTGTAACATTGCACAGATTTTTGTGTAAAACAAAATAAAATAAAGCCCACACTGAGGATTATAAGAGTCATGAAGCTTTTCATTAAAATAGAATTTAAGTGTAAAACCCAAACTTTCCTAAGACTTTAACACTATTCTCTTGTTGGTACTGGAAAAGCAACTCTAGCTACTTCTACTGAGAAGAAAATAATGAAATTCACAAGAGGCAGCATCTGTAAATAAATACACAAACCTCCTCGCAGTACTTGAGGTCAACAGATTTGCCGTCACTTCTAACGCAGTCCAGCATCCTCGTCTTGAGACCGATTCCACACACAGCGCTGGCACTTAACTGGCACGTGCTCCAGTCTAAGTGAACACACACACACACACACAGATTATTTCACCCTGCGGGTTCTCATTAAACTACATGTCTAGGTCAGAGGTTGCTTGTGTCCTCGTGAGTGGATGGTTTGAGGACACAGTCTCAGCTCCAGAAACTGACACCACCGCTGCGCTTCACTTTGACGTTCTTGGAGGGGAATCGTGAATGAAGTCTGAGCAGATGGAGGAAGCAGCTCCAGTAATGATCCAAACTCTTGAATGACTCATTCATGTGAACGGTAACTCAAAACAGCAAGAGAAAAGGAAGTGCTGCGTGGATAATGCCCAGACTAGAAGAACTAAAAAACAGCAGGCAGCCAAAGAGTAGGACAAAAGTGTTCAAGTCAGCAGGAAACGGCACTCACAACCAATTTTACTGCAGTACCATGGTGTATTTTTAGAGAGAAAAGCATGTTTTATGAGGTAAAAACATTGATTTTATTAATTGATTTGGATCATTAATGTCACATTAACTTTGGAAAGAACACAATTTGGCAAACCAGTTGGGAAATTAAGACACCTATAAACATTACTATTTTATCATTTTAATGTAATGTCAAATATAAAATTATTATAATTGTTATTTTTCTTAAATACCTGATTTTTTATTTTACAGTGAAATATTACAATACTAATATTTCTGGTTTTGTTTTTATTTAGAAATGTATATATTTTAGTTAGTAGTAGTAATGATAATAATAATAATAATAATAATAATAATAATATTAATAATAATAATAATAATTATTATTATTATTATTATTATTATTATTATTATTATTTAAAATTTGATTAATTTTGATAAATTTTGTTTTGTTTAAAAAAGGCCTAGTTTGTAAGGTTGCACATGGCCAATTATAAAAATAATTAATAATATATATTTTTAAACACCCTTGTTTTTAGTGCTGCACAATTTGGTCAATTATAATAATAATAATAATAATAATAATAATAATAATAATAATAACAATAACAATAACAATAACAACAACAACAACAACAACAACAACAATAATAATAATAATAATAATAATAATACTTTTTATTATTATTGGCCACGTGCACTGCTTTTTTTAACTAAAAATAATAATAACCACATTTTAAATTATTATTATTATTATTTTATAGTCATATTGTTATAAAGTGTTGGCCAAGATGTAGGCCAAATTGTGCAGCCTACAAACAAGCACAGGAAATATGGATTTTTAAAATTATTATTATTTAATTTATTTGCATTTTAATTTGCATTCAATTCGATTTTTCCTCAAATCAAGCAACCATAGTTAGGAAACCTGTTTGGGGAAACACTGTGCACTTCTGGTCTACTCACCGGTGATGTTGTAACTGTAGTGAAAGCAGCTGCGGTTCAGGAGGCAGGGCTCAGTCTGCATGCTGACCGGACAGTCCTCTCCTTCTTTAGGCAGACGCAGCGCAAACGCCGTCCTCTGCCGATCTCCTCTTCCAGAACATGGCTTTAAGAGGCCGATAAAACAGACTGCTGTTCATTCACGTTAATGAGCTCATAATTCTCTCATATTTCTCCTCAAGCTGTTCATTTACTGTCTAACAAGTGACTGGCTCTGATTTTTTTATGCCACTATTTATGCCTCAATGTCAGTTGGCTCTAACTGAAATCATATAAGCCCAGGATAAAATTATCTCCCTGTTAGCATAAGCCAAAAATGTTATTGCTCAGACTGCTAAAGGGATTTCTTAGACATATCAGATGCTTAGGATAAAAAAAATCAGTGTTGTTATTGTTAATCAGTGTTGCTATTGTTTTGGGGATTTAAATAAAGCTGGAATAAAATATAAATATTAGACATTAACTTAAAAAAACTTAGTTAAAATTAGTAATGTTGCCTTGGCAACTAACTGAAATAAATATCTGTATGTATTAAAATTATTAAACGTAAAATTATAACTAAAGAAATAAATTAATATAATAAAAGATATAAAACAGTAATAATTATAACACATATACATTAATTAAAGATATAAAAAATACTCATAGAAATGACAAAAGCACATAAAATTATAAACATGATTAAAAATCTATTTTGGATTGAAATAAAGCTGAAATTAATTATAAATATTACATTAATTTAAAAATATTTTTTTTCTAAAATTACTAAAAACTGAAATAAATAAATTACTAAAAAAAATTTAGGTTTGTGAAGCTGAAGTTAAAAAAATATCAGATGAAAAACTTGAACTGAAAAAACTTAAATGAAAATTAGAAATGTTGCCTTGGCAACTAACAGAAATAAATTGTTGTAAGTTGAAGTACAACAATTACTAAAACTAAAATAAAAATAAATCTAAACAAATATAATAGTATATTTGTTTAGATTTATTTTAAAAAACTAATAAAAATAACAAAAGCACATAACAAAAATATTAAAACAAACAAAAATTTGAGAAAAATAAACGCCAATTCAAAATATTGCGCATAATGCTAAAAATATATATAGTGGATAGTAGCTAACTTGTTTGTTCTGAGATATGTGTGAGTATATATTGAGATCTTTTGATTGCAGACTTTGCTCTCTTGGCAAATCTGATGCACTGAGATATTGCTGAGAACTTTTCTGAGAAGAAGTGAAATATTACAGAGATCAAATTAATGTGGAGATGCAACCCTAGTGTGAACAGGGTTTAATGGATTAGCGATAACCCTGACCAGGTCACATGGGGTCCAGGGGCTCCAGTCAGACAGCACGCAGTCCTCAGGACAGGGCAGGCGGCTCTCCCTCGTGCCCTGCGGCATCTCCTCTGGATCACACAGATAGTCCTCCACCGCATCAGAGGGACCATCCACTGTGTTCAACATACACCTGCAGGACCATCAAAGATGAGCACAGTATAATGTCAGTAACAGTACATTAAATATAAGGAAAGGCATCTTTGACACTCACCTGACTCTTCTGGTCTGAACGCCCTCGCCACAGTTCTCCTTCAGATCCACGTTACTGACCTTCCACATGCTCCAGGGTTCAGCTACCCAGATATACTGACTGCAGTCACTGACGCACGGGACCACCTCATAGACCTAAAACACCAGACCACCCACCACACATATACAGTCACACACAATACAACACTTCTCACTGAAAGAGATGAAATGGTTTTGAAAATAAGGAGTATAACAACATGTTCAGTGGAAGGTCAAACTAAATATTACTGTATAGGAGCTGCTTTATTTCCTATTCTACAAAAATGTACTACATTTAACATGAATAATTTGCAGTTTTTGCTGCTACGAAAATTTGGGACATGTCTAAAAGCAGTTTAAAGATTAGATTTCTGTGATTTTTTTAATATATAAAAGAAATGAAATATATAAATAAATAAATCAATTAAAGTTAATCACGATAAATAAATAAAAATAAATAAATAAATATTACAAAGCAAAAACACCAGCATATTAATTCAACATATTGTCATAATTAGATCAATAACGAAACTGAAATAATTATAAAAAATTTGAGTGAAAATAAAATAATAAACCCAATGGAATATTAATTCAACAGATGGTCATAAATAAATAAATAAATAAATAAATAAATAAATAAATACAACCCGAATTCTTGAAATGTTGGGACGTTTTTTTAAATTTGAATAAAATGAAAACTAAAAGACTTTCAAATCACATGAGCCAATATTTTATTCACAATAGAACATAGATAACATAACAAATGTTTAAACTCAGAAATTTTACAATTTTATGTACAAAATGTGCTCATTTCAAATTTGATGCCTGCTACAGGTCTCAAAATAGTTGGGACAGGGGCATATTTACCATGGTGTAGCATCTCCTCTTCTTTTCAAAACAGTTTGAAGACGTCTGGGCATTGAGGTTATGAGTTTCTGGAGTTTTGGTGTTGGGATTTGGTCCCATTCTTGCCTGATATAAGTTTCCAGCTGCTGAAGAGTTTGTGGTCGTCTTTGACGTATTTTTCATTTAATGATGCGCCAAATGTTCTCAATAGGTGACAGATCTGGACTGGAGGCAGGCCAATTCAGCACCCGAACTGAACGCTGAAGACATGCTGGAAGGTCTCTCTCCTCTTTAGCCTGGAGTACACGGCGTCTGTGATTTCCAACAAGAATGTCACATTTGGACTCGCCTGACCATAGAACACTTTTCCACTTTGAAACAGTCCATTTTAAATGAGCCTTGGCCCACAGGACACGATGGCGCTTCTGGACCATGTTCACATATGGCTTCCTTTTTGCATGATAGAGCTTTAGTTGGCATCTGCAGATGGCACGGCGGATTATGTTTACCGAGAGTGGTTTCTGGAAGTATTCCTGGGCCCATTTAGTAATGTCAATGACAGAATCATGCTGATGAGTGATGCAGTGTCGTCTGAGGGCCCGAAGACCACGGGCATCCAACAAAGGTCTTCGGCCTTGTCCCTTACGCACAGAGATTTCTCCAGTTTCTCTGAATCTTTTGATGATGTTATGTACTGTAGATGATGATATTTGCAAAGCCTTTGCAATTTGACGTTGAGGAATGTTGTTTTTAAAGTATTCCACAATCTTTTTACTCACTCTTTCACAGATTGGAGAGCCTCTGCCCATCTTTACTTCTGAGAGACGCTGCCTCTCTAAGACATCCCTTTTATGTTACAGACCTGATGTCAGTTAACTTAAATAGTTGCTAGATGTTCCCCAGCTGAATCTTTTCAAAATTTCTTGCTTTTTCAGCCCTTTGTTTCCCCCGTGCTAACTTTTTTGAGACCTGTAGCAGGCATCAAATTTGAAATGAGCTCATATTGTGGACAAAAGTGTAAAATTTCTCAGTTTAAACATTTAAACATTAAACATTAAATCTATGTTCTATTGTGAATAAAATATTGGCCCATGTGATTTGAAAGTCTTTTAGTTTTCATTTTATTCAAATTTAAAAAACGTCCCCAACATTTCCAGAATTTGGGTTGTAAATGCACATTAAAAGAAATAAAAAGGAAAATTAAATACACAAATCAAATCAGTTAAAATGAAATCAATCCCTCTATCAATCAATCAATATCAGGATATTCATTCAACAGATCAAACAAACAAACAAAACAAACTAACTAACTAACTAACTAACTAACTAACTAACTAACTAACTAACTAACTAACTAATAAAATAAAATAAAATAAAATAAAATAAAATAAAATAAATAAATAAATAAATTAATTAATTAATTAATATTATTGATTTAAGTGCACCAGTTGGCAGTGTGCCATATCTTTAATGTGGGACACATGATTTTTGGAAGGGAGGCTACTTTTAAATTTTAAATCAACTTTGGAATGAGAAATGTAAAAAAAAAAAAAAAAAAAAAAAAAAGTACAAAAATAAAAATGAAAGAAAGACAGAAAAAAAGAGAAGAAAGTGTTTTTACCTGTGCCTGTGGCCGACCAGCGTTATTGGAGAGTTAGAGAAAAATGTCATTAGAACATCTGTGTCTAGAGACCAAAGCACCGTAAAACATCATGTTCAGTTGAAAATGCACTTCTTATTGTTGTTTCTTTTTAAGAAAGGGCATTGCTTAAACTTAACATGAAATACAGTTTACAAAACCAGTAATATCAATTAGGAAAATAAACAGGTTCAATTTTGATTTCATATTAACAAAGTACAGAAGGCTGTGTAATTTCTTTCTCTAGTCTATGTTCAAATTTGTTAAATGTAAAATGACATGACCTCTAACCACTCTAATAATCTCTTAAGAATACATATTTGTCAGGAGCAAAGAGCTCAGAAACACTTTGATGTGGTGTCGTCTATTTCTAGTAAATCTCAGTAAAAAAAAAAAAAAAAAAAAATAGAGATGAAAATACAAGTATTTCTGAATAATTTAAGATTCACTTGTGAACCTATTTTTGTGATTTTCACTTAATAATCAGAGCCAACGGTTCCAGAAATTGAGGGAAACTTTGAACTCTGTTCCAAAGCCTAGTGAACTGCATATGTAGGCAGTATTTTAAGATATCACAGGTGTGCTCCTATGCCTTAAGCAATGTCAAATCAGCATGCTTGCCTGCTGATACCTTCTTTTGGACAAATTTTAAGGTAGCACTTCATGTATCCTTTGGCAATCCCACAGTGCATTACAATACGCTCTATCTAAACTACACCCATCCAAAATGGGCGATGAGAAAAGATAAATGATTTTAAGTATACTTATAATTTATTCAACATCAAAAAGTAGCAATAAAATAGTTTAATAAAAATAAAAATGTACTATTTAATACAGTATTAGCATGTGATGCGTATGTTTCAGTGTTATTTCAGTTTCACTGTTATACTGTACTATTAAAGATTTTGTTAATATTTTCCATTAGATATTTTTATAGATAGAATCCATTAGATATAGTATTTTTTAATTTTTTGTCTTTAATTGGCCATCAGACCTCCTCTACTATACCTCTTAATTGTGGAGTTCCACAGGGATCAATCCTTGGGCCAGTATTGTTCACCCTGTATATGCTACCTCTGGCTTCCATTTTTAACAAATATAAAGTATCCTTTCATCTATATGCTGATGATACTCAGATTTATTTTCCTCTAAAGCATAATGATAAAAACGGCTTACAACCCTTGTTGGCCTGTTTAGAAGAATTTAAGCTTTGGCTCTCAAGTAATTTTCTAAATTTAAATGAAAATAAAACTGAAATAATTCTATTTGGGCATAAGGAAAATTGTGTGTTAGATGTTGACTGTGGCTCTCTGGCCCCTTATGAAACTCAGTGCGCTAGAAACTGGGCGTTCTGTTCGATCGTAACTTAAAATTTGACAAACAGATCAGTGCTGTTGTAAAATCATGCTTTTTTTTTAATCTCCGTCAACTTTCTAAAGTAAACCCTTCTTATCACAGAGTAATTTCCAAACGGTGATCCATGCTTTTGTAACAACTCGTTTAGATTATTGTAATTCGCTTTATTATGGTGTGTCTCAGACCTCTCTCTCCTGTCTACAGCTAGTGCAAAATGCAGCTGCTAGACTACTTTCTGGTACCCGCAAGTATGAGTAAGTAACTCCTATTTTATCAGCACTGCATTGGTTACCCATCAGTTATAGAACTGATTTTAAAATTCTTCTTTTTGTGTATAAAGCCCTCAATAATTTGGCCCCTCAGTACCTGACAGACCTGCTCCGTCTGTACACTCCTTTTAGAACAATGAGGTCCAGTGATCTCTGTCTACTTGTGCCTAGATCTAGACTTAGAAAAAACAAGGTGATCGCGCTTTTGCGACTGCTGGTCCGAAACTCTGGAACAGTCTACCTCTTCATATTGGATTAGCCCCCTCTATTTCTGCTTTTAAGTCTGCTCTAAAGACATATTTATACTATGTAGCTTTCAATACCCCTTGATCATTGGTTCAGTTGTTGTGTTGTTATTGTTGTGTTTTAAATTTTGATAGCTTTGTTTTATTCATCTTATTTTTGAGTTTTTATTCTATTCTGTAAAGCACTTTGGTCAACTTCGGTTGTTTTTTTTAAATGTGCTTTATAAATAAGTATTGTATTGTATTGTATTGTATTTACTTTTAGTTTTAGTAATTTTGCTTTTGCTATTTTATTAGTTTTTTAAATGTTTTTAGTTTGTATTATTTTTTATTTATTAATTTGAGTTTTTCTAGTACTTACTTTATTACTTTATTTCAAGTAACTTTTTTAAAATGTTTTTAATTTTAGTTAACTATAATAACATTGGTATATTTATGTTCATTAGAATATGCTTTGTTAGCAAATACACCAAAATCTATATTGTATCTGTGAGATTGTAATCCCAAAATGTAACTGTAATGTGAATCTGTATTGTAGGTTTCATTTGCGTTAGTATGCTGTCTATTATGTAAACTGATCACTAGGTGTTGGAAAAAGCAGGTACTTTATAAGATATAAAACAATGTACATTAACATTTAATTCCTTTAAAACTCTTTGCTTTAATGATTTTATTAAGCAAATATATTTGAAACCCCTGAACCTCATGGACTATATCTATATAAAACAATGTCATTTAACATCTTTAAAATTCTTTCCTCTATGCATATGGAAGTGTGGTGTTTACCTGGTTAAGGTGGTCCAGTTTTGGGCAGGGTCTTCCTCCATTGTAAGGCTTTTCTCTGAGCCATTTTGAGCGAACTTTGACCCCACTGCCACAGGATTTACTGCAGCGCGACCAGTTGGACCACTCACTGAGTTTACAATCAGACGGGCAGGGGACGATGCAGGCCTCCTCGATATACCCTAAAAAACAATATATATGTGAAAAAGGGAACATAAACACTAAACAAACTGTGGCTGGTCATTTTACATGTCAGTCAGATGGTCTCTCCTGTCTGGAAGTTAAGCGGGGTGTACGATGTTGAAAAAAAAATTATATCTTGATATTTATTGGGATTTTTTGATGATAATAATTAAATTATATTTTCCTAAGTGCAAGGGCGTAGGTTTGGTTTTGGCATTGGTGGGGACATGACGGCAGACTGTTTAACGTTTCAAAGTTCCAAACTGAATCAAAAGATTTGCGAACTCGCTCCGAAGTTCCACTCCGCCCATGATATGATATTCAATTTATCAGTGGGCTACTGTAATAAATATTTGTGAAATTATTGTTGTATCTAATTGTATTAGTCTATATAGAATGATAGTCAATGTAAAAAGAGCAAATGAGAGATGCAGATGAACACAAAACAGCATAACAACATAAAATTAAAGAGGGTAATAATTTAGCTAACTTAACTGTGCACATGTTTTAAACACTTCGGCTATGTTCTTACTCCACTCATGTAGGTTATTAAATGTGTGCCCTAGCATATTTCTTTAGCGTATTCTATGCCTTTTCTAGTTTAGGCCTGTCAAGTGTAAATATGACACTTAAACCCTATAGTATTTGCTAAAACCACCAGTAGGTGGCAGCAAGTCCCTGTCTTAATGAGTGATTCATTGAATCATTTCATTAAACATTAAACAATTCATTAAACAATTCATTCAAAACCGCCGATTAATTTAGAAGCTCCAAATTGTGAGCAGCACACAGAGGCAATCAATTGTGAATATAATGAATTTAATAAATGAAACTACAGCTAACATACAACTAGACAAAGCAGAACACATTTATACAGAATGAAGGAAAGGAAAGAGAGAGAGAGAAGAACAAAGAATGGCAGTATTTAGCATCAATTAACCACAACCTAATGAGAATCATCTTTCGCGGGTCCCTGGTCACACCCATCTTTGGCAGATTGACCAATGTAGAGGTGTGAATTTTGAATGGGAGAGGTTCCTTTGTATGGAATGAATTTTGTGCCAATATTCATCAAACAAATCCAGAAAAACTCGACTTTCAAACAAACGCAAAGTGATTTGCAAATACAAAACTCTATTTGAGAGAAAATGCAGCGGTATGGACAAATATATGTATTGTGGGTTACAACTGTGAGACTCATTTGCCTTTTTATGAGGAAACTTGGCTTGATTTTCTAACACGTGTGCGGGCAGATTTTCTCACACGCGTGCGGGCAGATTTTCTCAAAAATGCAATTGAGCAACTTTCTTTTCCAAAAACAAAAGATGGTGCTGTCGGGTAAATTTACGCTAGTCTCCCGAGACCCGAAACACCTCTTTACCTTTTCAGACCAATATGAGTGGGGAACAGGTGAGTTTCTGTCTTATCATCTCTATAATTAACCATTTAGATGCTTTCACAAAGTGACCATACTACAGTGTCAGTGAAATTCACAACAAGTGCCGTAAAGTTGTTAACATGATTGATTAGTTCAAAAATCAGTAGTGACATGGCTAAACATTTAACTAGGCAGTCTTTCCCTATAAAAACTGATCCATACTCCGTGCCTCTTATCCTCTGTTGGATCGCGGGGTATAGAATATACATATATATTGATACAATTGTTCAACATTCAAAACAATGCAGGGGTATAACAAAATATCGTGTCACAATATATTGTAATACTAAAATGCAAATGTATAGTGGATTCTGGATATCTGCCATCCAGAAACCACGCAAAACAAACTACCATCAAATGTAGCTGGATTTTCCTGCAGGGTAATGATAAATTTAACAGACTTACTGATTAATTTCAACAGCTTTGAAGTGGTTTAAATCTTGATTAAAAATGAAAAGCAAGCTTGTACCTCGCAGAGAACATTAAGAGGCGCATAAAAAGTGTAAAAGCAATTGGTATAAATAGGCATGTTTGGAGCTGCAGTATTTGTGTGGAGAGTTGGCTGCGGGGTCAGAGAATGTGATATGCTTTAGCAGCTAATGCTGAATTTTATTACTGCTGTTTGCTCAAGCCATGTGTACTTCCTACTCATTTGGCTCAAGAGGATCTGCCTTTTCCAAGTACATACCGCAGGCCCAATAAACACACACACATTATGTTGTCTCTGAACACCATATCCTTCACAGCAGCCTTTCAAGAGCAGCCAACACTTGGCTCAAATGTAGAAATCACTGCTTCCAAAATACTGTGCTAAATAATACATTATAAAATGGATGGTTCTGGAAGCTGATTGGTCAGTTCAGCGTTCCATTCATTCACAAGCACATGATTAAAACAGCTATGATGTCAAACATATGTTCACAATATCAGTGCACAACACTCATAGAGATTATTAACCTCAGTTCATTCTTTAAGCACTGGGTTTTCAATTAATAAATGTGCTTAACTAATTTTGTAATCAACATTTGTTTCCTTAATATTTTATTTATCCACTAACCATACTGTATTGTAATACAGTCACACATAAGAATGCATATGAAGGCATTTATATACACAAACATTTATTGTTATTTTGCTCGTCAGGTGCTGATTGCTATACTCAGCTTCTTTTGACACAAAAATAAGAGAAACACTTGGACGAGGGTCAGTCTGACTGTTTTCAACCTTGTTTTTGTTTCCTAAAAACAACCAACTGGCCAGCTTTATTTGTTTTATTCCTTGCCAAAACCAATTATTATAAGCATTTGGCGCTTGCCGAGTGTTCATTTTGGACTCTGCATGCAACTGTGTGAAACTACAGTGCTAATGACGACATGAGTATCATGCATCAGAACAATTTAATGAGCAGACTCAATGTTATTTAATAAATGAATTTCACAAAATAACAAAGAAAATGTTCATCCTGAAATCAAAAGAAAAAAAAATTCAAATTACTATATTTTATATACAGAAAATTAAGCCTTTTTAGAACGTCTGACATTTTTTGCATAATTTTCTTGACAATTAATGTTGTAAATTTATAATAAAAATATACATTTATTTATAAATTATGAAAATACAAAAAATGTACATTTAAAAATTTATATTAAAAAATATATATAAATTAATTAATTATAATAAATTACACATATGATTTTCACCTTTGTTAATGGAACAAGGCTTTTTGACATTGTCAAGAATATCTAAAAATAAAATTCTTAAAACAATTAGTTTATTAAAATATATAATTAATAAAATCAAATATTTTTTTGAAATGTTAATAAAATATATTAATCTGTTTAAATTAAAAAAAGTCTAATAAAAATAACTTTAAAAATAATTTTTTTAATAATTCTGTACGTCTTTTTTTAAATTATGGATCAAAATTTCCCATGTTAAATTAATGTCACTATGCAAAACATTTCAGATCTTAAAAGGTCCTAAAATAGCCGTCAGATTCTTATACATAACATAACTAGCCTACTCATTTCTTTCTTTGAAAGAATAACCCAGACATATTCTAGACAGGTTTTGTGAGATTCCCTCAAATACCTTAGTCCTAATTTAGCTGCATACTGTTAAAAAGAACAACGCCACCTCTACCTGACATTGAAAACTTGGCACATCCTGTGCTACTAACAAACAATTCGAACACAAGCCGTAAAACATGCACCTAGAGGAGCTTCTGATTGAAAAATCAAAGCAATTAATCAGAGATGTCTAGGGTGAGTTTCACAGCCTCGTGGTCGCTCGCCTGAAAGATTGACCAGGATCTGACATGGCCATGACGGGCCAGAGGAGAAAGATCCTGCAGCGACCCAAAATACCCTGCACAGTTACAATACATCTGCATAAAGCTGCTCTCCTGTCTCCTCTGCCCCTCAGTGTTAAGACATGTCAGGCCTGTTACATGGCTAACACAGAGTAAAACAAGCCCTCCTGGCCGTGCGCTGACCCTTTGACTCAACACGCAATGCTCTCGGGCCCTACAGCCAGTTCAGAGGTGGCCCTGCCTTCACCAAACATGGCGGATCTCGTGTTACTCTTTTGTGCCTGCAGTGACCTCATTCCTTCAACACATCCACATGCTGTCTGAGTTCTGACCCCTGAAACAGCAACACACACTAAAGAGTGAGTCATCAGAGAAAAACAAATTAGTTGCACAGTTTCTTACTCTGAAAGCTTGGGGGAATAGTTCAATTCTGCCAAAAAACAGCCTGTTCCTGTACACTTGGAATAAAGCACACAAGTCACAAAATATGGACTCTTTTTATATAAAGTAAAGTCACCTTTATTTCTATACCTTTATTTCTATTATTTAGCTCAAGTTCAGTGTTAGTTCAGTTCAGATCAGTAAGTGATCATGCTGTATGCTTTCATTGTAATGAAAGTTTTTGGGTTTGACAGTAAATAATTAGGCATGAGTGTGAGTAAATGAATGTTAATTTTTCCAGAGAACCAGTCTTTTGAATCAGACTCTGAAGAGCAAAACATGAACATTAGAAACCCATGAGAAATGTTTTTAAGCTTGTATACACAGCATTAAATATTTGTATTAAAAACATATTAAAACTTGATTCACAATAATTTTCAGGAAGTTTAGGGTTGGTAAGTTTTTTTAATGTTTTTGAAAGAAGTCTCTTATTCTCACCAAGGCTGCATTTATTTGATCACGAATACAGTAAAATATTTTGAAATATTATTATTATTTAAAATAAATGCTTTCTATCTGAATATATTTTAAAATGTAATTTATTCCTGTGATTGAAAGCTGAATTTTCAGCATCATTACTCCAGTCTTCATATATTTATGTATTATTACATATTATATTATTTAATATTTGTGCAGTATTTCATAATTCACATCACTATTTTTACTATTTTAGCAACATTCAATAATCTACTGTACATCTTGGATTATATTGCATTTCCTAATAGAGTGACTGGTTTTATTTACTTAAAACTATTTTTTTTTTTTTTTTTACATATAAGTATATTCCTAAAAATACTTAAATGTATTTTTTTTTATATATAAAAACAGTGAATAAATATGTATATTTAAACACATAAAATTATATTTTAAATATAAAGAATAAATATATAAAAAACCTTACTGACCGTAAAGTTTTGAAAGGTAGTATGCATACAATCAGAAGTAAACTCCAGTAAATGGGACACTCACACTTACTGCTGTACATGTGTTGCCTTCAAATTAAATGTCAGAAAAACAAGCTCAGAAATAAACAAGCATTTATGTTTAGCTCTCTTTTGGAGGAGAGAAGTAAGAGTATTTAATGATTCACTTAGTACCCTGAGGCAGCATGTAAGACAGAGATTTCTGTTAAGAGGAACTGTAGTGATTAACCCAGCGAGAAAGAAAGAAAGAGAGAACGAGACAGAGAGAGAATGGCTCCGTTCCAAAACCTAGTGAGCTGCCTTCTAAGACAACATCTTAACTGAGATGGAACGTCATAAGTGACCGATTTGGAACGTTCTACATGACGTGTTACTCTAATAAGTCTAGAAACACACAGCGCATACAAACTGAGTAAAGCACTCAATTTTTCATTAGATTTCATAGTCTTCATCAATATCTGTGCAGTGTTTCATGAATTACATCACTAGATTTAGAATCAACATTCAGTTGTAGCATCTACATCTAGGCTGTTGTAATGTATTATAGGATTGTCTTTTCTGTGGAAGATATATGCATAGCTGCCTTTGGCGATACCTTAAAATGCTGCCTACATAAGCAGCTCACTGGAACAAAGCTTTTGACAGAGAGAGTAATGAGACTGATGAAGAGGGATCTGCTGATGACTTCACCACGCTGAGGAGCGTCAGGAGATCATCAAGCTCATGGAGGCTGGTGAAACTTCATCTTTCCGTGTGATTTCATGTGAAAGTCCCCGGGAGGGCATTCGTGATGCCAGTGACGGAAGTATAGATCAGATTACGAGCCAGATTTCTGATGTTTTCTGGAAAATAATTTGACTTAAATCAATTGTGGAGTCCAATTCTCAAGACTTAAAACTCCTGGGAAACAAAGCAGAGGAAGTAACTGAATAATACAACATTTGAGCCTTTTGCCAAGATTATTTTAAGCCTAATCACATTTCTCATAAAAACTCTTACTTCATTTTCATTTGACAATACTCAAATCACAGTTTTTAAATGTGGGCTGCTGATCAGCCCTAATAACATCAAATCATCATTATTACCTGTATTCTTTATTGATGTTTGCCCAGTCAAGCGTTACTATTAATATACGGAAGCCCATAGTATTAAATAACTCATCTAGTAAAGAGATTCTGTTGCAGTTTATGTCTTAAAAATAAACCATTACTCATGTTAGGGTCAGATTGTCATTCTTGCAGTTCAAACTAAACCATTTATTTCTGTTGCATTTTCTACTAGAAGTTACTAGTTAACTGGCAAGTGACTGGTTTTATGTAGTCATACATTTTTTATTTATTTTTTTACATATAATAATATTTATATATTTAATAACATTTATTGTTTATAAATACAATAAATATATAAATAAATAAATAAAAATGTAAATAAATGAAAAATGAGAAATTATATTATGAAAGATAAATATATAAATACAAAAAATCCACATTATAAATATAAAGAATATATAAAATAAAAAAAATCATATGATATATATATATATATATATATATATATATATATATATATATATATATATATATATATATATATATATATATATATATATATATATATATATATATATATATATATATATATATATATATATATATATATACACACACACACACACACACACACACACACATCATTCGTACATTTTTTGAAATGTATTCGGCCTGAATAAGAACCAGTTCTCGATTCCTAACCCCGCGTGGGCCATGTGCTGTAAAAGCGAGAGTATCTGTCAGTGGTTAATGTCAGCTCTGATTAGGCCGGTCCTAGGTCAGCATGCGGTCTTTAATGAGGGCCGGAGATTTATACCTGCAGATCAGCAGGGCGCAACAGACACTCGGGCAGAGGACAAAGTCAAGCGAGCAGCACCTGGCACTCATACCAGTCCGCTCGTCATTCAAATAACAAGATTAAGTCAGCAATGCACCAAAAGATTCACGAACAGAGAGAGGAGATCAGCTAAAGACAGAGGAGAGGAAAGGTCACGAGAGAGAGGAAGCTGTAGACAGAGACTAAATAATAGGGATGAAATAACACATGATCAATTGAAGGTGTGATTTATCTGTCCTTAAATATCACAGTTTATAGCCAAACAAAAGCTGCAATTTGGACTTGACATTGCACTCAGCAAATTTAGACACGAATGCTTGATTTTCTCATACTTTTTTGTATATAACCATCTTTTTTATCTATAATAACCATGCTATAAAACAGAATAGTTTATAGCATGACTTAATTACAGTTTTATCTGTCTGGGTTTTCCATGGCTATGGAAACCTAATAAAAAAATCTTCAAAAAGCAGCTTATATTTTAAATTAAAATTAAACAAATACAATTATTTTAAACATTAAGTAAAATAAAAACTAAAAATTAAAATAAAAAATGCTGACGTTTTAAATGCTTCAAGCACTTATATTATCAGCTTTAAAAAAATTAAAATAAAATAAATTATTTATTATGCTGCAGTTTTAAAAGCTTCAAGCACTTATATTAACAGCTTAAATAAATAAATAAATAAATAAATAAATACTATATTAAGACTGGCTGGTAATAAAATAAAATAAAATATATTTTTTTTTTTATTAAGCTCCAGTTTTAAATGCTTCAAGCACTTATATTATCATAATCATTCAATACTGTATTAAGACTGGGTGGAAATAAAACAAAACAAAAAAACAAAATATTTATTAATATTTATTAATATCTTAACTGGAGCTTAAAGCTGGGTTTTTGTTAAATGTGAGCCAAAATCATCACAATTAAAAGAACCAAAGACTTAAACTACTTCAGTCTGTGTGCACTGAATTTATTTGATACACGAGTTTCACAATTTGAGTTGAATTACTGAAATAAATGAACTTTTCCACGACATTCTAATTTCTTGAGATGCACCTGTATATAGATAGTATTTTAGAATTTCATGATTATATATTATTATTATTATTTTATTTTATTTATAAAATAATATTCCCAGTCTTAATAGAGTATTTAATGATTATGTTATTTATGAAGCATTTAAAACTGAAGCTTGATAAATATTTTTTTAAGCTCCAGTTTTAAATGCTTACAGCAGCTTATATTATCTAAAAAACATGGTTAACATAATCATTAAATACTGTATTAAGTCTGGGAATATTATAACATAAAATAAAATAAACATATAATAATAATAAATAACATTTATTACATGTGAATGTTATTTTTTTGTCATTTTTTGTATGCAAATGACGTCAATGCTTTTTTTTTTTTTTTTTTTTAATTTTTGTATGCAAAACTGGATACATTTTTATTAGCAATATTTAAAATGCTTATATTTCCAAGATTTTTCAAGCTGTTTTTTAAAAATCTGGGCTTAGTACGTCTGCAAGGCCATACATCTAAACTGTCAAATCTTCACAGGATGGGAATTTATCCCACGGCTTGTCTTGGTTTATTAATATAAATTAGTTTAGTGCAGTTCAGGAAGGTTACTTAGCACTGTCAGCTAATGACGTCAACTCTATGTTCAGAGTCACATAATGAATATCTTACCGTGACTGTTACAGCGTGAAGTCTCCACGAGCCTGTTGTCCTGGTCGTAGCACACCATGGCCTGATAACGGTAGCCCTGTCCGCACTCCTTCACGTCTCCCAGCACCTTCATGCCTGCAGCGTTCTCCACGCGGCCCTCGGGCAGGATGCAGTCAGACCAGTTTCCCACCGGCTGGGCGTTGTATTTGTCACAGGGGCAGTACTGGGTCTCGCTCAGCGGGTACATCTGGCTGTTCTTACACTTATCCTTCTTCTTGCTTTTTCCTGTAATCAGAGGAAGTAAGTGTTGATTACGGCACTAATTAAGCTCACTAATAGTCATGAGCGCTGAGGTCACCTCTAAACCTCCCGTCTGCCATCTGCAGCTGCACGACTGGATTAATACTTTAAATTATAATCATATTACCATGATTTTTGGACATGATATGAGGCAATAACATGCTGTGCTGTATATATGTCATGGTAATATCTCAGGCTGGGTTATACATCTAATATCATGATATATTTGTGAGGTGTTAGTTGGCAAAATATGATTAATTAATTTTTTTATATATATTTTGAATGTTATAGTAAAAATAAACACAGGTTTACTAGATACCACTCACATTTTATTATCATATATAGTTATGTATTGTTATATTGGTGTATATACAGTAAGTAAAAGGGACTGAATAAATTATAATACACTCCAGTTCAAAAGTCTGAAGTCAGTATATTTTTTAACAGAAATTAATACTTTTATTCAGCAAGGACACATTAAATTCATCAAAAGTGACAGTAAAGATATTTATAAAGTTACAAAAGATTTCTATTTCAAATAAATGCTGTTCTTTTAAACAACTTAAAAATAAATAACTAAATAAAAATAAGCTTTGCCATCTCTGGAATTAATTAAATTTTAAAATATTTTAAAATGAATTATTTTAAACTGTAATAATATTTCACAATAATACTGGTTTTACTGTATTTTTGATCAAATAATTTCAGCTTTAGAGCAGTGCTATTTTATAATCATTGCAATATTATAACACTTTTTATTAATATTCTGAATCATTTTTATTTGTATATTTTATTTGTACACTTTTTTTATATATGTGTAAGTTTTCATTTTTAGTTTTTCTTAATTTATATATGTCTATATAGTTTTTATTAATTATTTTTTATTTTTGTTTTATTTCAGTTTTAGTTATTTTAGTCAGATTGAACTACATTAAAATGAGAAATGTTGAAACATGTTTTAAATAAATATTTTATTTTTTATTTTAAGTTAAATATTTGTTAATTAATTAATTAATTAATTAATTCATTCATTCATTCATTCATTCAATTATTTATTTATTTAATGTTACTTTTAGTTTCAGTTTTCATTTACTAAAATAACTAAGAGATTTCTTCCAAAACATAAATAAATAAATAAATAAATAAATACATTAATAAATGAATTAACTCCAAACTGAATACTAGTTGAATACTATATTTTTTACTTTATTCTGACATTTTAAACAATTGTATAAATATCAAGCTATTTTGAATATTGTAAAAATAAATAAATAAATAAATAAATAAATAAAAATAAAATATCAAAAACGTGTATTGCCCAACCCAAATAAATACATTTAAGTATTTTATGGCCTATGATAATGTGAAGTATATCAAAGTATATACAATGGAATATAACCATATGCATCCCATAATGTCTTGAATCTTGTACTAGAAGTCATTTATCATTTAGTGGAAATACCTCACTCCATTCTGGGATGGAACCAGCAACCTTCTGAGTTCAAACCACAGTGTTAATGATGCATATGTCCTAATTACCCATGAGAGCTCTCCTCCGTGTACGGACCCCTACGCAGTCCGAGGTGCAAGGAGAGAACTTGGACCAGTTGGTGAGCTGGCAGTCGTCTCGGCACGGTAACTGGCAGGGCTGGCTCATAACCGGCATGCTGCTGGCAGACTTCAGACACTGAACCACATCAGCCACTGTACCATCCAGCTGCCTACACGAGATAGCTGCAGATCACACACACAAACACAGCGCTGAGACTCCTGCTGATTACACAGAGCACCAGACACCAGAGAGAAAAGGTGCAGGTGAACAGAAGATGCTTATTTATAGACATGACAAGCGAGAGAGAAAGAGAGAGAGAGTCATGCTGTTCACTTTGATCAGAAACCAGTTTAAAGTATGCATTACATTTCTGTGGTTTTTATATAATCCAATGATTTTTTTTTCCAGTTGTTTTGGATTATTATTATATAAAAAAGAGAGATTTTTTTGTGAGCTGTTCTGTGTAATTATACTTATTAGAATTCAATAAAACGCTATCTAGCTATATCTAAAATATTATATAGCAGAACATAACTAAAAACCACTTATATTCACTGTAGATTTTTAAATATATAATAAAACTAATACATAATACAAATATAATATATGGTTTATAATTTATAATATATGAATTTCAATTATTTTAAAAATGTATTAAAATCATTTTAGAAAGAGTTCCAGGGGGTTTCTAAGTAATTATACGTATTATTGTCCAATAAAGCAATATCTAGCCATATCAGAAATATTATAATAGCAGAATGTAACTAAAAACCACTTGTATTCATTGTAGAATTTAAAATATATAATTAAATTAGCAAACAATAAATATTGATTATATGGTTTATAATTTAAGTAATACATGAATTCAAAATAATTAAATACATTAAATAAAAAATTATTAAATCAAAATAACATTTTTTGAAATTATACTTATTAATTTCCATTAAGACAAAATCTAAAATATGATACAGTATGGTAAAAAAAAACAAAAAAAAAAACATTAATATTCACTATAATTCTCATTAGTTTTAAGTTTTTACTTGTTTCCATAATTTTTCCAGGTGTAAAAATTACAATTTAAATTTTTTCCACATGCAGTTTCCCAGAAGCAGTTTTATTTTATAAATTAAAAATGATACATTGTATTCAAATATTATAATGGTTAAATACTATATTAGGAATGGCTGGTACAAAACAAAACAAAACAAAACAAAACAAAACAAAACAAAACAAAACAAAACAAAACAAAACAAAACAAAACAAAACAAAACAAAACAAAACAAAACAAATAAAATAAAATAAGCTATATAGTCACTAATAAACCACTATTAAGCTTGTCACCATAACTAAGTTTAATAAACTGTTACAACATCTCACTAATGAGTTCAACAGGAGTGGTTCAGAAAGCTACTACATCTGTAAAGACAGGCCTGTTAAGCTGTTGTCATTCTGGTGAGGCTGTGTAATCTATTAAGACGCACAGTCACGTTGGAAGTGACGTGAAGACGAGTAAACAGGAAGCGTTAGGTCAAACTTTAGCCCACTACAGAGTTCAATAGAGTGATGACGCCAACACAATGCTGTCCTTCCGCACTGTCGAGAGCAATCAGATCAAGAGTTTGAAGGATTGCTTCTGCTCCTGACATGCACTGAAGGGCAAATGTGAAGTCTAGTGTGATGGAAGCCCTTGTCAGACCAATATCTATACCAGGATAATACATCATAAAGTCTTTCACAGCCTCACGAGTGACAGGAATGTCTAAAAGAATTGGACAAATAAAGAAAAGAGCACCTAAAACAATTAGAAAAACACTTTGCCAACTTCAACTGGAAAACTGAAAATAATAATAGATTTTTGAAAGCAACAGACTCTGAGGAAATGAGAGGAAACAATCCACAGATTCAAGAAAAGAACTTAGATCAGATATTATACCAAATTTATGGTTATTGCATAAGATTTCACAGCTACAGAAACAGTATTTGGACACTGTGGCAGGAAATCACTAAGAATAAATTGTGCACACTCTGCCCGAGTTGCTTTAGCATCCGATTAAAGGAATTATGTAAATATGCACAAATTCTGTGTTGAATGCATTTTGCACACTGTAATTCTCGACTGCGGGTGGCAAGTGTATAAGACACAGGTTATTGTGCAGGAATACTGTGTGTTTAGTGAATGTGAGTGTGTAACATGACAGCTGACGTACCTCTAGTTTGGACTCCAGCTCCACAGTTCTCCTGAGCTCCTTTACTGTCTCTGCGGATGCTCCACGGGACCAGCTGACATTTACGCCACTTGTGCGTTTTCCACCTGCAATTTCAAAGCGATATCATTCTAATTACTGGTAGAGGTTGATCAGTTAGTGCACTGGAAATCCTAATTAGCTGCCTTAACTTCAAAAAATATCAGGAAACCCACTGTCTTGGAAAATGAGCTCATTCGAATTAAGCTGCCCACAATCTGATAACATTTTTTATTTAACTTTTTTCTTTTCATCAAGATTAACCATTTCACTACTGAGAAAAAAAAGCTGCATAAGGGTTTTGCAGGTTTTAAATGACAAGAGGTTGAGCAGATAATGACAGCATCTTCATTCTGGGGTGAATTATTCCTATAAGTGAACATATCTTTATTTACTCGAGAAGGTCAGTTTTAGCAAAAATTTATCCTGAATGTCAATAGATGTGAAATCCAGCACAGAATGGCTGATAGTGCAGAGGCTATGCTCATGGGTGAAGCTGTACCTGTAACCTGGACAGACAGATGGAGTCACACACTCTTTCTCTTCATAAAGGACGTCTGGACACTCCTGACCTCCATTAGCTGGCATCTGGATGATCACTCGGTAGTGAAACTGTTTATTCTTCTGCGCATTCGCTCCTGTCATTTCAAATACTAACTTAATATCATGACGAATTATACTAGATAGATAGATAGATAGATAGATAGATAGATAGATAGATAGATAGATAGAAGAACAAACAATAGATGGATAAATAGGCCTATAAGGAATAATGGGTAGATAATTATAATGATAGATGTAACTAACGAACAAGGGATAAATAGCTACGATAGATAGAACGATAGATAGAACGACAGATAGATAGAACGATAGATAGATAGAACGATAGATAGATAGATAGATAGATAGATAGATAGATAGATAGATAGATAGATAGATAGATACATAGACAGACAGATAGATAGATAGACAGATAGATAGATAGTATAAGGAACAATGGGTAAGATGGATGGAACGACAGATGGATGGACAGGTAGATGGATAGATAGAAAAATGACAAACAATGGATATGAACAGACAGATGGAACAATGGATACAATGGATAGATAGATATAACGATAGGCAGATAGAATAAACAAACGACAGATATAAGATACATATAACGTTAAAACAATAGATATTAGGATGCATGGATGGACAGATGCGGTGTACCTGCTTCACAGGAAGTGGGGCACTCAGTCCATTCACTGAAGGGTGTGACTATACAGTCTCTCTTGCAGGACAGCAGACAGGGTCTCACTGACTCTGGCCGAGGGGCTTCAGGACATCTGAAACATCACACAGACACTGAGAGATCAGCATGTGCTTTGATCACAGGAAGCAGGTGGATAAAGAAAGCCCTGTGTCGCACTTTCACCAAAGACCCAATCACCTAACTTAATTACAGCAAGTCACCTGAGCACACATCAATTCAAACACTTTCACTTTAAACAAGGCCAAAAAAAGCTCTTCTAATGGATGTTTTATAGAATTATTTTTTTCCTCTGAGTGGCACTGACTGTTTTGGTCAAAGTTTTCACATCATTTTCTGCTTTTCCTCTCTGACTCTTCAAATGAAACAGGCCATTACTGCTGTGCTTGTGCCCTTAAGAGTTTTGAGAAACACTATCTTCGCATTTGAAATGAGTAACAGCTCTGTGTTCAACACATACTTCATTCAATATACTTTTTTAACTGCTCCATCCTTCAATAACTTCTTTGTAAAGCATTACATTCACTGGTTTACAAAATAATCAGCACTGAAATGCACACTGCATCTCAGAAAACTAGAAAAACAGCATTAGAACCGAGTCATTTTCATGAGTCAATTCAAACTTTCCATTTTTCAATTTTTTAAAAACTTTTTTTCCCTTCTGATCACACTGCAAAAAACTGACATTCTATTGCACTCATCATCTACTCACCCTCATGTCATTCCAAACTTGTATATATTACTTTTTACTGCAGAAGAAGATATTTTGAACAATGTTGGGGTCCAACATGACTAGTATGGACAGACAAAAATAAAATAAAGAAACAGGCATTTTATTAAAATATCTTGTTAATGGTGTTAATTTTAAGGCTTTCCTGTAGCTCAAATAGTAGAGCATGGTGCTAGCAACGCCAAGGTCAAGGGTTTGATTCCCAGGGAAAGCAAGAGCTGATAAAATGTAAAACTGTAACTTGAATGCAATGTAAGTCGCTTTGGATAAAAGTGTCTGCTAAATGCATAAATGTAAATTTTAGGTGAACTTTCCCTTTATGCCAACTCAAAGCACATCCATACTCTAAAAAGTGAGATGTATATTATCAAAGGACAGGAAAAAATCTAAATGCATTTTTTTTTATAGCTATCCTAGTTTCAGCTTTATTGGTTTTAGTTATATTGCCCAGCCCAACTCCACAATGGATTACATCAGAATCCTTGCAGAGCAAAGCTCAGCATCATCTGTATCACAACAATGCTTCTTTTTTTCCAGTCGTATTTTCCCTGCTCCACGGCAGCATTATGTACCAGCCAGACGAGGCAGATAAGGCCTCACATCCTCTTACAGTAGTCAGTCACTGGGTAATACTCTTCTTTTATCACTGTTACAGCTCCTCAATTTAAGATCAGGGGTTAGCTTTAATCTGCTCCTGTATTTTAAGCACCGCTCCGGCTCGGTTGAATTCCCCGGGATAAGGATAAACAGGGATGCAGCGGTCCAGCAGAGGAACATTGGGTAATCTGATCTCTGATCAAAACCTCCAGGCTCCGGCGCGCTGGGATGCCAGTCGCCATGTGCTCCATGTTTCATGAGGGTTGCAAATCTGCCACAATATAATAAAGCAACAGATATGTAAGGCTGATTCAATCGTAATACCAATAACAAAAGCGGTAAATCCTACCAGAGAAACAAATCCAGTTTGGGTGAGCAGGGCTCTCCTGGAGATTGGTTAAATTTCTGACAGAGCATTAGCAACATTTCAAGACAGGCGCTGGCTCAACCATTTAATGCCTAACCTGCTACAGTTGGTTAAGAGTGCAATATCACATCAGGAAATGACTCATTAAAAATTAAACCGAATTTGTTATTGTTGTGAACAGAAAGGATTAGAGGAATAAGGCTTGGTAATGTTCCAACAGCACCATTAAAAAACAGCTCATACATTTAACCATGAGGAAGAACAAATGCATCGTTCCTTTGCCCTCTCTAAGTTGTCATTATTTTTCAATTAGGATTAACTGTCATAACTAGCAGCGTGACGTGAGGGATCATATTTCCTTGAAGGTTTTACTGAAGTAGCTCATTAGAGTTTCTGGAAATACTATTATAACGCTGTCTGTGCATTGTTAATCACTTCTAATAGAATATTCCTTTAAAGTACAACTTTTGTGACCTGATAAGCAAATAAAATAACCAGAACTATCTTTGGAACAAGTACAGCTCCTGTCTACTTAAATGGGGAAATAAACGTTTTACCACGTCAAATCAGCAATAATATTCGACAACGAATCAATGTAGCATCTTCATCTTCTTTTAAAGTTAAACAGTTAATGCATATGCTCATTTTAGTGTTATTTTAGTATTATTTATATAATATTATTATATATACACATAAATTTCAACATTCTGAATTAACTTTAATTTTTATAATTTCAGTTTGAATTTTAGTTTAGGTTTTAGTGCGGTCAAACGATTAATCACATCCAAAATAAAAGTTTTTTTTTTACATAATATACGTGTGTGCACTGTGTATATTTATTAAGTATATATGAATACACACATGCACAGTATATATTTGAAAAATATTGACATGTATTCACATGTATATATTTGTATTCATATAATTTATATTATATGTAAATATATCTAATATATAAACATAACATTGTTCTTAAATATATACATGCATGTGTTAGTATTTATATAAACATGATAAATATACACAGTACACACACATATATTATGTAAACAAATATTTTTATTTTGGATACGATTAATCGCAATTAATCATTTGACAGCACTAGTTTTTATTCATTTGTTATTTTTATTTATTTTTTTTTTTTTAGATTTCATTTATTTTTATTTCAGTTTCAGTTTTAGTTCTTCAACATAAGTTTCTTTCAGTTAGCAAATGCAGCATTTATAATTTGTTTTTCATCTAATATTTATATTTTATTTCTGCTTTATTTCAATTACTGATTAAAACTAAGTCCAAATAATCCCCAAAAAATTTAATTTCATAAAAATGCAAAATCTCGTCTTGCTGCTGCTAAAATATCAAGTCTATCTGTCGAACATTTTAATTTTTTTTTAAATTTAGTTTAAGTTTAGTTTTATTTCAGTTTTAGTTCCTCAAGAGAATCTTATTTCAGTTAGCCTGGAAAACGTATTATTTCTGTAAGTTTTTCATCTAATATTCATATTTTATTTCCCCTTTATTACAATTATTGAAATTTTTAATAATTTAGTTGACAATAAAAACAAATAAAATGCAATTTCATAAAAATGCAACATTTCATCTTGCTGCTGCTAAAATATTTAGTCTATCTTGTGTGAAAACTTTGTATGAATAATTATTAAGTGTTACAAATGCTCTTCTTGTACTGTCTCTGTTGTGACAGAGTGGCAGTGCATATGTTCTTGACGTTTGTTTCCTGCTCTTTGCTCACTATACTGTCTGTATAAGTATCCTAAAAAACAACTAGCATCTCTAAGCTGTCAAAGCGAACGGCAGCAGCAGTTGTCAGTTACTGTGAGACGCATCAAAGGTCCGGGCTCTGAGCTTTAATATTGCTGTCTGTGTGTCTGTGCGTTTTCTCTCACTCTGACGCTGTGAGTGACACAAAGTGGCTCAGGGCAGGAAAACCTGCGTAAGCTCTGCCTGCCCCAGACCTGGGCAAAAACATGATTTACTGCGAGCAGGTCTAGACGAGATATTCAAAATGAAATGCAGGTCTGAGAGAGGATGTGAATTTTGATTTTGTTTTGGGTCACATCAAATGCCTCTGAAGCCACGTAAACAATACAACAATTTTGGGGTAACGAATGCATACAAATGAAGTAAAAATTTATCATTTTGATTTTGTATACACATTTCTGATCTTATATGCATTATACCACATGCTATTCTATAGAATAGACATGATTTTAATCATAATCGTTCATCAAAATATAGCAAATACACCTCCGAATCACTCTTTTTCAACCCCACTTCCAGCAACATGACTACATACTAGTATACAGTATAACGCCCATTTTTCACAATCCAATCAATTTCCAAAAATGTCACAAAAGCTGCATGTTATAAATGAAGAATTGTGAAATATAAACTCACAATTGAAAGAAAAAAGTAAGAACTGTAAGAAAAAAAGTTGAAATTTCCTTTTTATCATGGTGGCAAAAAAAAAAAAAAAAAACTTTTTTTTTATATAAACATGACATCAAGGCAGAATTGTGAAACAAACTTTGAACATAAATTCTAAAAAAAAAGTCTGAATTGAGATATAAACTTAGCAATTACCTTTTTATTTTTTATTTTGTGGCAGAACTAAAAACAGAATTGCAAGATATAAACCCAGAATTATGACAAAAAAATAAATAAATTGTGAGATGCAAACAGAATTTTTAGATTTAAACATTTAAATTTATATCTCGCAATTCTGAGAAAATTGTGAGAAAAAGTCTGAATTGTAAGATACAAACTCAGAATTTCGAGAAAAAAAGTAATTGTGAGGAAAGTCAAAATTACTTTTTTATTTCACGGTTACAACAAAAAACTGAATTGAGAGATATAAACTCAGAATGTTTAGATATAAACATGGAATTGCAAGATATCAAGGCAGAATTTTAACGTATAAACATGTAATTCTGAAAAAAGTCTGAATTGTAAGATATAAACGTGCAGTTGCAATATAAAAAAAGTCTGAATTGTGAAATAAAAAGTAGCAATTTAAAATTTTTTACTCTGTGGCAAAAAAAAAACAACAACAAAAAAAACAGAACTGCAAGTTGTAAACCCAGAATTAAAAAAAGGGAATTGCAAGATGTAAACAGAATTCTGAGGAAAAATGTCAGAATTCTATGTTTATATCCAAAAAATTGAGTTTATATCTCAATATTGCGAGAAAAAAAGTCTGAAATGTGAGATACAAACTTAGAATTTTGAGAATAAAGTCTGAATTATGATAAACAGTCGCAATTACATTATTTCATTTTTTTTATTCTGTCGCGGAAAAGGGCTTCCATACATTACAGAAGTAAAATTAAGTAAAAAATACTTTTTCTACACCATTCTGAACATTGAAAAATGATTTGAGTGTTTGAAAATTATTTCGTTTTTTGCAGTCCTAAAATTTGTCACTTCATCAAATTGCACTTTTGCAACCTATGCCGTCTAGACTAAAACACAACTTTCTGCTCCTTGAAGTGGTAAAAAGCGAATGGAAAATGCAATATAATAGCTAAGCCTCTATTTGTCTATGTAAAAAAAAACACTGCTATTGTTTCCACAAAGGACTGTCAGGAGGACGACGTCTAAGTGGATCAATGATGTATTTTTAGGGAGTTTGTTTGTGCTAAGCCTCAAGAGGCCCCTCATCTAGTGGTGATTAAATTGCATTAAAGAATCAAACCCTCTTAATTACCGCTATTATCATCAATAGGAAATTAGGCAGTCTGAAAATGACTGTGCTAATTAGCCTGTTTGTGACTCCATGTTTATTGGGCTTTCAGCAGCTCGTTTGCCTGCAGTGGAATGATAGGGTTTGTGAGCACGCAGACATCTGCAGAGCAATTACAATCTGCCACTCAAACACAAGCAATCCATCTTCTTCTGAACAATTCTCCATCACCACTAACCGAGACACTTGCGTAGAGGTATGATTCACGCCATATGTGATTACATCATAATAACAGATGGTAATATTGCAACACAAAGTGGCAAAACATTAAGATTACATTCATGTCATGAATTCTGTCATCAATATGTCCAGAATATTTCCAAAAGTACAAAGCAGAAATGATATTAAAAAGATGAATAGAGACAATCTTAGGACCAGTTCTCTCTGGTCCTGCCGAAAATACAGACAGCACATCACATGTCCCACCAGAGACAGTATTATACTGGATCACTGTTAAACAGCAATAAAGGATGCATATCACTCTGTCCCATGGGCAGCTTTGGGGCTCTCTGATCACTGTTTAGTTCATCTCATACCAACCTAATGTCAGAAACTGAAATCAGCTAAACCTATTTTAAAGACTGTAAAAAGATGGAGTAATGAAGCAGAGCGGGATTTACAAGTCTGTTTCCACCTCACTGATTGGACTGTTTTTGAAGCTGCTGCCACCGATCTAGACGAGCTCACAGAGACTGTAACATCATATATCAGTTTCTGTGAGGATATGTGCATTCCTACAAGGTCTCATTTAACCTACAACAATGACAAACCATGGTTCACTGCAAAACTCAGACAGCTCCATCAGGCCAAAGAAGATGCTCGCAGGAATGGGGACAAATTCTTGTATAAACAGGCCAAATACACACTGGAAAAGGAGATCAGAGTGGCAAAGAGGAATTATTCTGGAAAGCTAAGAAACCAGTTCTCTTCCAGTGATCCTGGTTCAGTGTGGAAAGGTCTGAAAGACATCACCAATTACAAGACACCATCCCCCAGCACTGTGGAGAATCAACAACTGGCAGACAATCTGAATGAGTTTTATTGAAGGTTTGAAAAAACACCATTCACACCTCCTGCAAGGAGCTGGCTGGAGCTGGCTGTCTGGTGCAGTCTTAACAACCTGGAGCTTAACACGCTCAAAACTGTGGAGATGATCGTGGACTTCAGGAGAAACCCCCCTGCACTCCCCCCACTCACCATCATGAACAGCACTGTTACTGCAGTGGAGTCATTCAGATTCCTGGGCACCACAATTTCTCAGAATCTGAAGTGGGACAATCACATTGAGTCCATTGTGAAAAAGGCCCAGCAGAGGTTGTACTTCCTTCGCCAGCTGAGGAAGTTCAACCTGCCACAGGAGCTGCTGAAATAGTTCTACTCTGCCATCATTGAATCTGTCCTCTGCACATCAATAACTGTCTGTGTAAGATCTCTGTTGTTCGAGCAGGCCACCACATGAGATATTGAACATATTCCTGGAGAACTAAACTAAACTAATCACGAGGTCTAAAATGAATCACTATCACGTGATGTCAATATCCTGAGTGGTTTCCTGTCAGCGTTTTCTTATCCACTCAGAAGAGAGGTAATAATTATCTCAATCAGGAAACAAAGATTTTTTTGTATCAAGAAGCACCTCGTGATCGCAATGTATGGGACTATAGAGTATCCACCGGAAAAGGGCAATTCACTGATACCCTCAGGCATGCAGCCACCGGACATCATACAACGTGACCATCCCATGGCTCACTTCCTGCTCTCCTGCGTGTTCAACTCTTTTCAACAACGAAAAGAACGAGTTTCAAATAGAGGATTTCTAAAAGACAATCATTTATTTCCATTGCTATTAGAGCAAGTGTATCAACAAATAATATGTTTGATGTCTTATATATGATTGATACGTATTATAACCAATGAAGTCTAATCAATGTTGTATACCCTTTGTTTTTAGCAGAGAAAGCTATTAACATGCGTATGAACTATGTGAAATTTGGCCTTGAAAGGAAGCTTATTTCAAATGCAGAATTTTGAAACGAATGAAAAGTGCATATTATAAACAGTGTTCATAAGATGACATTTTTAACAGAACTTCTAGCGATATTCCCCACGTGGGAGATTAAACATTAGGTTAATTTGTGTCCAAAGAGGAACAATATGGGGCGGGGATCCACCCTGCAGGGACAATTTGATTGGATCAATCTAGCGGGACGGACCAAAAATCAGCCTGCTTAAAACTATGTGACACACAGCTCTGCGCTCGCTGCTTGCTCTCTCTCTCTCTCGAACTTTGGCTCTTCGCCTTCGTTGATCGCGCTACAAAGCGCTCACATGCTGTAACATCACGTGAGCGAGACGCCAGACTTTAACACTTATGTATGTATGCGTGTGTGTTTTAGTTAGTTTACTGTGCTGTAGAATAGCAAATAAACTTGTTTCATTTTACAGAGCAGTGCTTGTGTTTTGTACTTGATCAGTTACTGCCTTGAGCTGTCGATCCTTTGTTACCTTGCTCAAAATTGATAAATTACTATTTTGTTTGTGTTATCGTTGGCCATGAAGTAATATAAACAGAATTGTTAAGATATACTGATTTTAACGCTTGCTGGACGAACCGCTGATAACGTATAAATGATACATTTTGAATCAGATCAATTTAATCAAATCAATATTGAATCTTTAAGAATCGATTCCCTAAAAGCTAAATTAAGTGCTAAAATTCCTTACATCTGGTTCAGCTCAGCTACCAAATCTGACCTCAGAAGACTACAGAGGGTAGTCCGGACTGCTGAGCGAATCATTGGTACAACCCTTCCCACTCTCCAAGAACTGTACTTATCCAGAGTGAGCAAAAGGGCTGGCAAAATTACTCTGGACCCCTCACATCCAGCACACTCCCTCTTTGAACTGTTGCTGTCTGGTCGACGCTACAGAGCTCTGAGCACCAGAACGACCAGACACAGGAACAGTTTCTTCCCTCAGGCAATCCATCTCATGAACACTTGACAATAAACTTGGAACACACAACACTATTATACATTATTTATTTAACATACATACTTATTTCAAATTTGCACATATCATACCTGTTCATACATAATTGTCTATATTATATATTGTTTTTGCTATTTTGTACATTGTCTATTTTGTATATTTGTATATTATTCTTTTTATTATCTGTGTCCTGTCGCTGTCATTCTGTTGCTCTGTGGAGCTTCTGTCACTATAACAAATTCCTCATATGTGTAAACATACATGGCAATAAAGCTCATTCTCATTCTCATTCTCTCATTCATTTAGGACCTACATTTTTTGCATGTGAATTAAGCATCACATTGTCATTATGCTAAAAAACAATGCAGTCTCATTCCTGTAATGCAGAAAAATAAAATGATGCAATACAATTTTATGGTATTGAATATTATTGTATTACACTGCCTTTAAAATAATTTAATTTTGTAAAAGATTTAAAAAATGATCAGATTTAAATTTAAAAAAAAGGAAAATGAAAAAATGTAATTATTTTATACTATATTAGATCTATGAAAACATACATTTTTTTCTTTACAAAAAGTAAAAGAAAGAAAGAAGAAATATTTTTTATTTATTAAAATGTATATAAATATTTATTTTAAATAATTCATTTTATTTTAAATAAAATATTTAATATTAAATAAAGAAAATTAAGTCTGTAAATGTATGTATAAAAAGTAGGGCTGTCAATCAATTAAAATATTTAATCGTGATTAATCGCATGATTGTCATGAGTTAACTCGTGATTAATTGCATATTTTTATTTGTTCTAAATGTACCTTAAATTAATACTTTTCAAATTTTTAATATAATCAACATGGGCATGGACAAATATGGATGCTTTATGCAAATGTATGTTTATCATTATTGCAACCAAAGTCAACATAGAGCATGAAGACTAGACATGTTTCAAAGGTCATAGATGTTTTTCAAAGAACTTTTATTAGAAAAGAACATTTCTATTAGGCACATGAAAATAGAAATACCAGGTTCCCATTGCTTCTCTTTCTTTGCACTGAGCAGTTTACTTACACAAACCTGTTTACATTTTCACAGCACTTCTTCTGAACATGCAAAATGCACATTTATTATGTATTATTACATTTGTTTGCCTCTCTGTGCCCACATACTGTAATTTGATGCAGCTAAATTCTCAATAAAACTGTTTTCATTGATATATTTTACTGTTTCTGTTGTCAGACAACGGAATGAATATTAAATAGTGATTGAAACGTGACCCATTAAGTCTACATAACCAGCTCTCCCTTCCAAGATGTTAATCTGCACAAAAATCCCGATAATTGAGCCGTCGTCTGATGAAATCAAATAAAGACAATAGCTGTGCTGTGATTTCGGCTATACTTGCATGTAAAATTAGAGAAGCAACATAATATCTGTGTTTAACGCCGAGCGCTGAACAGAGCAGACGCAGAGAAAGAGGTGTGTGCGCGCACTGGGAAAGCAAGGCCTCGCGCTCGCGCAGCAGTACCGTTGAGTCTCAGAGACTAAATAAGGTTTGGGCAAACCCTAAAGATTTGTCGCTAGGCGCTTTTTTGAAGGGAAAAACAGTCGCTAAAGGGCCCTGCAAAGTCGCTGTTGGCAACACTGTGCATCTCCATTTCTCCAAATACGGACTAGGATATGGGTCAAACAGAAAATGCGTGCCGTTAATCGTGCGTTAATAAATTTAGTGCTGTTAAAATGAATTTGCGTTAACGAGTTATTAACTCATTTCACATGCAAAATGATTGAATCATATAAGTCATTTACATACAGAATTCTTCAGAGTAGGGAAAACAACTAAAAATGGCCTTTAAAACATGCATGCAGACTTACTTTTTGGGCGGCACCTGTCCGACATTGACTTTTACGCAGATGACCTTGCGCGTTTGCACACCCATGGTGCAGGTGGACTTGTCTGCGCTGGAGGAGGTATTGAGGGTGGATGTGGTGGTGTCCTCCACGCACTGTCCCCAGGGGCCCGTCTGCCAGTGATACACGATGCAAGGATGCTCATTACAGTTCCGCACCTCCTGCAGGGCGCTGGTGTTCGGACAGCTGGAACCTCCTGCAAGAGTGTGAAGACATGCATTAGGTCTGACACGCGTCTACACTACACTTCATGTCACACCACCACAGCTCAAGGATCTCCACACTGGAAGTGTTCAAGATGCACATCAACTCAGGAGAAGAAAATAATAAATAACAACCAGAAATTCACTATGCTTTGGTAATATTGTTTTCTAAGAAGTCTCTTATTCTCATCAAAGTTGCATTTATTTGATATTAAAAAAAAATAAAAAAATTGTGAAATATTATTACTTTTTAAAATAATTATTTTCTATTTGAATATATTTAAAAATGTAATTTATTCTTGTAATGCAAAGCTGAATTTTCAGCATCATTACTCCAGTCTTCAGTGTCACATGATTCTTCAGAAATCATTCTAACGTGCTGATCTGCTGCTCAAGAAACATATATTATCATCATCAATGTGGAATACAGTTGAGTATCACATTTTTGTAATTAAATATTTTATACTTTTTTCAGGATTCTTTGATGAACAGAATATTCAAAAGAGCAGCATGCTCTTATTTGAAATCTTTTGTTGGTCTGATCTGTTTATACATCCTTGCTGAATAAAAATATATAAAAAAATTAGTGCACAGAATGTACATTGACTGCCATTAATGTTTTAATGTCTCTTCTGCTCACCAAGGCTGCATTTATTTGATCAAAAATACAGAAAAAAAAAAACAGTAATATTGTGAAATATTTAGGGCTTCCCCCTAATAGTCGACTAATTGTTAGTCAACCAGAAGAGGCTTGGTCGACCAAAATTTTATTAGTCGCTTAGTCGCAGAAGAAAAAAAATCCACTGGCGAAGTCACGCAGTTCGTGATGGACAGATCGTTAATGGCTATAATACAGTACATCAGGCAGGATATCCAAACACTCACCTATCAATCATCGACCTCAAATATGGCTTATCATCTGAAATATGTAAGTATTAGCAACATTACATGGCCGCTCAATCTAATGTTAGGCTAACCTAGAAAAATGTGCGCTATTGAAGTGTCTGTGTGGAGTGTGGAGCTGAACATTAGCGCTCACTGCAGGACAGATGGAGGCGCCGGTGCGGTCACTTGATGTTAAAATACTCCATTTTTGGTCATACAGATAAGAGTAATACATCTTTCAAATCTGTAAAGACTCTACGTTTATTTGTGTGCACTCACAATAACAACAAAACATTGTGCTTTTGTAAAATAATGAAAGCAAACAGGATGTGCTTTCTGCCGTCTCAGTCTGTGAACTTGAGCGTGAAACTCCATGTCTATTTTTGCCTTACATTTAAAATATATCTATAGAGAGTGAAATGTCTACTTTCAAATTAACCAATTCAAATGGGAAACAAATATTCTCAGATTATGTAATCCGTATGAAACATACAGGTGCATCACTACTGCGGAGATGACGAGTCAGTGTCGCCGACTTCATCTCTTAAACCGAAAACAAAAAAAAGCACTAGTTTATCAAATTATTCAAATGTTAATGCAGTCTCTTTACTGTTTTTCACTGACACATTCATAATCATTTCTTCTGCCAGTGCGCTGTGGCAAGCGTTATGCGTGTGTTCCAGTGCTTATTAGGCTATGTAAGCAATTAAAGACTCATTATAATGATTTAAATAGTTTATTAATAAACGTACAATTAGTCAACTAATGCTTAAAATGAACAACTACTAGTCGACCAGAAAAATCCTTAGTCGAGGGCAGCCCTAGAAATATTATTAAAGTTTAAAATAAAAGTTTTCTATTTTAATATACATTAAAATGTAATTTATTCATGTGATGCAAAGCTGAATTTTCAGCATCATTACTCCAGTCTTTAGTGTCACATGATCCTTCAGAAATCATTCTGATACGCTGATTTATTATCACTGTTGGAAACTGCTGTGCTGCTTAATATTTTGTTGGAACCTGTGATACATTTTTCAGGATTCTTTGATGAATAAAAAGTTAAAAAGGACAACTGAAAACTTAAAAATATACTGGAATTAAAAATTATTTTGCATAGGCCATTTTAGCCTTGCAATTGCATATGAAAATGTCTTTTCTTCCTTGTTATTTTTTCTTGCTTGCGTTCACTGGAGCGAGATAGGTCAAGTGTTCATTTTCTCAAATCTAAACATAACGCCGTCGTCTCCACTCGCTTAAACTTGTTGTAAATTGATTAAGATGAAACACTCCACATAATTGCCGCCTCCTAATTCCTCACGAGTGGCAGATAGTCGATGCAGCCGGCGGAGAACGGCGCGGTGTGTCTAAATAATTGCTGACATTTACAGGTTTGCAGATGACAGAGCAGCCCAGTGGGCCTGTGAATCAAAGCGCTCTCATTCTCAGAGGACATCAAGAGCTTTATGAGAGGAAGTGAGCGAATACGTCTGCCTGCTTTAACTTTATAATGCACACAGCATAGTTATTGGATCTGACTGTCAGATCCATTAAACAGGTGATTATTGTGTTTATATTGGGCATTGAGTTGAAGGGTAATAATAGGGCTTTTCACACTTTCTTGAACTTTAAGCCCTAGGTAACCAAGGCTCTTTCTTATAATTTTGTGCCCTGATTTGTGATGCCAAAACATATATGGATGATTCTTCAGTTCAAGGCACCTTTGAGACTTTGAAAAATCATACTTCTTTCAACAAGGTTTCATCTGTTAAAACATTTATCACATGTCCTGAAAAATGATTTGATCATGGCTTTGATGAGCCTTCAAGTATAATGTGGTATCCAGGGTTATTATCATGAAGTAAAACTAAAATGAAAACTAAAACCATGAAAAAAAATTCGGATAAAATATAAAACTGATATAAAAATTACTAAGATCTACACAGACATAAAAAAAAACCTAACAAAAATGACAAAACACTATGAAATTACTAATAAATAAAAACTACAGTAAATAAAAATTTATAGTAGATAAGCTTTGAACTTTCTAACATGTAGCCGCCAATAAACTTTCAATTCATAAAAACAATGTTTCAGAACTAAAATTCTTTAAGTGGTTTTGTAATGACATTTAAAAATGCTGCTGACAGATTTGGTGATTTTCATGGTACAAAAAATCTTACAAATTATGTACACTGATGGCAGAGATGAGCTCCGCTGTCACTTCTCATTTTCATCATAACCAAGTATAAACATCTTTGGAAAAATATGTTTGTTTGTTTAAAATGGTTTGTTTAAAATGGTTTGTTTTCTAAGATGGTAAAGGCCAATAAATCAAATGAATAAAAAACAAATGAATCAAGTACATATTTTTCTCATAAATGCTTTCAGATAAAGTATAAAATAGAGACGAAGAGATGAAGAAAGTGATGATAGAGATTTTCTGGCAAATTTAACCTTTCAAAAGCAGCAAAAATTAATTCGAGCCAAACTAAACTTTAAAGCTACTGTAAACTATATTTTAAAACTATAGTGCATTCTTTTTATAAAAGGATTTACTATAAAAGAAAAAAAAATAATTCAAGGGGACAGAAGAATTACATTAAATGAAAAATTTCTCATACACAGTATGGAAACAATGCCGTTAAGCAACAGACAACCAATCATAAACCGCCTCAGTGCTTAGCTCATAAAATATTCATGTACTTTGCATAGCCGCAGTAAGTAAAACTGTTCAGGGTCTGAAGTAAACTCCTAAATCAATGTCATTAAAGTCATAAATATGCCAACAAGCAAGCAAGCCAGGGTTTACAAAAGTACAGTGTGAAACTTCAAGGACTACTATCATTAATTACTAACCCAGGGTAAAGTATGAAGAGTGTAAAACACTCAGTGTTAAGAATGAACAAACCGAAGTGTGAAAAGCCTAAATGAGTATTTGCGGTCTTCCCACAGGAACACGTTTGAGTCTCTATGAAGCTTAACTGTGCAGCGTTATGAACGCTTCCACTGAATCTTGACATTGATCTTTTCAGAAGATTTCTGCAATCAAAAAAAGCACGTTCACTGTTTGATTTCTGTGGGTGCTTTTAATTAATTGATTTTGTAAAATGAAACCTCATGATCAGGTTTTAAGCCAGAAACATACAAAACGCAAATTATGCAAACATATATGGGAATGCTGGTACATAATATGAATTATTGTGCTACTTTTATGCTAACAGCAAAAAAGCATTCAGAATAGAAATAAATCATTATTTGGGTTTTGTTGAATAATGGTCTAAAAATCAGTCATAAATAAAATGCCTGAAAATTTGATGCCTTAATTTGAATTTCATATAGGGGTAACATGGTATTAATAAACAGTATATTTATATAAAAAATAATATTAATAGTACTGATTGCACAAAATATATCTAAAATGTCTTTAACCTGAAACCTGTCCAAAGATAAATAAAATAAATAAAATAAAATAAAATAAAATAAAATAAAATATATAGGTATTTGTGTAGTTATATTTATTAGTGAACAAACATATCCAATATGACAATACAGAAACAATATACATAACCAAAAAGCATTTATATTCACTATAGAAAATTTGATGGCTTTTAATATTTTATCTTATTATTTATTTGTTTCCATAATTTTTCCAGGGATAAAAATCACAGTTTTATTTATTTATTTTTTTTTTTAGAGGTTTTCTGCAATAAAAGCACATTAAACTGACCAATATAGAAAATATGGACAATACAGGGGACAATAATTAAGCTGATAATTAATCTTAACACTAAAATTGTTAAATAAAAATAAACTAAAAACTAATTATTACTAAAAGCTCAAGTTTGAAATGTTTCAAGAACTTAAATAATCCGCTTTAAAAAGAAGTTTATATTTAAAATGTAATTACCATTAATTTATTATATATAATTATTATAGATTTTATTATATATGATTATTATATAATTATCAAACTATTATTATTATTATTATTATTATTATTATTATTATTATTATATTTAAATAACAATGATTAAATACAATATTAAGAATGGCTTGTGAAAATAAAATAAAATAAAATGAAATAAAATAAAATAATATAAAATACCCAAAATTGTTGTCCCCCTCACATCACTGCTTTAAAATGTCTGGGCCATTAAATTGTACAATATATGTTATTATTCAAGTAGCTAGATAAAAACATGTCAACATCAACAAACTTAAGATCAATCTATTGCTCCACCATAACAGTTTTTGACCTGAAAGACAAAACTGACCACAGAAGAAAACAGTTTATACTAATGTCCGCAATAGTGACTCATGCTACAACATGAGAAAGCAATGCATACACTGCACTATGAACTGCATTCTGAATGCTCTCTCAACAATATGCTTATACTGTAAGTTTGCCTAGCAAGAAGTGTTTGCGTTCACATACTAATGTTTCTGGCTTTTTGCAATGTGCTATCTCAGTTTCATAAGAGACCCAGAGGACTATAATTTGTTCGTGTTTACAGTATGAGTTTCATCATTCTGCTGACTTGTTCACAAATGGACTCTCAAGGACATGCATAATGTATAAAGTCCCGCTGCATGAACGGCTGCATTTGGCATCTTACGTCAGACGTCAAGCAGATGTCTTGCACAGAAAGCATGGTGCATAGACTCATCGTCACATAAATCTATCCGCCTCCCAAAGGGCAACGCTCAACTCATCGCTCAAAAACACAGTTACTTTAGTGGAAAATGGTGCTTTGGAAGCAAATGCATCCAAGTGCAAGATCTCACTTTCTTCATTTTTATTCTTTGCGGATGCAACATTAAACTTGTGAAAACAAGACTAAGAATAAAAGCCTCCATTAACACTTTCTAACCCTATACATACTCAAACACAAGCTATTTATTGCACATCTAAAAATACAAACTGTACACAAGAGATGAAAAGAAAGCAATTGTACCATAGAGCTCAGGAAACTTCGGAACCCTTGTAAGACCTTGAGATAAAGCAAAAGTTATGAGCGGCTTCACATTTAACTTTTGAGAAGTAGTGGTAAGACAGTAAATATTTCAGGATCTACTCGACTAGTACTTTACATACTCGACTAGTACTTTACAGAAGTTTTACATATTTGAGTAACGATAAAATAATCAACAGTAAGAAAAGACAAGACTTAGCGGCTACTTCAAACCATCCAAACATATCTAAGAGGACTTCTACAGAAAAACTACTCTACAGGCCATAAAAACATGAGATGTTTTGACATGTTACCCTCCATAACTGTAATCCATGCCACTACCATTGACGTCACTGTGGAGAAAGCACAGCAATAATTCAATATGGACTTCTCTGAGAAGTATATGGTACACAAATGACTAATGAGGAGAAAATGTGCAGCCATTTTTAACTTTATCATATTTGATACACAAATTTCTAAAACATCTAAATTATTAACATTATTAAAAATTCTGTGAAAAAACCTGTTGCATACAATCTGATACATGCCTTTTTGTTCATACGTTCTTAACATTAAAGTATCCTTTTAGAATCATTGTAAAAATGCCACTGAAAAAAACCCCTAAAGGTAAGAATAACTTTTATATTGTAATTAATATTTCAAGATGAAAACTTACTGAACTGAAGCCTTACTTGATTATCATTTTGCAGAAAAACTGTGTTAAACTGTGAGTATCAAATATAATCCATCAAGCTTTTGGGGAACATTTATTTGTCATCACTCAATTATCACTGCACTGCACTGCATAATATGTTTTGCCCCTCACAATAAAAAAATATAGAGCTTTGATCATAAAACTAAGCATTTAAACATCAACTTACTAAAACATATTATTGGGAGACATAGAGTGAAAGCTAATATTTATATGCATTATGTGTCAGTAGTCTGCTAGTACTGTTTAAATCTTATTGATTTACACTGCAAGCTATCAGAATTTCATCGTACTTTTGGTCACATAAATATCAGCAACAGCACCAAATTGCATATTTTTGTTTGGGCCTCTGAATAAAACTGAGCTGATTTTTTATGAATTCAATATGTTCCTATATCATACTCTATGGGCCATAAAAGCCTGATGTATCAAATGTGATACTCAACAAAAACATAAAACCAAACATTTTATATATATATATATATATTTTCTCTAAAGGTTCGATAAACTAACTAACAAGCAAACAAACCAACCAATTAACTAAAAAATATTTCTTCTGACAATTATTTTGTGTCATGCGTCATATGGTTAAAATGTAAGATCAAATGTATAATTTATCCATACCTTTAATGATGACAGAATTTTATTCAGACCCTTACATTTTAACTAGTGCTGTCAAACGATTAATCACAATTAATCACATCCAAAATATTTTTTTTGTTTACATTATATATGTGTGTATGCTGTGTGTATTTATTATGTATATATAACTACAAACACATGCATGTATATATTTAAAAAAATATGTCATGTTTATATATTAAATATATTTATATATAACAAAATATAAGAATATAAATATACAAATGTATATACATGTAAATATTTTCAAAATATATACTGTATGTGTGTGTATTTATATATACATAATAAATATACACAGTACACATACATATATTATGTAAACAAAAACTTTTATTTTGGATGCGATTAATCGCGATTAATCATTTGACAGCAATAATTTTAACACTTCCCTTCTTACATGTAAGACCTACTTTACACAATCCTTTTAATTCCTGATGGATAATAATCACATTTGTTGAATTTTATTCTGAATTACATCTGATTACAGAAGTAAAGTCGTTTGTGAACTGTGTTTCACTTTGACTGGAATGCTCGGTAGCACCACTCATGTAAACTGACACTTAAGCCTCGCTGGAACAGATAAAGTGGATTTAAGAGTCTTGGAACACTTACTGTTGGTGATGTCACAGCGCAGGAGTCATCCATCAGAATCTCAGACAGTTTTAGGTTGAAAAATTCCACCCTTGTGGAACAACAGTCTTTCTTTGATGGTTTCCTGTCAGCTTTTTTAGGCTAATCTTATGCACTACAGACCACAGAAAACTGCAAGGTTTTTGCATGTCAGCTTGTTAGAGAGGCCCCAAACAGTAATTAGAAATGTATAAAGGTCATTGTATTAGATATAATTTATCACAGCACATGGCATAAGCATAGTTAATAGTGAACAGTGTCCCCTAATCTAAAGTGTTACCATATAATGATAATATATTTTGGCCTAAAATGTGTATATATTTTTTATTGTTTAGTACTGTTTTTGTCGATGTGTTTAGCGTTAGTATTGTCTGAGTTTCATCTTCTGTACCTTCTCCTGCATTGTAAGCCAGTATGGCTCGGGTTCTCATCTGCTTGCCCTCTGCGGTTTTGCTGGAGCAGGTCTGGGAGCAGGTGGACCATTCAGTCCAGAGACTGAGAGCACAGTCTTTAGGGCAGGGAACCACACACGGCACAGATGAAGGGTAGACCTCATCCACACACATCTCCTTTTCCACCTCGGTACCTGAAGTACAAAATATTAGTGGGTTTACAACATGTTTTAGATTCATTAAGCACCATTCTTCCAAATCTACTGTACATTACTATACATGCAGTCAAACTTGATACATTGATGCATATGATGCACCAGCATGAGCTGATGAAAATATTTATAGCTGTACAGGAATTTAAGCTAAATTGTTAAACCATACTTAAAAATAAATATAGTTTCCCAGGTGGTCTTGACCAACATCCACTTACAAATTCATAATATATGTAATAGTAACATCTGGTGTATTTGATCTCACATGTAGGTCATATACTGTACAACAAACGGGTGAAGCTAACATAATCTGTCAAGCACATGTCTGGGTCATAATCCATCTCAAATATCAAAAGAAGCAAGAAGGCAAGACAAGCCTATTTTTTAAGACTTTTTAGATTTTTGCATACATTCTCCCATAATTCTTGCAATAATACTGTAATGCAATAAAATCTCTTTCATGCAAAAATATTTATATATTATAATATTATATAATAAATCAATCAATCACATAATTCTTATATATTCATACACCAAGGCAGTATTTGTTGCATTGCCTTTGATCTTTGATAATTAAAAATATAAAATATTAAAATTATAAATATTGCATAAAATTGATATTAAATATATAAGATATTACAATTATAAATATTAAATTAAACTGATTTAAAATATAAAATATTGAAACATTACAATATTTAAGTGAACATTATGTAAATATAAAACATTAGAAATATTAATATATAAAAAAGTATTACTTTATATAAGCATGTAAAGCATATATTAGCATATATTGTCCAAAAAAACAAACAAACAAACAAACAAACAAAAAAACTAATGAGAATCATAATTGAGAAATATAGCTGCAAGCAACAATTACAGGGCCAAGCACTCCAGTGGCAAAATGAGGAGCTAAGCATAGCATGGAGCATCAGACCAAATGCAACAATGAGTACTAAAAGCAATTTTAGGATGATTTCAATTGAAATGGCTGAAAAATCATAAATACATCCTCCAGTAATATGATTAAATGGCTGATCACTTTTGACTAACAGGTGGTGCTGCAATCAAATCATTTCGGTGTGTTCTGTGTGAGGTGACAATGGCACACACAAAGTTTGATGTCATTATGTCAAAGCTTTGCAGAGATATAGCCTCAGAGTCATTTTGGCACCATGCCTAAAATTTGTAATGGCGCTGTACGAAAATGGTTTTGTCAATCGACACGAAATCCATAACTTTTTGTCAGCACAGTCTAAAGATAACCTGACTCAGTTTTGGTGAAAATCGGACAAACGGTTGAGGAGGAATTCGAAAAAGTAAGTTTTCAACAAATCAAAATGGCAGAGAGGAAGTTTGGCTGACTATGGCAACATTGATATCACTGTTCTCAGCATGACCCAAGGAATCTATTAATACCAGTCTCATTACAATAGGCAAAATTCACAGAAAGCAAAAATTGAAACGTCATTATAACTTCTGACCACAACGTGGCACTGTCTCAAAACTTTTTGAGTACTTTCAGGTCATGGTCTCGATGGTACATACAAATTTTCGTAATGGTACACCAGTGCATTCAAAAAATATAACATTTTATATCATAATACTCTATTGTAGTCTGGCTTGAAACATCTCAGGCTCTTTCAGAGCATCGTGCTGATGAACCATACCAAGTTTCATAACGATATGTCAATGCGTTCGTAAAATATAGCATTTTACAACAAAATTCAAAATGGCCGCCGCCCAAAATGGCTGATATGGGAAAATTGGGTATGGTTCGTCTCGGCATGATGCACCGAATCTAAAGAGACCAGTTTTGTGATTTTTGGCAAAACCATTGAGAAGTTATAAACAAAAATAGCCATTTTTCGTATCTCCTGACCACTAGGTGGCACTGCGCAAAAACACTGCAGGTAGTCTCAGGTCATGCTTGTTATAACACACACCAAGTTTGGTCTCAATACACCAAACCGTTGCAGTGATATAGCCTCAGATCCATTTTTGCGTGCTTTTCGTAGAATTCATTCGTGCGTTATTCGAGAACGATGCATAATGGTAATGAACATTAGGGCGTAAAATGTTCTTAACTGTCATGAAATTAAATGTCACAATGCAAATTATGTTAATGGACCCAAAATTAGGCAGCATTTTCTTTATGCAAAATATGATTCAGCCAGACAAGCTTTTAATGCATTTCAAACTACTCTGTTGTCCTATTTTGAAAAGGTGCCATCCTAAAAGCAGTAGAAAGCAATCATACAGATGGTTCTGAAGGACAGGAAAAAAACAAAACATGCAATTGTTGTCAACGTGTCCGTGTTTGGTAGTGTTCATTACCATGCACAGCCTCTCTCAAGGGTTTATATCATATCTTTTACTTTGAGCCAAATCTGATGAGTATCAGCTTGGTTTTGGCTTTAGCTCAGTGACACGCTGTGGAGAAAAAAAAAAAAACACTCTCTGCTTGAGCACTGAGCCACAAACACCCAATAAATATTTCCATCAAAAGCAGGGACACTCCAAGTTCTTCTTGTAGCAGACAGCGATACAATATTTACATCGATCTGTGTCAGAACCGTGGCCATTTGTGAAGCAATATTGTACGCGTCACTCGCCGAGACAGTCGGGACGAAGCAGATGCCAAGTCTGGCTGTAAAAAACAACTAGCAGATCAATTTTAATCAGTGCGTGATGGAATCAATCTGCCACAGCGTACGGCTACAGGGAGGCAGGTTATGGCGAGACGGGGGGCATTTGATTGCTCACACGGCAGATGCTAGAGAACATTATTGCACGTTACTATTATTTCATAGACGTCATATCACACGGCCACACAGCAGACTCTGAATGACAGTGGTCACGTGACAGAGGGATTTCTTGAAAACAGCAGATGTTTCCTTGTAGAGGATGTGATGTTTTTTTTTCAGACTTAATGTGGCAAAATTGTGAGAAATTACACAAAGTTTCATCTGCAGTTTCTGGAAGCTTCCACTGTTATTAACTTCAAACATCCATTACGGTCCTCAGATATTTTTAGATGAGTCTGACAGAAAAACAAGCTCTTTTTACCAGCTTGCCTTGAAACTATGGGTTTGCAAGCTACCGGGTTGCTAAAAATGAACACTTTCGGGTAAGAATGAATGAATGAATTGGCCAAATTTTCCCAGGTTAGAAACAATGAATATTTGAAAGACACTGAATGTTTTGAGATATGTCTATTTCTTTGGTAATCAGCTATTGCAAATAAACCTGCTCATAGAAATAAAAGCATACTGTGATTCATTGGCTATATTAGTCAGATGGTTCTTGGCCAGAGAAAACTGAAAATTAATTTTTCTTTGAGATCTCATGCATGTTTAGATTTGAAAACTGACCGTCAAACATTATTTTTTGTTCCCCCACATTTATGACAGTTTTCCTAGATCAGCTGCACAACAATAATGCACAAAGCTGTCAACTTTGAGAACATGGAGTATTTAGCAGGACTAACAAGAGGTTTTAGACTTGAGAAACAGGGGGTGTCAAGTTGTCAGATGTGTCAGAAGACTGTCAGAATGCTGTGACCCTGTGTCTGTCAAAACATTGCTCTGTTTGCTTTAGCATCCTGACACAGCAAAACTTGCTCAACCAATGGTGTGAGCTCATCTGTTTACTCAGCCAATGGCAAACAGTGGGAAACAGTCATTATTTCATGTGTAGTCTCTGCTGTGGTGCAGAAATTACATAGCCTACTACATGATGTCAGTTGGATAAATGGTAAGTAATAAGATTATGGTTTATGTAGTGCAGGTCAATGATTAATCGCGATTAATCGCATCCAAAAAAAAAAAAAAACCTTATGTTTTGTGTACATAATACATGTACTGTGTATATTTATTATGCATATATAAAGACACACACAGTATATATTTAGAAAATAAATTATTAGATAATTTATAAATAATCTAATAATTTGTCTTCTGGACAACTGTCAGATCAGCAGTCTTCCCCATGATTGTGTAGCCTAGTGAGCCAAACTGAGAGACCATTTTGAAGGCTCAGGAAACCTTTGCAGGTGTTTTGAGTTGATTAGCTGATTGGCATGTCAACATATTCTAATTTGTTGAGATAGTGAATTGGTGGGTTTTTGTTAAATGTGAGACTTAAACTACTTCAGTCTGTGTGCATTGAATTTATTTAATACACGAGTTTCACAATTTGAGTTGAATTACTGAAATAAATGAACTTTTCCACGACATTCTAATTTATTGAGATACACCTGTATATGCTATGAAACAATTTATTTATTTAGTTATTTATTTATTTATTGAGTTGGACATAACCTGCAGTTCAGTCATTCCATTCGATTCAGTGAGGAAGTGAGTCATCTGACTCCTACATTTGATCCAATCTTATTTGATTCAACTGATCCATTAAAAAGAACTACACCAATCAAATCTGACAGCACATTGTGAATTTCAGACATAAAATACCAAACCAAATACTAGATCTTTTCTCAGAAAAAAAGTGACCTCTTAAAGACAGTTTTGAATTAATTACACCAAGCTGATTTGAAGTGTCAGTTTGCCAATATAGACTACAGTTTAAAAGTTTGAGGTCAGTAAGATTTGTTATTTTTATTTATTTTTTTGAAAGAATTTATTTATTCAGCAAGGACACATTCAACTGATCAAAAGTGACAGCAGAGACATTTATCATGTTAAAAAAATATTTCTATTTCAAATAAATGCTGTTCTTTTTAACTTTATATTCATCAAAGAATCCAAAAAACATTTATTATAGTTTCCACCAAAATATTAAGCAGCTAGCTGTGATAATATTGAAATAATGAGCTTCAAATCAGCATATTACATTTATTTCTGAAGGATTTCTGAAGTAATGATGTTGAAAAATCAGCTTTGATCACAGGAATAAATTACATATTACAATAAGCTCATTTAGTAAACAGTTATTTTAAATTGCAATAATATTTCACAATATTACTGTTGTTGTAGTTGTTTTTTTAATAAATGCAGATTTGGTGAGCATGAGAGATTTCTTTCAAAACTATTTTAAAAAATCTTACCCATTTTTTTTAATAGGAGTGTATTTTCCTAAAGAGCGCTGCAGAAAGGCACCTCATCAACATGCTGCTGCTGAAGAGGCCGATTTACAAATCTTTAGCCAGTCAAATATACAAGTATCTCTCCAGGCACGGCTGAGATCGTCTTTATTGAGTAGCTGAGCTGTAGGAGGACACGATCACCATTAGCAGCATGTTTACACTCCTCTGCTCTCTGCAGCATTAACCCTGTAAAGAGCTCCAGCTGAGAAGGAAACCGTTCCGGACACAGCAGCTGAGAGACGAGATATGGCTGCCCTCCGCCAGGAGTGTGTTTGAATACCCAGAGGCTAATTACCGGATTCAAAATCAATCCTGCTTTTTAAAGACATCCGCCACAGAAGCAGTCAGAACACAAGTGAGAATCTACTGGCCTGCTTTTGCAGCATAATCATCTGGCAAGCTTCAAGCAAGAGATTATTTTTGCATTTTTGGAAAAAGACCACATGCTCCAGTTGCAGTTTTCTTAAGCCCTATTTGGATTGGACTAGTTTTCCCTGAGGAGGTTTCACAGACATACGTGATTGTAATCAAGTTTAAACATGATTCATGATGCATGTATTAACAGCGTCAATAGAGATCCCAATCCGGGCTGAATCAAGAAATGACAGACTTCATATTTTAACAACTGTAACTCAAATGTTGTTTTACAAAGTAATCTCGTCCGAATAGTGCTTTAGTACGTGGTAAATAAAAGCAGTAAAATTTACTGTAAAAAATAGCAGCGGCATGAAAAATACAGCAGCAACATTTTACGTTTTACGGACTGAAATTTACTGTAAAAAAATTAAATAAGGATTAAAATAAATACAAATTAAAATAAGTAAATAAAATAAGTAAATAGGAAAATAAGTAAAAATAAGTAAATAGGAAAATAAGTAAAAATAAGTAAATAGGATTATAATAAATAAAAGGATTAAATTAAATAAAAAATTAGGTTAAATGAAATAAATAAAAATATGATTAAAATACAGAATAGAATAAAATAAATAAATAAAATTGATTGTACTAACGTACTAAGAACTGAAAAACTAAGAAGAAACAATTATTTAAATGAAAAAACATAAAATTTGAACTATAAAATGACATAAAATGTAAAATACTGTTAAATGTACTATTTTTTTCATCTTAAAATGACAATGATCCCGTTAGATCTATTACAGTTTTTATAGTAAGGGAGACAACTGGTTTTTACTGTAGCATTTTACAGTCTTTAACTGTTAAAATTAGAAAAAATAATTTTATTTACAGTGTAAACCTGACGTGCAAAAGCCAGCTGTGTTTAATACCTTCGCTGTTGACGCAGCGGACCTGTGGAGTCTGCGTTCCCTCTCCACAGTCCATGTCTTCCTCTGGGATACACTCCTCTAGCTTGACCAGCTGCCAGCTAAAACAGCTGGGATCATCACATGGGATGGCCTCCACCAGATGAGGACAGTTCCCCTCGCCACCCGTGGGGTAATTAGTGATTGTACGTCGTCTGAACTTGAAACCTGCAAATAAACATGACACAAAAGGGCTATTAGTTGTCTCTATAACACCTTCTGTAAATCACAGTTGAAAATGTCACTGAATTAGGACAAAATATCAAACTGACATCACTTTTGTCATTTTTAATGACATTTTACCCAATTACTTTTAACCAACTTGTCCTAAGGTGATTTTTGGTGGATGTGTGACCTTTCGTTGAAATGATTTAATTTTTTTTTTTTTAGAGTGGATCTTACACAACTCTCAAGAACGTCCAATTCACATTTCAGTCCAAAAGGAAAGCAAAGAAATGGTTTTCATTAAAATAAATAAACAGACCAAACTTATTTTTAGGACCTTTTATGACTTCTTTTCATTACAATTAAGCAATTGTAAAGCAATAAAATAAATTGTTTTTCATTAAAAAAAATCTAATCTAATTTTAGGACCTTTTGTCCATGACATTTGTTAATTACAATTAAACAATTGTAAAACAATAATATATATATATATATATATATATATATATATATATATATATATATATATATATATATATATTTTTTTTTTTTTTTTTTTTTTTTCATAAAATAGTCAAACCTATTTTTAGGATTTTTTGTACATTGACTTTTATTACAATTAAGCAAATGTAAAGCAATAAAAATTCTGTGGTGTTCAAAACAATAGCCCTAATACACCAAAAAATAAGTATACATTATATAGTATTATACAGTATATATATATATATATATATATATATATATATATATATATATATATATATATATATATATATATATATGCAAAAAAATTATGGGGGCAAATGTGTTTAACTGTCATTAAAATAATGTAAAAATACCTTAATGGCATTAACAATTGTCCAATTAGTTATAATATATAATATAATCAATGTACAGAAGAGAAATCTTAAGACATGTTTAAAACGTGATTTCTGCTGATATACCGTAATGGAGCATTTTGGACAAATTATATAAGATATTGATTAAATCAAAAGGAAATATTCTATTCTGGCTGAAAAACAGCTCTGTGCCTCAGTATTTGACACTTCCTTTTCAGTAAATATATTACTGGTTTCAGCAATGTTTACCTTTTTTCACAACCCGTTCATCGCAATTCTCAAAGGTGCAGGGCCCCCAGGCGCCCCACGGGGACACTTCACACTCCACAGGGCACGGGATGTGACAGAGCTGCGTGGTACTCGGAGTCGTTCCCTTGCAGAGTCGAACGTCTACAGGTTGTGATGCTACAACGCAAACACACGCATTACAACACTGCAGCAAGACTCCCACATGAGCATGACACGTGATGGACAATTAGCTTTATGTAACTGCAGGAAACAACAAATGGCAACATTAAACACACTCTGAAGAATCCTGATTCCCTGTTGCAGCACTGCAAAGGAAAAACAGGAGAAAACCGGAATCTCCTGAGATTTCAGCATAATTTGAATGCACATCCCCAACTCGATGTGTTTGTTTATTAAATATTTAGACTAATTTAGTAAAGTTCCCAGTTATCAATAATCTAAAATACGTCATATAATGAAATAAAATAATGAAAATGAAATAAATTAAAATAATAGGCAAAATAATTAAAAAATATATATATATAAAAAATTTGAATTTATGTAATTATAAAATTACAATTATAAAATTAAGGCAAAATCATTGTGTTTCATGTACTGGTCAATTTTGAGATTTTGGGAACTTTGGTTTTTTATCACGTTTTTTTTTTTCAGTAGAAAACATCCAAATTACATTTACATACATTAAATACTTTTTGTTTTTGCTTATTTTACTGCAATTTATCTGCCAATTTTATTTACAGTACTCATCTTTAAAGTTTGCTTTCTTAAAATGATTTTATTTTATTTTATTTTTTTTTTTTCTGTACAGAGCTAGAAATCTCCACTTGGGTAACACTTATTCCTAAAAACATGGTCAAAATGTATTTTATTTTTGGCTATTGACATTATTTTCTGATATATCCAGTTAAAAAAAACAAACAAACAAACAAAAAAACACTTGTAATGCAAAAAAATGTTTGCAATGCTTAAATGTAATTGAATGGGGAAGTATGGTGATAACTATTAGGTGAATTAGTACCCTATTCAAATACAATACAATACAATACAATACAATACAATAAAATAAAATAAAATAAAATAAAATAAAATAAAATAACATAAAATAAAATAAAATAGTGATATCTATGAATTACTTAAAGATTAAAAACAAATAAATAAATAAATAAATAAATAAATGTCCTGTCACAGGAATAGTTCTCCAATGACTGTAGAAAATTCAAATCTGTACAGTGCATTCAGAAAGTATTCAGACCCCCATTCACTGTTTTTAACTTTTTCTCATTAATCTATACTCCATACGTCATAATGACGAAGTGAAAACAGAATTTTAAAAATGTCTGTAAATTTATTAAAAAGAAAAAAACTGAAATATTACATTTACATAAGAATTCAGACCCTTTGCAACAACACTTGAAATTTAGCTCAGGTGCCTCCCATGTCTCTTAATCACTGCTGAGATGTTTCTGCACCTTGATTGGAGTCCACCTGTGGTAAATTAAATTGATTGGACATGATTTGGAAAGGCACACACCTCTCTATAAAAGGCCTCACAGCTGACAATACATATCAGAGCGAAAACCAAACCATAAGGTTAAAGGAACTGCCAGCAGAGCTCAGCGACAGGATTGTACAAAGGCACAGATCTGGGGGAGGCTAAAGAAAAATTTCTGCTGCACTGAAGATTCCCAAGATCACAGTGGCTTCCATACTTCAAGATGTTTGGCACAACCAGAACTCAGCCAAACTGAGCAATTGATGGCGAAGGGCCTTGTCTAGACTGGTGACCAAGAACCTGATGGTCACTCTAGTTAAGCTCCATGATCATATGTGCAGATAGAAAAAAAACCTACAGAAGGACAAACATCACTGCAACACTCCACCGATCTGGGCTTTATGGCCAAACTCAATCCTCTCCTCAGTGAAGACGCATGAAAACACACTTGGAATTTGCAAAACAGCACCTAACGAACCCTCAAATTCTGAGAAACAAGATTCTTGTCTGATGAACCTCAATTCCAAGCATCATGTTTGAAGGAAACCAAGCACTGCTCATCCCCCAATCCAGGTGTGCAAAGCTTGTTGCGTCATACCCAAAAAGACTCTAGCTGTAATTGCTGCCAAAGGTACTTCAACTAAGGGTCTGAATACTTATGTAAAGATGATATTTCAGTGTGTGGTGTGTGTGTGTGTGGTGTTTTTTTTTTTTTTTTTTTTCCCATTTTAATAAATTCCGACATTTCCTAAAATTTTCACTTTGCCATTGAGGTACGGAGTGTAGATTAATGAGGAAAAAAAAATGATTTTAAACAATTGTAGTATCAGGCTGCAACATAATTGAAAAAAAGTGAAGGGGGTCTAAATACTTTCTGAATGCACTGTAGATCCCATCTGGACCCAGTATGTGTGAAACGGAGATCATCTTTTCTTCCAAGGAGCCATAAAATACAAATTCGAAAACACAAACAAAAGCGGTGCATTGATGTTTTAACACAAGGTTTTGCTGTCGGCTTGATGGGTGACAGGTGACATGACTGCTGCGTTCGCATCAAAGCAAGGTAAACTCTTCTCGTGGAGCTCTCCATGCTGATATCTGGTGAGTTCTGCTCTCTAGAGATTTCCAAAACAAAATGCTCTCGACACGCACAGACTGTCCACTAAAAAGCATGAGAAGGCTGACTGCACCACAGACCTTCAAAAAAAATAATGACTGAACTCTGGAAATGGGCATGGGGAGTGACAGTTCACCTCGTTCAACTCTTCTGGCGCCGCATGTTCCCCAAATTAATAGAGAGACAGATTTCAGTGTAATGCACCATCATCTAAGTTAACATAACACGGCACAGGTTGTCCTTGTTTACGTGCCAGATGGTCTAGACCTTCTGCGCAAACTTTTTGTCTAATCAAAGTTTGCGGTCTGTGCCTGCTTTGACAAACCCAGGCGGGCAGGCTTAGCTTCAAGCGTGAGGTAGCTGTTTGAAAACAGATGAGAAACCTAAGGTGGCCCTGCTATTTATTAATACTCTACCTGACAAAACATTTTTGTGTATGTTATGCTCATAAAGCTGCATTATTTTAAAATTAAAAAAAATACAGTAAAAACAGTAATATTTTGAATTGTTTTTTTTTTTTTTTACAATTTTAAATAACTTTTCTATTAGAATATATTTTAAAATGTAATTTATTCTTGTGATTGCAAAGCTGAATTTTTCAGCAGCATTTTAAAAGCAATCAGAAATCATTCTAACATGCTGCCTTGGTGCTCAACAGACATTTCTTATCAAAGTTAAAAACCTGCTGCTTAATATTTTTTGCTAAGGATGAATAAAGTTTTAAAGAGCATTTATTTGAAAATGTCTCTACCGTCACATTTGATCAGTTGTATACAGTATACTTTTGATCGATTTGCTCTGTGTTTTAGAGTCCATGAAATGAAAGGCAGAAGGGTCTAGTTTAAAAGACCCAAATAAAACAAATACAACCAAAATGCTTCTTTATTTCTTTTGAGGAAGAGTGTACAGTAAGGAGCTGTCAGAATGACTGTCATTGTCAATTGATCTCTGTCAGTTGTCTGGTGCCCAGAGGAGAGTGTTGACTAAAGCACAGAGTGTTGCATCAGTATGTACCCTTGTAATGAGCTCTCCATGGACACAAACGCTTACAAAAATACAAAGAGTAAACAGACTAAGCAAACAAAATATGTAAACATGCTTTAGGCAAAGAGATTTGATCAAACAAAGACCATTATGTCAGATACAAAAAGGAAAGGAAAGAGTAGGATAAAATAAAATAAAATAAAACATGATACAATAAATGTAATAATTTAATACAATATAATTATACATAATATAAAATATATTAAACATAATTAATTAAATTAAATTCATTAAATTAAAAAAATTATTAAAAAAATAAAATATACATAAAAAATAATGAAAAAATAAAATTATAGAATTAAAATTAATACAATATAACAATTAAATATAATATATTAATAATAAATAATAATAAAAATAATAAAATATAATTAAATTTATTAAATTAAAAATAAAGTTTCTTTTTCAAAGCAATGTTGGTGTATTTACATTGAGTTAAAAAATACCCAAGATATTCCTTTTAAGGGGGTAAACATCTTACCTGAGATCTCATAGCTGATAGACAGGAGGGGAGGGACACTAGGCATCTGGCCGTTTGAAGACTGACCTTCTACGAAACACACAGACTACTGCTAATAAACATTCAAGGGAAAACAAATACATTCACTATGAGCTCTATACTGTGACAGAATATTACAGCTTTAAGGGGTAACGCAGGGCATAAGCTGGTTAGCTTTAACTATCCTGAGCTGTGACGTCAAAAGCAGCAGGCAAGGGAAAATATAACCACTCAACCTTTTAAGAGTCCTTCAGAAAATACAATAAAATGATATCCATTTAATCACAATGCACAGGCACTTTTGATATAAAATCATTTTCTGTCATTCTGATGGACTGGGTTGTAAATTTCCCGTCATGCTCTACTCTTACCTGTCAGTAAAATATGAAAAACTCGTTTCTCTCCTTATATTCTTACTCACACCTCTCTCAGTCTACTTTCACATTTTATTTTCTCAATTTTCTTCACCAAATGCAATAGCCCAGACAACTTATTTCTATATCTGTCAAAACAACACAAAGCATTTTGAATTATCTGTCAATGTTTTTACAATTTGGTAAGTGACAGAAAAAATGTTCAGTTAATGCAACCTCTGGTTATGTCATTTACCAGCAGGGCCAAACTGCTCATGCTAACCAGCCAAACCCAATGGTTTGCAATGCCATAAATGAATCACATCTGTCACATTCGGTTCCCCTATAAAGCAGTCATTTTTTTTCATAGTAGACTCCAAATATAGCTCTGTCCAATTGAATGTCACGGCAGTTTATTCAGCGTACATCGCCTCCATTGACTTTCATTCAGACAGTAATGTGATAATGTGAGGTATAAGCTGGTTAGCTTTTACTTGCGCCCAGATCTCAGCCAGTCAAAAGCCACAGGATTCCTCCTACACTCTCAAAATCAAGCTTCTTCAATGGATTTGTGCAGCACTTCAGTAAAGAACTCTCTTCTTATCAAGAATCGTTTTCATTTTGTGCATCATATGGAACTCAAGGATTCTCATATGGCATTACATTAAAGATTCTCTTACAGCATCATATGGGCTTTGAAATTATTATCTTATGGAATCAAATGGAACTTATAAAGATTCACTTATGGCATTATATGGAATTTACAATGATTCTCCTATAAAAAATAAAAATCTAAAGGCATCATATGAAGCTTATATAGAGTGTCTTATGGAATCAAATGGAACTCAAAGATTTACTTATGGAGTCATGAAATTTACAGTAGAAAGATTCTGTTATAGAATCATGTGGAACTTGATTCTCCTGCGAAATCAAATGGAACTTATAAAGATTCAATTGTGGCATCATATTAAACTTTACAAAACAAATTTATCAGTTTAATACTTATAATATGACATGGAGCCAAATGTAAATTCTCTAATGGATTCAAATGGAACATACAGTATGAATATTCTCTTAGGGAATAAAATGGAATTCGTAAAGATTCGCTTATGACTTCATATGAAACTTATATTCTCCTATGGAATCAAATGGAAATTATAAAGATTCGCTTTTGACATCATATGAAATGTTTACAGAGTCTTATTTGCAATCATATAGAGCTTACAAAAATTCTCTTTTAGAATCAAATAGAAATTGCGAAGATTCACTTATGGCATCATATTAAACTTATAAAGATTAATAAGTTTCATATTATAAAATTAAACTTATATGGCACCAAATTTAATTTAAAGATTCACTTATGGAATCATATGGAACTTACAAAGATTCTCTTGATTCAAATGGAAAATATTAAGATCCTCTTATGGAATCAAATGGAAATTATAAAGATTCACTTATGACATCATATGAAACTTTTAAAAAGTCTTATATGCAATCATATGGAGCTTACAAAAATTCTCTTTTAGAATCAAATAGAAATTGCAAAGATTCACTTATGGCATCATATGAAACTTGGAAATCAAATGGAAATTATAAGGATTTTCTTATGGCTTTATAGTAAACCTATAAAGATTATTTTTTGGGACAAATGGAACATTAAGATTTGCTTATTAAATGTTAAAAGGTTCCTTTATGGAATCAAATTGGAAGTTCTCCTATGCCATCAAATCCTTTTAGACACACTTGATTTTAAGACAGTGAAGCCACCTGTGGGAAATTTCGCTCTGTTTGTGCTGTGAGTGCAGTGTTGTGTTCTTAGAAGGAAATGTAAATGAGCATCACTTCCAGATAGATTTGATGAAGGTTTCATCACATCAAAGAATCTCGAAGCTGACAACATCCTCCCAGGGTGAGAACATCACAACTCCATCAGTTGACTAACGCTCCAGCGCATTTTCTCTTTAACTTTCTGCACCGTCTGCGTTCATGTATCTGCTGTCGGCAGAGCAGATTACCCCCCAGTGAAGTGAGGCGTCTCCTGCACTGCGCTGATAAGGACACAGATTTCCCGGCATACGCAGCTCCACCAGTGGCCTGTTCTAATAGCACTTCTTTAACTGGAGCTTTTCATGCAGTCAGCGCTCATCTGCTCTAATGTACGGAGACATGTGCGTTACGATAAGTTTCAATGTGCTCGCCCTACAGTTCTGAGCATCAAAAGAGCGAGCAGGAGGGAGAAAGATTAAAAAAAAAAAAAGGTATTTTCCTCAAAGACGGGTGGGCCATTAATCGAGTGATGTTGTGTGTGTGTGTGTGTGTGTGTGTGTGTGTGTGTGTGTGTGTGGAGCACGCAAAGAAATGCTGATGCAATATATACATTAGAGTAAAAGATTTACACACACATGCATGTGGGTGGTGGACAGAGAAAGCAAGGAAAGAGGAAAGGCATGACGGATAGATTCATGTATTCCAGGATTTACATTGTTCTGAGAGGTACAAAAATGTTTGCAAAGCAACATATAAATCACAAAATGTCATTTTATTATAATAGATACTTTGCAATAAATAAATAATTAAATGTTTTCAATTTCAGCATCATATGGAATTCAATGACTCTTCAATGGCATTATATTAAACTTAAGGTTTCTCTTATGGAATCCTATGAAACTTATAAAGATTTGTTTATGGCATTTTAAGGAACAAAGATTCTGTCATGGTACCAAATGGAAATAATAAAGATTTGTTTACTGAATCAAATGGAAATAATGAAGATTTGCTTATGGCATCATATGAAACTTATAAAGATTCTTTTATGGAATCAAATGGAACTTAAAAATATTCTCTTATAGAATCAACTTGAGATTCACTTATGGCATTATCTGAAACTTATAAAAATTCACTTATGGCATCATATGAAATTCAAAGGCTCTCTTATGGAATCATATGAATCAAAGATTCGCTCATAGCATCAAATAGAACTATAAAGGAAATGTATATTAAACTTTTTCTTATGGAACCAAATGGAAGTTAAAAAGATTTGCTTCTGGCATCATATGAAACCTATAAATATTCTCTTAAGGAATCATATGATACTTTTGGAGTAGTCAATCAATCAGTATTTATCACAGCTCAGGATAGTCACTATAGAGAAGGGTTTGGGACTGAACACATTTTTGTTGTGCTATCAGCCAATCATTGTTTTGTTCAAGTGACTCGCTCAACAACAACAAAAAAAAGTGTGTCCAGAACTGAATGTCTAAGAAAAATGTCATACTTCTGATAACTATACACTTTCAAGCAGATACCTGTACCTTGTTTGTCTTTGTTGTTATTGATGTAGCTGAGGAGTTCTGCGTTGGCCTGGACGCAGTACACTTCTCTGCTCTGCACACCTCCGCCACACAAACCAGTCTGATTCCCACGCCGCCGGTCCTGCTGGCTGAGCAGCGCATCAACACGACACTCGCTCCATTCTGTGCTCCGCCAGGCATAACTGAAATTAATGTGAAATACAGGCTATTATGTTCTGAACCTGTGCTTTGGATCAACCATCCTGATGTAATAAATCTTTCCAAACATTTATAAACAACAATGTCATTCCATTTGGATTGTGTGTCACTGTCGTGTACATTTGCACGTTACACATGATAAACCAAGAGTATCCAAATAAATGTTTAAATGAATGCGTTAAAAACAAACAAACAATAAAATGGATCTTGGAAGAATTTTATAATAAATGTCTGAAATCATAATAAGAAATGTTTATAGTAAAAAAAAAAAATTATATATATATATATATATATATATATATATATATTTTTTTTTTTTTTTTTTCACTTAAATGCATATATGAACTTAAATGCATTTTACTTCTACTTTTTAAAACTGCAATGCAAACAGCAATTTAGTAGCCTGTTTACCTACAAATTCAAGAATTTTAATTGGAGAAAAAAAAAAGCATTTTGACTGGCATACAACCGGATGGATGGATGGATAATAGGAAGGTGCATGGGTGGATGGATAGATCTCTTAAACCTCAAGACACATTTGATTACTGGGGCCTTTTATAGTCTGAAAAGACTTCAGAATCTCCATTCAACCTCCATTTAATCCTATTTCTGTCTTGGAAAAAAAATAGCGATATTAAAAAGATGTCATTTGTGATTTCTCTTTCCCACTTTCGCAATAGTGCGAAACAGAATTGCAAAAATCCATTATCTTCTCGAGCTGCCTGTTCATAGTACGTGGGAGACTCAGAAAGCATTGTGTAGCCTGTGACGGCGTGCCAGCGCGGGCCATCTGTGAGAGAACCAGATTAGAGCAGCGTCACCGAGCTCTTAAGATCACTTCCATTTGTCAGTGCATCTCTCTTGGCTTGGGAGCAGAGAGCAGCCCGATCCGTCTCACCCCGTCTCCATATGCTCATGTGCTGACTCTCACTGGCACCACCGCTCACGCAGAGCAGGGGTCAAGCGGCTCCCGGCAGGGCCTCCCGCTCCACGCCGGCATTTCTCCATGAAGAGCAGAAAGCACTACAGTTGGTAGTGCATGCTGAGACGTGACTTCTAGGTTTTTTTTAGTGCTTGTTTCATGTACATGCCCGCAGGACAGGAAAATCCCAAATGAGATCTCGTTAACATCTCAATTGCTTCTCCTTGACAGCAGTAAGATTAAATCGATCGCGAATAATCTTAGAGTGTTTCTCAGTTACACAGTTCTCCTGCAGCATGCGTCTCTTCTAGAGATTCAGAGGAGATCTCGACAATGTCTCCAACTCTGCTCAGATTTGCCAAGATAACAGTGAGAGATTTCATTATGAAGTCAAATGCTATCAGACCAAATGGTCTGAGCTTCTATTTGCATTCATTTTCAAGCCAGGTTGGCAAAAACTTGCTGCAGAATTGTCACAGTGTTATTTCAAGTATCACTAAAATACTATAGTTTTAATAAATATTTAGCTTTTTTTCCATTTTAATTTTAGTTACATTTCTAGTCACTTTGCTGAATGTTTATATAACTGTTTTATATATACTGTTATAACTGTAAAAAAAAATTATTGCAGTTTTTAATTTCAGCTATTTTGTTTCGTCATTTTGCCTACAATTTTTTTTTTTTTTATTAATGTTTTAGTTTTAGTTATTGTAGTACATCAAGTTAAACAAAAAAAAAAAAACGAAAAATTGAAAAATAAGTAAAAGAAATGTTGCCTTGGCAATTTTATTTTATTTTATTTTAGTTTAGTTTACCTTTATTTTATTTTAGTTAAAAGTAACATAAAATTATGGTTTTAGTTTTAGTGAACTATAACAATCCTAGTCTACAGAATGATAGGTTTTCTTTTTGCATGTCTTGAATGGCCCCAGAAAGCATGTTCAGTTTTATCTGAAACAGATGAACTTGAATCTGGCAATGTATGTTATTATGTTGGCTTTTGCAGGTAATGTGGCAGTTTGGAAATTAAATGTTGAGTGAGTTGTGCTAAAATTTTGTGAAAATAATGTGCATATGAGTGATTTAAAAAATGTATTTTCTGAAGCAACCGTGCTATTTTACTATTTACTATTTTAGTCTTTGAGCTCTTTTGACTCATGTTTAACAGACTTGCTGTAGCAGGTGCACTACAGAGCACGTTTACTACATCAGAACAGCCATACATATAGAGCTGGTTATGTGATGATGCAAATGTCAAAATATATTCATTTCAAATCATGCATAAATCATCCACTATGGTAAAGCTTTTGAGGTCATAACATAGTTTTCTGCAAGGAACCACACAAAAGTAAGACTTTGATAATCTGCCCCGCAGTCATAATTTGTGTGAAAAGGAACAAAAGTTGTTGGTGTTTTACTACCTTTAGAGTTCATTTCAGCTGGAAAATGCCCTGATTTTTATGTATGTTTTGAGAGTTTTGAAAATGTACATGGAGGCATGATTTTCCAGTGTGCCCAGATTGTTCATTTTATTGCTGTATGTCAACAATTGTCTCATTTGTTTCTAACTTTGATTTCTCTGAAGAAGAAACATCTGAGATAGTTGAAACTTCAATGACAGGCTTACTAGGAACCACATTATATCATTAGAGTTATACGAAAGAGCAACTTCTGAGCAACAATGTTTCCTCTGGGTTGACACATAATGAGATATGACAAGATGACATCAATTTGTTGGCGTACCTCTCATAATATCATCACTCCAATGATGCGATGCAGTTTCACACATAAAACCATGAAAATGAAAACCTTTGATCCCAAACAGAGATACGACTGGCTGTCATGTCTAAATAAGAAAGTGTTATGTCTGCAATTCAAAAGCACTCACTCAAACTGACTGTATGAAATCATGCATACAGATATCATAGAGCTCAAAAAAATGGATTTTTTTAGTCTGACCCTCTTGAGCAACTGGTTCAGGTTTTTACTCACCCTGCCAATATTTTTACTGGCCCTGCAGCAAAAATGAAAAATAAAATAACACTTATTTTTATACCAGTCAATCTCTGCATTTGCAGTCAGTTTCTTGCAAACACTAATACTGAAAGCAGTGAAGTTTTTTTTTCATGGTAAAAAAGGTAGGCGACTAACCGGCTCTTTACAGTGAAAACAGAAATACTGTCAAATATTATTACAAATTTAAAATACCTGTTTTATATTGTAATATATATTAAAAATGTAATTTATTCCTGTGATTCAAAGCTGAATTTTCAGCATCATTACTCCAGTCTTCAGTGTCACATGATCCTTTAGAAATCATTCTAATATGCTGATTTGCTGCTGAAGAAACATTTATTATATTTATCAATGTTGAAAATAGTTGTTTTGCTTAATATTTTTGTGGAAACCATGATAGTTTATTTTTTTCCAGGACTATTTGAAAAATCGAAAGTTAAAAAAAAAAACTACATTTATTTGAAATAGAAATCTTTACTTTTCTGCCACTTTAATTAATTTAATACATTCATTGCTGAATATTCAATTTATTCATTGCTGAATAAAAGTATTTAAGTATTAAGTATTTCTTTAAAAAAATATCATGCATTTTTCTTTACAAAAATTATTCTTACTGACACCTTACTGAACTTTTGAACAGTAGTGTATGTATCACATATAGCATGCATATAAGTGTAGAAAATATATAAGTGTCTAATAGATATGTATTGAATACTGGAAAATTACACTTCAATTTTCGGTCTAGTATAGCATGAGATACAACCAAGGAATTTTCAATGATGAACAAATGTATAATGTAATGAGAAAGCAGCACGTCTGTGGTACTTACACAGCGCAGGGTGGCACCCCGTCCCCTTCGGGTTCACAGGCCTGGCTCTCCTCCAGCTGGGGACACTCGGACCCTCCTCCGGTAGGAAGCCGTATCAGCTGTCTGCTGCGGGAGCGTGAGCCCTGAGGAACACTGGGGTCCGAGCAGGTTTTTGAGCAGGAGCCCCACACGCTCCATTCACTGACCACACAGTCTTTGGGCATCAGGCAGGACTGGTACGTCTCTGGCAGACTCCAGTGGGGACACTGGCTGATACAGGACAGACGAGTAGAAGGACTGGTCAGTCAACATGACAATATAACAATTTTACAGTTATCAAGAAGTTTTTGTTTAGTTTACATTTATGCATTTAGCAGACACTTTTATCCAAAGCGTTCAAGTTACAGCTTTTTACATTTTATCAGCTCTTGCTTTCCCTAGGAATCGAACCCATGATCTTGGCGTTGCTAGCGCCATGCTCTACTATCTGAGCTACAGGAAAGCTCAGGAAGTTTCAGTTGAAGTATTAAAATAACTAAAACTAAATAACCTAAAAACTAAAATTTAATAAAAACTATATTTAAAAAAAAAAAAAAAAAAAGACGACACAAAATTACTAAAACTTTAACCAAAACTAAAATGAAAACAGAAAATATAAAAATAAAATATTTCAAAATAAAAATTCTATAACAGTATCAATGATATTAAAAAAACAACGAAATGCTGAAAAATGAAATATTTGTTTTTTAGAGATATTTTTAATGAGTGTTATGCAAGAGTTATACCAAATTAAATGACATAAACATAAATATTATAATATACAAATATGTTTTTTTAAGTATATTTTTGCAATTTTTTTTTGTAAACAAATAATTACAAAATTTGATAAAATTAAATAAATATGACCAATACTTATTTTTATTTTCATCACATTTATTTATTAGAACATTGTGTCTGGGCAAACATCAAATCAAATCAAATCAAATCAAAAAACCAAAAAAAACTAAAAAAACATAACACAACACAACACAACACAACACAACAGATAAAAATATAAAATAAAAAATAATATAAAATATAAAATAAAATAAAAATAAAATAAAATAAATTCCAAGGGCTCAACTAACAAATAAAAAGCTGTGAACCCCTGATACCATCACATTACAGTATCAGCGCAGTATTTTGTCTTTTAATACTTTAATCACATGCTTTTGGTAACAAACTCAAATCGCAGCTGAACAACAGCTTTTGTAATTGTTTCAGTGGCCGGTAACTTAATGCTGAGCAGTGTGAATGCAGCAATTTCTCTTAGTCTCTTATTTTCTCTGTAGGCAATGCAGCTGACGAGCTATTACAGCTAATTACAGGCTGCTTCCTTTCCAGCATAGCTTCATTTAGCAACCGCTCATTTAGGTGCCGTGGCTGCCAAACTCACCTCAGGGCAGCACGGACTCTTAAACACATAAACTCCAAAGCTGGCACTGTTTTCCACCCACTTTAAACCCAGATTAAGATGTCTTGAAACCATTTAAAAATCTGGCAACATAATGACACCATATTGCAGCACAATAACTCTTCCTGAGGTATAAAAGATAGTAGCCATAGGTAAACTGTATTTGGCAGAAATAGAGAGTATGCCAGTCTGTTGCTGGAATAGCGATTGTGTGCTATAAAATAAATGGGGCTATTATCAAGACTGTGACTAGGACTGGGCAAAATTCAATTAATTAATTAACCAATCCAAGGAAGAAAGATAAAAAGAAGTTACAAAATGGTCACCTTAAAAGTACAAATTAGTACCATCTGAAAGGATATTGACCCATTGATAGTTTTGTATTTATTTATTTTTTTCTCAGAGTGTTCATTTATATTCACCAGTGTAAATTAGCATGCCTGAAATCAAAGGCAATATTTATCTAAATATATATTTAAAATATTAAAAAATATATTTATATACAATATTTAAAATATATATATATATATATTTTTAATAATATAAAAATCAAAATATACTTTACAAACGTTTTTGATACATTTTAAAAAGGAATTTAAAATAAAAATTTAAAATAGATTTTAAAATAAATTTATATTTTAAAACTTTTGTTGTAATATAAGAAAAACTTTGTATATAAAATATTTGTATATATAAAATTTTTGTAATATAAGAAACTGAATTTTTTAATGAGTTTTTAAAATGGAATTTATTACATTTTAATTTTATTTATTTATTTATAAGAATTAATTGTGGTAATATTAATAATACATAACAGTGATGTTTAATAATAAATTAATAAATATTAATATTAAAATTAACTTTATGGTATTTATTAAATGAAAAACATCCTTAACTTTTGGACAACTGATTACTGAACTGATTAACGGAAATAAATCACACATATCCACTATCAATGCCATGTTTGCTAAAGAAGTTTGAATTAAACATGAAAAAAGTTTCCATAAATTCCATAATGTGATGGATATAATAGGATATTCAACAAGAAAAGAAATTTAGGGCGGATTTGACTTTTCCTGAGCGTCAAATTGGTTTCAAGCAGTGTTGTTCTGCTGAAATATGCTTTGCTGTACCTCAAACTTCCAGATATTACTAACATGCATTGTTTTTATGCACTGTGTTGCACATTTTTGGTGAGTTGTTGTTTACAACTGCTTGATGGAATGAGGACACCATCATTTCCATTTAAATGAGAATGATGTTTCTCCTTTAATGTAAGAATAACTCAATTGTGGGAATCCAGGAGAGCCTCGGTGCGCCAACAAGAGCATTATGAAGAAGTCCATCAAATCCTAAATAAAATTAGCAGGAAATACTCAATTAAACAATGCTATTGTATGCATAATACTGAGAAAAGGTATATGATTTACAGTCTTTGGTTTTCGAGAGCTTGTGTAAAGCCACAAACACAAAGAACTAGTTTTCGCAATTGTCTGTTGTTTTTGCAATTACATACATTACATATATATATATACATTGCCGTTCAAAAGTTTGGGGTCAGTAAGATTTTTTTTTAAAGAAATTAATAATTTTATTTAGCAAGGATGCATTAAATTGTTAAAAAGTGACATTTATAATGTTACAAAAAAATTCAAATAAACTGTGTTCTTTTAAACGTACTATTCATCAAATAATCCAAAAAAATAAAATATCATGGTTTCCACAAAACTAGCAAGCAAAACTGTTTTCAACTGTTTTCAACATTGATAATAATAAGAAATGTTTCTTGAGCAGCATATTAGAATGATTTCTGAAGGATCATGTGACACTGAAGACAAATCTGCTTTGAATCACAGAAATAAAGTACATTTTACAATATTTTCAAATAGAAAACATCTATTTAAATTAATTTAAATTTAAATGATAATAATATTAAATGTTTTTACTTCATTTTTAATAAAATAAACGTAGCCTTGATGAGCATAAATGACTTTAAAGTGTTTCAAAAATGATCCCAAATTTTTGAATGGTGTATGTAACTTTGTGTATTATATGTGACTTTGCCGGATTGCTTTAACCTTGATGTTGCCTATTGAACTATTTCCATAAACTTAACTTTACCTGCAGATTCCTCAGGCTGAAACGCTCTGAATGTTTACCTTTCAACTGTTCCCATGTTCCTGAGCTCGAACGAGTATCAAAGGCCAAACACTGTACGCTTGAGATACACAAACTATAAGGCTGTGCCAAAACTTTTTAAATAACTACAAAACTCTTGAACATTTAATACTCGGTGGAAAGTGCTGGCACAGATTCCTGCCGTGTCACACAATCTGCTGCTGGGGAATATACAGTTGTCATTTCTACAGTTGAAAATAGACATCAAGCGTGGGAGTGCTTTGACAGCACAGTGGAGACCCAGACGAGTCACGCAGCCGTCATCCTCTTACTGTCAGCGGCTGACGGAGTGCAGAAATACGCCGGAATCCCTAGTTTTCAGACTCATTTAACCGCTATTAGCCTGACAACCATTAGCGCTACAACAAAAGAGATGCGGCTCAGGAGAAACTAATGTGCAATAGAGTCTCTTTTAACGCAAACGTAAAAATGACCAGGGTTTTTTAATATTAACGGACATACTGTAGATTGAGAAAGCCTCAAGTATAATATAAGCACATTTAAGTTAAAACTGCTCATCCTTAGTAAGACATAAACTTTTATGTGAGGGTAATATTTTCTTACACCTTGAATACATGTGAGTGTGCACATCAAATAATCATCAATTAATTATAATGACTAAAAATCTATTTTTAAACAAGGTAAAAAGGTAAAAAAAAAAAAAAAAAAGTATTTGGGGAGTTGCAATTAATAATAATAATTAATAAAGATTGCTAATAATTAATTAATATGAATTAATATTGACTTTATGTTTATTATTTATAAATATCGAATTTTTGTAGAGTTGCACCACAAGACATTTTACAACCTGAACTAATGAAAAGAAAACATTCAAATTAATTTTAATAAATTCAATATGAAAAAACATGCTCGTCATAGAAGAGGTGTATCCAAGTCATTGCACAAATTGCATTTTTAATGTATTTTTAAATAAATTAATATACATGTTAATTGTTATTAATATAATTAATGAAATATATCAATATAATATAATAATATTTGTTAATTCATAAACTCTTTAAGTTTTGAGGAGTCGCACCACATGACATTTTACATCCTGAACTAATAAAGGGGGAAAAAAATCAAAAATTAATATGAATAATTCTGACATGCTCATCATAGAAGAGGTGTATCCTAGTTATTGTACAAATTGCAAATTTAAATGGTTTTAAATTAGTATGAATGTTAATTAATTATAATTAATATTAATAATACATAACAGTGATTACTAATAATAAATTAATAAATATTAATATTAACCTAGCAGCGTTTATTAGTTTATAAATTTCATTAACTTTTGGGGAATTGCACCATGAAACACTTTAAAACCTGAGCTACTCAAAAGGAAAATATCAAAATGAATATTAATAATTCTGACTTGAGAACATGCTCATCACAGAAAACGTGTATCCAAGTCATTGTACAAATTTCCATTTTAAATATATATTTTTAATAAATTAATATTGATGTTAATTAATTATAATTCATATTAATATGACATAAGTGATTACTAATGATGAATTAATAACTATTAATATTAACATAGCAGCGTTTATTAATTTATAAATATCATTAACTTTTGGGGAGTTGCACCATGAAACATTTTAAAACCTGAACTACTCAAAAGAAAATATCAAATGAATATTAATAATTTAGAAATGAAAAACATGCTCATCATAGAAGAGGTGTATCCAAGTCATTATATGTTTACATTACATTTTCAAGTGTTTTTGAAAAAAGCAATATTAATGCTAATTAATTGTTTAATTATTAATTATTATTACCTTAAAGATTTATTCACAGGTTCTTATTTATTACATTTTTTTTTATTTTATTTATTATTTATTTATTTATTTTTTTGGGGCGTCACACTACAATGTAACATGACTACCAGAAAATATAGATATGAATCTCCGTCATTCAGGGAAAAAAAAACAAAAAAACAACATGCATCCAAATAACTGTACAGATTGCATTGTAAAGTATTTAACAATTGAATAAATAGGACAAAAAAAATTATCTAGTCATTGACCCGTCAACAAATATGAAGCTGTTATGTTAACTGTGTTCACTGTTTAACTATTGTTTATGATAAAACAATGCACTTTCCAGTGGGCAAAAAATCCAGAAATTTTTGTGAAAATTTCTGGATGTGAAAATTGGTTTGTGAAAATTAGTTACTTGATAATACAGAACACTGAACAGATCAATCTTCCACCCCTCACAACCTCATTGTTATTTATGTCAAATAAATACGGTTCTAATGGGAAAAGCCACTAACCCGAGTGACACCGTGCTTCCGTTTCGATGCACACACACCACTTGTCGAGACTGGTAGCCTATTTCCATATTCCAGAGGTCGTCCTCTAGCCGATTCAGCCTGTTGCGGTTCCTTTTGCTCTTGATGAGCTCACGCATCTCCGGGTCTCGGGTCCCTTTCCTCTCTTTGGCTTTCCGCCGGCGGGCTTGGCGCGCGGTGCGCGAGGGGGCGGCAGAGGAGGTCGGAGGTGACGGTAAAGAAGGCAGCTTGCACTCGCTCCATCCGCCCACTTTCAGACTGAACACAGTCTCTCTGCCCTCGCAGGCCCTTGGCGCACACGTCTGGAACTCTGTCAGATTGGGGCAAGGAAGCCCGCCGAAAAGCGGCGGCGCCACGACTGAGCGCACGCGGTTCTGCAGGCCCAGCCCGCAGGTCTTGGAGCACGTGGTCCATGGGGTGAACTCGGTCACCACACAGTCTTGAGGGCAAGGAATTAAACAGGCCTGTTCCTGCCGGGGTTTGGGCTCCAAGTACTCACAGATGTCGTGGTCTGCAGCCGAGCCATCCGCCTTGAGCACACAGTTCACCTCCCGCGTCTGGATGCCCTCTTCGCCCTGCAGGCAAACACCCGTGCGGCCGGTGCGCAGCGATATGGGAACACACTGGTTCCACGCGCCCAGCCGCCAGTCGTACAGGTCCTTGTGCCAGTCGCAGACGCGGAAGCAGCTCTGTTGATTGGCCGGCCGTGTGGACTGAAGGCAGTTGGTGTGAAGGGTGGTCCAGCCTTCCACATGAGCGCACCACACCGCCCGACTCTGACTGCCTCCTGGACCGCACTCGCTGCCCATACATCTGCCCCACGGACCTGGGAAAAACACACCAGTTAGTCCCAGAGAAAATGCAACATAATGATGCTGCCTAATAAGATACTTTTAGAAGTTAAAGTCATTATGCACTGTGAAGCTTATTTTGGATGGATGGATGGATGGAATGACAAACAGAAGAATGATAGATAGAATGACAGATAGAAAAATACATAGAACGATAGATATATAGAATGATAGATAGAATGTTAGATAGAATGATAGACAGAACGATAGAACGATAGAACGATAGATAGAACGATAGATAGATAGAACGATAGATAGATAGAACGATAGATAGATAGATAGATAGATAGATAGATAGATAGATAGATAGATAGATAGATAGATAGATAGATAGATAGAAAATAAAAACAGGAATATTGTGAAATATTATTATAGAATTTAAAATAACTGTGTTCTATTTGAATATATTTTAAAATGTAATTTATTCCCGTGATCAAAGCTGAATTTTCAGCATCATTACTCCAGTCTTCAGTGTCATATGATGCTTCAGAAATAATTCTAATATGCTGATTTGCTGCTCAAGTAACATTTCTTATTATTATAAATGTTGATAATAGATGTCCAGCTATATATTTTTTTGTGGAAGTCATTATACTTTTTCAAAAGAACAACATTTATTTAAAATCTTTTTTTAGCATTATAAATTACTTTATTGACACTTTTGATCAATTTAATGCGTCCCAGGTGAATAAAAGTATTAATTTCTTTAAAACTATTTTTACTGACCTCAATGGAAGCTTGCTTATGCCACAATGAAAGAAGGTAATTGTGACTTTACAACTCACAATTCTGAGTTTTCCCTTGCAATTTTGAGTTTATATCTCTTAATTCTGACTCTTTTTCTCAGAACTGTGAGAAATAAACTAACAATTCTAAGATAAAACATTCCAATTACCTTATTTTAATTTTTTTTTTACATGACAGAAATAAACTTCCATGGACCCCAAATTTAAGTGATTAGATTTAAAATTAAAGATTTAAATTGAAATTAGGAAACTAAAATGACAACAGTTTAATACACAATATTTGTGTGTGCTATACTTTTAAAGCTAATTAAACTGCAGCATGCAAACTCTTTTGTGAAGTACTATTTGTGAGTTGCTGCCTCTATGTGACATTCCAGATCATTCTCTTATGAGACACCAAACCCAGTTTGGATGCTGCCTCAGAAAGCAACTGTGTATGCAGGCAACAGACAGCGAGGCGGCCCACTAAGTGTTGGAACAGACCCACGGTGTCAGGTTTACACACTATGAAATTTGAATAGGTTCACTTTTGTACCTGACTGATCCTTAAGGTGATAATCTGAATGTTGGCCTAATTAACAATTTGGCTGTGAAGCCATTAGGCAGTCAAAACGAGTTAATCACCGCTCAGTACCTGCTGCTTTGTACTACTGGCAGCATCAAACTCTAAATAAAGAACAGGAACAGAAGAAGCAACAAGAACCTCATGGGCTCTAATTTTGAGATCACATCAAATGCAACAAATTGTTGCCAAACATACTAAACAGAGTATGAATAAATGCTAAACATCAGGCAAAACAGGAAATATAAGAACAATGACATGCAAAACAGCCTACAAAACTGAAAAATAAAAGGTTATGATCTTTTCAACATGTTAAACACCGCTTGAAAATTCCCATTTGAGGTTTAACTATTAACTTTATTTAACCTTATTTGAGAAAATAGCTAAGAACTGATGTATCAGTAAAAAATGTATGTCTATTAGTGAGTTTCTGAATAATTACTGGGGTTTTTTTTTCCCCCCTACCATGATTCTCTTTATTTTATCATGGTAACCACAGTTGGGGGGGAATACTTACTGCAATTAAAGGGTCATAAATTCATTTCACCTCCAAAAGCTTTTTAATTCCTTTTTATGACAGTTGTGACTAATTGCCAGTTTTACTGCGGTAATAATAAATGAAATGCAAGCATACATAGCATATTGTACAGGCTCAAGAATCAGTGGTTTAACAAAAGCAGCTTAAACCAAGAATCCAGCGAGTGCAGACAGCAAAGCATGACAAATAGAGATCTGTAAAGACAACAAGGACTGTGATTGTGCTTCAGGGGCTCAATCTCACAGCCACATTAGAAAATGAGGCTTTATTACCATTAATTTTCACTGTATTACATTAGCTGTGTCACCATAACTGAGTTTCCATCTCACATTCCCCACATTCAGCACCTCCTGCATGATAAATAGTCGTCCATGTAATGAGGCTAAATGATAATCCATCTCAGAAGGTTCTTGCTGCAAACGCGGCCCATTGAGCCTCATCGTGTTAAACAAGAGCACAGGAAATGGAGTTTTTGTAAAGCATAGTATAAAAAGAATTTGACTTTGACTTTTTTTTTTTTTTTTTTGCCTTTTGACACCAGTGTATTGATATGCATTTGATGGTTGCTGCAATGTTGGAGGTTACTTGCTGACCCAAGTCAGATATTCTGGTCCTTTTTTTCTTTCTTTCCAGTTTTATCACCTGTCAGATGAAATTAGTAAGTCTGCTTATTAACAAAAGTAATAGCGCATCTTCTTAACACAATTTGAAGCATCATTAGTTTCCATTTCAAAAATAATAATGGGGAAAAAAAGACGAGCAGCTTCACAAACATCACTAATAACATTATATCATAAGACCAATTGACCAACCACTCATTCCACCCACTCACAAGTTCTAATTTATATCATTTGATGAAGAGGGTGGGCGGCCAGGCTGTGTTTACTCTACAGGTCACTATGTTTCATTACGGCTTTGAAAGGCAAAGAGAATGTCATAACAGTGATGCTATTGTTAACTAAAACTAAATAAAGTTGAAATAAAACTTGAAAAAAACTAACTGAAATAAACAAAGCTCTAAAATTATTAAAACTGAAAAATAAATGATTTAGTTATATAAAAACATAAAAAATAACAATAAAATGGGAGAAACATAGCAAAATTAAACTAAACTAACTAAACAAAAAATAAATTAAATCTGAAAATAAAGCCAATTCAAAATATTTAAAAACAATGTATAAATAATACTAAAATGAAACTGGCTTTACAATAGCTTTGTTTCAAACCCTAAAAAATGTTTAAACAGTAGTGTGAAATATATATACACATACACACACACATTTACATTTAGTCATTTAGCAGATGCTTTTATCCAAAGCGACTTACAAATGAGGACAATAGAAGCAATCAAAACCAACAAAAGAGCAACAGCTTGTAAGCGATATGACAAGTCTCGGTTAGCCTAACACAGTACACGTAACAAGTGTTTTTTATTTATTTATTTATTTTTTAAACAAGTAGATAGAATATAGAAAAGAAAGCTAGTGTTTTAGTTTTTTAAGAAAAGCTAGCAGTTAGAGAATAAATATGCAATTGATAGAGGGTCAAGTGTGTGTGTGTGTGTGTGTGTGTGTGTGTGTGTGTTTTGTTTTGTTTTTTAAATAAAAAGAGAGATAGATAAAATAAAATTAGAAAAGAGAATACTAGAGTTAGAGGGTCAAATAAAGATGGAAGAGATGGGTTTTTAGCCATTTCTTGAAGATGGCTAAGGATTCAGCTGCTCGGATTGAGTTGGGCAGGTCATTCCACCAGATGGGAACAGTGAATGAAAAAGTCAGAGAAAGTGATTTTGTGCCTCTTTGGGAAGGCACAATAATGCGGTGTTCACTTGCAGAATGCAAGCTTCTAGAGGGCACATAGGTCTGAAGTAATGAATTTAGGTAAAGGGGTGCAGAGCCAAAGGTGGTTTTGTATGCAAACATTAATGCCTTGAATTTTATGCAAGCTGCTATTGGTAGCCAGTGCAAATTGATGAACAGAGGTATGATGTGCGTTCTTTTCGGCTCATTAAAGATTAATCTTGCAGCGGCATTTTGGATTAATTGTAGAGGTTTGATGGAATTGGCTGGAAGACCTGCTAAGAGAGCATTGCAATAGTCAAGTCTGGACAGAACAAGAGCTTGAACAAGGAGTATGTATTATAGCCTTTATTTTTATATTTTCAGTTTTTATTTTAATTTTAGTAAAGTTTTCGTAATTTTGATATCAAAATTACGAAAACTTTACTAAAATTAAAATAAAAACTGAAAATATAAAAATAAAGGCTATAATTCAAAATGCTATAGTTTCAGGACCAATTCTCAGTATTAACTAGTTGCTTGTTAACATACATATTACTAGCATATTGGCTGTTTATTAGTACTTATAAAGCACATATTAATGCCTTATTCTGCATGACCATATTTTAAATCCCTTACCCCATACCTAATCTTAACAACTACCTTACTAACTATTAATAAGCAGCAAATTAGGTGTTTATTGAGGCAGAAGTTAGTTAACAGTGAGAATCGGTCCCCAAACTAAAGTGTGACCAAAATAACACTACTTCTCAAAAGCTTTGTTTCAGCTGCCTAACTAGACAGCATTTTAAGGAATCATAAGCACACGCCTGACACGAACAGTAGACACTAGGCAGCAAATTATGTTGCCTTCAAAGAAACCTTGATTTAGCCACATTCTAAAACACTTGAGGGTAAAGAGGGTTTGGAGTTGACAGAAATGCATTTAACACTGAAAACAGTTCAGTGTATTTAAAATGGAACATTTCACTCAATATTAGTGCGACTCTATAGAGGTGGTAAAAGTCCCACTTACTTAAAGAGAAATTACCAACAGCATCTAAACTTTTCAAGAAAGACCAATCATGAGCTCTGAGGTGATTTACCAGTTCTGTATGAAAAAAAAATGAAAAACTGGGCAGTCACTGTCTATTGCAATCCACTGAGATGAGTTTCTCAGTGTGCTATTTGTGCAACATCTGAAGCTCCTTTATTCATGTAGAGCGTTTCAAATCAGTCACTTTGCAGTTCCACTCCAGTTAGGATGCTGTCTTAGAAGGCAGCCGTCTATGTAGGCACCAAACATGAAGGTAGCTCACTAGAAAGAGAACTACAGTGGTGTCTGCCGAGTCAAAATAAACATATCTTATAATTTAATGCAAATAAGCAAACACTGTTCACAGAGCTGCAGAGAGACATATCACAGCATACATTTCTCCATTTATGTCACAGACTTAATGACTGCGTGACGCGCTTCCTCCAACGGTGGGAGGAAGCAGAACCGCTGTCGCTTCCCAAGGCTAATCGTCTTTGGGAAAAGCAAGAATAAACACAATCCCTACACAATGGCTTCACCGAAAACAACAAAAGATTTCACTTTTATGTCTTCAGACTCCCCCACAGGTTTAGAAAGAGGATTTCGAGACTGTGGTGGTCTGTGAACGTGAAGAGCTGTGACATGAAAAGCTCCAAAATATGCAAAATTAAAGGTGCAGCAGGCCGTTTTGTGAAATACATGTCTTGAAAAATTACACCTTGATTTTAAGTCAAGTCACCTTTATTTATATAGCGCTTTTAACAATACAGATTGTGTCAAAGCACTTAACAGTATCAAATTGGAGGATAGGGTGTCAGTAATGTATAATAATAAGATTAAACACTCAATTTTCAGTTAAAGGCATTTCATTATTGAATTCAGAGATGTCATTGTCTAGCTCAGTTTAGTTTAAATAGTATCTATGAAATCAAATTGATGATAATCGTTAGAAATTAAGTGTCCCCAGACTCCACAAACCTGAAAAAATTAAAATAAATAAGTTTTAAAAATGTGTATTTAAAAATACATTTTATTTTATTTTTTTTTTATTTTTTTTGGTCACTATAACGGAACTTCAAACGATTTTTTTCATTAAAATCTAAATATTTTTTTCATTAATCTTCCTTGAATTTCCAGAGAAGCAACTCATTTGTGATACCAGCATGATGTAATATTTTGGTGATACTTCCATCTGCCTACACTGGGGTCATTGTGAGAGGATCAGGTCTGCAGCGGGTCAGGATTGATCAGTATCTCACACATCATTATCTCCTGTGCTCAGAGGAGACGCCAGCTGTCATGATAAAAGGTAATTCTGGCTGACAAAGTGCTGGTCCATCAGCATCTGACAGGTGTGTGGGAAACAGCGTGCAGACAATTCAGACTGTCAGTCAAACGGACCCACAGTCCAGTTCATAGAGAGAAGCATTTGATGAAAATACATCACCGCTTTTACCATTAATAACATGCATGTGATCATGTATTAGAGATAGATGGGTTAGGGATGAAAAAAACAACCACAAAATCACGTGGATTTAATGGTGCTGCAAATGTAATGGTGCACAAAAGAGGCACAGAAGAGTGGCTTGCTCTTTTTTAGCCAATAAGAAACACTCTCTGTCTGCCAATCATTGTAGTGTTTGGGTTTGAGAGGGTCGGGTTTTAAAGAGAATGCATGTGAAATGGTTAAAATCACTTGCAGCACCATTAATATAATTAATGTTTCAGCAATTTTAGCAATTACTGAAAGCAGTTGCTGAGATGCAACAAGCATGTCTGGTTAATAACCTACTGCACCACTGGAGACCAAAAAATGAGTTCTCATATCTCTGATATCTCAAGTGTTTCTCCTAAACACCAAAGAGATGAAGCTGGAAGCAAATGGCAAATGGAAACATAATACATATTATAAACAGGAAGTCTTACATGTTTCTGAAAACAATAGATACATAGAATGATAGACCGAACGATAGAACGACAAATAAAACAATATAGATAGATAGATAGATAGATAGATAGATAGATAGATAGATAGATAGATAGATAGATAGATAGATAGATAGATAAACAGATAAATAGAACGATAGATAGAACGATAGATATATAAACAGATAAATAGAACGATAGATAGATAGATAGATAGATAGATGGATAGATAGATAGATAGATAGATAGATAGATAGATAGATAGATAGATAGATAGATAGATAGATAAAATGACAGAGAAGTATGATAGATAGAATGACTGATAGAAAAAGTAAAATACATAGAACGATAGATAAAACAATAGATACACAGAATGATAGAACAATAGAACAACAGATAGAACGATAGAATGACAGATAGAATGAAAAATAGATATGCAATTCACATTTCTTTTATAGTTCTATAATCATACTCTGTTAACAATTCATACATTTGCTTTAATTTTCAATCCTGCTTTAAAAAAGGAATGTTAGGAGAAACAACTGAGCTGAAGCTGATGCATAAATGAACCTCAACTGAGAACTCCCTGAAATCTCCTGAGCTCTGAATCTCTGATCAATTGTGCTCTGATCAGTCAGTTGAATAAGAGCAGGCCTTCATTAACAGCTCTGTGAAGTGATGCTTTTGTCTGATGCACTCAGAAGACAACGTGTGTTTGAGTGCAGTGAACCACTACATCAGAGATGCTAGAAAAAACTGCATGAGTTAAACATCAGTATCCTTAATCAAACTGTAAAAAAAAAAAGAAAAAACACTCAATTTGTATAATGCACTGAACTTGCACAAGACATCTCTGATAATGTCTTTCAAGTCACTTTACATGAATATATTCCCCAGATCAGCTGCTCTTTGCATGTCGAAATGAAAAAGATACATACGTTTAGTCGTCCCTGTTCCAGTCGGCTTCAAAAGTGAGTCAATCAAATGTGAGAAAACTGACCCCAGGCAAAGACCATTAAATTCATAAGCAAACTGTGAACTTCTTAGGACATTCTGAAGATAAATCCAGTCATCCATGTGCCTTCAGCCTTTCAACATCCCAGCTTTTGCACATTTCAAAATTAATTTCCACCAGAGCAGTCCAATAGTGACGCTCCAAAGGCAAACTCACACATAATGCTACAAGTTATGAAAGCCATCTCTTCCATCTTCATTTAACATGAGCTTTTGCCCTAACTAGCCACAAAGAATGACATTTTGTACTTCTTGTCTGTCACTTCACACCTGCATATCTCATAACCGCTTTAAACATCAAATGCACTTATTTTTGTTTTCAGTGAGGTCTGAAAAATTTCTAGTCACATGAAAGCGGTTGCATCACTCCTGGTTAGGATGCTGTCTTCACACTGTGGCCATTTATTCAGCACTAAAAACCTAAAAACACTCACCTGTCAGAGAATTTACAGTAGGAAGTCTGTATTTTTCACACTTTCACATCTAATATTTCCTGATCGGCACTCCAGCAGTAAAATATCAAAAGGTCAGCATGTAACATTTTGTCTCTGTGTGCTCGGCAGGGTTGTAATAAAGGGTCGAGCTCCTAGGAAGTGAGCATCATGGGAGAACATCATAATGCGGTTTCACTACTAACAAATTCTCTATAGCTGTACAATAAACAAGGGGTTTTCAAACCTTTACTACAATATAAACCAGCTGTATATTTTCATATACTGCAGTGGTTATGCGAAACTGTAAAGAACAGTCATATTTGTACCCAATATAAAAGAAATGTAAATAATTTTTCACAGAATTCAAAGGAAGCTTTACAGAAAATGCTATACAACCATATATTTTTTAATCATTTTTATAAAAGAACCAAGGCTGCATTTATTTGATCAGTAAAACCAGTAATATTGTGAAATATCATTACAACTTGAAATAACGATTTATTTACTATATTTCAAAATGCAATTTATTGATGCAAAGCTGGATTTTCAGTATTTGCTGCTCAAGAAACATTTCTGATTATCAATGTTGATAACAGTTGCACTGCTTATATATGCTTAGAATATTGCTTAGAATATGTTTTGGAAACCGCAATACTTTTTTTAGGGTTACTTGATGAATAGACAGTTCAAAAGAACAGTATTTAAAATAGATTTTTTTTTTTTGGAACATTATAAATGTCTTTTTCTCTCACTTTTGATTAATTTAATGCATGACTGCAGAATAAAAGTGTATATATAAATATGAAAAAATTAAAATCAAAAGTGTATATATATATATATATATATATATATATATATATATATATATATATATATATATATATATATATATATATATATATATATTTATTTATTTATTTATTTATTTATTTATTTATTTATTCATTTATTTTTTTTCTTCTTCTTTTCTTTATTATTTTTGGGGGGTGGGGTATTTGACCCAAATAACTGACCCTAAAAAATACTAAATAATTGGGGGGATTTTAAAATAAAAAGACATCAGAATGTGTAAATTTTGAGGTGAGCTAATCTTTAAAACGCCTTTGTTTCTCTCAAATTGTCTGTTATTGTCTATAACAGCTGTATTCCAGACCACTTATAATAAGTGCTGCTTTCGTCAGCAATCAAGATCAGATTGAAATACTCAGGGCAGCAAGCAAATCATACGGTTTTGACAGGCCACAGTATAATATGCCTCATGGATTTATCTGGTAAACACTGCGAGCAGCACCAACCCTCAGCACATCTCTCCAGTGTCAATGAAAGATTTATACAAGCCAATGTGTTCTACAGCACATGTTGTGATGGATCTGAAGGTGGGGATGTAGAGTGTCTACTGGATTTCTCTCTGCCTCAGATGACACCACACTCTGATGCATTTACAACAAAACTGAAAAACACAGGCTAAAATCACCTGACTAGAAAAAGATATTCAAAGACGTGTTGTGACTGATACTTTAAAGAAGATATTCGCATACACTTATTTGAGTACTTAATTTTGGAAAGATATTAATTCTTATTATAAGTCAATATATTTTCTGCTACAATTGTTGCACCTTTATTGGAATTTCATTATTTTTATGCCAGTCTACACAGCCTACCAGTTAAAAGGTTGGAATAATTAAGAGTTATTGATGTTTATGAAAGAAGTCTCTTCTGCTTACCTAGGTGGAATTTACTTGACCAAAAATAAAAATAAAAACAGCAATATTCTGAAATATTATTATGATTTAAAATGAGAGTTTTCTATTTGAATATACTGTAAAATGTAATTTATTCCTGTGATGCAAAGCTGAAATTTCAGCATCATTACTCCAGTCTTTAGCGTCACACGATCCTTCAGAAATCATATGTGACCCTGGACCACAAAAGCAGTCATAAGTGTCAATTTTTCAAAATTGAGATTTCTACATCATCTGAAAGCTGAATAAATAAGCTTTCCATTGATGTATGGAATTGATGTATGGTTTGTTAGGATAGTACAATGTTTGGCCTAGATACAACTATTTGAAAAACTGGAATCTGAGGGTGCAAAAAAAAAAAAAAAAAAAAAAAAAAAAATTCAAAATACTGAGAAAATCACCTTTAAAGTTGTCTAAGTGAAGTTCTTAGCTATGCATATTACTGATCAAAAATTAAGTTTTGATATATTTACAGTAGGAAATTCACTGAATATCTTCATGGAACATGATCTTTACTTAATATCCTAATGATTTTTGGCATAAAAGAAAAATGGATAATTTTGACCCATACAATGTATTTTTGGCTATTGCTAAAAATATACCCCAGCGACTTAAGACTAGTTTTGTGGTCCAGGGTCACATATATGCTGATTTGCTGCTCAAGAAACATTTAATATTGTTATTATCAATGTTAAAACAGTTGTGCTGCTTATATATTTATTTATAATTGCACTTATATTCAGCTAGGAGGCATTAAACATATCAAAAGTAACAGTAAAAGACATGTTACAGACAATGTTACAGAAGATTTCTATTTTTTATGTTTCAATCACATTCTGAACAAAAGAACTATTAATAATAATCAAGTACCAGTAACAATAGAGCAGCAAATCAGCATATTAGAATTATTTCTGAAGGATCATGTGACACTGAAGACTGGAGTAATGATGCTGAAAATTCAGCTTTGAATCATAGAAATAGATTACATAATAAAATATATTCCAATTTAAAACAGTTATTTATAATTGTAATAATATTTCATAATATTATACTTTTTACTGTATTTTTACTATATATTTACTATATATTTTCTACATACTATATATTTATTATTCCAAACTTTTGAACGGTGTGTCATTTAATCATCAGAATAAGCAGTAAAGTGGATCAGACTTTATGCTGCTAGTCAAAATTCTGGCTATGCAAAACTAGCCAAAGGGTCCTGTTCTGTGAAACATCTCATTTCTTTCATTATTACTTCAGGTACAGCCTTAAATGGGAATTACAAAAGGAGAAAGCAGACGAAGCAAGAACATCATGTCGACGTAGGAAAGGAGATCGGTTCCTTCTGGCTCTGCCAAAGCTCTCCGAGGATAATTCATTTATTCAGCATGGCTATGAATCCATACTCAGCAGGTGAAAATCTAGGCTTATTTTTGCTCTTTGATGAGTAGAAATGTTCAATAAAAAGAAACATTAAAACAACATCAAAGAAACCCTCTGCTCTTGAGGCAGTAGATCAATATGGAGGAACACGAGTAGTGCAACTGAAGCATGACCCATGATGGGAACATGAATCAGCCGCAGCTTAGCTTGTGGAAAAAGAAAGCATTAATAGCAAAAACGAATATTAGTGTTTAATTTGTTTCAGGCATAAACACTTTAATGCTGTTTTCTTTATTTTGCCCACAGGCAGAGATGAGAAGTCACAGCAGGACCACGCGCCCCTCCGTACAGCAGTAAATATGAATACGGAGCCTGTGTGCAGCGCTTTGTTGATGGCGATCTGACATGCCACCTTCATGAGAAGCCTCCCTTGGGGCGGCTGGGAAGCGAAAAGAGGTTTTACTTCCACAGAAGAGCCAGACCTGACCGTTGTGCCCTTTAGATAAAAGACATTAAGTCTGGTCTCTGGAACGTGAGTGGCTTTGGCTCGTAAACAGTGAGAAGACAATCTGGGGGAGAATGTTGTGTCTAAATAACAGACAGACCTGCAGCTACGGGAAAGGGGTGGAGCTTTAGTGATCTCCACCCATGACGACTAAACTAGAGCCTCAAAAAAGATACATTTGAAAAAGTGGTTCCTGCTATACCAAGTACTCATTCATAGTTCAAAAATAAAAATGATTTAAAAACAAATTCAATAAGCTGTATTAAATGTCTTTATCATTTTTAAATAAATGCAATTTTTAATAATTTGGATGCAGTCATATTCATTCAAAACCCATGCATTAAATTTATAATTTATTAAACTTATTATTAACCTATTAATTAACATAAAATTATTATTTCTGTTATATCCAGAGACAGCTGTAAATAAGCCATTCATGGGTTCATTTCCTTGAAAAAAAAAACAGTGTAAGACTGAGGTTTTTGAAACAATGTTCAGTTTGTTTACTACCTGACCATCCCGTCACACCAACACTCGCTCAACTCATGGATTGAGTTTGTTCAGTCGAGCTGTTTGAAAATGTCATTATTTTTCCAATTCCATCTGGTGATGCAAATAGTTCACCTTAAAGCAACCTCAGCCAGAGCTCAAGAGGAAAACCAAATCTGATTGAACACTTGACATAAAACACACAATAAAACCAACAGATCACTGGCTAGCTCTTCTCCAGAACCTGTTATAAGACCATTTCACCTGCTAGCCTGATTTACGCATTCCTGAAGTGCCTTTAAGGGGTTAAAGTAAAGATAAAGCAGTCAGGCATATGGAGGTCTCCTGTCTGCTCAGGTTATTCACCTCAAAGACCACATGACAGCTGGTAAAAGCAGCTTTGGGGTTCCTAAATAAGACGAGAGTATTCCCTCAGGAGACGTTCCCATAGACCTCTTAAGGACAACCATAAAACAAACACGCAGAGCAGGTACTTTTGGGCAATTTAGTGTACTTACAGAGCATATCTGACAGATGTCAGGAAACCGTTCTTCATTAAAACTCCTGATGTTCCACCATAATGCTGAAATGCTGAGGTTTAACGCCTAATCAAAGGTCATGCAGACAGGACTCAAGCTAATTAGAGCCGACATAAACACTAAGGTCAGAGGGGTCCACAGTATATACAGATCACAACATCCTCTGGAAAATAAAGCCCAAAACACACTCGACACAAGCACATCAGCACAAAGACTAGATTACACTGTTTGTGGAAATGTTTTAGACAACTAATCACAAAGGAGATAGGATTATAACTAAAACTTAACATTTTCATTACTTGAAATAAACATGAACTGAAAGCAAATAATAAATTTAAAAATATATATATATATTAGGAGTGTCCCCGACTAAGGATTTACACAGTCGAATCAATTTTCGAATCTCGCCAATAGTCGACTGATAGTTGAATCTGTTAAGCCGGTGTTAAGGCCAAAGTATACTTCGGCCGTGTGGGCAATCCGGACGCGTACACGGACAGCACGGATGCGGACTACTTGTATTTATACTACCGAAAGCGTACGCTGATGGTCCGCTTCCCGGACATGTTCCATACATGCACGATAGATCGGCTTGAACAGTAAACAAACATGTGAACAAACAATTGCCCAGAGTTATTGCACATCTGGCTGTCTTTATATTGCTTTATCGATGGATTGTACAGGTTCGGGTACCAACGGGCATCTTCACACAGCCTGCGCATGCGCAATTGGTGCTTTTGTAGCCTACTGAGCTCGGTCACAAAAATTGAGAGGTACGCGGATGTCCGCACAGAGCCTCCGCGCACACTCTCTCCGATGACGATTTTTATGTCACACAGACCCTAGCGGACTCGCACGGGACAAACGAGACATGAGACATGCGGATCCATTTGCAAGGCTTTTATTCAAAGACGTGGTCATAAAATAGGAAAGGTTCAGACAATGGCAAACAGGTATATCACAGGCAAGGCAAAGAGTCATCCAAAACGGGCGTGAGTCAATTAACAGTGAACAATATCCAAAGGGGCTTGACAAGAGAGGTAATCCGTAAACGTGAGCAATAGTCCAGGCGAGGAGCAAACACAGTACGAAACAGCAAGACGAAAGAAAAATCTGAGATACACAGGCAAGGATCAAGACACGAATGACTCGGGCAATAAACTGGATAAACTAGACTTAGATTAAGACTCAGACTCAGAAAACACAGAAGGACTCCGTAATATAGCTATCACTAGGAGAGCGATAAACGCTAGACCATACTCGGCAGTGGCGGAGAGGAAGTCCATGGTTTATGTAGGGTGTGTGATTGTGTGATTCATCTAAGGTGTGAGCGTGTGATTAGTGAAATGGCTGCTGGGAAATGTAGTCCGGGGTAATGTGAAACAGTCTGTGCAATGTGAGAGTCAATATGATGGAAGGGGCGACCTCTGGTGGCCATCGGACGGAAGGCCACAGACTGAATTCGTGACAGAATCATATGTTTGAGAGCTGGGGGAAAATGCATTACCAAGAGTCAAATAGTCAGACATTCGTCAGTCATAAATACTGACGTTAACACACAAGGAAAATGTGTAACAGATGCCTCGCAGATACAAACAGGGTAAATAATGTTTTATGTTTTGATTAAAAGATAGTTAACATTGGCCTGCCGCATGTTTTTATTATTTATCAGAGCTGATGAAACTGGAGATTTGCTCTGAATAAAACCAAATAATCCACACATAAGATGAAATCAACAGATGCAAGAAGTATTCGATGAAGCACGTGTGCATGTTTACTCTAACTGTATAGAGATTTTCACGGAGGAAATATCCTGCTAATCTTTCCGACTTTGAAGCATAGCCTACTGCCACAAAACTCCATGCGATCGCCTAAATATGAGCTACTGTGAAAACTGCTCAAACACAGAATTTTCACATATATTTTTGTCTCGTCCATTGCTCTTTCGAGTGTGAATCCCTCATAAATATGCGGATGTCATTCCGAAACTTTGCAGCATGTAAACGTTACGTGAAAATAAAAGTTCTATACAAATTCTGAATGGATAGGCTATATGGCAGGGATGGCGAACGTCGGTCCTGGAGAGTCACAGCCCTGCAGAGTTTTGCTTCAACCCTAATCAAACACACCTGAACAAGCTAATCAAGGTCTGAAAGGTTACTATAAAGCTACATGCAGGTGAGTTTTAATTAGGATTGGAGCTGAACTCTGCAGGGCTGCGGCTCTCCAGGACCGGAGTTCGCCACCCCAGCTATATAGCCTAGAAAGCACACAAAGAGCACTGCCTTTATAATCACTAAAAAGCTGTCCCTTGTCTTAGTTCATCGTAATCTCATTAAGTTTTGTAAGTTTCGCAAATATGATAGTGAATAGATAACGTTATCTCGAGTTTTTCCGTGGGTGCTCGGCCCGCCCAATGTTCACAGCATACGACAATCAAATTAGAACCGGCAGAAATGTTTTGAAATCACTTGTACCCTACCTGATCGTAAAAAAAATCCAGTCTTTCACTCTCTGCCTGTGTCAATTTGAATCTTGTTAAAGATTTAAATCCTGCCGCCAAGATGCTCTGTCGGTCACAAATTATGGAAAGTGAAGCTTAAATCTGTCATAGGGCTGGTTGGATTTATTCACGCATATTAAAAATATTTATTAAAAGCTTCTTTCTTTTCAGATTCTTATTTACAGCATTATCACAATAGGCTGTATTAATGTACTGGGAGAAAACCAGTAGTTCTATGTAAAATCAGACATTGAGCACCCCTAGTATATAGCCAAAAATGGCATAATCATAACACCCCTGCAAATTTTCGACTGTGAGATTGTTATCGAATCAGGCTCCACCTATCGAAGCATCGAATCTTCGACTATTCAGGGTCACCCCTCAACATATACATACATACATACATACATACACATATATACATATACATATATATATATATATATATATATATATATATATATTATACACATATATATGTATATAAAATTCACTATTTATTTAATTGCAACATTTCTCATTTTCATTTAGTTTAAAGGGGTGGTTGATTGCAATTTCACTTTTTTAACGTTAGTTTGTGTGTAATGTTGCTGTTTGAGCATAAAAAATATCTGCAAAGTTGCGGCGCTGAAAGTTCAATGCAAACGGAGATATCATCTTTTAAAATTCTGTCAGTTTAATGCCTACAAAAACAGCTCGTAGGGACTACATCGAGTTCCTTCCCAGGTCCGTTACATCACGAACCCAGATAAACCCCGCCCCCGGGAACACGCAACGAAGGGGGCGAGGCCATGTTGTGCTGCTTTAGAGAAGAGGAAGAGAAAACTAGGGGTGCACGTAAAAATCTATTCATATATGAATCGCGATTCTGTCTTCTAGCGCAGTGGTTCCCAACCACATTCCTGGAGACCCCCCAACACTGCATGTTTTCCATGTCACCTTAATCAAACACATCTGATTCAGATCATCAGCTCATTAGTAGAGACTCCAAGACCTGAATTGGGTGTGCCAGAGAAAGGAGAGATGCAAAATTTGCAATGTTGGGGGGCCTCCAGGAACGTGGTTGGGAACCACTGTTCTAGCAATTATAATGGATTCACAAGTTTCAAAATCAATGTTCTAAAGCAGCGGTTCTTAATACCGTTCCTCGCGTCGCCCTGCTCTGCATCTCTCTCTCTCTCGCTCTCATTCAGATTGTCAGATCAGCTCCAACAAACTGTTCCAATTATACACTTTGAATAAGATTGATAAGTAATATAGATGACGCCATTGTTTACAATACAACCGGAGCACATGCTGCTGAGCTGAGGGGCGGGACATTTAGAGGCGCACTAGAGGCGGTTTAGCCAATCACAACACACTGTGCCAGCTAACCAATCAGAGCCCATCGTGTATTTCTGAGGGAGGGGCTTCATAAAACCAGGAAATCAACGGGCGTTTATCAGAGAAGGGACAGAGCGGCGTAGAATAAAGGTAAATTATGGGAAAAATAATGTGTTTTTTAGAAAAACGAAGCATGAACACGTTTGACTGCACCCCATAAACACAGTCAAGCTTAGAAAAAAAAAAAAAAACAGTCAACCACCCCTTTAAGATGAAATAAAATAAAACTATAGACATTTAAAGAATAATGAAAAAGACAAAAGTTTAACTTTAAAATTAAAATAAAAACAAAATATAAAATAAAATTCAAAATATTAACAAAAACATTAATATATCAATGATACTAAAACACTGAATTAAAGTCTAATATATATATTTTTAAATATTATAATATATAAATAGATAATATATTTATATTCAAATGTTTAATTAATACTTATCAAAATAATTGCAAGAATAATTAAGAAATAACACATGTACATGGGGTCAGTATGGAGTATTTAAAAAAAGAAATGTGAATCTTCTTTTAAAAAATTGCTTACATTAATTTTTTTTATTTTTTTTATTTTTGAGATCCAACATTTGAGATGTCTACATTAACTACATTAATATTTGAGTTGTTGTACAATAATTTTAATTTTAATTTATAATTTTAAGAATTAGAGTGTTATGTTGTACATTCTAATAAAACTTTACAGAAGTCAGTCAGAAAGGCTTTACACAGAAAAGGTAAATTTTTCTGCCAGGTTACACTATTTAAATATACATTTAGAAACTGAAAACCAATTACGCATGAAAATCCACTAATAAATACTGGCAAAATCGAGTATTGGTCTATTTCTATTTGTGCACTTGGGGAAAGTATGTTTCTAGCCTTAAAGCATAACAAAAGATTGCATAATTCACTCTGACCTGCTTTTACTGAAAGGTCACACAGAACTTTTTAATGTGAGTCAATGTGATTCCCTTTTCAGCATAACACATTGTTGATTTGGTTTCAATATATGTATACACGCATAAACACACACACCCTGGCATTTGCAAATAATCTTGTATAATGCTGCCATTTTTATTGCAGAGCAATAAACGTACCTCACTAATTTAAGTCTAATACATTCCTTGGCATTTGCAAATATTCTTAATCCAGCCATTTTTTTTTCTATAACAACACAGCACACCGCAATAAACCAGAAAAACACACACAACCCCGGTGATAGAGTGTGTAAATAGGGCACTGCTGACAAAGAATGAGACTCACAGGGTTTGTGCTGCAGTCTTCAGGCCAGCGGGGAAATCTGCTCGGCTGCAATGCAGAACCACCGACAGGGATGTGAGAACGGATGGAAGCCGAGAAACTCACCCCAGGACTGCCAGGATGGAAAGCCAGAGGTGCAATGTGGGTCAAGATGGAGGGACTGATCACATCCGATTAGAGCCAAACAATCACAGCTGCGGGCTGAACTTCTCTGATCGACTGACACTTCACATCAGCCACCGTTTGCTTTTCAGTGCAGATGTAACATGACATTTCCGGGGAAGATCATTCACAAAAAAGCCCAGAAATGTGAATCTTTACACGCAGTGGCCCCCAAAAATAGATTTTGTGACATGTTTTCACTCTATCCTTCTTTAAAACAAATGCCACTTGCTTTAATGTGTTGTTATCTAATGCAATGACATTTTTAAGCGTGACTAAATGTCTGAATATGTTTTTGGCAAATTTAATATGCAGCGTTGCTGTAAAAATAACACACGTAGATATTTCAGTGCTGCTTCTGAATGATTTTCAAATATTTTTTGGGGTCACAGGATATTTAAGCAATATTCTGGGTTTAATGTAAATTAAGCTTAACCAACAGCACTTGTGGCATAATGATGGTTTTAATGATGGATTTCAATATAGCCAAAAGACATCAAGATAATGGGTGTTTGTTAACATGATTTTAGTGTGGAAAAATGTGTTACTAACCTTTTCTGTGTAAAGCCGTTTAATTTTTACAACTTTGTCACTCTAAGATCATAACACTGTAACCAGAAAACCCTAAAATGACTGTAAACATGAGAATTTAAAAAACACTTTACAGCTCAAATAATGCAAGTTTTAACAGAATTAATGTAAGTGCTTCTATAAAATTATAAGCATCACATTTCTGCTTTTAAATCCTTTAAAATGTACTTATTTACATATTAGATTATAATTAGTTATGTAATTATTTTAATATTTATTTAATAATTAACCATTTTATACTATTTTAATATTAATAGTATATAAATTATATTTAATATTTTAATGATTACTATTTGAATATTAATAATTGTATAAAATAAAAATTAATAATTTTATTTTTACATTTTTAATTAATGAAATTCAGTTTTTTTTTAAGGGATGAATAAAAATATTGTACTCAACTTCATGCCATAAATATTAAATTAAATTATATTTACTAATATTTAAATAATTCAGTTTAATATCAATAATTTAATAAAAAATAATAATTTTAATATTTGTAATTTAATATTTGTAATAATTATTTGTATAATTCATTACCATTATTTTAAAAACCTCATGCCAGAAATATTAAATTAAATGGGATCATCTTTTAATAATTCATATTTAAATATTTATAATAATAATAATAATAATAATAATAATAATAATAGTTATTATTATTTAATATTTTGAATAATTATTTTTAAAGTTAATTACAATTTTCCTTTTTTTTCTTCTTTTTTTTAAAAACAACAAAAAAAGTACTCAACGTCATTCCATAAATGCTGTCGAATGAGCTTAACTTGTATTGAACCCAAAATATTCCTTAAAATTATGATCAAAAGAACTATAACTACAACTAATTTCCATCCAAGTCTGCTTAAAACATTTATGCAATGAGACACAGACAAAAACACTCCATGCTAGACTTCTGAAAAGTCTAAACAGCTTTAAAAAAGATGAATCTGTGAGAAAGGTTTTACTTTTATCACTTAAGACAGTCTAAATTATGGGGGAAATGACAGTAATTTAAGGATTAGTCTCTCATCAGCCGCGTCAGTGAGATAAGGCAACATTTCCCAAGCTTTCCCTCTCAAACAGAGACAATCACACCGGCTCACGGGGATTACTGAAGACACTTTGTGCCTTTGAGCAACACATTTAAAGGTCATGCATTTCAGTCTGTGACTTTACATTTATATCTACAGTAGATAATATTAAAAACAAAATCTCACATCATGTCAGATTGGCCTCACTGCATGAATGTGAATATATATCAATGAATGCCAGTGCATCATTCAAATACAAACTGATTATAAATTCATACTGTGATATAGACCACGTCTTCTTGCATTAGTGCAATCATTAGTCACACTTGCTTTGGAGGGAAAAAAAAGAAAGAAAAACATTTTGAACGTATTTTCTTCTTTTCCAACTAGAATATTATGTCCATCATGAAATGCTAGCATAGTGCTTAATTTACATTTAATCATTTAGCAGATGCTTTTATCCAAAGCATATATTTAATCCTGCGTATTATTTTTATTAAATAATTTGTTAAAGTGTACACATTATGAAAATGCTTGCATGCAATATAGTTAAGCCAGCAATGCAGCATACTAGTAATTTATACAAGTTGGGTCAAGCATATAAAAACAGTTATTTGGCATTTTAATCTAATTTTATGAAAAATGGCTGCCACAGTACTCATACTTCTACTCCAGTATGCAGTGCATGGTTCACAAATTTATGTATGCATCTACTGAATGATCTATTAAGTTAAAAAAAATCAGTACACAACAGAGCACATTGCGTGGAATCAATAAAACTGACCTTTCATTTCCAGTTCTTGATTCATCATATTCATTGACAAAATTAAGGCATTTTTCCACAAAACTGCATATGTAATAAAGTATATTAAACATGACATCTGGATGTCATTCGCTGATTTAAACATGCATGCAAAGTCATGTATGGAAACCTGTTTCTACCATGTAATAAAAAACTTAAAAAGGTAATTGTGACTTTTTATTCCTCAGAATTCCGAGATATAAACCATGTATACTGAACATTTGGGTAAATATAGTAGGTCACATTCCCTGTAAACAGATACATTGCATACTGTGAGAATACATTTTGCATACTGCAAAAATAGTATGAGAACTGCATGTTTGTTTACTGTCATCTCTCACATCATGGGGAGAAATAAATCAAACACCAACCTACACAGGGTTTGCTATTCTGAACAGCATCACACAGAGGACAATGGTGCAATAAATTCATGTCAAACACTGAAACTGAGCACAATGGGTGAATAATTCATAATTGAGTACTGCCGTCTCAATAGCTCATGAGTTCTGGAATGATGAGTATCAAACCTAACTACTATGGCAGAAAGTGCCAGAAAACAAGTATAACACATAAACAGGACTGAAGATTTAAGGTCAACACGGAATGCTGTTTTACCACTGCAATATGTTGTATTTATGAGTAAAACAGATTGTTCAAAGAAATAAACAAGTGCCTGATTATTGACTGTATCCATCAAAAATTGATTGTAACACAAAAGGTGGGCATTAAATACTAGAATAAAGCTTTATCTTTTCTTTGCAATGAAGTGCACCAATAAATAATGTAATGTAATGTAATATAATCATACAACAAACAACAATTTTGCAATTTTAGCAGGTTTCTAGCATAATACATTACTATTTCTGCAGTTTATGCACAGTTTGCATAGTATGTAATTTTTCTGTATGCACAGAATATTAGCCAAAATATGAGTCAAATGCTGTATAATGAAAAGCACACTACACAACTTTCCATTTTCTGTTGGACAAATGCATTGCATGTAAAATCCGCTTTTTAAAAGATCCTTTTATTGATTCATTGTTTGAAAGTACTGCCAAGAGTTTAGAGCATTTTAACGTAAAACTGTAATAAAAATGAAATGGATAACTGGATATTTATTAATAAAGTCAATGCTAAAGGTTAGGTTTTATTTCATGTTGACTTTAAGCTTGTTTGAAATAGATTTACCACCCTCATATCTAGATCAACTGGATTTAAAAAAAAAAAAAATCAATCTCTTAAGCTTAAAAGTGCTAAAAGCAAACATTGATTCATTTACGTTTGTGCTCGGCAAGAAATAAAATCTGAAAAAACCTAAATGTCATAAAATGCAGCTTATTATTCCTTGCAGTGAAATGATAAATGCTCCTGCTAATTTAAATCCAGAACGTGTTTGTGTGTCAAATGAAACTGTGAACTTCGAACGCAGCGCATCTGGTGATCAGAGCTAAATTAAGATGAGCATCTTGCTCAAAAAAAAAAAAAAAACCCACACGCACGTTTCTTTTATCTTCGGGGAGCTCAGTTGAAATTAGATTGAAGTGCATGACAGGCCTGTGATAAGCAGAGCAGATAAAAATAGCGTCTCTGGGGAGCGTCTGGTGTTAAGACAGCGAGGTGGAGATCTGGTGTCTTTAGCCCTGTCCTCACCTCCTCTCTCCTAAAGAGGATGAAGGCTGACGCTCGCCGGGTTCTTCCAGTCCACACTCAAATCTCATCATTTGTCTCCAACGTATACAGCTAGAAATGCATGTTTATGATCATAATGGTGATAACAATTGGTTGCTTAGCCTGGAAGAACTGCATTTTGGGACATTTAATGGCAATTTTTAAGACTGTATACAAAACTCATTCAGTGACACTTTTGACATGACGAGAGATTTCAATCACTCTGCATTTTATTAAAATAAATGACATGATTTTTTTACATAATTAAACACAATTAAAGGGCACCTATTATGCAAAAATAACTTTTATAAGGTGTTTGAACAGTTGTGTGGCCGCAGTGTGTGAAAACAACCAGCCTATAATGGTAAAAATCCACCCACTCATTATTTTTATAATCCCAATAAATCATAAACAGCCTCTCCAAACGAGCGGATTCTCCCTACGTACACATCACCATAGGGAAAAAGTCCCGCCCATTTTGCTCTCTGCCCTATTAGCATAAACATAGCCCTGAATGAGAAGCAGCAGTCCCCCATTACTGAAGATATACAATGTCAGCGCCAAGTGTTGTGTTTTGGGATGCACCAACAAACATAGGAGTCTCCATATACTCTCATTTGAGCCGCTAAGGACAAAGTGGTCAAGTTTCATTTTCAAAGGAATTGTCCCAGGAAAAAAAATTGGTTAAGTCCTATTTGATTGTGCCAATCATTTTACAATGGACTGGAAATTAAACTTTTATTTTGTCTTGTATACTATGTAAATATCTTTTATGCAAAATATCACATACATACATATACATATATATACACATATATATATATACACACTCACACACACACACACACACATATATATATATATATATATATATATATAAATAATGATTTTAAATTATATTTCCAGGTTTTGAATGACCATTGTAACCCAGCAAGGACAAAGTCAAAGGTTAAAGGAATACAATTACATCCTGCTTTGAAACCGATCCTCCAAAAAAATACAAAATATCCAGGAAAAGAAAAGATACTGGAAGTCTAAAACATCCTGTGTTTACAGTAGACTGACACAGCGCTTTAAATCAAGCACAACTCGAGTCATTGTAGCTGAAACACACTAATGGACGCGTCAGGCTTTCAAGTGCTGCAAGGGAACAACTTGAAAGAGAGAATAAGCATGTTGTGGGAGATCTCAGGTTCATAAGATGCACGCCTTCCAATGTGTGCCTTCACATCAAATGATTTTCACACAACTCTCAGGTTTAAATCGGCTAGATTTCGGCATGATTTACATTTGAAAGGGGTCAGTACAGGAATGCTTCTTGTGGCCATTAAAGGAGGAGTTTTACACTGTTGTAAATAAAACACTTTGTTTTTCCTCTCCGCTGCGCTAAAACGATTCTTGCATTATATAATGAGATTATTACATCAGAGGGAGGCACATAATCGCTTGTGCTTCTTCATTATATTTTGGCTGCACCATCAAACTCCTCCTCCTGACTTCCTTTGATTCTACAAGCTTCAGTCATTAGATTGCATTAGATTTTGTCCCATTCATCATCTTGTCTCATCACATATCATGTTCAACGTGGGTGTGACAAATTGAAGAAATATTCCAGATTATGTACAACAAAGTTAGCCGTTAGCAAATCATAATACTTCTGTAATCTGATATATTTCAAAGTGAAAAAGTGCAAGGTGGGATTTTTTGGGTGGTAAGAATATGCGGGTTACCTACAATTGTGCAGTACAACATGGCCCACATTATTTTTATACTTATTTCAAGTCAAGCTTATTTGTATAGCGCTTTTAACAATGCATATGGTTTTAAAGTAGCTTTATAGAAAATGAAGCCCTCTTCAGTGCTGAGGACATTTTCAAAAGTACTGCTATATTTAATGTTACTCATTACAAAAACACCCAAAAAATGAGAAAGAACAGAGTATATGAGATTAAAAATACAGAGACGCATAGAACTGAACTCAGCAGGCAAAAACATCTAAGATGCAGAACACCAGGCAGTCGACTAGAACAAAAACAGGCTAATTATACTAGTACTTGTGACTCTGTTTCAACCCCTTGCAGCAAAATAAAACATGTCCATTTCATGATTTTAAGAGCACAGGTAATCAACTACTGCTATAAGAAAAACAATGCAATTTTTGTGATTTATAGACTACATTTCAGAAGTAAGTTTATTTATTTAATTTCTTTAAACAAAAAATACTTTTATTTAGCAATATAAATAAAATGCATTAAATTGATCAAAAGTAACATTATTTACATTTTACTATTTTTTTAACAAATGCTGTTCTTTTGAACTTTCAATTAATCAAAGAATAATTAATAATTAATTATTGATTCCTAATTTGAATCAGCACTTTATAACGAAAATAATATCTTAAAATGAAAAGAAGCATGCTTTTGCAGTCACATCATTTTAAATCGGTAAACTCATGGAAAGTCCAAGGATCCAGTGAACGAATTCAAACAGTAAGTTCTAAACAGCTAATGCAAAGAAAACACGGCCGATTTCATCAGCGATTGCGGTGAGAATAGTGACTTATGTCCAGATGTCAGTAAAATTATTCTTTTCAGCGTGTATTTGGGTTAAAAGCAAGTGTGTTTTATAATGAACGCTGATTATGCGGTGGTCAGAGATTTAGCGATTCTGAATGGGTCCGTATATTATAGACAGGCGATTTAGTGGTCTTTGGCATCTCCCTGTGGTCCTGTTTGGTATCGCAGCTTGACTTGTGCTAATTTGTATTGAAAATTTTTATTTAATTATTGATTGATTGATTGTGGCACTATACATACATTATGAATTATTAAAAAGTACTTATGTATTTCATAGAAATAAATAAATAAATATATAAATGGGGGGAGTACCGGCACTTCTTTTTTTCCCACTTCAAGCACTGGTTTTCACAAATAAATTAAGCAACACAACTGTTTTCAACATTAATAACCATAAGAAATGTGTCTGATTTCTGAAGGATCATGTGACATTGAAGACAGAAGTAATGATGTTGAAAATTTAGCTTTGCATCACAGGAGTAAAACACATTATAAAATATATTCAAATAGGAAAGAGTTATTTTTAAATTGTAAACATTTTTAACAATATTACTGTTTTTTTCTGTATTTTTGATCAAATAAATGTAGCCTAGGTGAGCAGAGGAGACTTCTTTCAAAAACATTTAAAAAAAAAAAACTCCTGAAAAGTAAAAAAAGAAAAAGAAAAAAAAAAAGTAGTGAATAAGTAATGTATAATAAGTAATGTAACACCCTAACAACCGCATAGCAACACACTAAAAACCACTCGAAACACTTTAGCGGCTGAATAGCAATGCCCTGACAATTGCCCACAACACCACTCATATTTTCTTCAGAAAGCCTAGCCTGAAATCAAATGTCCTGAGCTTTAAAGAGACACGTGTGCAGCTCGCCTGGAGGCCGGCTCTCCTCTGAGATGATACGACCACTGGGCTGTGATCACAGCAGGCGGGGGCACAATGAACACTGACGTTTTCTATTAGCAGGAGGGCACGATGAACGATCACACTTCTCTTTTTTTCCCCCTGGCCTGTGATTGCTCTTCTCCCTGAGCCCGGGCAAACACGTGTGAGGAAAAGACAGAGTTTGTGCAGATAACAGGCCAGTTTGTTGCATATGGAATCACTGGTTTGGTAAATTATTTATGCTCTGAAGTGAGCAGAAGATAATTATGCTGAAAAGAAAAATACTACTAGTTTTTTTGGCACTCTATACTGTACACGCAGCTCTTCGGCAAGCAAACTGAGGAAATAATCATACAGACTTTCAGAGAATGCCTTGCTTTCATTCTCTTATGTTGCACTGGGAAGTCCAATTCATTTTAGTGAAGTAAATGAAGCTGTTCAAAAACACGACTGCCCGATTAATTTGAGTTCATTTTTTGTACACTTCTACAGTAGCTTGGCTCTAATTCAAATACTTTCAACCATTGCTGATTCTCTCAGAACTAGGGATGGAAATCATAAGGAATCATCTGGTTCAGATTCTGTTTATGATTCCATTAACAATTCTATTAATGCTTCAAGAATAATTGTTCCAAATTCTAAATGGTTCTAAACAAATATACAACACAAAACAATCAAACTATATGCATTTGGCTCTGGCTGCATTTATTTGATCAAAAATACAGTAAAAACAATCATATTGTGAAATATTACAATTTTCAATTACTGTTTTCTATTTGAGTATATATTTTAAAATGTAATTTATTTCTGTGATGCAAAGCTGAATTTTTAGCATCACTATTTACTGCTTTATGTTTTTGTGGAGTCTTTTTTTTTTAGGTTTTCCAGGTTTTCTTTGATGAATAGAACATTCAAAAACGTTATTTGCAATAAACATATTTTGTAACATTATAAATATCTTTACTGTCACTTTTGATCAATTTAATGTATCCTTGCTGAGTAAAAGTATTTCAATCATGACAACTCTGGAACATTTTAGCATGGTGATGGTGATGATGATGAATGTTAATGTATTTGGTCTTGGCGGAAAAGATCTGCTACGCTGCTGCTGAATTGCTGCTGCTGTTGGTTATTGCTATAGTTGTAGATTATTGCTGCTGCTGCAAACAAGTACAGCAACTTGCTACTGCCAATGCATATGGTGATACGGTGCCACCATGAGTATTTAAGACATACTGCTGCTGCACAAATAGCATATAAAATAACCTGTAGCAGATCTATTCAGGTGGAGCTGGGGAAGGTGGAGGATTTCAGAGAAAGCGCACTGCAGGAATCTCAAGTGAAGGCTAGCCAGCCATTTAAATGCACCACACCGCAACACCGCAACACTGCAACACCGCTTATGTCACTTGTCCACCGCGCCACCGTCCCTCGCCGTCGTTTTTATTTAGTTATTTATTTATTTATCATTCGTTTCTCATTTATTTTGTTCCACAGTATTTGCTGATTTTTATTTTATTTAAACTGTGTATTTTTTTTTTCATTATTTTACATCAAGGTGTATGCCGTCCATGCCTCCAAACTTTCTTATTCGTTAAACGTTACGTTTCATAGCTTAATTATTTGTTCCTCATTATGATTTTTAGTTTTGTATAGGCCTACCTATTTAAACTTTGTGTAAGTTATTTGTTATTTTATATTAGGCATATAGCATTGTGTATTTTTATTCGTTTTGTTAATAAAAGTTCTATGTTCTATGTTGTATTTTGTTGTTGCTTGAACGGAATTCAAGCAATTGATGCCGAATTGCCGCTAATATAACAGTGAAATTAAAATGCGCACGATGCTTTTACAAGCTATTTAAGCAAAGGAAAGTGAGGGAAAGAGTCAAACGAACTAAATACAAATAACTGCTTGATGCAGAATTGCCACAAATTTAAAAGTGAAAGTAAAACGCGCACGGTGCTTTTACAAGCTATTTAAGCGAGGGAAAGAGGGTAAACTCAAACGAACTAAAAGCAAACAACAGCTTGACGCCGAATTGCCGCGAATTTGAAAGCGAAAGTAAAACGCGCACGGCGCTTACAGGGCATTTAAAACAGAAGGAATGCGAGGAAAAGAGGGAAAACTCAAACGACCCCCCACCACAGTGATACCGGTATTACCGGTGTTGTTACACGTCGATTAACCGGTGGGAACATTTCCTCACCGTCACAACCCTATTTTCTAACACATAAAATTCCCTTTTTATATCTAAAAGTGATACTGGTTCTAAATAAGGATTGATTCTCAGTTCCCAACACACTTGCCAACACATTTAAATCATCTAAATGGAGCCCTAAAATAGATCAACAGGACTGTGATACTTCCCGCAGATTAAATTCAATTCAAGAGTCTCTTAAACATTCTGGACTCGGATGCTTTGAGTCGCCGGTGATCAAACGAGATAATCTGACCCAACACATCGAGCGGGCATAGTGAAAGAGGCAATCAATGAAGCACAGCGGTGGAAAAGCAGGGATTCATCTCAGCAAACACATACCTCACATCCTCTACAGCAGTGGTTTTCAAACTTGTTCCTGGGGACCCACAGCTCTGCACATTTTGCATGTCTCCCTAATTTACACACCTGATTCAGATCATCAGCTCATTAGGAAAGAGCTCCTTGAACTCAAATGAGTGTGTCAGATCAGGGAGACATGCAAAATGTGCAGAACAGTTGGTCCCGAGGAACAGGATTGAAAATCACTGCTCTACAGCCATTCCAACATCTGGACTTTTCCGACATTTTTCCCATTTAATCGCGTGTGAAGGCAGAATGAGTGTTCCGCCCTGTTGGGATTAGAGCTGTAATCGGGATAGGACGGGCTCTGTGATGGTTAGGACACAAAGCAGGTAAAGCACAAATCTCTTCATGAAAACTTGTGTTGAGTCACTGTCCTGAAACTGTCTCATGAAAGCTACACTTTCAAAAGAAAAGGTCTTAAATTTTGCTTGGATCCTGCAATCAATCAATTAAAAGTGGAACACACAACACTATTATAAATTATTTATTCAACACACATACTTATTTTTTTCATTTCAGATTTGCACATATTGACCTGTACACCATAATTGTCTATATATTGTGTTTTTGCTATTTGTACATTGCCTATTTGTAAATTATTCTTTTATTATCTGTGCCCTGTCCTGTTGCTGTCTTTCTGTTGCACTGTAGAGCTTCTGTCACAAAAACAAATTCCTCGTATGTGTAAGCATACCTGGCCAATAAAGCTCATTCTGATTCTGATTCTGATTCTGATCAAAAGTCAAAGATCACAATCTGAACTAATATTTCTCATCAAATTCTCCCAAAACCAAATGATCTCAATAATTGTCTGATTAATAGCTAAATGGCTAGAATTATCTCAATAATTGTCTGATTTGTCTCTAAATGCAATTATCTCAATAATTGGTTGGCGTTTGTCTAAATGCCAAAATGAAATGCTTAAGTCTTCTGAGTTTTGAAAGAACAAGCAATAACATTTTCCTCTATAAACTCTCCATAAAAAGGGAAATCATAAAAGAAACTAATATCTCAATTGCTTCTCAAAGACAGAAATTGGAGAATTTTGCTTAAGATCTTAATATGATATTTCAACCAAATTCAATCAAATTCTTCAAAGATCAAATTATCTGTGCCAATAGCAACATTACTGTTAGCTGTATGTTTAAACTCTTAAAAATTAAAGGTTCTTTATTTGAATCAATAGTTCTGTGAAGAAACTTTAACATTTATGGGACCTGCACAAAAGGTTCTTTATAGTGGATAAAGGTTCCTTAGATTATTAAAATGTTCTTTACTCTAAGAAAAAAATCCTTCGTTCAAGGACTGTTCACTGAGGGGTTCTTTGGGGAACCAAAAATGGTTATTCTGGTATCACTGTGAAAACCCTCTTTTGGAACCTTTGTTTTTTTTTTGTTTTTTTTTATTAGTGTATTTTTATTTCTCCTGAGGAATTTTAACAGAAACATATCAGACAACACTGATACTTCATGAAACATGTCTGAAAATGTCATGAAGTTTCTAGAGTTATAAAGGAACACACTGTAAAATTTTCCAAACTATACAACAAGGTAGATTATAAATTATGGAAGTCCATTTCTGCCACTGAACAAAAATAAAAAGGTAATTATGACTTTTTATCTCATAATTCAGACTTTTTTCTCACAATTACAAGTTTACATCTTACAATTCAGATTTTTTTTTTTCTCAGAAATGCAAAATACAAACTCAAAATTGCGACTTATATAGTCCAAATTGCATGATATAAAACCATAATTGTGTCTTATTAATTCAGAATTGCGAGACATAAACTCACAATTCTGAGCAATAAAGTCAGAATTGCAAGATATAAAGTGAGGCGCTACAGCGATCTGTCATGACACATTTAAGAGCCACAAAATGGTATTTATTATTTGAACTTACAAAATGACAAAATTTGACAGCTTACATTTTATTTCATGCCAAAAGTAACCTGCTCCGTCTTGTCAGTCTGCGCGTTGTCAATTTTCTCTTTGCTCCGTGATGTATTTTTTATAGCCTGAGAGCATGATGTGTAGCATGAGAGCGCTATAGCTTGTCGGACATCGCAACAGTAACAAAGGGGAATGGGTCTTTGAGAAGGGTCAACTGCGAAAAAGAGTCAGAAATGCAAAATATTAACTCGCAATTCTGAGAAAATGCCAGAATTGCAAATAAAAAGTCACAATTGCCCCTTTTGTTTTTTTGTTTTTCAGTGGCAGAAACGGGCCTGCATATAAATCCGTGTATAAGACAGTGAATGTGAAACATGTCGTCCTGTTTTAAGCCTGAAAGTCCTGCAGATGATTGTGGAGTATTGGTGATCACCAGGACAGTTTATCTGCAACAGAGGATGGAGCTCATCTGTTCTGTCTGTGGAATTGCTCAGACACAGTTTGTGGAGTTTATCTCTAAAGCGAGACGGATGGGTGTATATCGGCCTCGGCACTGACGGGTCAGCAGACTCAAATCCAAAGAGCTGTGTTCAAAGACCACCCCAGCAGGAAGCGCATCAAAAGAACTCAACCGCCGCCCCGTTCCAAAGAGCATGTTTTCTCCAGATCAGACACTGACGCATCCTCTAGTCAAAATGAGGGGCATTGGGAAAACATGAAGCTTTTTTTATTCCTTTCGTCGGGTCTGATATGAATTCAGTCATGTATTAGCAAAATCAAGTTGCAGTGAGAGAAATGCTGATCAAAATTTGCTTAAAATGATTTGTACATTTTGTAATTACACCAATGAAAATGCTAAAATTGTTTCCAGAAAGGTTTCTCATACTTGCATCACAGAAATGCAATATAATAACTGCATACATTATTACTTAAGACATTGCTTACATATTTTTCACTGTAATAAATACTATAAAGTTTTTTCAAACTAATAATTCTATAATGTTTTACAAAGGCTTCCTAATAATAAATATAAATATAAATCCATTTTTCCAAACAGCTTATTCTCTGTGGGATTGCAGGGTTGTTGTATAGCCTATAAATATACATATTATTATAAAAATACATTAAATATTAAACATAAAAAAATACTGTCCCAAAGATTTATTATTTTATGACAAATGATCCTTCAGAAATCATTCTAATATGCTGATTTGCTCAAGAAACATTTCTTATTATTATCAAAGTTGCAATCAGTTGTGCTGCTTCATATTTTTGTGAAAACCGTGACACTTTTTCAGGATTCTTTGATAAAGTAAAAAAAAAAACAAAAAAAAAAACAGCATTTATAACTAGATTTTTGTTACATTATTTATAAATGTCTTCACGGTCACTTTTGATTAATTTACTGCATCTTTGTGAAATAAAATTAAAGTATTAATTTAAAAAAAAAAAAAAAAAACCTTTTTGACCCAAGTTTTTGAATGGTAGTGTATTTAATTTAATTTAATTTTTAACTTAATTTAAAATAATAATAATAATAATAATAATTAAATAAATAAAATGTGCACGCGCACACACACACGCACACACACACACACACACAATTAGTAGTAGTATTGCATATTACACATATTGTACCATTGCTGGCATTAAATTTACAGTTATCAGCCAATAAACACTTCCAATCTGCCTCATACTCCCATAAAACTTTGCAGTACAAACTTTTCTGCACTTGTGATGGTGGTCTCACAGCAAGCTGAATGGAAGGACTGAAAAACTCATTCCTGTCTCATCCCTCCGCATGCTATCTCCTGGCCAATCTGTGCTCATGTAAATACCAGCTGCCTCGGTTCTCTGAGCCATGGCAATACACACCCACACACTCCACGGCAGTCACATGACGCCACATTCAACGTTTTAATCATATTAATCTTTCAAAAACTGTCACTAGCCAATGCAAGATTCCATCTGTAGCCTTTTTCCCACTAGTTACACCAGCTAGCAGAGATAGTGATGCTGTGCAAGACTGCTGGGTTTATCAGAAGGATAGCGAGAGATCGGACTGACCTACATACAGCACAAGCACACAGACTCTCACACTCAGGCACGTGGCTCCACTACAGCAAATACTCCACGCATTAAAATAAATAAATAAATAAATAAAAAACATACCTAGAGCCATGCAGTTTCATGCATGAGCTACAGCATGTTGTCAGGGAAGACATGGAGAGAACAGGACACCAGCCACATTGTTTTCAGCATGACAATGTGCTTCCTGCATGTACGGAAACTGTAACAGGTTCAGTTTAACAAGAGCTCATGTCAGGACACACTAGGGACATACGGATGGGCAGTTTTGACAGCATACTGTACAGTATGATGCTAGAAATGTGTCAGCTGGTAGATTTTTCTATAACCTTGATACTCCTATAACCTTAGCTGTTCATTTATATTGACATAAAAATGCTAAAGTTTTACCATGTCAAGACAACATAAAACTTTTGACGAGAAAAAATAGGGCAAGACATAGATATAGTCTGTTCAGAATGTATTGGATTGCAAAAAGTGTGTTACATACCTGAATGGAGCCAGATCAAATGGAGCCAAAGCTATTTATAGCAATTAGACCTCAATGAATTACAATTCTGTTTTTTTTTGTTTTGTTTTTTTTTAATAATAATAATAATAATAATAATAATAATAATAATAATAATAATAATAATAATAATAATAATAATAATAATAATATGCACTGATAAAATGGTCACAATAACACAAAAAAAAGTCATTTCTGATTTCATGTTGACATTAATTTGGCTATTTATAATACTTTTAATAAATTTTACTCAGCGATTACTAGTAAATTTCACACACACACACAAAAAAACAATTACAAAGAAACGACAAGTCACGCTGAAGTATGTGAAAATTTGATAGAAACACTTAAGTATTTTATTGTAACAAAAATTAATTTCTTGTAAAATGTACTCAAATATTCAGTTTCATTAATTATAAAATTATAAAAAGGGAAGTCGTGGCCTAATGGTTAGAGAGTTGGGCTTGTAACCTGAAGGTTGCCGGTTCGATTCTCACACCGGCAGGAATTGAAGGTGGGGACTGTGAATGAACAGCACTCTCTCTGCCTTCGATACCATGACTGAGGTGCCCTTGAGCAAGGCACCGAACCCCCAATTGCTCCCCGGGCGCTGGAGCAATGGCTGCCCACTGCTCCGGGTGTGTGTTCACGGTGTGTGTGTGCGTGTTTGTTCACTATTCACTGCTGTGTGTGTGCACTTGGATGGGTTAAATGCAGAGCACCAATTTCGAGTATGGGTCACCGTACTTGACAATACGTCACGACTTTCACTTTCAAAATATATATTTATCATTATATAAATTAATTTTATTAATGATTCTGTTTTATAAAATTATGTATTTAAAAAAAAAAAATTAGAATGATTTCTGAAGGATCATGTAACACTGAAGACTGGAGTAATGATGCTGGAAATGATGCTATTCTTACCGTATTTCTGATCAAATAAATGCAGCCTTGATGAACAGAGTTTTTCAAAAACATTAAAAAAATAAATAAATAAAAAATTTTCCAACCGCAAACTTTTGAACAAATGTGTACATTTGCCAAGCATAATTCAACATAATTCAGAATTGATGTTTTATAATATTAGTTTTACTGTTTTCAGTCTTTTCAACTCGTGTTTCATAATGTGAAGCTATTTATTTTTAATTTATTATAAATATAATATAATTTATTATATTATATTAATTATATCTTTTGCATCTAAAACTGGAAAATGATCAAATTTGATCAACCTTTTATTTTCACTTTCATGCTTACATTGTATTCACATCATACATTTAATTAGTTCATGCATATGGAAATCAAACCCATGAACTTGCTGTTGCTATAGCACCAAACACTCTGCACTGGAATGATTTGTAATTTCAAAATAAAGCGCTATAGAAATAAAAGAACTATGTTGATGATATATACTGTTACAGTGATCTAAAATGACTCACAGAGGATTTTAGTCACACCGCCCACCCCTAATAACAAAGTGCTTCCTCCACATAAAGAAACTGTGTAACACGCTCAGTTTAACAGAAGCTGGTCTCAGGACCCACTGTAGAAACACACTCAAAGGAAGCAGATGCAGAGTACCAGAAGAAAGAAGCTCAAAACGATGCTATGCCTAATATAACACCGTCGTCACGGCGTGGTTGCTATGGCTGCAGTTGTCAGCATGGCACTGGGGGCTCGTGCCATGACTGACAGCTGTGACAGCGATGTAATCCAATCCCCTCGCTGCAAAAAAAACAGTCTTCATCAGAGCCCGACTGCACAGAGATCTCGACATGAACTGAGTGGGAGAGGAGCGTGTAGGCAACACAGTGGAACGCCGCTCGGCGCATGGAATCATATTCTGACGGAGGAGAAATTCATGAAGGTGAATTCATGAATGATCCGGTGGGAAGGTGAGGGACAGTGACAGGGCAAAGTATCCAGATCAACAATATAAAAATACATTTAGAAATGAGTATAATACAATAAATTTAGTGAGGTTTAGGCTTGAGGTTTGATTGTCAGTGAAGTTTGTGTTAAAATTATACATGCACTTGTAATAATTTGCTTTGCTTTACACCAAAACATCCACTTTTGACAATTCAATCAAGTTCTAATGGATAAAATCTGACTTTAAAAGGAGTAGTGCACACTGCACACAATAATTTTATCCAACTGACTCATGCACCATATTCCAAGTATATATATATATAGATTGATATATCTCAATCTATTCTTTGTAAAGCTGTAACATATGTTTCAAAGAACAATTACATCTGTATTTTCTAATTAATAATCTACAGAAACAATGAAGAAGTGTAAGTAAGTGTAAATCAAAGCATTCTTTATTAAACAACACTACTGTTCAAAATTGCACAAAAATTCCTGAACGCTCAATCTATATTCAAAATAAAAGTCCCAAAATAAAGCTGTTACATGACTTCAGTAGACCCAGACAAGGCTTCATCTGACATTTTTGAAGGAACTGCAAGGATGTGTGAGTTGATTAAAATAAATAAATAAATAAATAAATAAAAATTAAAAAATTAAAAAAAAAAATTGAAAATAAGTGTAAAAAATAATTAACTCAAAATAATCAAAATATAAACCATAAATACATTTAAAAATAAATTAAAGAATTTTTTTATAATAAATATAAAACACTAACTAAAATGATGAAACGTTTCATTTGTTTACCTGCATGTCATGTGAGCATTAACCAACAGAAAACTGTAAACATGCTAATGAGTTCGTAGATTATTTAAATATTAACTTAAATCATTGAAATATTAACTCTCAGGAGCTACTTCAAATAATTTTGATGAAAAGCAAATAATTAATTAACCGTAAAAATTTAAAATAAAAGATAACATTTTAAAATATCATTATGAAATATTTTTCTCTAACACACGTTGGACACAATTATTAGTACCCCTAGAAATTCTTATGAGTAAAATATCTCTGAAGTATATTTCCATTCATATTCACAATTTTGAGCACTCCAGGGTGATTATGAATATGAAATTATCCATCCATGGCTTCCTGTTTCACAGAAATATAAATAGGAGGGAAAACAAAGCCCAAATTCCCTTAATCATCCATCACAATGAGAAAAACCAAAGAATATATTTCTGATGTGCAGCAAAAGATAATTGAGCTTCACAAATTAGTGAAGTGGCTTTAAGAAAAGAGCTAGAGCAGTGAAAATTCCCATTTCCACCATCAGGACAATAATTAAGAATTTCCAATCAACATAAAATGTTACGAAACTGCCTGGAAGTGGACGTGTGTCTATATCGTCCTAATGCACAGTGAGAAGGAGAGCTTGAGTGGCTAAAGACTCTCCAAGGACCACAGCTGGAGAATTGCAGAAAATAGTTGAGTCTCGGGGTCAGAAAACCTTAAAAACAAAAACAAAAAAAAAGTCAAACAGACATCACCACATGTTGTTTGGGAGAGTTTCAAGAAAAATTCTCCTAGCTCATCCAAAAACAAACTCCAGCATATTCACTTATCAGACACGACTGGAACTTCAAATGGGACTGGCTTCTATGGTCAGATGAAACTAAAAAATGAGCTTTTTAGCAGCAAACACTCAAGATGGGTTTGGTGAACACAGGGATAAAAAGTACCCCATGTGTACAATGAAATATACTGCTGTATTTTTGATGTTGTGGGCCTATATTTCTGCTGGAGGTCCTGAACATCTTGTTTAGACGCATGGCATCATGGATTCTATCAAATACCAACAGATAAAAAATCAATAAGTGACTGACTCTGTTAGAAATCTTATAATGGGCCATGTTTGGATCTTCCAACCGTACAATAATCCAAACACAAACCTCAAAAAAACCACAAAAATGGGTTACAGAGCACAAAACCAAGCTTCTGCTATGGCCATTCCAGTCCTCTGACCTGAACCCTGTAGAAAATGAGTGAGGTGAACTGAAGAGAAGAAGCACCATCATGGAGCTGTGAATCTGAAGGGTCTGGAGTGATTCTGGATGAAGGAATGGTCTCTGATCTCTTGTCAGGTGTTCTCCAAACTTATCAGGTATTATAGGAGAAAATTTAGAGCTGTTAAACTGGCAAATGGAGGTTTCAAAAAGTATTGAATAAAAGGGTGCCGTTAATTGTGGCCAATGTGTATTAGAGAAAAACATTTATTTCATAATGATATTTCCCCCCATTTTAAATTCTTATCCAATGAAAGGTTAGATTTTTGTGAATTTTTTTTTAAATAAAAGATCAAAAGGATTAACAATGCTGATTCATTTTCACAGCCTTCTTTGATTATATTTACCAAGGGTGCCGATATTTTTGGCCGTGACTGTATGATTGTTATAGTTATTTTAAATCTCAGAATCTATGTACCAGACGTAAATATTTTGGTTCAAAGGGGTTTGCCTGAAAAGTTTTGGAATTGCATCTTTAAAACAAAGAACAATTACGTACATCTTATTCTCAAATTTTCCACTCTAATCATCTTTAGATGAGATGTTTTGATCTTGAACTTGAAACTGTGAATACAAATGAGTGTAAAGCAAGACATTTTCTTGATAAGAAACAACAAAATCTCTGACCTTTAACCTGTCCAAAATAAAAGACTCAGTGAGTCTGTGAGTCTGTTCCTCACAAAAATGTGAAACAGACCTAGAATATAGTGCACAAGTTGTGTAGACTACTTTTAAGATTTTTAAAATGAGTAGTTCATTTGCAGAATGAAAATTTCCTGATAATTTTCTCACCCCTATGTCATCCAAGATGTTCATTTCGACAAGCATTTGTGGTTAAAAAGTATATAAATTTGTACTTTTCTTAGAAAATGACCAATAGTTTCGCTAGATAAGACCCTTATTCCTCGGCTGGGATCATGTAGAGCCCTTTTAAGCTGCACTGAAACTGCAGTTTGGACCTTCAACCTGTTGGCTACCACTGAAGTTCACTATATAGAGAAAAATCCTGGAATGTTTTCCTCAAAAACCTTAATTTCTTTGTGACTGAAGAAAGAAAGACATGAACATCTTTGATGGCATGGGGATGAGTAAATTATCAGGAAATTTTCATTCTGGAAGTGAACTACTCCTTTAATGTTGTCTTGTAGCCCCTGTTGGAGCGTTATGCACCAAATCACAACAACCGTAGTTGTCTATAAAAGAGACACATGAAAATTCTTCTTTTATGATCCAAGGGAAAAAAATAACAGCATATGGGTTTGGAATGACATGATGAGTGAGTAAATAATGACAGAATTTTCATTCTTGGAATCTAGAATATGAAGCAGATGCCCACCCATATGGGTCACATAGATATTAGCCCTCAGCCCACTGCTCTCAAAAATATCAATAGCTCATCAGCACAGTGTCAGCACACTCCACTGACGCACGTGGAGCTGAAAACATGTCGCTCTGAAACGGGGACGCAGGTATTGAGTAATAAAGTTGAGTAATTAGAGAAGATGAAAGACATCAGTATTGGCATTGTGTCAGTAAATGAAGTGAACTATAACGGGAGGTGCGACAGAGCTGAAGCTCATGCCCGCTGTGCCTTTAGAAGAGATCTGAAGGCGTCAGTGCCGGGGTGTAAATGTGGAGGTGCTGCCACAGCAAGAACTGGCACTACAAACAACACCCACATCAGAGCAGAACTAAATTACTGTACAAATGAACTTTTACACAATGGTACAAAACTGGAAGGGGAGAAAGGAATACATATAAAAGAAAACTCACCGAGATCTGTTTAAAATATTCTCTCATCTTTGGTTAAGATTTTTACATTTTCTTGCTGAGAAATCTCATAGAGGTTCACTCAACAATGCTTCAAACTGAGCTCATAAAAGTTTGCATTTTTAAAAGAAATTAATACTTTTATTCAGCAAGGATGAATTGAATTGATCAAAATTTACAGTAAAGACATTTATAACGTTACAAAGGATTTCAAACAAATGCTGTTCTTTTGAACTTTCTACTAGTCGAAGAATCTTGAAAAAGATGCATCATGGTTTCAACAACAATATGAAGCAGCACAATTGTTTTCAACATTGATAATAATCAGAAATGTTTCTTGAGCAGCACATCAACATATTAAGAGTGATTTCTGAAGGATCATGTGACACTGAAGACTGGAGTAATCATGCTGAAAATTCAACTTTACATCACAGGAATAAAATCGTACTTTCCAATATATTTAAATAGAAAACAGTTATTTTAAATAGTAATAATATTTCACAATAATACTGTTTTTACTGTATTTTCTGATGGATAAATGCAGCCATGGTGAGGATAAGAGACTTGTTTCCAAAAAAAAAAAAGAATAAAATCTTACCAGTGTTTCTTCAAAATGAATTCAAATATTTCTTCTTAAACTTATTCGAAGACTAAATCATTTCCTAGCTGTATACTCTGCTCTAGGACTCTAGGACAACAATTGTGTCATTTAAATGAACCCAAATGAACTCCATTAAGCCTCCCAAGCTATGAATGAGTAACCTCTCAAACTCAGGTTTGATTCTGAACACCAAAGACTAGAAAAGCTGAGAGAGGTGCAGGAAATGAGCTGACCAGCCTGCAGCCACCTGCTTGTTTCTTTCAGATCCAGGAGCCTGTCAAACATGATTATCTGTAGTGAGAGTCTTTACACATTGAGGTTGAGGGAGAAAGTTCTGGTGAGTGTGCTTATTGAAGTGTTCTGGGCAGCATGCTGGGTGCAGGTTATGTGAAATCACATCAAACCAATACAACAAGCTCCTGGTACAACGTAACCTGATCATCCAAACCCTTACCTAACCCTAAAGTCAGATGACAATGATGGTTGATACTAATTTTGCTCAAGACTAAGCCTTAAATCTGCTTCAGGACCAGTAAGATTACTGATCCGACTTGCCAAAAATCACAGTAAAAAAAAAAAAATCATCAGTCCTATGCAAATTCATACACTACCATTCAAAAATGACATAAGATTTCCTTTTTTTTTTTCTTTTTTTTTTTTTTTGCAAGAAGTCTCTTATGCACACCAAGGCTGCATTTATCTGATCAAAAATTCCATAAAAACAGTAATATTGTAAAATATTATAATTTAAAAGAACTGTTTTTTTATGTAATTTATTAATTACTCCAGTCTTCAGTGTCACATGATCCTTCAGAAATCACTCTAATATGCTGATTTGCTGCTTCAGAAACATTTTTGATTATTATTAAAAACATTTGTGCTCTTTAACATTTTTGTGGAAACCTTGAAAAAAGTTTTTAGGATGCTTTGATGAACGGAAATTTCAAAAGAATAGCATTTATTTGAAATACAACCCGAATTCCAGAAATGTTGGGACGTTTTTAAATTTGAATAAAATGAAAACTAAAAGACTTTCTAATCAAATGAGCCTATATTTTATTCAAAATAGAACATGGATAACATAAATATTTAAACTGAGAAATTTTAAAATTTTATGCACAAAATGAGCTCATTTCAAATTTGATGCCTGCTACATGTCTCAAAATAGTTGGGATGGGGGCATGTTTACCGTGGTGTAGCATCTCCTTTTCAAAACAGTTTGAAGACGTCTGGTCATTGAGGTTATGAGTTTCTGGAGTTTTGGTGTTGGAATTTGCTCCCATTCTTGCCTGATATAGGTTTCCAGCTGCTGAAGAGTTTGTGGTGGTCTTTAACGTATTTTTCGTTTAATGATGCGCCAAATGTTCTCTATAGGTGAAAGATCTAGACTGCAGGCAGGCCAATTCAGCACCCGGACTCTTCTACTATGAAGCCATGCTGTTGTAATATCTGCAGTATGTGGTTTTGCATTGTCCTGGTGAAATAGACGTCATCTGGAGGGAAGCATATGTTGCTCTAAAACCTTTATATACCTTTCAGCATTCATAGTGCCTTCCAAAACATGAAAGCTGCCCATACTGTATGCACTTATGCACCCCCATACCATCAGAGATGCTGGCTTTTGAACTGAACGCTGATAACACAGTGGAAGGTCATTCCTCCTCTTTAGCCCGGAGGACACGGCGTCCATGATTTCCAACAAGAATGTCAAATTTGGACTCGTCTGACCATAGAACACTTTTCCACTTTGAAACGGTCCATTTTAAATGAGCCTTGGCCCACAGGACACGACGGGGCTTCTGGACCATGTTCACATATGGCTTCCTTTTTGGATGATAGAGCTTTAGTTGGCATCTGCAGATGGCACGGTGGATTGTGTTTACCGACAGTGGTTTCTGGAAGTATTCCTGGGCCCATTTAGTAATGTCAATGACAGAATCATGCCGATGAGTGATGCAGTGTCATCTGAGGGCCCGAAGACCACGTGCATCCGACAAAGGTCTTCGGCCTTGTCCCTTACGCACAGAGATTTCTCCAGTTTCTCTGAATCTTTTGATGATGTTATGCAGTGTAGATGATGAGATTTGCAAAGCCTTTGCAATTTGACGTTGAGGAATGTTGTTTTTAAAGTATTCCACAATCTTTTTATGCACTCTTTCACAGATTGGAGAGCCTCTGCCCATCTTTACTTCTCAGAGACTCTGCCTCTCTAAGACATCCCATTTATAGCTAATCATGTTACAGACCTGATGTCAATTAACTTAATTAGTTGCTAGATGTTCTCTCAGCTGAATCTTTTCAAAATTTCTTACTTTTTTAGCCCTTTATTGCCTCCGTGCCAACTTTTTTGAGACCTGTAGCAGGCATCAAATTTGAAATGAGCTCATTTAGTGGATAATGTGTAAACTTAAACATTTGTTATGTTCTCTATGTTCTATTATGGATAAAATATTGGCTCATGTGAAGTCTTTTAGTTTTCATTTTATTCAAATTTAAAAAATATCCCAATATTTCCAGAATTTGGGTTGTAGTAATCTAATGAAAACATTGTCTTTACCATTACTTTTGACCAATTTAATGCATCATTGCTAAATGATAGTATTTATTTTCTCAAAATAAAGCTTATACTGACCCCAAAACCTTTGAACAGCAGTATATTAATGCATGTTAAAATATGCATAGCATAAAGAGAGAAAAAGAACAATTAAGTCTTCTGGCTTTTCTAATGTTCCACACAAGCCAACTTTCATTAGAAGTAACTTTAACCCTAATTAAAACTTATAATATTTAAATTAATATTTAAATTAATTCTTCATGATACTCTCATTGAAAAAAAATGTAATATCAATTTTCTGCCATTAATTTTACAAACAACAAAATACAATGCAATGCAGTTCAAAATTGAAAATGCAGGTAAATCACCTGTTAAAAAAAAAAAAATCAATACATTAAATTCCTTCATATTAATACAGTACATTGTGCTCTATTCTTACAGATTTTTTTAGTGTGTACTTCCTTTGCGGAATTATCCACAGGAACAATGACTACATCAGCCAACTAAATGTCACTGCACTTACAAACGGAGTCCATTTCAATCAATTCTCTGAAAAGCTGTTGCTTCACGAAGATGAAAGAAGAGCTCTTGAGTGTACATTGTTGAGGTGTTCAGGGCCTGTTTTCTCTAGGTGAACACAGGCAATCTCTTTCATTCGGCTCTGGAGAGTTCAGAAAGTATCCACAGCAGGGTGCATGTGAAGTTAGCTGACCTCTTTCAGTCGGTATTGTCAGAGTATTAAAGGGATACTCCAACCCAAAATGAAAATTTTGTCATTAATCACTTACCCCCATGTCGTTCTAAACCCGTAAAAGCTTTGTTCGTCCTCGGAACACAATTTAAGATATTTTGGATGAAAACCGGGAGGATTGTGACTGTCCCATTGACTGCCAAGTAAATTACACTGTCAAGGCACAGAAAAGTATAAAACAGAAAAGTATAAAAAAACATTGTCAAAATAGTCCATCTGCCATCGGTGGTTCAAACTGAATTTTATGAAGCGATGAGAATACTTTTTGTACGCCATTTTGAAAAGCATCCGATGGACACAAAGTGCGTACGCTATTCTCTGTCATTAGTAACGCATGGATATGCAGTTTCCATTCAAATCAAACCGTAAATAAACGTACAATACGTATCCATGCGTTACTGATGACAAGAGAATAGCGTATGCACTTTGCGTCCATTGGACGCTCTCCAAAATGGCGCTACGCTAACACAGAGAGACAGAGAGGAGACTAATTGTTGAATAAATGTTGTTATTTTTATTTTCTTTGCGTACAAAAAGTATTCTCGTCGCTTCATAAAATTCAGATTGAACCACTGATGGCAGATGGACTATTTTGACGATTTTTTTAATACTTTTCTGTGCCTTGACAGTGTAATTTACTTAGCAGTCAATGGGACAGTCACAAGCCTCCCGGTTTTCATCCAAAATATGTTAAATTGTATTCTGAAGATGAACAAAGCTTTTACGGGTTTGGAATAACATAGGGGTAAATGATTAATGACAAAATTTTCATTTTGGGGTGGAGTATCCCTTTAAGTATTTTCATCCTCTTGCTGAGGAGACACTTGAAAAGATTTGAGGTCGTTCTGTTCAGCCTTAAATATTCAATGTATATGCAGGTAAACAGGCTCTGTTACAAAACCTAGTGAGCTGCCTTCTCAGACAGCACCTAACACGACAATTGAAATGCTCTACATACAGTACGCATACAAATATCATTCATCAAAAGAAGCGCACAACAGAATTGACCCACTTTTGATTTAAATAAAATTTGGTGTGATAAAGCTCCTAAATATTTACACGATCTGGTATTGCACATTATGAATATTGTTTGCTCTTTGGATAAAAGCATTTGCTAAATGCCTAAATGTAAGCTAACAGCACAATAATCTAATAAGCATAAAAACACAGCACACATAAATACAGTGTAAAAGACGCCTTTTTTGTTAGATTTAACTAATTCCTTTAGATATCCTTTAGTATTGAATTAATAATTAAAACACTGAATAATTTTTGCTGAATAGTCTTTATTTTAATATAATTAAAGATACTATTATAGTTTAAATATTTTACATTTTTATATTTTCTCTTTTCATTGTAATATTAAAATTTTATTAATTTTATTTGTATTTATTTATTTTTAATAAATCTACTGTACAGATTTTATATAATTTTAGTACAAATTATTATTATTATTATTATTATTTTTAAATGTTGTCTTGGTAACTAGCTGAAAGAAAATACATTTCTTAATATTTTATTTCAGTGAACTTTGTTTTTTTTGTTGTTGTTTTTTTTTTTTGAAGTAACAAACATGTTTTATGGTTTTAGGTTTAGTTAACTACGAAAATATACCCTATGTAGGCATCTTACTAGATATTTGAACATTGATAAAGCTTTATGGAGAATAAATCTCAGTTTTAGTCTTTTTTTTCAAAAGGATCTTTATTGGTTTTTCATGCAAGATGCTTTGTAAAGTCATAATCATATGTGGTCTGGCAGTAAGACATTGTGGAACATGGTGTAAAGGACTAATCCTCTTATGCCATACTAAATAAACTTTATGGATCTAGAATAATCTTTAATCCACACAACACAGCGATATTAGAGATGCCTTGGTTTTAGCATAAACCCTGCCATTTAGATTAAACAAACACCATTTTCCCTGCAGGACCGAGACCACACATGCACGTCTGTAAAGGGCGACCTATTTCATAAAAAGCTGATTTTGTTTTTTTTTAAAAGAAACTATTATGCTGTAACACATTTACTGACCCTCTGAGACAAAAAGAACTGGTTATGTAACATTATAATGCAACAACTGTATGCCTCCACTATAATGCAACAAACATAAGGTTTTGTACTTTCTTTGACTAAATAAAAGGATTAAAACGCAATATTCCTCGAAAGACTGGGTCTTACAATAGTCTGTTCACACTCTACCAGGGTCACTGTGTGGGTTTTAGAAATGCTGTTTTTAATACTGGAATTTGGACTGAACAATATAAAATATTCAATATACATCCATGACAATATATTTTAATAAATGCAAGCAGTATCATGAATATTACAATAATTTTAACATGCTCTTTATTTGTTATTAAGTTTCCTAAAGACCACATCACCAACGTCTGCTAATATGGGAGCATTAAAAATTCAAAACTCAAATGCAATCCTCGTCTGACATTTAAAGAAGGAAAAGAGTAAATATTGCTTGCTTATTTCTAATTGCTCTGAAATGGCTTTTAAGAAATTTTTAACTGAATTTTGAATTTGAATAAAAAAAGATAAACTATTGAAATGTAAAATAATCAAAAACATGAAGAGAATATATATATATATATATATATATATATATATATATATATATATATATGTGTGTTTTTAGTAATTTAAAAGTGGAAAACTTTAAGAAATCTTTTTGCAACAATATACACTTTTTTTTTGAAAGAAATTAATACTTTTATTCAGCAAGGATATGTAAAATAGATAAGAAGTGAAAAGTAAAAACTTAAATACTTCTTATAATACTACTTTTAAAAAAAAAGTTAATTTTCAGAAATATTTTTTAGCTGTATCACGAGTCCTAACTAGAACAAAATATACGGGGAGCTAAACATCCCCCAAAAATGATGTAATAAAATTGGCCTTGACTCCACTCCATAGAGTTGATGTCTTCATTTAACTAGTGTACAGTGTATATTGAAAGTACAGTATCATCACTTGGACACAAAGATCTTACAGTTTTGTGAGACTTCCACAAATATCACAGAACCGTACTCCTTACTCCCTGTGGGAGACTATTGGCAACCGAAGAAGAAAGTAACATGTGACAGCAAGTGGAAATTATGTAATAAAAATAATGAAAACGCTTTAGCTTTAAATCCACAGTACCTCTGCAGCACTTAAGAACACGCAACCCAGGTCACATTTCATCCCAAAGGAATATGTGGTATAATTCAGCGGTTAAAGCGTGCAGAGAATAGGATGCGCTCCATTTAGTGAATATGAGCACGATCAAACTGCTTCTGGGAAGTTCACACTCTTAATGCGCAGTGCAATTACGACTGCAGCTTTCTTAAATTAGAGCCAAATTTAGGTGCTTCAGAATAAGCAGAAATAAAAATCAATCACACAAGGGAAATGCTTTTTCCAAACTGTTAAAATGCCATTAAACGTTCCGTGAGAATAATATATTCAGAGGAATATACAGCCTCATTTGTATGCGCTTCCTAAATTTAAAGCCCTATGCCAGGAGTCTGGTGTAGTTTTCAACCAATTATAGTTGTGGGGTTCGTTTGCCGGTAGGTCCGTATGAAAATTAGGGTCACATGGGGTGACATTAAAATGCATTCCCTGAAATGAGTTCAGAATTTCACCCAGCACATTTCCTTATCTGCTTCTTGGAAAGAAGGTGACAATTAAGTCACCTACATTTTTTTTCTCCATTCAATTTTCTTGAAATAACATTTCGGTCTTTAACACAGAGCTTATCCTCACACTCCACTTTCAATAAAGCCTCTTATTTTGAGACAAGGAATCTTCAAACAGCTCCAGGACCTCTTAAAATAGCAATTATTTGGACTATAAGTGGCCTCTGATCCCGTGCCCTTAGTCTGAACGCCACGAACTTCAAAGCATTTTGGGAGTTTAAAAAACACTTCAGTAATATTATCGACTTCACTGTACTCACACTATTGGATGAGAACAAAACTTGAACTAAATTGAACTGGATAATGACGCTGTCTTCTGTAGAGCTCCTTTACAGCTGGATCGAATTTGTTTCATAATTCATGAACAACACTTATTCAGCTGAATTGAATCAACTGACTTGAGCTGAATAATGACACTACTGCCTTCTGTAGATCTAGTTGCAGTTAAATTAAGCTTGAACTGACTTGAGCTAAATAATGACACAACTATCTTCTGTAGAGCTGCTTTTTAGTTGAATAGAGTTTGCAATGTTTGCGCTGTTATTGAGCTAAACTGAATAAACATACTAAACTGAGGTGAATAATCACACTATTGTCTTTTTAGAGCTGCTATACAAGCTTTAGAGCTTGTATAAAGCGCTACATATAAATAAATGTGAAAAGTGACATTTGGGAACACACAAAGCCTGCATGTTTAATTGTGTGTGTGTGTGTGTGTGTGTGTGTGTGTGTTTTTGTTGGGCGGAGCAAAGACAACCTGAATGCTCTCACTTCATTAACAAGCCTTATTATAGTAGGTAACGTGGTGTAAAGTGTGAGTGGCTCTGACAGCACATCTTTGTTCCTGGGGGATTGTGTGATCAGGAGACAAGAGGTGAATCCTGCGTAATCTGGGTAATCTCTGCTCTAAGAGTGGATAAACCCTGCTGAGGCGAGGGCCACACACAAGAATTCAGTCTGTATTAACTGTTCCTATTGGTTGAGAGTACAGCCAATAGTTCTCACTGTGTTATAAACAAGCATGATGCAATACAAGAAAATATATATAGACCAGTTTGGAGTAGACGTCACAGTTACGTCACTTGCAGCTACGCGCACATTGTGGTAGCAGAAAAACACTGGTAACAAGTGGAGGGAAACGGGTAAAATCCATGGACTAAGAGAAAAAAAATATATATTTTTGTGCCTTTGAATGTCAGAATCAGAATGCAAATCATTTTTATAGAATACTGTCACTGCCATTTGAAGTTAAATGCAGATGTTTAAACGGACAGGATGAAACCTGCTATGATTACTCTACTTTTAAAGCATAAATTTGATTTAAACAATAGGTCTACATAATATTTACATATGCAGTTTATAGATGACATATTGTATTAGCCCTACACAGTTACAGCATGAAATACTATTTAAACCTATAACATTTTACATAACATTTACCCATTTTATCTCACAATTTTGACGTTTTTCTCGCAAAAACAAGTTTATATCTCCTAGTTCGGACTTTATAACTCAGTTTAACTCAACAATAGCGAGTTTGTCAATTCTAAGGAAAACGCAACCTGATCTCATGACGAAAACGTACCTGGGTGAACTTTTTCACAAGATGTGATATACGTACCGCCATGTACATTTCGTGATATATTAGATGTGAAATGTCCACTGAGTGGCTCTAAAAGAGTGTTCCGTTATTTCCCCAGAACAGATGAACATACATATGGTACATTTTATGTGAGGTTGGCTTTGTAAGTGTCACCACAGTTCTGACTTGAAATGTCCGTTGAGTGGCGTTATAAGTCTAATGCTCCGTGATGTTTTAAAATAAAGTACCATCTGCACTACACCTAAACCAACCTGATAGAATGAATAAAAGCTAATGTGACGTAAAAACGCAATCGCAAGCATGACGTTTCAGCTTGTTTTTCAAGTTCAAGTTCAAGTTCAAGTTGAGCTTTATTGTCATTCCGCTACATGTGAGGACATACAGTGGAACGAAATTTCATGCCTCACAGGACCACGATGCTACATAAATACAGACTTACAACAATGAAGTAAAAAAGTATAAACCTATACACAACTAAACTACTGATAGATGACTATAAATTGACTATAAATCTACTATATATAAATGTTTACCTATACATAAACTAAAAACTACAAACTATACGAATGCTTCAGATAAATACTGTACATGTGCAAAGAGAAACATTGTGAGTCAAGCAGCTGGCTGGGGAGCAGTGCAGGATGATTTGTAGTGCATGAGCATGTAAACATACATATATTACTGAGTCTTTTGTGGGATTGTGTACACACAGCAGTGTGTGTGAAAAGTGTCTAGTGCGCATAGAGGAGGAGAGTGTGTTACTACAGCTGGTTTGTACAGGCCTACTCACCTGTGTGTAGCACACTTCGAATTGCACAAAAAAAGTTTTCATATGTTTTTTTTTATTTTGATGTGGTAAGGTTGGGGGGTGTTTGGAGGGAGGTGAGATGGTTCATGTTTCAGGAGGTAGGGGGTTTGTATGGGGTTTCGAGAGGGGTGGGGTGATTTGAGTTCAGGGCTCTCACAGCCTGGGGGAAAAAGCTGTTGAGCAGTCTGGCAGAGCGGGCTCTGATGCTCCGGTACCGTCTTCCTGATGGTAGGAGCTGGAAGAGACTGTGGGAGGGATGGGTGGAGTCCTTCACGATACTTTCTATCTCTCATCTTTCAGCTCTTTCATTGCGAGTCATGTTTTTGGCGGGATTTGTACCCAAGGATTTCGCCTCCTAAGTCCAATTCTGTGCCGGTTGAGCTAGCGAGCAAGCTTGTTATGTCCAGAAAGTAAAACATATGGTGCGGTAATCATAACTGTGTACAAAAACAATTACAAGCGCTCGCTGTTTTACCACCTCTAGTGTTCATTTCTGTTGGAAACTGCAGTGATATGTACTTAAGTTCCCACAGATACGTTTTTGTCATATATAAAGTCATAATTCAAGAATAAAGTCATAATTTTGAAATATAAACTCAAATTTACCTTTTTTTTTAATTATTTTATTCCATGGCTTCCATAGACTGCTACATGAAAACTGTCATTTTATGCCACCAGATAGGCTCTGCCCACAAAAATTTCATCACTGTTTGCAAGCACAAAATTAGTCTATATCAGGGGTCACCACTAGGGGTGTGAATCGGCACTGGTTTCACAATTCAATTCGATTACGATTATCATGTCAACGATTCGATTCAATTCGATATCACAATGCATCACGATTATATCAATTTTATTTTGTGCATTTGTATTAAATTATATAAGCAGGCTACTTTTTAAAATAATTGTTAATTAATTAATTAATTAATTAGTTAATTAATATATAATTAATTCATTATTGTTAAGAATTAAAAGTAAATACAGCTTCAAAACATACAAGCAAATATAAAATAATAAAGGGGGAAGAGACGATTACAAGTGATGAACAAAAAACACTTTCAGTATCTGGGAGTGCTTTAAGTATGGCAAGTTTACAGATTCCTCAGCATTATTGCCATTTGATTATTACTGATGAGATCATAAACACTGGCAGCTTTAATAGACTGCATTCACACTAATCCACAGATCTATTTCCACATATCAGATGTTTTGTCCTGTTCTGAAAACTGAGTGTCTACATCAGTTTCGTATCATAATAGTAACGCAGTGCATTTAACCGCAGCCGCGATTAACAAACACAAAGAGCATGCTGAAGTCTGTCAGTACGTGAGTTCAGTGCATCTAATACGTATTGCATTCCAAACGGCAGAAATGAAAGTAAAAGACTAAAATAACAGCGAGTTGGAAGCACAAGCAATGCGCACGTCTCACAGCGCATTTTCTGTGCAATGAAGCCTGCCGCGATTGTCTCTAGCGCACACACGTGCCATTTGCGGGAAAAAGCCAAGCTCAGATTTTAAAATAGAGAGTGCATTTTTAATATTTGCGTGAAAAGCGCGTATGCGAATGACGTCATAGGCTATAATCGATTATGGTCCATTACTGCATCGATGCAGAATCGTTCATGTCCGCATCACGATGCATCGATTCATTTTGACACCCCTAGTCACCACACTCGGTCCTGGAGGGCCAGTGTCCTGCAGAGTTCAGCTCCAACTTGCCTCAACACACCTGCCTTGAAGTTTCAAGTATACCAAGCAAGACCTTGATTAGCTAGTTCAGGTGTGTTTGATTAGGGTTGGAGCTAAACTCTGCAGGTTCCCTCCAGGAACAAGTTTGGTGACCCCTGATCTATATATAGTCTTAAATATAAAGGTTCCAAAATGGGGTTTTCACAGTGATGCAATAAAAGCACCATTTTTGGCTCTCAGAAGAACCTTTCTTTAAAGAACAATTTGTTTTCTTAGTGTGAGTAATATTTTAAAAATCTAACCATTTTTTTCTCACAATAAAGAAAGAACCTTTTGTGTAATGGAAAAGCTCTACTGATTAGAAATTGTGATGATTGACACCATTGATTCAGCAATGTTTTGTCATCTCGCCCATTTGGTATCTGCTATTTTTGACCAGAGTAATATAACAGCAACCAAAGATTCGTCATGTTTGGAGATTTTAACTAAACCACCGTCGACAGAGCCATCGTGATTTGTTGATGTTTAGAAGGTTACTTCACAGAGTGCGATCTAGAAGAGTTGCCATGACGGGCATCTTTGGGCTTGTTGTTTAGGCTCGGCTCAAAAAGTGATCCATTTTAAGGATGAGAAAATAAAGATAATGTACCTCACACTAAGAAAAATGGTTCTTTTAAATACTGTTCACTGAAAGGATCTTTGGGGAACCAAAAACAGTTGTTTTATGGCATCAAAGTAAAAGCATCCATTAGGAACCTTTCAATCTCTACTTCTCGGAGTAAAAAAAAATAAAAATAAATCTATGAAAAATCCAGAACCCAATACACTCCTCTGAAGAACCTGAAATGTAACAACAACGAATTAATGAATCTGCAAAGATCTATATAAACAACTCAAGAACCTTATCCTGTTGGGGGGAAAAAAAATAATAATAATAATACTGATGTCACAACAAGGCTTCTTTGGTCAACCAGCATCACCAAAAAAGTCAGCTAGACCAGCACTAAACAAAAATAAACTGGAAGGTCTAGTCTTTTCAGCTTCATAACAAAAAGTATTTTTAGCTGAACCTGCAAAATTAAAACATCACCTCCTTAAGAGCATATTGATCATTTCATAATAATGTGGCTCAGATGTTACTTATGACTCATAGAACATGGATATTACACTCATGGATTCATTATGAAACCAGCATAACATAAGCAGAATCCACTATATATGGTCTCTATGCTTGGCCACGTAATGCGTGTCCTAAAGTGCACTTTGGATCTCACTGAATCACATGAGAAAACATGGCTAGAGCTCTGAGCGATGCCTTCAGCATGTCAAGGGAAGCACTGCTTCTCTAACAGAAAGAGTACACACATCTTCAGTGGTATCATCATACCCCTGTAAAAGAATAGTTTACCCAAAAAAGAAAATACTGTCATCACTAACTCACCCTCATGTGACTTTCTTTCTTTTGTGAAGCATAAAGGACGATATTTGAGAAATGTCAATACAATGGAAGTTAATGAGCTCTAATGCTGTTTAGTTATACCAATGTTCTTGAAAATATTGTCTTTTGTGTTCCACAGAAGAAACAATGCATACAGTTTTAGAACAACTTGAGGGTGAGTACATGACAATTTTCATTTTTGGAGAACTATACCTTCATATAGTTATAGTGAACAATATGCTTTTGGTATGTGGAACAGAAAGCAAAAGAAAGCTGATGATATGTACTTCAGTCGATTCACCTTTTAAGGAAAGTCAGTCCACTCAGCTACCACCTTGGTAACATACCAGGGCAGCAATTATTGATTTATTGATTGATTGATTAATTATCATTTTTTAATTATTATTATTATTATTATTATTATTATTATTATTATAAGAGAAATACAAATAATAATTTTATTTATTCTATTGCTTATTTTGTATGTCATACCTAAGATATTAATATATTAATGAAGTAAAACGATACACGTACTTACAAAATACAGACTATGCCTCTATCAAAATTGTATTGTTCTCTATCGTTTTATTTTATATATTTTGTATTTTTTATCATAAATTTATATAAATAAATATATATATTATTTTAATGGTATTTCTGTATTTATTTCTTTATTTATTTTTCAAGCTACTGATACACAATACAAAAGCAAATGCTGACTAAGAAAACTTGTCATTATTTCCTCTCATATATATATATAAACAAATAGTTCAGACTCTGAATACTGATTGGATCAGCCACTTTCAGAAATTCACACACTAATAACGATAAACTAGTTCTGCAGGTGAAGTGGTTTTATCCACTTTGCTTCGTGCCTAAAAACTCTCCTTGCCTGTGGAAAAATCACTGTAATGGACAGCCTCTCATGGTTTATCGCTTTAGTGAGCACCTGTGCAGAACAAATTGACATCCTGGACACTAAATAATCTCTCTACAAATCGAATGACACATTATTCCTCTTCATTTCTGATGCTACTCACTATTTAACCAAGATTACAAATCAAGGTTACAGTAACCCACGTAGTCAATTTTGGCCTGTAAATACCCTCATTAATTAAGAATCCTTCCTGAGTCAATATTAGCTGGGTTTGAGACACATGGGAACCAGAGCTGAGATGTGGAGTGGTGAGGGTCAACCCAAGACTGTATATTGATAAAATAAGAAAAGAAAGAGTGCTTCTAATTGGAGGCTCAGGCACGGAGAGATACGGACAAAATTGCTCCGGTCTTCTCCAGGGATATCTGAACATCAAACCCACGTTCAGACGGCAAACAGGAAGGGTAAATGTACAGAGACAAGTGTGCCATTTAATCCAGCCTGCTTATTAGAAAGAAAAGCACCAAGTATGCCAGCGCTATCGATTGCAACAAGAAAAACACAGCCATTAAGAATCACTTAACGAAAAGCTTGTTGGTTTTAACCATCATTTCAAGGAACGCTGGTTTATTCTCGTCTAAAGCACTCGTGTTTCCAGGCCTGTTATATGAACATCTTCATCATGGGAGGATATCAGCCCTAGACAGCAGATTTACTGCTCTTCTGTGAAGCCAATAAACAGCAGAAATGTGAGCCAATTCCCCACAGGTTGCAGCCCGAGCTCTTCTACGGTCAGATTCATTATGCATACAGTACATCATATGTCTATAAATTTCCCTCCCTTTGAGCACTCTAGAAAGAGCAATAACATTATCGCACCCGAGCGATATCGCAGTCAAACTGCACACTATCATGCATTCTGCCCATCCAAGATAGACTCTGCATTTCCACCAGATGTTTTTCAATGAAATGAGCCAATGATCTGTAATTACTGTGACATACAAGAGAGAGATATGTAGGTTAAATTCGCCTGCCGCTCCGCTTCTTTGCATGCATGTCCCAGGGATGTTTTCAAAGTATAAATCCCAACAGCTCCTTTAATCTCCTTACGCGCTTACATCCGCTTTAAAAATTCACTAACACAGTGACAAATGCACGTTGACTCAGGACGTCGCTCTGGCCAATAGAAGAGTCCAAACTGCACATTTAGGCTTTCGGTGATTAGATACAGGTTTGCAAATAAAACTTTGATCTGAATGCAATGTACCAACAGTAATGATAGCATGAACTTCTAGATTACATTCACAAGACATCTTTTTAATCAGAAAAATCATTGATTCAGATTAATGTACTAAAAATGCTAAAAGTGTTAATCAAGAATGTATTCATTGTACTGAAGAGTTTATTTATTTATTTATTCCCAATAGAATGATTTTCATTATTTTATTACAGAAATGAAAATTGTTTTTTATTTTTATTTAATTTTTTTCTTGCATTACAATGAGAATTTTTTAAATCAGAAAATTCACTGATTCTGATTACTGTACCACAAAAAAACTATATACTATTTAAATTATAAAACTGATAATCATTAATGTATTTGTTGTACTGAATATATTTGCATTACAGTAATGACAATTTGGAGATGAGGTATGTTCCTATCATGAAAAAATATCACAATGTAAAAATACTATGGTCCTAAAACTAGGCTTTATTTTCTTATAATTAAAACAAAATATAATTATAACATATTTATTAAATTTATAACAACTTGTCATTTCATAATGTGATATACAGTATAATATTAAATTTTTTATACTATAACAGATGCACAGAAGAGGTGACTGTGAAACACAGTCAAATTCGCAATCAAAAGTCAAATAACTTCCATTACTTTGTACCTCAGATCCCCTTCCATTATATTGTCAGATTTCATTATAATAATGATATGGCTGTTATCTAGCGCAAGAAATCGAACAATCAGCCTGGGAAAATGGAGACAACCTACTGTGCTGAAACGGGGACATGTTTCTCAACCGTACAGACTTTGAGAATCAGAAATTAGGATGACGAGAAATAATTCAAACACTCTACGCAGAGCTGTTTTGAAGTGAGACCGAAGACCTTTGGTTGTCCTTTTTCTTACCCCAGAAAATAAAACAATTGCAATGCAACTTTGTGCAAACAGCCAGTCTGGAACCTTCACATCCCACTCGCATCCATCAAGGTACTTATGGAAATAGCCGTATACCTGTCTCCCAGAAGTACAGCGACTTCCCGTCTCCTGTCGTTTGGGCGCAAGCGGTCCAGATTCCACAGAGCAGTAAAAATAACCTCCATAAACACAGGAACGCTGTCCTTGCACCCCTAACCCCAAGTCCCATGGCTCCCCTGAGTCGCGTAAAATCCACTCGGTCGGGAGGAAAAGAAACCCCAACGAGAGCAGAGAAAGAAGTTCAGTCGCACAGACTGAAAGAGTTTGCGTGCCTCTTCAGTTAGTGTTCCCCGAAGGAACGGCGCATGTAGCGGACCTCCTGGGCTTCTGCTCCTCTGGTTGGCTGGAGAGGAAAGGAGAACGTTCTGGCTGAACAATAGAGAACGGCAGCCACTGCTTCTACTGCTGCCGCTGTCCTCTGCCTACTGCAGCTGACTGACGCCGCATCTCCCCTCCCTCTGCCTCACACTCTCTCTCTCTCTCTATCTCTCTCTCTCGCTTGAGCTTAGGGCACAAGGACGCTCCTTCGCCATGCTCCTGTGACGCTAAAGAAGACAAGATAAGAGGGGAGTGCTGTCGCTAAGGGAGGGAGGGAGAAAGAGGGAGATTTATGAACTGCATATTCCACATTTTCTGTGTCTGCGAGCTGAGAAACTGGAGTTGCATGAAGCTAGATGAGTAAATGAAGGAAATTATATAAATACGGTATTAATGAAAGATTCTTAAATTTTTTGAGATGAAAAATGCTAAAAGGGCCACTGGAAGAAAATAATGCAAGAGATAGTGTCAAGTCGCACTGTCTAAAAGCAAGATATCAAAATCCACCCCATTTACTTTCGTAATACATGTTCCTTAGTGTTTTGTGCACAATGTGAATGCTGCTTCGAAGAAATAAAAAGTTTGTTTTTAATATATCTTCAAAATGAAATACGTGCTCTCTCCTCTCAATAAAAAAAATTCCAATTCTGATTAATGTATTAAAAAAACAACTATATACTGTTTAAGTTATAAAATTGTTAATCAATGTATTTGTTGTACTGAATTAATGCATATACAAAAAGAGAGATTTATGAAGTACATATTGCATTCTGAGATACTGGAGTTGCATGAAGCTAGAAGAGTAAATGAAGGAAATTAGAAATATAGTATTGTCTAAAAGCATGAAATCAAAATTGACCCTGTTTACTTAATACATGTTCCTGGGTGTTGTGTGAACAATGTGCAGTTTACTTCAAAGAAATAAAAGTTATATATATATATATCGTCAAAATTCAATACTTGCTCTTAAAATATGTTCCTTTTTGGATGACATTACCAAGGAGGTCTAAAAATGTTTTCATTTGATTGCAGCATGAATTGTGCCATCTTTGTTCATGCTCACTCAAATCCAAATAAAATTATTTTTGAGCCAATCACCTGAGCCGTAATTGCTATGTTTCTAATTACACTGGAGCAGGGTTATAATCGTTAACTAAAACCATTTTTCTTTTAATAAATAAAAAAATAAAACATTTTATTTCAGCTGGTTGTCAAGGAAACATTTTGAATTTTTATTTAATTGATGTAATAAAAAAAAATCAACTGAAAAATTAAGAAATATATTATATTGCAAAAACATTTCACTCATATTACAAAAGTACAATGGTATTTCAGTTTGATTTTAGAGTGCATTTTCAAATGTTCAAACGTTCAAGTTCATTTTCTGTATGTTTTTTTTTACATTATTTTAAACCATGTCATCCATGAACAAACAGTACGAGTAAATGATTTTAAACCACACAATCGTACTGTACCCAACATACTCAATCCATTCTCAGTATATCGACAGACTACGGATTGTGATGTCACTGCGCAGGCAGAGATCACTAAATCTTAATGACTGTCTTGTTAATCCACTTTCCTAAGCTCAGTAGCTCAGGTCATGATCTTGAGTGGTAGATACTGGCACTGGCATGAGAGGAGAATAAACATCAGTGCGTGAGGCTCAAGAGTCAAGACACTTTCACACTAGAGCTTTTGGTGTGGATTTGAGTCCAATTGACAGCAGAGTTTAGTTTATTTGGCTGTTTAAGTGACTGATCTAAACTCTGATATGAAACCGCAAACTGCATTAGACTCTGCTTTAAAAACAGTGTAACAAATTTGCTATAAAAAGTCACTAAATACATCCACGCTGTTTTAGATGCTCAATACTGGATCTAGATCAATCATATTTTTGCTTCTGTCCACACAAAAAAAAACTGAACAGCAAAAATGTTTTAAAACATTTCTTACAAGGTACAAAATAGTCAACTCGCTAAACTCACAAAAAAGTGAAGAAATTTTAAAGATATTGCCTCCGCAATTGACTTTTTTTTTTCTTTTTTTTTTAAAGAAGCCTGTTGAGGGAAAAAAAAAAATACATTAGGTAAAATTTTTCCAAATATTAAAATAATTAAATAAGCTCTGTTCAAAATAAAACAATTGTTTTCAAGAAAAATAAAAAATCATGCCATTTTAAAACCTTCTGAGATCAATAAAGCAGCAAACAGAAAATGATAACTTCTCCTCCATTTAAACTGTCATATCAAACATATAGCCGCTAGACCATGTGACACATCAGCTCATGACAATTACCTTTGGTCATGAGACATACAAGAACAAAAATTATATGTGATATCACTTTCATTCAACCTACAGGTGATATATCTGTGGTACAAGTAAATAATTTTTGGGTGAACTATGCTTTCAAACATTAATCAGAAGAACTATTCTTTAAGCCAAATAAATGTGTTAAAGGGGTCATATGATGCGATTTCAAGTTTTCCTTTCTCTTTGGAGTGTTACAAGCTGTTTACGCATAGATAAGATCCCTGAAGTTGCAAAGACTAAAGTCTCAAAACGAAAGAGATATTCTTTATAAAAGTTAAGACTCATCCATGCCCTCCTAAAACGGCTCATTTAAACACGCCCCCACATGTCTACGTCACGGTGTGGGGAGATTTGCAAAACACCGCCCAAATGTATACGCAAAGAAAGAAGGCGGAACTATTATTTTGGCTGTAGTGTTGTTGCTGCCATGTCCCGGAGACGCTGTGTTTCGTTGTGAAAGCGAAACTACTTTGTTTGGGCTTCCAAAAGAGGACAACTAGAAATCAGTGGTTAAGTTGTATTTACAACACTGTTCCAGAACAGTTCAACCCAAATATTAGACTGTGTGCAGCGCATTTTACGGAGGACTATTTCCTGAAACTGGGAGTAGCCTGCCAGCTATGCTCAAAGACTGTTTCTATAAAGTGGGGCAATTCCAACTTTGCAAGGACAGTCTGGCGCTTCTGACTCACAGCCTGTAAGTATGTTTTCTTATTTAAAGAATTTGCCACTGACGATTCAAACGAGAGTTTTGAGCAGTGGAGAGTAGTGCTTGTTGTTTGTCGATTCTCCGATCACAAATGCACACATGGTAATTGTTTACATGGTGCGATGCAACGTGACGTGTAAAAAGACAGTATAAGTCATTATAATCAGTAATTATGTCCTCACTGGATGCAACAAATGCCTCGTTTGTAATGGGTTTTATTGTTTTTGTGTTGTCGCGCCGGGACACGGCATCACAATACGGTAAGGGGCGTAACATTTCCGTCTCATGCTTGAGGTATTCGGCCAATCACAATGCACTGGATAGCTGGCCAATCAGAGCACACCTCGCTTCTCAGAACGATGAGCTTTGTAAAAATCGGTGCGTTTCAGAAAGGTGGGGGATAGAGGAACAACAATAATGTACAGTATGTGGAAAATAATGTGTCTTTTGAACCTTAAACCGCATAAACATTGCATTACACCAAATACACAAAATAATGTTCTTTTTAGCAACGTCATATGACCCCTTTAATGAGAGGGGGAAAAAAGCAAAATATGAGTACATCAAAATTTTCAAGGACCACTTATATAGCAAAAGACATCTGAAGTCCATCCAAAAATCTAAGTAGCATATACCAAAATGCATGCAAACATCTCTGATACATCAAGAAGTACATCTCATTCATTAAAAATGCGTCTGGGAGTTTGTAGTAGTGCAGTGGTTGGTAGTTTTATGAATGACAGTTGAACCCTGCAGGAGATCTTCTCTTCCACTCCGGTGGTCAGACAGGCCATGAGTGAAGCCACTCAAGCAGAACCTGCCCCGGTCAGGGCTAATGTTCACTCGACACCGCTGTGAAGCTCCCTGAGCAGAGACACAGCCCGTGCCAACATGGAAATGGACTACAACACTAATCACTTTGTTAAGGACTTTAGCCGTCAGTTGTATTTAAAGTAGATTGTGGTCTGTTCATCATTAGCTGCGTTTCCATCCATTTATTTTTATACAAATTTGGGAATATTGTATAAAAAACACTGGATGGAAATGGCAAGACAAGCATAAAATATTAAAATGCACAAAAATAAAAAAAAAATGTATGCACTCAGATTTTTGAGATTTTTTTTTTTTTTTTGGTAGAAAAATGTGCCTAACAATGGAAACACATTTAGTCAATACATTCCTGAGTGCAACCAAAAAAAAAATTAAAAATAATCACGTGACTTTGCCTCAACAGATCACTTGATTGGATAAATCGACTAACCAGTGGACCAATCTCATTTCACACTGTCTAAAAGTCTTTATGAAACGCCTGAGCCGAAGCCTCAAAATTATTTGGTATAACTACCTCCCAGAACTTTTTACAAACAACTGCATTCCCAAATCGGCTATTATCAATTTGCTTCTGAAGAAAACAAGATAACATTGTTATTGCATTTTATCAGCTCACAAGCTTTACCAATTGTAGCAACATTTTATTTCTTTGTGCCAGTTTCCCAGGAAGTGCAGATTTTGTTCTTTTGAACACATGGAATGGAATGTTTTATGTGGGATTCCAAATTTTGGCACAGATTTAATTCACAAATTTGGATGAAAACATAGCTAGTAACAGAAGATATTATAGTTTGCACACAACTAAACCTTCACTTTTAAGCAAAATAAAAAAAAGTGCATCAGTCAACCTTCCTATAGGCTACAGGATAAATTTGTTCAGTGAACAGATGTGTAAAGTACTGTAAATGTTTACAGTCATCTTTCAAAAATAATATACAGTCGAAAATCTAAGGTACCAAGTAGGAATATCCCACATTTGACTCTGAATGGTATGCATCATTAGAATCAGGACTATGTGCAAATTGTGGAGTCTATTCTTTCAATGAATCTATGATTCAGGTTCTAATCCAGGTCTAATCAGCATTCACATTGGGTTCCACATCATTGCTTACAGCATTCTAAAGGGAACATGAATCAAAACCATCAATTTAATCTCATCTAACCTGATGCATCACAACTGAGCTGAAGTCAAAGGCCAAGTATGAAGAGATGATTGCACTGAAATCATTCATTTTTGATTTCTGCCCTACCTAGTTTTCTGTCCTACCTTGAAGTCACTATATTTTGTGGCTTTAACGTTTAAGAAAAAATTGTGGGAAAAAAAATAAAATAAAAAATAAAGCGATAAATGGCTGTTGCCTGAATTTTTTGCTAAGTCTAAATCTGCACGGGCTGAGAAGTACAGAACACTGCCAGAAGAGGATGACAGTTTGTCTGGCCGCAGTGACAGGCCTGCGATAGATTAGACTGCTGTCCGTGAGTCACAAGGCAAATGCATTGACAGCAGTGGCAAAGTCTTGCAGGACTGACAGTCCCTGAGTCGCCATAGTGATGCCTGAAGCCAGTGACTCATGTTCACAGAGGAGGAAGAGTCCAAAATAGACAGCCGATGCTAACGGTTCAAATGACTGAACAATCACAACACTGATCCTGCCGCCTGGCACTCACAAGCCGATTACCATATATTAATGTACCATGGTATTTACATAAATGCCTTGGAAAAACATGGTATATCATGGTACTATCAGAAAATGTCTTTACCTGCATTCTGCTGTGCCATATAAAAGTGGCATGTGTGAGTGTTGAACTTCGTCGGTGATAAACGCAAACAGTTGTCCATTTTAAAGCATTGTCGTGTTGTTTACAGAGTGAAAAGCCTCTTTAAATGATTCAGTGCGTGAGTGAACTGTCTGGATTCGAACCGATTCAGAACATTTTCGCCAAACCGTTTGACTCTTTCATGGAAAAGAAACAAAGGACTGATTCATTAAATTCACGAACCACAAATTCCATTCACGAGCATCGCTGCTTACGATATGATTGCAAATATATCTATATCTATATTTATACCTACCAGTGTCATATAGCGTAAGTAAATACATAAATAAATAAATAAATAAATAAATAAATAAATAACTATATAAATAAATAACACTGACATGTATAAATATATACAATTTTATTTTATGTAGTCAAACTACTGGTAAATAAATAAATAAATTTTACTCACACCACTGGTATGTATGTATTTATGCATGCATGTATGAATAAATAAATAAATGTGTTCTATATAGTCACATCATTGGTATATACATAGGCTACCTGTACATACATAAATACAAACATTATTTAACATTATAATTTTTTACCCCCTAATTTTTAGATCAGCATTCAAGCATCACATTTGATTTATTTTGAACAGAGTTATGTATATGCATCTAAAGGTGTGTGTGAGAGTGTGTTTTGTGGGTAGGGTCTGTGCTGGATTATGAGCTTAAATCATCCAGTTACCTCTCTCTGTTGACCTACTCTGAGCTCATAGAGGGGGAAAAACCAATTAGTCTGATGAGATTCTTCAAATGCGTTTTTGCTCTCCAGAAGTGATGTGCTTCTTATCCATATAAATGCATCATTTTCATTCTCTTATCTGATGACCATAAACGCTACAAAATATAGACCATTTCTGCAAACTCCTACTTTCATCCATGCATCTTCATTCCAAACATCTTCATGAAACCAACTTAAGTGTTCCCATACTCGTGCTTAACTTGATCTTCACACAAATCCACCAATGCTGTAATTCCAGTGAAAGCTTAACAGAGCACAATGGCAATGTGCCCTTGTTCAGACAACTGTTGAGCAAACACAGAGACAAACACAAACAGTGCTTTGCTTGCAGCTTTGCATGGCTCAAAATGTGTAATGTATCCTTCCCATTCAACAACACAACCACAAGTTACTCTTATCTGAAGACAATCAACCCTTTTTAAATTATAAGCAACCAACAACAAAAAAGTTTGCCCTCTTAAGTAGAATCAGTTTATAAATATCTCTAAACATAATTAACAATTCAAAGGGGAGAAGCCGATTAGTCACCAGAAGAGACGGACGGCAGCGCGTAAGTGTTGTTGTAATACTTGTTGGTAGATCTGTTGTTTAAATTATTTACTTGCTGCTAGGAAGGAATACTTCGTTTCCTACCTATTTCTATTCTGCTTTTTCGTTGAGGTTGATATTTTTGATTGCACTTACTGGTGATTATAATAATTTGCGCCTCGGCTAAGAAGGAGTCTGTGTCATTTGCATTTGCTCCTTGCGCTAAGTGTTAGTTTCGTCTTGAGCTATTAGCACTCCGTTGGGCTATTGGCTGGGCTAATCAGAAGCCGGCCACAGCTGTTTTCACTCTAGTCTGTTAAACTGTGTATTTATTTGATATCTGTGCGCTGACGCGGAAGCGTCGTGTTCAGCCTCCTGGTGTGAAGACCGACGAGTGTAAAGACGAACGACTTTTTCCTGCGCGACTTTAACCGAGCAACGAACTTAAGTATCATTTCTATCTTCCCTCACACACTCTCCTTTTCTGTCCTCTTCCTTTCCACCTCTATCATGTGTTTCCAAACCATTCCGGTTATCTCTCAACCACGCTCTAACATCACACGCAGACGGCAACGTAATCCTGCTAACCTGCGCCCTATCTCTACATCTCCTACCGCACCTCTTTCTTTCTCTGTGGGTCTCTGGAACTGTCAGTCAGCGGTCAACAAAGCTGACTTCATTTCTGCTTTTTCTTTACAATCCACGCTCAGCATCTTGGGCTTGACTGAGACCTGGATTCGTCCAGAAGACTCAGCAACCCCAGCTGCTCTCTCTAACAATTTCTCTTTCTCTCACACCCCACGTCAAGTTGGCCGGGGTGGGGGTACCGGACTGCTCATTTCAAAGAATTGGACATACTCAACCCACTCTCCCCTATGCAATTACGACTCATTTGAATGTCATGCGATTACTGTAACAGCTCCTATAAAACTCCAGATTGTGGTAATTTACCGTCCCCCTGGCCAAATTCTAGCCACCTTCCTAGAGGAGCTGGACGGGCTGCTGTCCTCTTTCATGGAGGTTGGCACTCCACTCTTAGTCTTTGGCGATTTCAACATTCATCTAGACAAGCCTTATGCTACAGACTTCCATTCACTCCTAGCTTCATTTGATCTCAAACGCCTTACCACTTCTAGCACGCACAAATCAGGCAACCAACTTGATTTAATTTACACACACAATTGCACTGCAGATAACATTCTGGTGCAACCACTACATATCTCTGACCATTTCTTCATTTCATTTACATTACTTTTTGATACCCATGTGCCATCAACCCCCTTACCGGTTACTTTTAGACGAAACCTACGCTCCCTTTCTCCCTCACATCTGTCCTCTGTAGTATCCTCCTCTCTTTCCTCACCTACCCATTTCTCATCTCTGGATGTGAATGCAGCTACTGACACTCTATGCCAGACCTTAACCTCTTGTCTTGACGACATTTGTCCTCTCTCCTCCAGCCCAGCACAGGTTGCCCCTTCTAACCCCTGGTTATCCGAGGTTCTTCGTGAACATCGGACCAAACTCAGAGCGGCAGAGAGAAAATGGCGCAAATCAAACGATCCGTCGGACCTGAGTAGGTATCAGTCCTTGCTCTCATCTTTCTCTGCTGAAGTCCACACTGCCAAATCCTCACATTTCCACGACAAGATCAACAGCGCTCCAGACATTTGTAACCTCTTCAGAACATTTAATTCTCTCCTCTGTCCCCCTCCACCACCTCCCACCACTTCTATAACAGCTGATGACTTTGCCACTTTTTTTACAGGCAAAACTAGAACAATCAGTAGTCAGTTCTCTCCTCCACACACACACGACCTCCAACCAACCACATCCACTGCTAAAACTCCCATCTTCTCCTTCTGTCCACTCACTGAGGCAGAGGTATCCAAACTTCTCCTCTCCAGCCATCCTACAACATGTCCTCTAGACCCAATCCCATCACACCTTCTCCAAGCAATCTCTCCCACACTCTTACCAGCACTCACACACATCATCAACACGTCTCTCCTCACAGGCATTTTCCCCACTGCGTTCAAGCAGGCTCGGGTAACCCCACTGCTCAAGAAACCTACATTAAACACTTCTCTTACTGAAAACTACAGACCTGTCTCTCTCCTTCCATTCATAGCGAAAACACTCGAACGAGTTGTCTTCAACCAGGTCTCATTGTTTCTTTCACAGAACAACAAACTGGATGCTAAACAGTCAGGTTTCAGGAGTGGCCATTCAACTGAGACGGCGCTACTCTCAGTCACTGAAGCCCTGCGAATTGCAAAAGCAGACTCCAAATCATCAGTCCTCATTCTGCTGGATCTATCTGCTGCGTTTGACACTGTTAATCATCAGATCCTCCTGTCTACCCTCTCATCTCTGGGCATCACTGGGATTCCACTTTGCTGGTTTGAATCCTATCTCACTGGCAGGTCTTTCAGGGTGGCCTGGGGAGGTGAGGTATCCAAAGCACATCAACTGGTCACTGGGGTTCCTCAGGGATCGGTTCTTGGACCCCTCCTCTTCTCCACATACACGACATCACTTGGTCCCATCATACAGGCACATGGCTTCTCCTACCATTGCTACGCTGATGACACACAGCTCTATCTCTCTTTTCAACCAGATGATCCAACAGTAGCTGCACGGATCTCAGGCTGCCTGGCGGACATCTCGGCATGGATGAAAGAACATCACCTACAGCTCAACCTGGCAAAGACTGAGCTTCTTGTCTTCCCTGCTACTCCAACCCTACAGCATGACTTCACGATTCAGTTAGGTTCATCAACAATTGCCCCATCAACTTCGGTCAGAAATCTCGGTGTAATCTTTGATGACCAATTGACCTTCAAAGAGCACATTGCAAAGACCGCTCAATCTTGCAGGTTTGCACTACACAACATCAGAAAGATCAGGCCCTTTCTGACAGAGCATGGTGCACAACTTCTTGTCCAGGCCCTTGTCATTTCTAGGCTGGACTACTGCAATGCTCTTCTGGCTGGACTTCCATCAAACACAATCAAACCTCTACAAATGATTCAGAATGCAGCGGCACGTCTGGTCTTCAATGAGCCCAAAAGAGCCCATGTTACACCTCTCTTTATCTCCTTGCACTGGCTACCAGTTGCAGCTCGGATCAGGTTCAAGACACTGATGCTTGCATATAGAACAACCACAGGCTCAGCACCCGCCTACTTCCACTCAATATTACGAATCTACACCCCCTCCAGAAGTCTGAGATCTGCTAGTGAGCGACGCCTCGTGGTACCATCACAGAGAGGCTCAAAATCACTCTCCAGAACATTCTCATTCACCATTCCTGGCTGGTGGAATGATCTTCCCACCCCTATCCGGAATGCTGGATCCCTACCAATCTTTAAGCAACAACTGAAAACTCATCTCTTTCAGCACTACTTGACTTCATCCTAAAAAAAAAAAAAAAAAAAAAAAATTTTCTCTTTATTTATTCCTTTCCTTTCTAGCTTGTACTTATTTGAACAATGCCTGAGACTTGTTGTTACAAGCACTTCCTCTGTCTGATTGCCTCTTCTAGACGAATCGCTTTATGTATTCCCCAATTGTAAGTCGCTTTGGATAAAAGCGTCTGCTAAATGACTAAATGTAAATGTAACAATTTAACAGGTGCAGAAAAATTCTGGCACAAAACAATGATCTTTTAAAGAATGAACCTCAAAAAGTGGTAGGTTCATTTAGAAAGGAAAATTTAAAAGAAAAAAAAGAATATGGGTTAATCTACAAATGATAAATAATTTACTGTCTTTGCCTGAAAAATAAGTAATCATGTAATCCAAAAAAAAAAGTAAATCTGATTTTAAAATGCTCTATATTCTAATTACAAGTATTTAATTTTTGGAATCCGATCTGAGTTACTATATGATATAAATTGCTTTAGTTTATTTATAAGATCTTGTTTTTGGAAAAGTTGAAAAATGTAAAGTTGTAGTATTGCCAAAACACATATAGCTGCCTATACTCCTCGAAATTGACTCTATGCTGATAGACATTGGACTTCAAACTTAAGTTCACTGTAAATGAAGCTCTGGTTGACATTGAACTAGAACTTAGAGTAAAACAGAGCTTCCCATGAAGGGATTGTTTGTGTCTGTGGATTTTACACATTTGCCATTAGGACAAAAAAGATTATCTACCCATTGACTGCTCTGTGAAGTTGAAAGTCCAAATGTCAAATTTGCATACCAAATGCAATGAAAAAATCATTTTCTGAACCAGTATTTCGCTGTTTTGTTTTCCAGTATAAATATCTAAATATGCTTAGAACATGATAAATGTACTTGAAAGGCAAAATTGTTTATAAAAAATAAGACTTGCTTTCTGAGGGTATATCTTGATTTTCTTATTTTTAAAAATCTACATTATGCAATTGTAAATATGCACATGGAAATGTAAATCTGACCAGATATAATCCATCCATAAAGAAAATGTTTTTTACTTTAAGCCATTTCAGAGCAAATACATAAATATTGAGATGTTATGAATGCTGACTATCATCAACGGCTGAAAAATACCAATTCTTCAGACTTGATATTCTCTAAATAGCTAGTTCTTTCATTAAATATACTGTTGATAACTAGCTATTATAAGAAAAGAGTGGCATTTTAAAAAGGTTGGTTATTAGGTACAGCCGCATGTAAATAATATGCAAATTGAGTGAATAACATCTTGCCACTTGTGAGGCTGCTGGGAGGTTTGAGTTCACTGAGAGTATCAAAGTAAATGTGGGTCGACAGTATTAAAGTGAACCGACAACAGAGCTGAGAAAGAAACAGGTCAAATTGAACTGCAGTCCTTGGATTAATCTGTCAAATTAATAGTAAAAGATCCAGCTGCCGATTCTTGTTTCAACTACATTTAACACAGCGTTTCAAAGACAGTCAATTCTGGTTTGTTGAACAACAGAAGTGACTGCCGAGACACACGATCGGTGATCAGAAGAGCCTGTGTTTCGTTCTGACTCACATCTATTTAAATGACAAAGAAAGGAAGAAAAATGAATACACATATGACTCATGTTGTCCTTGATGTTCATTTGTTCTTTAAAAGACGAATTTACTCTGTCTGTCTGGGGACGTGATGCAATTACAGACAGCACTCTTTGCCTCTGACCTCTACTGTAACTGCCTCATTAGGAGATCTCACGAGCAGCGGGACATGCTGTTCGTTATCATCGCCATGGTAACAAACACTGATGGTGTGTCATTCATCAAAAACTCGCTGTCACTCATGGCACTTCAATCAAGGGTACAATATCAAATGCTTAATGTCAGCAGAAAGCACTATCCATGAATATACTGCACTTTATTAGAGACATTGGAGACACAAAGTATTTAATGTTTATTGCTTGAACATAATAAAACTGTACATAGCCATGCCCCAAACTTTAGTGCAAAAATGGCAAACCTCACAAAAAAATTAATAGAAAATAAATTATGCATATAATATTTAATTTGAGCTCCTGAGCTCATCAATCAACATTTTATTACTGTTAAAATAAAGAAGTGGCCCTTTCACTTTTAATGCCAAATTTTGCACTCTTTTACTGTCCCTGTTTTAAAAAAATTGAAGTTGAAAGATAACTGGACTACATTTCACCATTTAAATATTTCATTAACTATTTGAATTACTAAAGACATTTATTTTTTAAATGTTATTTTAAATATTTTGATATAGTCATTTTTTGTTTATTGATTGAACACAATGAAAAAAAAAACAATGAAAAAAAAACACAAACAAGGATTTTTAAATTTAGTAAATTGGCTGCAAAAATGGCAAACCTCGTGAAGAAATTCAATCTGACCTCCTGAGTCTGATGATCAACATTTTATAAATGTTAAATTAAACAAGTGGTTCTTATACTGATATGCTGAGAAAGGGGAAAAATGACATTTTTATGCAGTTTTGTACTTTATTCCTGCAAAGTGGCAGAAACAACCTAGTCAAACAAAATAACCACCACCTGGTCACATGTAAACTCATTAACTCATTTTAATTACTAAAACATACAAGAAAAAAAAAATTATGTTAATTTTAAATATATATTTAGATTTTTTAAAATTTGCCTATAAATAATTTAATGCAAACCTCATTAAAAAAATGAACAGAAAATACATGAATCATATAATGTTCAATTTGACCTCCTGAGTTTGACATTTTATGAGTCTTAAATGAAACAATTCATCCTTTCACTGACCATTTGTTGAGAAAGAAAAAAAAAATTTCATTTTTCAAGCCCAATTTATACTCTATTCATGCAACGTGTCAGAAACAATCTACAATCAAAGAAGAACAACCAAGTACCACCTAGTCACATGTTCCCCTTACAATTTCAATGTCCCTTTACATTTTTGAATACAAACTAAAAGACTGTGAAAAAACACAGTGCCATAATTAATTAATAATTAAGCCTATATGTAAATACAAAATGTGAAATTTCCAGACTCAAACTGAGTACCTCCTGGTGGCACTCTAATCACCAATGCTTCAGTCTCAATTGCCATTTATAAAAGCAGTTGTGGAGCACATGCAGTCCGTCCACTGGACCATCAACACAGGGATGCTGGGGCTCAGAGAGCGTCTGCCTCCAACAATCTGACCTACAGCCACCACCGCTTTACAAACCTGCCAGCTCAAGGTCTCTCATCACCATCAAACCACACAGCAATCTGATAAATTAAAGGGTTATTTTGGAGATCAGAGTGGATGGACCATAATTCAATCCCATTTTCTGTTATGCATTGGCCAGAAAAATGGGAAAACATGACATGCTTCATAAATGACTAAACTGAAACGTGTTTGAGGCTGAAATAAGCATAGTAATGGCAAGTCTGCACATCTGGTCTAGAAGTTCTGCAGAAGAAAATATTATGGTCTTCTGCCATTAATTTCCATACAAAACAGACAAAAGGACATTTACATAATCATTTAATATTTTAAGGTGAATTGATAATATAAAACTGGTCGTAATGTTTAGTCGGTTTAGCAATCAAGTTCACTATCAACAAGCCTCAAGTTGATTTTGTCACATCTGTTATAAATACTTAATTTTAACAAGACAAGAAGGCTTAAAAACAATGACAGAAGCTATTGACAGCTATTATTTTAACAGGTTGCGTCTCTTTAAAGAGAGAGAGAGACAGACTAATGAAAAGACAACCGCTATATTAATACTCTACCACTATATAATAATTACTACTCCAGTAGCTCATGCAATTCAATTCAATTCAAAATTAAAACGGGCCTCACATTAGAAAATCAATTTTCACTTCATTACAACACTGCCATCTGTTGGTTTAATAACATCGGGCTCAACAAATGCACGAGGACCGAGTTTTTTGTATATTTCGGGAAATGTTCGTATTATAAATTGATATTGTAACTTATTCCTGTAATTTTATCAAACGTGACAGATGTTTTAAAGTGACAGAAACCAACTAGTCATAAAACATCACAGAGCTCAAAGTCATTGCAAATACTCGCTGACGGGCTGTTTGTGCTACTGTTTTCCCTCCAAACAAATCGATGTCACTTCCTGTAGGGTGACGACCTTAAGGAAACTGCCTTGTTTTTAAAAGGGATTTTACAAAATGCTAACAGGATGGAAAGAGATATTGAGAAATAGGGAAAAACCTATAGAATGATGACTAGTTGAAAAAAACATTTCTAAGAAAACTTGTTTTGTTTGAAACATTTAATTAAGAGAAATAATTAAGAAACGCCTGGAATATTTTAAAAATAAATGTAGTGGAATTTATTTAAAAATTAGAATATTGTGATAAAAGAAAACAAAATAATATAATTTCCATCTCTGCAATTAAACCATTTTTATCCAATATATTATACATATACAATGGCAACATTAAAATGTATAACTAGAAGGAATAATACACATCTGTGCAATATTTCTAATAAACTTTGGACTGTGTTATTAAATATCTATATAATAATAACTAATAGAAACTAGTCAATCACGATTCCCCACTAGTCCTAATAACATCAGAGAAGCAGAACATGATTCAAGATGTTTTTGAGGACACTAGTCTCTTCTTGCTTAACACTTAAAATAGTCCCTGTCTTGTTCTGACTTGCCCAACATGACTCTTCTTTTAGGTGTGTGTAATATTTAGTTCAACTGCAAAAACCTATTGTGATCTGAATAATCTCACATCTCTTCTGGACACATTGTGAAAATGAGGAATGAGGAAACATATTTAACCTAAATATTGTACAGTCACTTTACTTGAATCTTTGTTGTTGTTGTTGTTTTTAAAGGAATATATTTATATAATTTTTATATTGTAATAATTTCATTTTTAATATAAAATATATATATTTTTTAATAATAATTGTTTATTATTACATATACGTGTGTGTGTGTGTGTGTGTGTGTGTGGGGGTGGGTGGGTGGGTGTACCTGGTATTCCCAATATTATGGGGACCAAATGTCCCCATATATAGTATATATATGGGGATGTGTGTGTGTGTGTGTGTGTGTGTGTGTGATAATTTTTCCTTTTTGTCCCCATGAGGACAACAGCTTATAAATCAAATAGGTTTTGCGTGTAGTTTTAGGTGTAGGATTAGAAAATACAGTTTGTACAGTATAAAAACAATTATGCCTATGGAATATACCCATAAAACACGTGTGCTATTGCACATGTGTGTTTTATGGGTATATTCCATAGGTTTTTTTTTTTTTTTTTTTTTAAATGTACTCCCATGTACACCTCACAGAGCATTTCTTAAAAAGTCTCAGGTTTTCACTGTATGATAACCAGCACAGCTCTCTCTCTCTCTCTCTCTCTCTCTCTCTCTCTCTCTCAATTCAATTCAATTCAAATAGCTTTATTAGCATGACAAAAATACATTTTGCATTGCCAAAGCATTAAGACAACAAAGAAAATGGTTTATAACATATGAACATTTACATTAGAACTTATGAACATTTATTTATATATTATAACTAATATGTAATTTATAACTAATATGGAAATGTCATTTACACTCACAGATATGTAAAGGAAAAAAAAATCTTATAATACAGAAGTCATGTAGTAAATACTGGACTGAGAATTGGAGCATTATGCACACGTCTATTGGCTGTTTGTTTCTGAGTTGTGGTTGTTCCTCGGGTGATGGCATGATGCTACGAATTTTACAGCAATAATTGCACATTTGGCTTTTTTGCCAAGAATGAAACAAAGTTTTTCGGTTGGGCTACAAATGTTAAATTGGGGAAATATATGATTAATTTTGGGGTAAAAGTGGTCTCTAATGTTCTGGTATTTTTGGCACTCTGTGAGGAAGTGCAGCTCTGTTTGGATCTGTCCCAGACTGTAGTAGGAGCAGATTCTCTCCTCACGGGAGAGCCATATCTGTCTGCGCCGGCCCGTCTCTACGACCAGACTGTGCTTGCTGAGTCTGTACATTGTCAATGTTTTCCTGAGTTTCACATCAGTCACTGTGCTCAGGTAGCTTGCCATGGTGTACTCTCGATTTAGTGCCGAATAACATTCTAATTTGTGTTGGTTTTTGATGGTGTTTGTCCAGTGGGTGACGTACTTGTGTTTCTCTGTGTTGATGATCTGTGTGGGCCGAATGGTTGAGAGTGTGTGTGAGTCCTGGGGCTGGCTGATTTCGGTCAGTCTCGGCACCAGCTGAAGGAGGGGACTCTTCATGAGTCTCTCTCTCTCTCTCTCTCTCTCTCTCTCTCTCTCTCTCTCTCTCTCTCTCTCTCTCTCTCTCTCTATCTTTCTTTTTCTTATCTGGTTGGTTATGTCATCTTCAGGTGTCCTTCCAATGTTGAAATATGAGGGTGTGGTTATAGAAGGAAGGTAATTAGCAAAGAAAACCACTGTTCCTGTTTTATTTGAGCACATCCATTGCCATCAGCCACATAACCTGCTGATACAGGTAAGAAAATTCAATGACCATTGAATCAAACTCTCAGGTCAGTGATTACAGCTAGATATTTCATGCCAATGATAGTGATGACATGGTTTCTATTCTTTCTTCTGGTTTATGGTTATCAAGGAACCACTTCTTTTGTCTGTATAATTGCTGTAGGGTTTTTGTGATGGTTGGATAATCATAACACTGAGGATATGGGCGGAAACATACTAAAACTATTTTGTTTCCAGGGGGTGGAGGGAGGTGGGTAGGAGAGTAATTTAAGCTAACAAATATTCAGCCATAAACTTAAAGGAAAGATGGCTTGATTTTATTCTTTGTGTGAAAGGGTTATGATTTCTTTTGCAATCCAGATCCAGTTTGACAGCATTTTTCCAGCAGCATGTACAGACTTAATACAGCAGGTTTTGCCTGAAGGCGTTCCAGAAAAACTCCCTGTGTTAATGGATGTGTGCTAATAAATCTTTAAGTTTTCTACTTCATATCTTAAGGTAACTTGATCAGGTAGAATGTCAGGTAGGGTTTAAAGAAAAACTGTATGACTTTACAACTATGTAGACATTTCGAAACATATCCATGTGAATATATAAGTTGACTAATGGTGGGGATTTCCTGTAAACATACCAGATGACCCATATTACATTCTATGTGCTGTTGGTAATGACTATTTCAAGACAGTCCTGTTTTGAGTACATACAATTGCATATGAATACAAACACTGACATGAAGGTACTGGCATTGACATTTCTGACAGATTTCTGGCAAAGATAGATAGATAGATTTTTCTGAGTGTTGATAGATCAGAATAGATGGAATGATAGTTTCTCATATTGATGTGTACTGTACTAACAGTATCACTAGATGGCGTACTCCACACAAACACTGGCTGCAGGCTGCTTTGGGAAAATATACAAGGAGAAGTTTGGAGACGCATGGGCTGCTGTGAAGAGAGTTCCTTTAGGAGTCATCAGCAGACAACAGCTGGAGAGAGAATGCAAAGTATATCAGTATGTATATTTAATATTGTTTTAATTTTTAACTATTTTAACAGAGGTTAAATTATAACCATGACGCACTTTTCTTTTTTTTTTTACCACCAGTAATGCTCGGCATACAAATGTGGTGAATCTTCTTGGTGAACCTTGGATAAAAGACTCCAAGTGGAACATTCCTTTGGAGTTCATCTTTGGGGAAGATCTTGAGACGACCATCTTCAAAGTACAGCTTTCTAAAATACAGGTAAAGATGTCTAATGCAGCTCAAAAAATTAAAAACCTGTCATCCTTTATTCAGCCTACTCTCAAACGATGATTTTTTTTTTCTTCAGTGAAACAGATTGAGAATTTTAGAAGAATGTCCTGGCTGGGTGCTTTTTTCCATATTATTGTATTCATATTTTAAAACTGCAGATTAATATAAGTGGTATATGTGCTTTAAATCCTGATATATGTAAGGATTTAAACCTGGGTCTTTGCACATAAAATGGCACCCTTAAGTGACATGATGATGAGATGATGAGTAATTGATGACAAAATTTGTTTGGGCTGAGCTATCCATCTTAAAAAAAAAAATTAAAAAAAAATGTGTTAGTGGAGCCAAAATGCAACAATGTCTTCTTTGTCTTCTTCAGCTGACTCCAGCAGTGAAAGCCACAATCATCACTGGCATGTGTGAAGGTTTGCTCTATCTGCACAGTAGAGACATCGTCCACCAAGACCTCAAGCCTGATAACATCATGGTGAGACAGACACAAATGTTCCTCAGTGGGACAAGAATTGAAAATGAGTTTTTATTTGTTATTGTTGAGTTTGTTTTTTTTGTACTTGGCAAAGTTTTCAACCAGGTTTTATTTAGGAATCAAATTTGTCTTGGATGCTGCTCCTAAAGTTCCTCTGAAGAATTCAATGTGCAGTGTTTAAGTTCATATTGAAATCTTGACAGAGACTCAAAAGTCTATGCACTTATTCTTCTACACATTGTGGTATAGACTAAATAAATAAATAAATAAACAGGTCTAATATTATCTGTTTCTTTCCTGGAACATGAGCAAAGATACTTACTTCTCTTGTCCCATTTCAGGTGGAGCATCAAACCCATCGTGCCGTGATCATTGATCTAGGACTAGCTAAATTTTCAAGAAACGGACTCTCCTCTGCAATGAACGTGGGCAACGAAGCATACTCGGCTCCAGAGATCCTGCAGAATAATGGCGTTCGTGACAAGCGCTCAGACGTTTGGGCCATGGGTAAAATCATAGCAGAACTCTGCGCCAGGATCAGGTTACCAACCCAATTTGTGTCTCCCGTCAAGATTCGTGAAACTCTAAAAGACCAGCCATACTGTAATCCAGTGTCCAGGATGGTGGAACCCAATCCCAATTACAGAAGTTCTATGGCTGGAGTCATCACAGATATCAGGAGAGCTCCTTCAGCTCAACCAACAGACATTAGACAAAAAGACATCACAAGAGACCTCACAAGAGACTTCACAAGAGACAACACAAGAGACTTCACAAGAGACAACACAAGAGACTTCACAAGAGACAACACAAGAGACATCACAAGAGACTTCACAAGAGACAACACAAGAGACTTCACAAGAGACATCGCAGTGGCACATGGAAATGACATAAGGCCAAATCAAAAGTGGTGTCCACCAGGACCTCCTGTTCCTAAAGTGGAGGTAAATAAACCTCCTATGATATATTATCGGCAGGATCCACCTCAGCAGAGAGAGATGGGAAAGGCAATGGTACCAGTTAGGGGTGAGGCCTTAAACAAGCAGCTGTCTCTCATGTCATTTCCTTGCCCTCTCCCAGAAACCGGAAAAGTGACTCAGGAACGCTACATCGAGGAGAAAGGAGCTTTAGAATATAAAGAGATCATCACAAAGGGAGGGAGAATCGTTAAGTATGAGAAAGTGCAAATAACCAAAGATTCTTAAAAATAACACTTGTGACTAGACTTTGCATGGGTGAAATGTTTTTTTGTTGTTTTAAAGAAATCCCAAACTGGAACACTATTAAAGTGTAAATGGTTTTATTTTAGGTTTTTATCATTGTGGACATCCTGCTTTCATGCATTCAATTTTATCTCATTTGATGTGAAGTATAAACCATTAAAATGTCAAAAACACCTATGTGTTTTTCTACTTTGTCATTAATAATTTGTAGTATATCACACACTGACATGTATTAAAATTCATTTACAGATGTTAATTAAATAAATAAGCATCCACTATCCAAAAGAATAAAAAAACATACACATGAAAGTTGTTCTGGACTAATAGTTTAGCTCCCTCAAGTGAACTTCAAGAGTGGCGACCACTGATATATCATATACAGTTGCTTATACATTCAAATGTCGCATTCAATTCCACATTTCACTTTAGAATCAGAAGATGTTACTGCTAAATCAGGACAATACTGCATGTTTAAAAATAATCAAAACTGGTAATGATAGTAATGAATTTCAGCGCATGGCCTTACTGTGTGTTGCACTAATAAAACTGTACTGTGAAGTCTTGTGCAATGCCTTGTGTGATTTTTGAACCAACATATAAAATGGAGTGAACTACTCGCCTATTGTTTCACAAAACAAAAAAAAAACAAAAAAATGTAGAATGTCTGTTTGTTTTACTGTACCATATGTTCTCACTAGTAGGTTTTCAGACCCTGTGTCTGCAATGCCTCCTGGAATTACACATTGAAAGGGATTATAAATTACATTTTAATTCAGGATAATAAATTTAATTAAATTAAAAATTATGACTCTAGCACTCTCTATTCTAATTCTAATTTATATATTATACTTGTTTTATTTAAAAAGAAAAAACAGCCTCTAACATTAGCATTCTCTGTTCTTTGTCTATTCAATCTGTTCTTTTTATTTATCATAAATAATGACCCTCTAACACTAGAACTCTCGATTCTTTGTCTATTCTATGTACTTGTTTTGTTTTAATCTATTATACAAAAAAACTTGCTACGTGTACTGTGTTAGGCTCATTGAGACTTGTCATAGCACTTACATATTATTTGCTCTTTTGTTGGTTTTGATTTTGATTCTGTTATCCTCATTTGTAAGTCGCTTTGGATAAAAGCGTCTGCTAAATGACTAAATGTAAATATAATAAAAAATAATATGCTTAATTAATAATATTAATGATAATAATATTATTATATAATTAATAAAATAATGTTATATAATATTATATATTATAAAAAATAATCATGGTTATTTAGTTATCTAACAGTTCTAATGTATTTCCCAAAGAATAACTAGTACTTTATTAGTAGTAGAACACACTGTAATATTAAAGAACCTATTATCACAACAGTTACATTGCATTTCAGTAATATAGACAGTATGTGAAATAATTTCCACTTTTTCTACATTAGCTGTAACCTCTGCTTACCATACCACTACAAAACATTTCCAAAAATAAACACTAAACACTCTGAAGACAAATCCCCACATATGTAAGCATAAATACATCAACTGCTGTCTAAAAAGTCTGTCTCTAGAATAATGACGATTACTTTGTTTCATCTAACTTACAGAGCTTCATTAATTAGAAATGTAGAAAGAGTCTAATTTAAGAGAGCAAACCTTCAGTTTCAGTCTTGGCTTCACTCGGGCCATTCCTGTTGTCAATTTGTATATATTGTTTCTTGGTGCTTATTATTTTTATTTATTTATTTAAATGAGAATATATCTATGATGATTCTGATGATAAGACGGATGTTTCACAGGTACAGGTAAGGGTTTCTAACACATCCAAAAATATCTTAACAAGCAATGAAACGCAATTGTTGTCTCTAATTTGACTGGAAAGCCTTTCAATATACAGTATAAACTGTCATATTTTCACTATTGTCAGGCATCCATAAATGCCAATCGTTTTTAACCGTTAATTTAACAGGTGCACATACAGTATATTTATTTAATTAATCTGTAAATAATAAACTATATAATGGGTGCTGGCATTTCAAAAACTAGAGTAAAACAAGGTTGCGTTTTCATAGTTCAACTGATTGAAGCTTCATTTAAATTTGAGTTTGTCTCAAATGTTTCACCTAAAAGTCCTTCTTCCAAAAATAGACAGAAATGAGACAGTAGTAGTAAAGTAACAGTAATTTAAGATCTATGTTTCAGTTCATAATGTTTTTGTTGTAACTTGGCGTACCTGTTCCATCCATAATTTAGAAAGTCAGTGGCAGTGCAAATTATTTCAAGTTTAGAATTTAACCACTAGATGATGCGTTAGACCACAAATAAATATTCTAAAAAGTACTACATTCTGTAATAGAATTTTTTTTCATATTTTTGTTATTGCTGATATTCTGTTTGTGTTCCATGTGGTCATTGATGTCACAGCCACCAATGTTTTTTTTTTTTAAATAATTTGAAGTATATCACATATTGTAACAAAGACACTAAACTTGGTGTCTTAGAATTAATTTACAGAGTTTATTAAGTATATTACAAATATGTAAATTACAAAAGAAAATACTGTAACCATAGATGTAACATATACTCTGTTCATTATCTCAGAAATGAAAAAGGAATAAAAGCAGTCGCCTTTTCAAAAGGTACACCTATATTTACCTATAAAGGGTGCATGTACTTAAGTTGGTTATTTAAATATAGGCTAAACAAACATGCATTCTGTTGTGGTTTTTATTCACAACTGTCATTAGTACAATATTAAGTAACTGTACAGTCAAACTTTAAAAGCCTAATTTTTAAAAAGACCATTTCACATTAACCTTGATGTATATTTCACTTGTTTATATCATCAATCAAAAATGTAGAAATTGCCTTATGCCTCTCCACTGATAAAATGTATAGCTTGAAGGCACCATAAGCCCTTTAAAATAAATAAATCTATTTTACATGTTAAACCTTATTTGTTGATTAATAAAGAAACAGTCAATATACTTAGTAGAAATGTTTTTTCCCCTATTTTACTCCATATTTTTTATGAAAAGCAACATAAAATTATACAGTGACCTACATTGTTTGCCAAAAGATATTAACTAATCATTTTAACAACATAATTTATATGTTCAAATTTACATTTTCATAGAACATATTACATAACATTTACTGTGTAATATGCATAAAACTAAGTCATCTTTATGACATTCTTTTGCAGTTGGAAGATCTAAACTGAGGCATTCTAACACACTATATCAACATTGAGAAGAATGTCCGACCTCATATTAGTAAAGTTACCTTTTTGTATTTAAGGCTTTAAATCCATTAAATATAGCCACAAAATATCAACATAAACTCTCAGTGTTGTATTTGTATTTGTTTATTTGTAAAACCAGTTCTTGCATTTATAACTAAAAATAGCAGCTGTAAACTAGCTGCTAACAATAACACCATGCATTTAAGTAGTATAATGAAATGTTATGAATATGACACCACCTGTTGTTTTCTCATGAATTCTCATCCTCTTGTTCCATTACACTTCTTACAGAACTTCAAATCTTCGCTTTCTAAGAAATGGATAGGTGACTTGCTATTACGATTTAGGTTGAGATCTTCAAGGTTGTCAGAACATAGTCCTGAAGCATGGTCAAGTTGATTGTAATTGTTGTTTGAGTCTTTTACTCTACTTTCTTTCCAGGGTTGGCAGATGAATGGTGCTCGTGGGTCATGGGTAAAATCATAGCTGAACTCTGTGCCAGGATCAGGTTACCTCCCGTAACTCCCGTCAAGATTTGTGAAACTCTAAAAGACCAGCCATACTATATTCCAGGATGGTGGAAGTCAATCCCATTTACAGAATTACTATGACTGGAGTCATCACAGACATCAGGAGAGCTGCTTCAGCTCAACCAACAGACATTAGACCGAAAGACATCACAACAGACTTCACAAGAGACATTGCAGTGACACATGACATAAGTAAAACCAGTAAAAGTCAAAAACACATGTGTGACCCTGGACCACAAAACCAGTCTTAAGTCGCTGGGGTATATTTGTACTAACAGCCAAGAAAACATTGTATGGGTCAAAATTATTGATTTTTCTTTTATGCCAAAAATCATTAGGACATTAAGTAAAGATCATATTCCATGAAAATATTTTGTAAATTTCCTACTGTAAATATATCAAAACTTAATTTTTGATTAGTAATATGCATTGCTAAGAACTTTAACTTTAGTTGCTAAGAAAACTTTAAAGGCGATTTTCTCAATATTTTGATTTTTTTTGCACCCTCAGATTCCAGTTTTTCAAATAGTTGTATCTAGGCCAAATATTGTCCTATCCTAACAAACCATACATCAATGTGAAGCTTATTTATTCAGCTTTCAGATGATGTATTAATCTCAGTTTCAAAAAATTTACCCTTATCACTGGTTTTGTGGTCCAGGGTCACATATGTGTTATTTTCTACTGTTTCTATCATTAACAATTTGTAGTATATCACAAACTGATGGTGATGGTGAACTTGGTGTATTATAATTCATCTGCAAAAATTTATAAAAGAAATAAAATGCACAAAAGTCAATTTTCAGCATTTCCAACAAAACATACACTATAAATGTGCTCTATTTATGGAACCAAACAGCATGTACAAACCAGGTACATGTATGAAACATATGAATCATATTATATTTGCTTTTAAGAGCAAATTCAAAAGACTAAAGTTAAGTTTATATATATATATATATATATATATATATAAAATCAATAGATATTACTGCTATCAGGATATGCCGTGTTTAAAAAATATCAGATCATTTTCCCTGCAGTTTCAGTTCAAAGAAGCATTTGTTTCCTGTAAAATGCTTACACGCTAATCAACATGTTAATGACAGCTCCTGAATGGCATTTCAGGTCTATATAAATCTGCTGAAGTTTCTGTAGAATCCAGATTCCAAAACTGACTATAGCTGAAAGTGTGTTCCTGTTTGTCAAGTTTTTCAACAACATGTTTTTTTTCTCAGTTAAGCCCTGTTGTTCTTTCTTATCAGACTGCTGATGTCATCTAGTGTCTTCATGAAAGGAAAACTGATATTCACTATTCCTGCTCTATCTGAGCTCATTCAGTGCTACAGTATAATTAACAAAACATACACTACATACAGTATGCATGCCGATATAGGTAAGAAAATAGGTAAGATTCTTGCTTGTGTGATAGGCGAACTCCTATGTTATAAAAACAAACTCATTAAACGGCTATTTTTATTTATTTATTTTTTAAATAGTTTTGATTCCTGCCCCACTTTGTGTGATGGCAGTGCTGTTTTTCAACAAGCATAAATAAATAAATAAATACTAATAAAGATATACATTTATTATTTTAAAAAGAAATTGGTAGTAAGCCATGTGTTATTTTCTGTTGGACTAAGTTTAATGGAAATATTAATTGGAGGAAGGTTTAGGTATTACCTAATAAATATCTCATTATAAATAAAATTAAGGAAATTTCATTTAAGATACTGCACAAATTTACCCTGCTAAGCATTTTTTTAACTAGATTTATTGAAGATGTAGATGTAAATTGTTCATTTTGTTCATTACACCAAGAAAGATACCTCATATTTTCTGGTATTGACAATATACAAAGTAGTAATAGTGGGAGGTTTCTAGATTTAAAAATGACAAAGTGTTGTATAATTTTCTTTTACGGTATGAATATATAATATTGTTGGAAGTTGGAAAATGAGGCTTATTGTCAGGATTCTGGACTGTCTGTGTGTGTGTTTTGCTCCCCATGTGCTCCCATTGACCTAGTTTCCCCTAGTGAGTTTATGCCCATATTTGGTTTTCCTGTTCCTGTTCCCATTTAGTTCCATTTGTTCCACCTGTGTTTGATTAATTATCTGATTAGTTTGAGTATTTTAGCCCTGTGTTTCCCTGTGTCCAGCGTCTGGTGTTTAATGTCAATGTGCTACCCATGTGTCTCCTGCCTGCCCTGTGTTCCCTGCAATTCGGATTATTAAAGACTATTATTTGTGTTTACTCCATGTCTCCTCACTCCTCGCAGTACCGGATCGTGACAGAACACCAGACCTCCAACATCAATAGTTTATTGCGTGTTCCCCTCCGGTGTGTTTCCGTGTTTCGTTTGCAGTGAATTTTTTTTTTTTCCGTCGTTTCTCATGGATGCCCCTTCTCTTGCCCCGAATACCTCCTCCTTAGGTTAGGATTAGGGGTGGGGTTAGGATTAGGCAATCAGGCAACGATTTCAACGAGAGGGGGTAGGGGAGCGCGGGGCACAAAGTAACGCGGGGTTAGTTGTAACACACGTGGTTTAAATATTTCCACACATGCTAGCATAACCAAATTTACAGTATTTACTAGTTACCATATGCAAATTATATAGAGAAAAAAGTGCGCCAAAATTCAAAAGTCTTTTGAAGATATCGCTGAACATTTATTTTACCATAGTAAAATTAGTAAAATTATATATCTGGCTTAAGTAATTTTTTCACCTTAGTTTTTATTACTCATTTAAAATGAGACAAATCTGCTATTATTTTAATCTCCAATCTGTTATTTATCAGTTTAGATTATTTTTTTAATGCTTTGATAACTAGCAGAAGACAGTAACCGGTTTTAAATTCCAGTTGTGCAGATGGGGTTTGTTGTAACACTGCGTTACAATGTGCCCTGCTGTGCTATTCTATGACATTAGCGATGTAATTCACACGATTTACTTTAATACATTTTAATGAGAAACGACGAGAAACAGGTGAATAAAGACTGACAGTCAATGTTTAATGTTCAGAAATTATTATTTCAAGACATGTAAAGCATTTTGGCTCGTTTATGTGGTCCGTCCCAAACCTGGTTGCAATGTGTTCCTTGTCAAACTCAAAAATCAGATTATTTTTAATTCTTAAAAAATGCCATTATTTTATTTAAAATAAATAATTATTTTATTTTATTGACAAAATATTTTAGTTTGTCTTGTATGTTTTTTTCATGAGATCAGATAACATTTTAAGCTGTCATATGGTCATGTTACAACGTGCCCCTCACATGTTACAATTTACTCCACCTACGGGGCATGTTGTCACATTTCACTTCCAATTTTTGAGGGCAAATAAAGAAAAACGTATACCCTGTAAAAATGAAACAAAGCGGCATATTTGTACTAGACAAGTGTGAAATTACCGTGGATAAAAAAAAATTATATTCTGAACCCCATGTGGATTTACACAATTTGAGAAAGTCAAAAAGTGTTACTCTGTGCCCCGCTCACCCCTAATAATTTGGCAGGGGTCGAAAATGGGCACAAAACCGGCAACCACGCCCGCCACGAGGGAAAGAGCCGTGGAGAGTGAGATCGCGGAGGAGCTGCGCCCACTGCACCGGGCTGAGGGTGAGCTGGATCTAGGTCAGGGCAGGGGTGGGCAGCTTTGATAGTGACGAGGACCAGAATTTTTTCTCATTTATACCAAGGAGCCAGATTACTAATCCACGTCTACACACCTTTTACATCGTTTTACTCAGTTTCCTTTTTATTGAAGGAAATCAAAGTATAATTAATGTAATTTGTTTTTAAAGATATTTTTGTTCAAAAATCCAGATTGTGTCTCGTCTATTACAGAACCCATTTTTATAATTACAAATCAATAAGAAAGGGAGACCACCTAATTTGGAAAAGTAATTGGGGATAAAATTCTATATTGAGTTTGGATTACACAAAAACTGCCTAATCCAATTTATTTTGAAAGTGTTGTTCAAAGAAGAGAAAAAGGAAATTCAACCCCCCATGCTCATACGTGTTCATTATTACAGACTTCTGAACAGAAACACAGAATGGCACGGTAAGGCAGCTAGCTAGAAGAGAGCTATATGCAGATCAATACTCGCCCACTAGATCAGGATCTGAGAGTGCTTTATGTAGTGTATGTAATAGCTCTTAGGTGAGCGTGTGATTGGTGACAGCTGTGTGATCAGTGCAATCAGCTGTGTGTGTGTGTGTGTGTGTGTGTGTGTGTGTGTGTCGTCAGATGGGTATTGTAGTTCGTGGGGGATATGCAACAGTAGTGTAGTGCAAGAGTCAATGTGGTGGAAGGGCGACCTCTGATGGTGAATGGAGGGAAGACCATGAACCGGATTCGTGACATATATATATATACAGATTACTGTCAAATTTAGCACAGAAATGTGCAATTTCCTGAGGATTATTAGTGATTGTCCCGTCAATATTAAGAGTTTCGATTAGTGAAGTACTGAAGCGACTCTTTTCTAATCTGAAAAAATATGCTGTGTTACATTCTCCCTCCTCCATCCATTTTTGTCCAGATCTGGGGGTTTAGAAGAAAGTATTGCAAATTTAGACAACCTTATTTTCTTCTGCTCTCTTAAGTTTAGTTTAGTTGCTACCGAATGTTCTAAAATATTTACTAATTTCAAACATTAACAGCTCCCACTGGCAACAATATGAGTCTAACACTAAAGCTCTTCTCCAGTACTGCTCAATCAGTAATGTAATATACTTCTGAACATCTTCAAACAGGAGAAGAGAATTGTTCAGTTTCCAATAAGAAGGAGATGAGCTGAAATCAAGGGATGCAGAAAGACAGATCTTAAGAGAGATAGCACTGTGATCTGTAAGAGGTGTAGCATGAATGCTGACTGATTTACAACTGTTTGCTAGTCTTTGGGAGATGAGCCAGTAATCTATTCGAGACTGCTTAGAACGGTCCTTGCTGCTCCACGTATAAAGTCTCTGGTGTGGATATATTTCTCTCCATATATCAACAACACAAAAAAGTAACATGAAATTATTCATAATTGGACTTATAGAAGCAGCTCTAGGGGGAAACCTATCTAAATCACTATTTAAAACCAGATTGAAATCCCCACCTAAAATAAGAGCAGCATTGGGGTATTTATTTAACCAGTACTGTATATTTTCACAGATCACGTCAATTAAAGTGGCATTTTCTTTAGAAGAATTGTACCCATACACATTTAATAAAATTGAGATGGTCTGACCAAGTGAAACCACTAACAAGAGAAAATGACCTTTGGAATCACTGACAACGTGTAGAATCTCACCAGCAAACTTGTTTTTTAAAGTGGCGACACCTGCTGATCTCTCTGTGCCGTGAGACATCCAAACATCACTGCCGCACTGGGACCTCCAGAATTTAACATCGTCTTGTGTGGAATGGGTTTCTTGAAAAAACCAAAAGTCTGATCCGTGGTTTTTAACAAACAAAAAGAGGGCTTTGCACTTCATACTGTTTCTTAAACCCTTGGCATTAAGAGAAATGAACGATATCAACATTGATAAACGAAAAACAGCAATGAACAGCTGTTAACACGAGTCAAAACAAAGGCAAAAAGTCAAAAATGACTGAAAGATGAGAAGAAACTGAGACGAACAGAGCTTAACTGACCAATTTAAAGGTCCAGCTGTGATACGGTGATGGCTCAAATGCCATAGTGACGGGTAACAGTCACCATCTTAGAAAAGAGTGCACGATCCTCATGATGAACTCATGATGAACTCACAAAGTAACCTCCACACCTTCAATGAACACACGCTCTCTGATGTAACAGGCTGTTTTTCCAGCGGCCCTCGCCTCTCTCACTTTCGGCCACAACCTCTTCTGTCTCTCCCGGTCCAGCGCAGTCAGATCCTCTGCGAAGCACAGGTGGTTGTCTTGGAGAAACTGGGACTTCTTGGCAGCTTTCCAGAAGGCATCGCGGATAACTCGTGAGGTAAACTGCATGATAATGGTGCGAGGTTTTGTGTTGTCACCTCTCCTCCCGAGACGATGCACAGTGTCGACAACATCAGGATACTTGTTCTTGGCCTTGGGATAAAGCTCGCTGCAGATTTGAATGACCTCGGATCTGACATCTTCCTTCAAACTCTCAGGCACTCCAAACAATCTCTCCAGATCAGAAATGTGTGTTTCCCAGGTGATCGTAAGACCTTCTTGATCTTTAAGCCTGGAATCTACATCTTTCACATTCTTCTTTAGATACCAAAACAGACATTAGAAGACTACAACGGACAGTCAGGACTGCTGAGAGGATTATTGGTGCCCCTCTACCCAACCTCCAACCTCTTTATATCTCCAGAGTGAGGAAAAGGGCAAAGAAAGTCACTCTGGACCCCTCACACCCAGCTCACTCTCTCTTTGAACTGTTGCCCTCTGGCCGGCGCTACAGATCACTGAGCACCAGAACAGCCAGACACAAGAACAGTTTTTTCCCCCAGGCCATATCCCACCTGAATAACACATAACACACCCCAGTACTGTACACCTGCAATTAACTCATCAAACCATCATCTGTACATAGGACACATGCACATTCACAGTTCTGTCTATGGACATCTTTTTTTTTTTCCTGTATATTTTTATTACTGTTGTTTATAATTTATTGTCTATTCTCTTCATCATTAGTGTTTGTATTACCTTAATTATATGTTGTCTGCACTATGTTTGTACTTCTGCACTGGAAGCTCCTAACACCAAGACAAATTCCCACACTTGGCAATAAAGCTCTTTCTGATTCTGATCTTGATTCTGATCTTGTATTTCAGCACACACAAAATCTATCGTTTTCTTCAGCCCTTCTATCTTCAGAGCATTGGCGTTAATCATTTCTTCAAGTGCATCAGACCGAGTGTTGATCAACGAGGAGAGTGTAGAAATGATGGCAGAGTCAGTCTGCTCATTTAGACTTGAAGATTTACCTTTTTTTGTGAGCAGGTGGCTTGCTAGGAGTGACAGGGAGTGAAGTCGCACAGAGCTCAAGCTCGTTTACAGCAGGAGATGCATGATCGTGGACATCCATACTAGTGTCGACAGCGTCTAAACACTCTTTGCGTTTGTCAAATAGCATGTTTACGCTCTTAATTGAATGTTCTGATATCTGATCCAGCAAATATAATGAAAAAATACGTTAAATAATAAATTTATACAGCTAGACTTTCTAACCGTAAAGTTTGGTCAGGAGCTCTGAAAACTTTGTCTTAACAAGGCGCCATCTTGGACCTCCCCCCAGAGTGCACGTCTTACTGCGCTGTAATGGGCTCTATGCACAGTCACTTCCGCGTTTTCCCTCAGGAGGACCCTCGCTTACATCCGGTGCTGCACCGGAAGCCATTGTTCTTAACGAAGAGCTTTCAAAATGACCAACTTTTCACTTTATAAGAACTTCTCAAGATTATTTTAAACGCTATCCATCGCATTGCGAGTCTGCCAGCTGTCACACCAAACAGAGAAATGCATTTTAAAGAGTTTCAAGTTACATCGACAACATTAGGGAGAGTATTGTGTTATCGTTTTCTAGCAAATCTAGCTAATAAGGCTGGATAACGCTGCATGACTTTTGCGCCGATTTTATCAGCACTTAAATAGAGTTTAGCTTTAAACGCCATTGACTTTAAGTTTTACTACCCCCAAGAGATAGTAGCAATAACAACAGAGCTCCGGAAAGTTAATCCACATTTGTTTGCATATGTCATGTGGCTCTGATATGTTTACTTCGCTGTGATGAACGTCTTCACTTGATATAAAGTATTTTAAATACTGTACCTATTTTTAGATTACCATATATTGTAATACACCTTAATTCTGACAGTTTATACTTTTATTTTCATTTATTTTATTATCTGTACCCTGAAGCTTGAATTGATTGTTTACATTTAATATAGCATTTTTCCAGGGATCCCTTACATAAACATGGTGAAGCTGTTCAGTAAAATAAATAAATAAATAAAAATACAAAAAAAGCAAACAAGATCAGAAATGGTTAAGGAATAGGGATATCCTTTGAAATTTTCCTGAACACACAGTGTATTGTGTTTGTAATATTATATAGATTATTAATTTTTCATAATTTAATTCAAAATATGTTAATTTACAATATAACAATTTAACATGCAACTGAAAGTAATTCAAAATACATCTTAATTAAATTCAATATGTAACCCAAATTAATTATCTGCACAGATTGTTCCTCCTGTACATAACTGCACTGAAATGGTGCAGAGTCGGCACAAACCTTGAACAATGGTAAGTGTAAGAGAATGATCAAATACTTCAATGAATGACATACAGTATCTCACAAAAGTGAGTACACCCCTCACATTTCGGCAATCATTTTAGTATATCTTTTCAAGGGACAATTCTATAGAAATGAAACTTGGATATATTTTAGAGTGGTCAATGTGCAACTTGTATAGCAGTACAGATTTACTGTCCTCTGAAAATAACTCAACATACACTGCAACAAGTTGGTTTGCATGGCTGTCGTCCCAGAAGGAAGCCTCTTCTGAAGCTGGCTCACAGAAAAAAGCCTTCAAACAGTTTGCTGAAGACAACCTGTCCAAGAGCATGAATTACTGGAACCATGTCCTGTGGTCTGATGAGACTCAGATAAACTTGTTTGGCTCAGATGGTGTCCAGCATGTGTGGTGACGGCCAGGTGAGGAGTACCAAGAAAACTGTGTCTTGCCTACAGTCAAGCATGGTGGTGGTAGCATCGTGGTCTGGGGCTGCATGAGTGCTGCTGGTACTGGGGAGCTGCGGTTCATTGAGGGAAACATGGATTCCAACATGTACTGTGACATTCTGAAGCAGAACATGATGCCCTCCCTTCAGAAACTGGGTTTTCCGACATGATAATGACCCCAAACACACGGCCAAGATGACAACTGCCTTGCTGATGAAGCTGAAGGTGAAGGTGATGGAGTGGCCAAGTATGTCTCCAGACCTGAACCGTATTGAACACCTGTGGGGCATCCTCAAGCAGAAGGTGGAGAAGCGTCATGTGTCTAACATCCAGCAGCTCCGTGATGTCATTATGGAGGAGTGGAAGAGGATGCTAGCAACAACCTGCAGCTCTGGTGAATTCCAAGCCCAGGAGGATTAAAGCAGTGCTAGATAACAGTGGTGCTCACACAAAATATTGACACTTTGGACACAGTTTTGACATGTTCACTTAGGGTGTACTCATTTTTGTTGCCAGTTATTTGGACAATAATGGCTATATGTTGAGTTATATTTAGAGGACAGTAAATTTGTACTTCTATACAAGCTGCACATTGACTACTCTAAAATATATCCACGTTTCATTTGTGCAGTATTGTCCCTTGAGAAGATATACTAAAATTGTTGCTGAAATGTGAGGGGTGTACTCACTTTTATGAAATACTGTATGTAATTAATAAACTTTGATTAATAATACTAACATGCCCCATTGGTATGCCTAGAGAGTCAAGCCAGGGTTTGTCAGTGGGATGGTGGTCCTGTTTGCAAGACTGAAAGAAAAACTCACTGAGACGATAAGGAAGGAGTAGACTGTAAATGTGTCACAGTCTAATATTGTTACATTATCTTTTCATATCTTGTTATATTCATAATATATAACATGCCTATATGATTAGGCCTTGCAGAAAAAAGACAAAACACAATCATAGTGGAATTATGGTACCGAGTCTGTTCATAATGTATGCAACATTTTTATGGTCAGTTTACCCTATACCTTTGTTTTTGTTTTTTCTCAGGAGAACGCTTTGGTGTCACCAGCAAGCTGCCTGACCTATCAGTCCTTCAAGTGGCAGAAGTGTTAAAAGAAAAAAGACCATTACACTATCACAGTTAGTACTTAATGTGTTAGTATTTTACATAACTATTACACTGTATCAAAGTTACTTATATTTACATGGTATCAATGTTTATTATATTTACATGTTTAGATTGCACTGGTGAGCAAGAAACAGTATTGAAGTTATATATATTTACATTTACGTTAAATTTACATTTTATATATCAGTTTGTACAAATAAAAACACATTAATTAAAGTGTGTGTAAGGCCAGATCTCTCTGTGGAAGACCGACTGAAAGGTGGACCATGAAGAGGAAGAACTCCTCGATGGGCTGCAGAGACTGACAGTGTCAAAATACATTTTAAATAATTATGATGCATGTAATGTGTGCATCAACAGAGAAAAATAAATATAAATAACATTTATTTTCTATCTCTGTCACAAACAATACAATATCAATATTTACCATTGCATTGCTTGTTATTCCAAATTCACTCTTCGTTATAGCTGTCCTTTGCTCTGGTCACACGAACCATGTTGTGGGATGCAGGTTCACCAAGTCTTCAAATGTCCATTGGGTGTAAATCACAAATCTAGATGGGATGCCAGACATTTTTTCAGAATATACACACCACAAAATCTAATAACAATGCAAGTTAGTTTGTCTATACTGAACCTGAAGGTTCCTTTAAAAATGTATGGTTGTAGTGTATTGACACGTAAGCACTTATTTTTATTTTTTATCTTTAGGTGAATCATCTAATAACTAGTTAACACGTATTGATTAAACAGGCAACCACAGCGACCCTGTTCACAATAAGCATACAATGTGCTCGGTAATATAGTAAATTATTAGGTCTTACCTAATGTAGAACCACTTATTGCGATTTTCTTCATCCAGGGGATGTTGCTGGGACAAAATGGGACACAGCAATAGCAGGACAAACCACCCTCACGGATGTTTAAACTTTATGGAACCCCTTCGTTAAATAAGTTTTGTATTCTATTACTGTGGTATACTTACTGTGCTATATTCTAACAATGCGATTTATAAATATTAGTTTATATTAATCGTTCACTGACAAAAGATTACGGCTGGTAATGCATTCACGCTATGGCTGAATATAGACCGGAAGCTTATAAGTGGCCTGAGATTTAACCAGAAATACGTAGGCTATGTCCCGTGCACAGAGCCCATTAATAGGTGAGCGGTTGAAAACTAGCGACCTCTCCTGTTTGGAGACAGTATTAACATCATACACTGAAAGCAATCTTTACATGACTTACTTTTCAAATGTTTTAAAATTGATCATCCGAGTCCCATATAATCCAGCGGGCCGAACTAAAAGACACTGCGGGCCATATACAGCCCGTGGGCCCCCAGTTGCCCATCCCTGATCTAGGTGAATGGAAAGCGGTGGGGGATCTCATTGACTGGTATATCGACCTGCCCCTTCTCCTCCCTCCTTCGTCGGAGCCCTCTGCTACTTCCATTCCTGAGCCCAATCCAGAGTGGGCTTCCGTTCCTGAGTCGTGCCAAGAGAGGGCTTCCCACCCGATCCCCCCCTCTGTTGTTCTACAGCGCGAGGACGCGCCTTCCGGGAGGGGGCAATATGTCAGGATTCTGGACTGTCTGTGTTTGTGTTTTGCTCCTGTGCTCCCATTGACCTAGTTTTCCCTCGTGTGTTTATGCCCATATTTGGTGTTCCTGTTCCCATTTAGTTCCATTTGTTCCACCTGTTTGATTAATTACCTCATTTAGTTTGAGTATTTTAGCCCTGTGTTGCCCTGTTTCCAGCGACCAGTGTCTAACGTCAACGTGCTACGTGTGTGTCTCCTGCCTGCCCTGTGTTCCCTGCGATTCGGATTATTATTTGTGTTTACTCCACGTCTCCTCATTCCTCGCTCCTCACGGCAGCAGATCGTGACACTTATTTTACCAATCTCTTGATTATACTTAAGTTTTATATTCATATGCAAATTCAGCTACCAGAAGCCTCTTTTTTCTGTGGTATTTAAGGAATTAGATAATTATATAAGCACCATTAATGAGAGTACAAACAAAAAGCTGTAAAAACTGTGCTGTTATTTAGTACGTTTAAATTGTGGCAATATCTCCAAGATGCTTCAAGAAACCTGCAAAGCTACAGTACTGTTAAAAGTTTTAGGCATTTGTGTAAAAATGATGTAAAATGAAGATGCTGTCAAAAATGTCATAAATAGATTTTCTTTATCAATTAACTTATATTAACTAAATTAAATCAACATTTGGTGTGACCATCCTTTGCGTTTAAAGCAGCTTTTGCTCTAGATGCACTTGCGCATAGTTTTTCAGGTATGGCTTTGCAGGTAGGTTTCTTGAAGCATCTTGATGTTGTCACAGTTCTTCTGGATTTAGTCTGTCTCAGTTTGTTCTGTTTCTTCATGTCATTCCAGACAGACTGGATGATGATCAGATCAGATCTGTGTGAAGCACTGGCTGTTGTCAGACTCTTTGTGCAAACAAAAATCTGGATTATTACAATTAATGGCAAAATGAGTTTGGAAATGTAAATTTTGGTGTGTGTGTGTAATTATGTATCAAGAGCTCCTGAAAAATGGTGAATAAAAAGCTCATTCTGATTCTAAATCCAACAGAAATATATAGAGGCCTCAATAAGCTTCTGTTAAACACACTGATAAATTGGCCTTGTATTATGGAGAGGACAACCGACCTAATTTAATACTGACTTTCCTGTCTGTTTTTAAGTCTGAGTGAAAATCAGTGTAGTCCATCAAATGAGGGACTTTGTTATGGTTAAAGAACTTGGTTGACTGACAAAGACCTGCTTTTCAAGTCCAAATATGTAATGAGACATGCATCTTAGTTTTGCCCAGAAGGTGCTTTTCCTTTCTGTTTTACTCATAGTGGGTGTAGTTCATCAGTCTTACATTCAATTGTACATAAAGTGTGACTTTTTGAGTAATGTTTAAAAACAGGACAGCAGCATTGACAGTCATCACAGTTCCTGTTACATAATGCTTTACAGAAATTACATGTAATAATCTGTAGTATGGTGTCTGAGTGGGCAGAAATGTCACCTCACGCCAATGAAAGTTTAAGGAATAGTTTTATGGTAAATGGAGATTATATGTCATCACCTTTTCTCTGTAGTCTCAGAGGTATTTACACCCATTTAAAACATACTTGTCAATGGTTTTCTGTGCTCTGATTAATTAGATTACCCAGGAATTAGCTAACCATTATTTCTGGGTGGGATTTTTGAAAATTCTGATTTGAGTAATACATAACACCTCTTATAAGACCAAAGAATCCTATTTAATCTCTAAAATATTATCTAACTGAAATAAAATGTTTGTAAAACACTGTTGTAGACAATGCATGGCCTTGTCAAATTCATGGCATGAGTTTCTCATTCTTGTCCTTTAATTCTGTTTCTTTGGCTTCCTCTGAAAAATTCCTGCTAACAGATGGGTGGAGCTGTTATCATATGAGACTTACAGAGATCTCTGTGCGAAACAAGTCGGTTCAGAAAGAGAGTCGTAAAGTGCCTTTACAACATTGAAGTGGAGCATTAGCAAAGAAAATGGTAACTAAACTAAAGACATTTAATTGTTCTGTCCCTTATGTTGCTTAAAATATGTCTGAAATATCTAGTTTTCTATTATATAATTAATGAGACCATTCGGTTTCATTTATAAAATAAATAACAGGGTTGTGATTGTAAGTGTAATTTTTGTAATAAAAGGCATTGATTTCACACGTGTTCTTTTCTTACCAAACTACTAGGCAACAAAATCCTGTGCTAAATGTGGCTTTATGAAAAACTACTATGGACAATTACCGTATTTCAGATGAGTTATGGACTTTTAATGTGCATAGAAATGTTTTTCACCTGTGAATATACAGTGGGTATGGAAAGTATTCAGACCCCCTTAAATTTTTCACTCTGTTATATTGCAGCCATTTGCTAAAATCATTTGTTAATTTTTTTTCCTCAATGTACACACAGCACCCCATATTGACAGAAAAACACTGAATTGTTGACATTTTTGCAGATTTATTAAAAAAGAAAAACTGAAATATCACATGGTCCTAAGTATTCAGACCCTTTGCTCAGTATTTAGTAGAAGCACACTTTTGATCTAATACAGCCATGAGTCTTTTTGGGAAAGATGCAACAAGTTTTTCACACCTGGATTTGGGGATCCTCTGCCATTCCTCCTTGCAGATCCTCTCCAGTTCTGTCAGGTTGGATGGTAAACGTTGGTGGACAGCCATTTTTAGGTCTCTCCAGAGATGCTCAATTGGGTTTAAGTCAGGGCTCTGGCTGGGCCATTCAAGAACAGTCACGGAGTAGTTGTGAAGCCACTCCTTCGTTATTTTAGCTGTGTGCTTAGGGTCATTGTCTTGTTGGAAGGTAAACCTTCGGCCCAGTCTGAGGTCCTGAGCTCTCTGGAGAAGGTTTTCGTCCAGGATATCCCTGTACTTGGCCGCATTCATCTTTCCCTCGATTGCAACCAGTCGTCCTGTCCCTGTAGCTGAAAAACACCCCCACAGCATGATGCTGCCACCACTATGCTTCACTGTTGGGACTGTATTGGACAGGTGATGAGCAGTGCCTGATTTTCTCCACACATACCGCTTAGAATTAAGGCCAAAAAGTTCTATCTTGGTCTCATCAGACCAGAGAATCTTATTTCTCACCATCTTGGAGTCCTTCATGCAGGCTTTCATGTGTCTTGCACTGAGGAGAGGCTTCCGTCAGGCCACTCTGCCATAAAGCCCCGACTGGTGGAGGGCTGCAGTGATGGTTGACTTTCTACAACTTTCTCCCATCTCCCGACTGCATCTCTAGAGCTCAGCCACAGTGATCTTTGGGTTCTTCTTTACCTCTCTCACCAAGGCTCTTCTCCCCCGATAGCTCAGTTTGGCCGGACGGCCAGTTCTAGGAAGGGTTCTGGTCGTCCCAAACGTCTTCCATTTAAGGATTATGGAGGTCACTGTGCTCTTAGAAACCTTAAGTGCAGCAGAAATTTTTTTGTAACCTTGGCCAGATCTGTGCCTTGCCACAATTCTGTCTCTGAGCTCTTCAAGCAGTTCCTTTGACCTCATGATTCTCATTTGCTCTGACATGCACTGTGAGCTGTAAGGTCTTATATAGACAGGTGTGTGGCTTTCCTAATCAAGTCCAATCAGTATAATCAAACACAGCTGGACTCAAATGAAGGTGTAGAACCATCTCAAGGATGATCAGAAGAAATGGACAGCACCTGAGTTAAATATATGAGTGTCACAGCAAAGGGTCTGAATACTTAGGACCATGTGATATTTCAGTTTTTCTTTTTTAATAAATCTGCAAAAATGTCAACAATTCTGTGTTTTTCTGTCAATATGGGGTGCTGTGTGTACATTAATGAGGAAAAAAATGAACTTAAATGATTTTAGCAAATGGCTGCAATATAACAAAGAGTGAAACATTTAAGGGCGTCTGAATACTTTCCGTACCCACTGTATATAACAAAATGCTGTAACATACTCCAAACTCCATCAATGGATAACTTCTTACACAACACATTTTTGAAACTTAAGGTTTAAATGTAAGTGTGACCCTGAAGAAGAGCCTTTCCCTTTATCTCTGGTAAGAGTTCCAAAATAAAAATAATTTTATTAATGTTTTGATTATGTAGTTTTCATGTTTATTATGTAGTTTTCATTAACTTTTATTTCAGTTGTAGATATAGTACATCAAGATATATATACACACACACACACACACACATATGTACTGAAGTAAAAAATATTTTTAAATAATAAAAATAGTTTTACTGAAGTAAATATAATAGTTTTTTGTTTGTTTGTTTGTTTTTTGTTTGTTTGTTTTAATTCAATTAAAGTTAACTATAATAACCCTGGATGAGTATGAGCATAAAACCATTTTTACATTTCCTTATATTTTCTCTTAGTTGAGCAATGCATTGGTTGCGTCACACGGTAACAGCAGCATCCAGAGATCCATGGTCAGACCAACAAACGGGACAATGATTCGACATCACAACGATATTCAGCAAGGCATTCAAACATTACAACGTGTAGTCATGAAGAACGGCAGAGCTGTTGAAACAGATGAAGTCATTTATTCATATGATTAAAGGCTACTCAAAAAAAGGAAAATATGTTTTTAATGAAAATGTTTTGGGGGTCTTTCTGTGCTGTGTTTCATGTCTTAAAAATACAGATTACATCAAATTATGATGACTATTGTCTTTATGCTTCATTTTAATTAGATGATCATACTGTCTATTAACTATTACTGTTCTTGTATGTTGCTTTTACTATACTTGTACTTTACTTGATAAGATATCTACTGTGTATTTTCAGTGATTTCTTTTGTCAGTAAACTCCATAACGTGTTAACATTTTGCCATTAAAACTGAAATTGAACTTTCAGAGGAACTGCGGTATAGTATCTTCTTTCATGGACCCCAAACCCAGAACTAATCACTTGATTACTGTACCATTTCTCACCATTAACATCTTACCTATTTTTGTGTTTTAATTTTTTCAAACAGGTAAATGTGATTGAGTAAGAGACCAGTATGATATACTGTTTATTCAAAAGTATGGTTCTTACGGTTCTGGTATTGACATGGATGATAATCCATGAGAAAAAAAAAGCCTCAAAAATCTCAAGAATCATAAAAAGACTGCACAGAAAACAAGAAAGCACCAAAATTATTTATTTACAAGCTATTCATTACAAGTAATTAGAGATGTGTGATGAATTATGGGAACAAATGGGATGACAGGAAAATGCATAATTACTTACATGACACTATTTTTAGAGACCTGCACGGCATGACCTGTCTTTTGATTTCTGTGCAAGACTGTCTGAAACATCACAAAATATTTATTGTTCAAACAATGAACAGAAAGTAAAGTGTTTTCTAGTGTATTTGGTAAACACAAGAATCTCTAATGTTATTATTCTGTAACTTAGGCCTATAAAACCAAATAATTCACTTTATTTTCTAGGTTTATTTACTAATCTAATATGGCTATGAATATGAAACCACTTCTTGTCTTTCCGCATACTTTTCTTGGAGTAATGTAATGGTTCTATCATGATCATACCAAGAAATGGGTTCATGACTCACCATTACAACAACATAGAGGATGGGTTTCAAAACTATCAACTTACAAACATTTAAAATGAAAATCGGCCCATTGGTTTTCAAATGATTAATGTCTCCTAAAAATGGCATGTTTTTCTCTTAATGTAAATATTTGTTTGGGACTCCATGATGTGGTGTTAGTTGAACTTTCTGGGGGGAAAAAATAATTATGGGAACAATTATTATGGTAGAGACTTCTGGTGGTGGAACTGAGAATTAATGAGAGTGCATGTTTAAATATATGCATAAATGTAAATAACTGGAAAAAAATAAATGGAAGAAACTCTAACTTTTTAAAATTGAAATTTCCAGCCTTAGGAAAATCATGGAAATGAGTATAATCTTTAAAAGTCATGGGCATTCATGGTCTAAAATACTTCATCATAGATTTAGATTTTTCTCTTGAAAAGGCCCTGTAGCAATCTCTTTTGAATGATTTCCTGCGAAACTTGAATCTATAATCACTAAGAACTGTAAAAGTGAACTTCACTAGTCAAAAAGTGTAGGAATCCTGAAAGTACTGTAGATGGCTTAAGAGAATTACTGCCATCACAAGGCATTTTGCATTAATGCATGAAACATTCGAAGCAAAATCCATCTGAACTAGAGACATGCTGAGCCTCTGTTAAATGCATTAACTTAAAATATCTCCATTTAACAACTTTTAATGAATTTTTAAAAGCTTTTTTCAAGTTTTCTTTTACTTTTGGAAACACTACTGGTCACTGATAGTTGGTGCCAATCATCTGGACAATTGCAGTGGTAAGAACAATTAATTACAATTTATATATCACTGATTCAGTCTGTTTATTCATTTGAATAGCTTGTAACACCAACTCTACTATTCTTATAATACACTACCAGTCAAAAGTTTTTGAATAGTAAGATTTTTTAATGTTTTTTTTTAAAGAATTCTCTTCTCACCAAGCCTGCATTTATTTCATCCAAAATACAGCAAAGGCAAGTAATATTGTGAAATATTTTTACTATTTAAAATAACTGTTTTCTATTTGAATATATTTTTAAAATGTAATTTATTTCTGTGATCAAAGCTAAATTTTCAGCATCATTATTCCAGTATTCAGTGTCACATGATCCTTCAGAAATCATTCTAATATGCTGATTTGCTGTTTAAGAAACAATTTATTATTATTATTATTATTATTATTATTATTATTATTATTATCAATATTTAAAACAGTTGAGTACATTTTTTCAGGATTCTTTGATGAATAGAAAGATCCAAAGATTAGCATTTATCTGAAATAAAAAGCTTTTGTAAAATTATACAATTCCATTCAAAAGCTTGAAGTCAGTATTATTTTTATTTATTTACTTTTTTTAATTTATTTTAATTTATTTTTTTTGGGGGGGGGGGGGGTTGTGATTATAGAAATTAATACTTTTATTAAGCAAGGATGCTCTAAATTGATCAAAAATGATGATAAATACATTTATAAATTAATGTTACACAAGATTTCTATTTCAGATAAATGCTGTTCTTCTGAACTTTCTATTCATCAAAGAAACCTGAAAAAATTCTCAGCTGTTTTCAGCAAAATAATAATAATAATAATAATAATAATAATAATAATAATAATAATAATAATAATAATAAATTTTGTTTTGAACAGTAAATCAGAATATTAGAATGATTTCTGAAGGATCATATGACTGAAGTAATGATGCTAAATACTAATTAAAATAAATTACGTTTTAAAATATATTCAAACAGAAAACAATTTTAAATAGTAAAAATATTTCAAAATTTTACTGTTTTTGCTGTACATTGGTTCAAATAAATGTAGGCTTGGTGAGCAATAGAGACTTCTTTAAAAAACATTAAAAATCTTACTGTTCAAAAACTTTTGACTGGTAGTGTACATACATTTACATAACAAGTAAATATAATGTTGTGATGCACATTGAAATTGCTATTATGTGTTTATGATAGAATCAGGTGGAATTAAATTTATCAAACATCACTTTTTGAGATTCTAGTATTGGTTTATTTGTCTTTTTTACTGCTTTACTGATGTTTAAAATTTATTGAAAATACAGTTTCTGAATTGTTCAGTTTCATGTTTTGAGCTTTTAATGCAAAATGTTTACAGTTAGGTACTTTTACATATAGTGTCATGAATCTGGTCCATGGACTTCCATTTGTTCGCCACCAGAGGTCGATCAGTCATCACATTGACTCTCACACCACACAGACTGTCACACATTAACCCGGACTTTATTTCCCAGCAGCCATTTCCCTAATCACATGCTCACACCTGATACCCATCAAAACTTGTTTCTAGTACATAGAAAGATTTGCATCCTTTTCATAAAATAATGAAGAGAATCTTACAGGAAATCAATCAATCAGTGACTTTTCTTTAACTTATAAGTAAATATAGATACTACTATTTCAGCTCTGCTTTAAAACAATTCATCCGATTTTTACTCTTATAAGTGTAATTATAAGTGTAAGTGTTTTTTTATAACCCTTATTGAGATTTTTTCAATCAATATCTTGACTGTTAGATCAAATGCTACTTGAATGCAATGTGAATTCCAGTGAAAAGTCAGTGTTAATCAGTGTGTTAATTCATTTGAATAACATAGGGGGAAAAAATCACAGATCACAGGTGAAATCACAGTTGTTGAAGACTTGGGACATTCCAAGTGTTCTTATGTCTTTCACAAGCCATCTTTAGATACAAAACCTGCAAACAATAAATGAATTCCTTGCGTGTCACCACTCCAGACTCTTTCCACTTTACCCAGGACTCCATTTCCCATAATCCTTTGCATGGACTCATCAATTGCATCACCTGTCTCTCATCAGATCTCATCATCAGTTCACAGCTGTCTCACATTAGAAGGACTTTAAAAGTAGCACACACACTCTCTGTTTTCGCTGGTGATTTAATATTTAGCCCTTCTGTGTTTCATAGTTTCCATGTTTCTAAGTATTGTTTTTCTCGTTTTTTGATCCTTGGACTGTTACCTTGTTTCTGATTGACTGCTGCCTGCCCTGACCATTGCCTGTCTTGTTGTTTTACTCTTTTGCCTGATCCTTGGATGTTATTGTTTGCTGATGTCTGACCCTGCCTGTCCTGACTACGCGCTTTTTAATAAAGCCTGCTATTGGATTCCCACTTTTTTGTCACGATGCCTCTATCGTTACAGCAAAGCCACTCTATACTGTATGTTTTGCTGCTTTTTTCTATTCTCTCAGATTTTGAAAGAAACAGTCCAGCACCTTAAAACATCAACTTGCTGCCTTGACACACTATATCTTTTTCTAAAAGTGTGGGGGGGTTTTTTTCAAAAGCTGATCTTTTAGAAGCGGTAAATGCCTCATTTCTTTCTGGGACTTTTCCAAACTCCCTGAAAACTAAACACCTCCATATTGAGCCGCTAGACCAATATCAAATCTTCCTTTTATAGGCAAGATCATTGATAAGGATGTTTTTCAATCAGCTGAGCAACTTTGTAAACTCATTTATGACTGTCGAATGTCTGGCTACTTGACTCTTGTTATTATTATTAATAAAACAATAATAATTCGATAAGTAATAAATTTTCTCTCAGTTTAATTTCCTAGTTGTAGTAGAAAAAAAATAACTTGTTCTGTTTTTTTTTTATGATCGTGCCATGATCATTGACTGGCTAAATTCTTGAGAAACGGACTCACGTCTGCAGTAAACCTGGGCAATGAATCATACTCGGCTCCAGAGATCCTGCAGATAAATGGAGTTCATGACAAGCGCTCAGACGTTTGGGCCATGGGTAAAATCATAGCTGAACTCTACACCAGGATCAGGTTAACAACCCAGTTTGTGTCTCCCGTCAAGATTCGTGAATACTCTAATCCAGTGTCCAGGATGGTGGAACCCAATCCCAATTAGAGAAGTTCTATGGCCAGAGTCATCACAGACATCAGGAGAGCTCCTTCAGCTCAACCAACAGACATTAGACCAAAAGACATCACAAGAGACTTCACAAGAGACAACACAAGAGACATCGCAGTGGCACATGGAAATGACATAAGGCCAAATCAAAAGTGGTGTCCACCAGGACCTCCTGTTCCTAAAGTGGAGGTAAATAAACCACCTATGTTATATTTTTGGCAGGTTCCACCTCAGCAGAGAGAGATGGGAAAGGCAATGGTACCAGTTAGGGGTGAGGCCTTAAACAAGCAGCTGTCTCTCATGTCATTTCCTTGCCCTCGCCCAGAAACCGGAAAAGTTACCCAGGAACGCTACATCGAGGAGAAAGGAGCTCTAGAATATAAAGAGATCATCACGAAGGGAGGGAGAATTATTAAATATGAGAAAGTGCAAATAACCAAAGATTCTTATGAATAGACTTGTGTTCTCAAAAACGTTGGCGAGCACTTTCATTTTACATGGGTGAAATGCTTTCTGAACTCCCAACTGGAAAACTATTATAGTAAAATTGGTTTTAGGTTTTTGATATCCTGCTTATATTCATTCAACAGTAATTTTATCTCATTTGATGTTAAGTATAAACCATTAAAATGTCAAAAACACCAATGTGTTTATCTACTTTTCTGTCATTAATAATGTGTAGTATATCACATATTGAAATATGTTAAAATTAATTTGCACTTTATTAAATAATAGGCTCTCAAATAAAATAATTGATAATAATTATAATTTATGTTATCATTGATTTAGAAAGAATTTTTTGTACAATTTGATGATGAACATGAACAGGTGACCAAATGTCATGATGTTAATTAAAATAACACTTAAAGACCAACAAAGCATGCAAAGAGCAAATTTTAATGGAAATATTTGAAAAATATTAAAATTATTAAGAAATATTTAAGTTCCCTTTGCTGCAAGTTTGTCTTAAACTGTGCATAAATAAGATTGATTTAGAACTACTGGTCTTGATTAATATTAGACATATTAGACAAGTTTTTTTTTTTTTTTTTCTCTATACAGTAACTTACATCCTTTGGTCTTCAAAAATAAAACGTGGCCTAACTTTTTACAAACAAGATTGATGTATACACATAGATACAATACAGAGGAAATGTTTAAAAATACATATATAAGAAAACAAACCTTATTCTTTCAGTTTCTTTCTTAGCTACCCCACTCCTGTCAGTAGATATGTGGGTGGAGATGTATGAAAGGGTTTAAACAGAGCTCTGGTAATTCACCTTCACTGTTTTGAAGAGCTGCTTGAAAACTGGACAAAGACTTTGGTAAGAAAATGTCTTAATTTAATGAATCTTACATAAAGTATTTTAAGTGTTTTTGTGCCCATTTATGGTATTTAGTACAAAAATTAATGCATTTTTATATTTGATTCTGCATTTAATGGCTCTGCTTAGCAACATGTACGAAGAAAAAAAAACTGAATTTGTCTTGACACATTTGCACAACTTAATATGCACAGCAACAGTTACTTTGCATTCTGTTGTTCTGCCTAAATACAAAGTTAACTCAAAGATGTGTGTAGAAAGTATTCAAAGACAGTTTTGAAATGATTTCCTTGTTTCTCGCAGTTGTAATATCTGCTTACCACACTAAAACCTCTCTGAAAAATTAACTATAACTGGGAATGACTCCGAATAACCAGATAGTACCTTTTGGGTAGGTATATTTGTACCAGTGGAAATAATCACTTGGAAAGGTATATTGTATACCCTTTTATTAAACAGTATTTTAATCACTTGTAAGGGACTAGCAAAATCCTGTCTCTAGAATAGTAACAGTGATCAATTTGTCATTCAGATGTACTTGTGGCAAGAGTGGTCAGGTGTTTGAATGGGAGAGAGAAAAAAAAAAAAAAAAAAAAAAAAAAAGTTACCAATAATAAGAGAAATCCTATAGTTGACTACACCACCTGGAATACACCAGGACAGAATAGCCCTATACAAGGGCACACAGGTTCGTTACCAAAGGCAGGGGGAGCATAAAAATACACTATCAACAAAAATCACTTTATTCAAACAATTAAAAACAGTCAGTCAATACAATACAATACAATACGTCACAAGATCTCGAATCACAAACACAAGTAACATACAAAATGATTAAAGAAAAGAGGTAAAGAGGGAGGTGGCCAACAGAGACCCTCAAATTTCTACCCCACACTCAATACCCATGACACACACTCTTGTGAATAACAAGGCAAAACGTTAAGCAAAGCACTACATGTGGACACCAGTACAGGGTACCATGCCAACCCCTCCCACTTTAAAAGACCTAAATCCACAAAAAACACACACACACACACACACACACACACACACACAAATCAAAGTCAGTTCAACAACAATTTACACACAAAACACCAAAGCACAAACAAACACAGCCACTGGCATTGAGGAGGGAAATAAAATGGCCAAGAAAAGCCAGATTACACAAATTTATCCTCCCAGCTAACTCACACGCAGACCAGCGTAATCCTGTGCCAGTGCTTCAGACACAAAACAAACAAAATAACAGAACAGACCCAGGTGAGTTCCAGACAAAACTGTTGAAATTACAACAAAGACGAAAGAGCAGCAGTGCAGTCAGTTACTTGATGTTCGTTAGGCTTCAATTAAGATCATTGGAAACCCCTGGACATGCCATCAATCCTGCCGGACATTGAACAGGAAAAGGTTACTCATAAAAATTGTTAAAAACAAACAAACTCTCCATACATACCAAGGAAGTGGTACAATGCTGCAATACACATGGTCGCTCACCACGCAGGATTACAGCTACTTGCAGGCCCATGACTAAAAACAAACAAGGTAATAAGCCTCTCCATTGAACAGGCAAAAGGCGTCTTTAAAACAGGGACTAACCTGAGAACTGGCCAACAACCAGCACGCATGGCAGACAGGAGGATAATCCAACTGCTAGCACTCATTCAATGCACCACATGTCCCAAAGGGGTGGTACCAAGGATGACACAACCAAACACTTCCCTCTTTTATATTCACAACACAGGCACTAATAGGCTCATGAAACTTACACAACTAACTAATCATAATGAAGTACAAACACTGACTGGTTTACCTGTTTGTATGACGCCAGCCAATCATACTGGGGCTATACCTCACTCTGCTACATACTCATCTATCATTTTTTAATTTATTTTTATTATTGTTTAAATGAAAGGTTTGGAGAACCGCGGGTTATCTATAATGATGATTCAGATGATGATGAACCTTCAAATGCGATGACTCTTGCACAGGTAATGGTGTCTGAATATTTTCTTTATAAATTAACCATTGGACATCTATTGGACATGTTTTCACCATGTTTTTGTGAAAGCTAAAAACATCTCTTGCTTTTTTTTTTTTTTTTTGTCAGATGCAAACAAATTTGCGGCTTCCATCAAACTTCTTCAAGTGTGGTGCACCTTCTCTTCCAAGCGATGGTGAAGTGACTCGTTATTATCCTAATTCAGGAAAAGGTCCTAGCAAACAAAAAATTGTTCTAAGGAATGGCGAAATTGTCTACGCTCTAAAAAAAACCCTGGGTTATTTTTTTAACCCAAATGCTGGGTTGGGTTGGAGATCACACTAACTTCGCCCACCAACGTGTGATTGGGATAGTCAACACTGAAAAAAGAGGCTAGTGAAATATCGGTTTCAGGGGCATAGATGGTGAGGTGCGTGCTTTTTGACGCAATCGACTCGAGTTCGAATCCGCCTTTTGCCGAACTTTTTTTCTCCCTTGTCAAATCTCATATAAAGGCATTTATTTTCAATAAAAATGAAGGAAATAATCAAAAAGTTGAAAATAACGTATTGGGTAGGGTTAGGGTAGGTGTAGGGAGGGCTTTATTGTCCCAATAAGGTGGCATCCATTTAATAATTTGAATTAAACTATAATTTACATTCAATACGTTATTATTGCGTACTGTTTTATAATGTACAATACTGAGGTGCAGATAATTGCCACTATTTGCAATAAGTAGTATATAAATAGCAGAAAATCTTGCTATTTTAACATAACGTAAATAGAATCTATAGCTATTTGCACTTAGTGTAAATAGTATCTATCGCTAAGAAAATATGCTATTTGCACTTAGTGTAAATAACATCTGTCACTATTTACACTTAGTGCAAATAGCCGCTGCCTTTTTGTATTACTCAGATCCTGGGTCAGACGTAACCCAGCGGCTGAGTTGTTTATCGCGGGGATTTTGCGTCTTCTCTTCATGAGAGAGCAGTTCTAAGCGCCATCGAATTGATGCACTCTTCCGTAAAATACAGGTTTGTGTACATTTTATTTTATTTATAAAATCGCTACTGTGCTGTATATCGTTCAATGTTATGCAGAGCAACATACAGGCGCGCGGTATGAATCACCTTTAACGAGTGTCGCGGTTATTCGCGTGATGGAAAATCCTGATGCTTTGCATAAAATAAACGATATTATTCATAAAGATACAGAATATATTACTCTGGACGTTAAAACATGTCCTCAGAGCTGTTTACTGTTTGTTTATTGGCAGGTTATGGAGTCACAGCATGTTTCGGCTAGAGTGAAACGCAGTGAGGCGGTCCGTCAGCAGTTCCCCGCCGAACACGACTCCAGCTCGGCCACGAGAACCGGCGCGGCGCCGTTACAGTGGAAACAGAATAACGGAGACTGGTCGATTGCACGTGAATTACTTCTGTTTAATGTTTAACTTTTACTTCTAATGTTTATTAAACGAGTTTAAACATAGGTAATATGTATAGCCTATTAAAAACGATATAAACAATGCTGTAAATGTTAAATAAATGAAAATAAAGGAAGTTATAATGCAATCCAGTGGAGTATTTTAGAAACGTTTAGAGGATTTAAGTTAATCTGTACACATTATTTAATGTATGAAGTAAAAAAATAAGCTAGTAATATAGTAAAAATGAATAAACCCATAGCTGGGTTAAATCAACCCATTATGCTGGGTTAAATAAACAACCCAATTTGCTGGGTAAAATTAACCCAAAATGGGCTCTTTCCTATGTTTACCCAGCCCTTGGGTTAATAACAACCCAAACTGGGTTGTTTTTAACCCAGTGTTTTTTAAAGTGTATATGGTGAAGAAACAAAATACAACCCTTCAAGATCTAATGCACACCAAATCGTTATAAATATAAATGAATTATTATTAATGAATGAATAATCTCTATGCTTATTCAAAATGTTGATTTTTTCACTCCACTTTCTATTGGCTTTAAATTAATTAATTACTAGAATAATTACCATAATTTCATTTAAAGATCTGTACTTTCCCCCATCTCTAGAGAAACATCAGTTGAAAGTATGAAATTTAAATCTATAATTATGTATGAGATTCACATTTTTCCAGTCTCTACAATGTCATCAACTGAAATTAATCAATTATGTGTTGGGTTGCTTTTTGTCCTCAATGATTTTTTTTTTTTTTGTCAATAATAATAAATGTTCTTCAAACACTGTTGGGTATACTTGATTATGGCTAATGTTTATTCCATTCATTTCCCTTGACGAATCCTTTACACCAAATTTAAATGCCATGCATCTGGCCTTCATTACTATTGTTGAGTATCCATTTAGTTTTATGAAATCTCTCTCTCTCTCTCTCTCTCTCTCTCTCTCTCTCTCTCTCTCTCTCTCTCACACACACACACACACACACACACACACACACACACAGACAGACATTTCAAATAGTTCATAATCTATAGAGTTAATATGCATGAGATTAACGACAGTTAACATAGATACACATACCTGGAGACTATATATAGTCTCTATATAGTTACAGTATATTGAATGAGGATGAATGTTGGAGTTCTTAAAAATGTCATGGTTTCATATCCCTTTGTCATTGATGACTTATTTATTTATTTTATTAAGGTGTATAAACACACAAGCATCAGAGGTTAATTGAGGGTACCAAACAAATTACACAGTAAAAAGGAAAAAAAAAAATCTATTTACTTGTTCCCTTTTTATTTAGTTATTTATTTATTTTCTTGTGGAATAGTTTTTAGGGTTGGATTTATGGAAACGCTGTGTTTTTCTGCATTGTTTCCCATAAACAATGCCCCATTTATCATTCTTAAGTGTCATTCATTCAGAATCCTGTTTGACAACAGTCTTTGCAAATGTGGGGAGGTGTAATAGGAATAGAAACAAAACCTAAACCTATTTTAGGAATTAGTCAAAGTTTTGATGCTTAGCCAACTTTTGCTGTGTGCTGCATGCTGAACTCAGAAAACACAGGGAAGGTAAAATGCAAATCTATTAATTATTGTGCAATATGCTTTTTTATGAAGCAGCATAAATTAATAGAGGGACACCTGTCAAAAGACACCTGTCAATCATGCAAGTGCTAAACGCAGTTACAAGCAGATAAACAGCACTCTCTAATTTGATAGCTTGTGTATTGTCAGTCATTCTGTTTCTTTTGTCAATAAATTGAAGTTAAACTGTTGCAGTTAGCTTATTAACTGCAATTTTTATAATACTTGAGAAAGCAGCATTAATGAACTACCATGGAAAAGCTGCAGTTTGTTTACAAAAACTGTCACGGAGAAAAAAAAAATTATTCTGTCTTTTTTCAGCCTCATTTCACAGATTTTTACATCATGGCATACCTTTTCATTCTTATAGTGTTCTTTCTTAATTAACATGATTTTGAACAAAATATTAGCAAAAATAGACCTATTTCCAGTTTTCTTACTTGTTGATTATTATTAGGTATTTTGCTAAATATGTGTACGTTTGATTTCATAGCCTGTAGGCAGCGCTCTGAAATTTATCACAACAGTGATTCAGGAGACCCTGTTTTGAGTATTGGTTTGTAGTCCTTAATTCTTCTTTCTCATCCCCTAGAACTGATTCTATGGTCCTATCAGTAAAGGCATAAAAGCCATGTGTTTAGTGTTGAAACAAATATCTTGTCTTACAAAGAATGTGGATTTTCATTGGTGCAGAAAAGAGAACAAATATAATAGCCGCTTTCAGTTTCTTTGCCTTAGGACTATTCTTGTTTTTTGTTCCTATAAGTGGGTGGGGATGTTGTGTCCTTGGGCTTATAGATGTCTGGTGCTAGAATAACTTTCATTGCTTTGAAGAGCTGCTTGAACACTGCACAAAGACTCTGGTAAGGAAATATCAAATTTAATTTAAAGGTCTTATATAAAATGTATGTTTTTGGCACATATTTATGACATATTTTAAAAACACTGTATTTAATATATCTATTAAAATAGATTTATTTTTAAGTCTTGTATTTATTTCATGTTCAATCAGAAAATCATCTAACACATCTAAGACATCTAACACAGTTCCTAAACAATCACTTTATTATTGCAGAACGTATGTACCAAACTTTGTCTAGTGTGTTCAAGACAAATTGTAACAACATTACATTGCATTCTGTTATTTCTGCCTAAATATGAAATGATAAAGTGCAGGAAATGTGTTCAGTTATTTGAAATTACTTCCACTGTTTCTCAGCTGCTAAGTCTGCTTACCACACCACTACACAATCTCCCACAATGAACTTTGGCCCTTGGGGGATGATGAATCCAATGAATCCGATGGTGCCTTTTGGGTTAGTATATGTATTAGTTAAAAATAATGTAATAAAAATAATTACAATTCAGTTTACATTTACTGAGCTTCATTAAAACATATGATTAACATGACTCATTTATAAATGAAAGGTACGGACCACAGCCATTTTTCTGTAACAGTAATATGCCTCTCGGTGGGATGCCTTGTCCACAGGTAATGATGTCTGAAACATTCCGAAATATTTTCTTTACGAATAATAGCCCTTGTGTTAATATTCTGTAACTGAGATGTCACTTCTACTGTACTATTACCCCAACAATGCCATATGAATAATCAGTATACTGAAACGAGTATAATTAACTAGCCACCTTGTTTTGTTCTTTCAGATGAATATGATGGTTCCATCAACCCCATTCCAGAATGGCATGCCTTCCTATCCAACTAATGGCAAGATGACTCGCTATTTCCCCGATATAGGAAAGGGTGCTCGCAAACAAACAATAGTCTTTCAGAATGGCGGTGTTTTGTATGCTGAAGAAGTCAAATATACATAATCTCATTAAGATTATTCAATCATTCAGCAATCTGCCTGAATTATTGCTTAATCTCTTAATCTCTTTAATATTAATATTATAATATCTTCAAATTAATAAAATGTTGATTCTTTCAGTCTGCTTTCTTTGTTGGGCTGCTGTTTGTCCTCAGTGATTTTGCTTTTTTGTCATTAATCAGAGGTGAAAATCAACAAATTGTCTTTAAACACAGTAGTGTGTGTATGTGTATTGCTGAACATCCTTTTGACAAATGCTGGGATATGCAGATTGACATGTCAATATCACGAAGCTAATAGTATACACAAATAATGTTCAATGAAAATGAACATATAAATACATATATAACTACAGAATAGCTATAGCAACAGAATATATGAGTGTGTGCTTCCCTGCCTAAGACCTGAGAAAATGACTGGATGGATATTTATTTGGGTCAAAATGAATAGAAGGATATTTATTTGGGTCAATGACAGTATGAATAAGGATGCCAGAGATAGAGAGATTAGGTTTTCACTTTAATTTAGAGTACATTCACTTACATGTACTCATATAAGGTACCTAAGGGTAATATAAGGTAACTACATGGGTTAAGTTTATGTTTAGGTGTATAGGTTTAGTGTTAGTACCTAGTTATTACCCAGTTATTGTAATTAATATAAGTACACAGTATATACATGCGGAACAGGACTGTAAAAAAGGTGCTACTGAATAGTTCCAAGTTCAACAACAACAACAAAAAATTAAATGACTAAATGCACAGGTTAGCATAGTGGCAGCCTCACATCAAGAAGGTCTCTGGTTTGAGCCCCAGCTGAGCCAGAAGACCTTTCTGTGTGGAGCTTGTATGTGTGAAATGTGTCCATGGTGGCAAAATAAATAATGTTATATTATTGGCATAACAGAGCCATTTTAACAGCAAGACTGATTGTTTTCATGCTATTTTTCTATGTTCCATTTTAAATAAACCCAACTGAAACAGAGACATTAATAAGCTTCTGTTACGTGCATGATGAACTGTTCTTGTATCATAAAGAGAACAACAAATATGATTCAGTAATGACATTCTTGTGTGTAAAAGACATCTGAAAGAAATTTAGGTAAAAAAAAAAAAAATTAAAAAAATCAAATGAAATAAAATAAATGACAATAATTCTAACACAAAGTTTTGTCCCAACACATACATTAGATTCTGAGACCACAGGACATCTATAGATGTTGCACTAATGACAACTTAAGACATTCCAAGTGTTTTTGTGGTGTTATGATAAAATCTGTCTGTATGTGTTGTTCTGTCAAATGATTGTTATTGTCAAAGAACTATGCTGTCTGACAGAAACCTGCACTTCAAGCCCAAATACATCTAATATGTAATATCAGCCATGCTTCTCTCTAATCTGTGTTATGTTCAATTCAATTAAATTCAAGTTTATTTGTATAGCACTTTTCACGATACAAATTGTTGCAAAGCGCTGTACAGAAAATTAAGTTTCTAAAATATATTTAGTAGTAGCTTATCATTGGTGACTATGTCAGTTAATGTACATATGGCCGAAATGTATATACAGAAAAATCAATTACAGACTTAATCAAACAGACAATGTACACTATTAACAGCACTGGTAAAACTGATGTGTTAGATTTACTTAAGATATATATGCACAATTTTTGCATCACACTTTTTAAGTAAACCCAACTTGGAACAATTTTACTTAAAATAAACAAGATAATTTTTGTTATATGAACTTAAATATTTGAGTTCACTCAACATTCTTTACTTAAAACATGCAACATGATATAATCTACTAAGTAATTTCAAGTTGTGTTAACTTAACATTTAAACTCATTTACTTTAAAAATATAATTAATTGAGTTGAAGCAAAATAACATTTTAACTTATTTTAGATCTTCAACTGTTGGTCTGCTTACTGCAATGCTACATTTCACTCAGTCACGGTTTATAAAATTTACTATGTAGCACTGGGGGAAAAAAACATGCTATTAAAGCATGTGGTTCACTTACAAACATGTAAGTAAGCAAGTAGACAGCTTGTTATCCTTTTAAACTAATATGTTCACTCAATATAATTATTACCCAAATTAACACAGAGACCTCAATACCTGATACACCATACACAATGACGGTAACAATCAGTGAATAGTGTTCGAGTATGAATGGGTCATTTTTGAGTAGAAAATGAACTCCAGATGTCACAAAACAGTAAGTTACTAAACCTAACAACAAAAGCAACCATAAAATAGTGTAAATACAACTCAAAAACAGTGAAAAATTTTACCTTTTAATTATTCATGCCCCAGTGCATGATGGGGAAAACGGGATCATAACTTAAAGAATCCTTGTAAACATAACAAACAATTCTAAGTAAAATATACTTATAAGTTCAAACGTTAATTTCTACATGCTTAAATTGAGTAATAATATAGAATTTACTTAATTTTTTTAATTATTGCCTGAACTAAATTATTTAATGTAGAAATTACATTTGTTTTTATGTAGTATTTACTTCACCACAAAATAATTTTTCTCAGTGAGCAATTATTATATGTTGAAATCAAACTTATAGCAAGATTTGGTAGTTCTATATGTTGTTTCAGGGTTGGTATCGTCTAAGGTCCTCTGAGGGGTTGGCATCATCTCTTCTCAGGTGTTCTGGATCCAGACTGAAGCTTGTGTAAATCCTAGTTACCACGGGCTCTCCCGTGGCAGAAACAGAGAAACAAATAGAGACATAATTAGCGTAGCTGCTGTTCCAACCAAGCAAAATTGATTTGTTTAACCCAAGCTAAAGAATAATAATGTGCATTTGATCAGATATAACTGCAGTACAAGATTATGAGATGCATTATTTGAAAGCTTGGCCAAAGAGGTGTGTCTTTAATCTAGATTTAAACAGAGAGATTCAAAACAGCAAGAACCAATCTGTCTCATGGCATCAAGAAGGCAAAACATCAGTATGCTAAAAAAAATCAACAATCACTTCACAGACAGCAGAGACACTCGGACCCTGTGGCAAGCCATTCAGACCATCACTGACTACAAGCCCCTGCCACAGCCCAGTGACGATGACACATCTTTACCAGAGGCACTCAACCACTTCTACTCACGATTTGAGATACAGAACGACACACCTGCACAGAAACTACTCACATCTCCAAACGACCAGGTACTCTGTCTCTCTCCAGTCGACGTAAGGAAGACCCTATCCAGGATTAACCCACGAAAGGCTGCGGGCCCTGACAACATACCTGGACGTGTACTGAAAGACTGTGCTGCACAGCTGACGGATGTCCTAACAGACATCTTCAACATCTCGCTGAGCCAGGCAGTCGTCCCCACGTGTCTCAAATCCACCTCCATAATTCCAGTACCAAAGAAGTCACCTGTGTCCTGTCTGAATGACTATCGTCCCATAGCACTGACCCCAATCATGATGAAGTGCTTTGAGAGGTTAGTCATGCAGCACATCAAGTCCAGTCTCCCAAACACGCTGGACCCACTCCAGTTTGAATACCGTCCAAACCGTTCCACGGACGATGCAATATCCACCACTCTCCACCTAGCTCTTACCCATCTGGAACAGAAAGACTCTTATGTTAGAATGCTGTTCATTGACTTCAGCTCAGCATTCAACACAATAATCCCACAACAGCTCATCCACAAACTAAACCTGATGGGCCTTAACACCTCCCTCTGTAATTGGATCCTGGACTTTTTAACTGCAAGACCTCAGTCAGTCCGTGTTGGCCGCAAAACCTCCAGCACTACCACACTGAGCACAGGTGCCCCACAAGGCTGTGTGCTCAGCCCGCTGCTCTTCACGCTGCTGACCCACGACTGCACTGCCAAGTCCAGCTCCAACCACATCATCAAGTTTGCTGATGACACAACTGTGGTAGGCCTCATCAGCAACAACGATGAAACGCACTACAGAGAAGAAGTCGCACAGCTGGCTGAATGGTGTGGTGCTAACAACCTGTCCCTCAATGTAGGTAAGACGAAAGAGGTTGTGATGGACTTCAGGAGAAACTCTGTTGACCACCCCCCGCTGACCATCGACGGCTCAACCGTGGAGAGAGTCGGCAGCACTAAATTCCTGGGAGTGCACATCACAGAGGATCTCACCTGGACCACCAACGTCACGTCACTCAACAAGAAGGGACAACAGCGCCTCCACTTTCTCCGCCAGCTGAAAAGGGCAAGTCTCCCTCCACCCATCCTCACCACTTTTTACAGGGGCACCATTGAGAGTGTGCTGACTACCTGCATCAGTGTCTTGTATGGGAACTGCAGTGCTGCTGACCGCAAGACCCTACAACGGACAGTGAACACTGCCGCAAAGATCATCGGTGCCCCTCTCCCCTCCATCCTGGACATTTTCCTTTCACGATGCTCCAACAAGGCCACCAGCATCGTGAAGGACCCCACCCACCCCTCTCACAACCTCTTCCAGCTCCTGCCATCAGGTAGAAGGTACCGGAGCATCAGAGCTCACTCTGTCAGACTGCTCAACAGCTTTTTTCCCCAGGCTGTGAGAGCTCTTAACTCCAATCCCCCTGTCCCCCTCTGAAACCATGAACACCTCAGCCCTCCCACCCCCCAACTCATTAAAAACTGTTGACAATTTTACTAAGTGCAATTCTGAATGTGCTACACACAGGTGAGTGGGCTATACAAACCACCTGTAGTAACGCACTCATCCCACTATATACACACTAGACACTTTCTACAAACACTCCCTGCCACAAAGACTCTTAAGAAAATATATGTCTACTTGAACATTGCACTACAAAATAATACATGTTTACTTGAGCATTGCACTACAAAATCTTTTTGCACTATGCACTGTCTCCCACAAAATCTCTCTTCTGCACAATAATTTAATGTACAAAATATATATTTTTCTGCACAATTTCATGTACATATATCTCTTTCGCACAATTTCATGTACAGTATTTATGTAAAGTTTTTGTACAGTCTCAGTTTGTGTATGTGTGGACAACTAGGAATAGCAGTTATAGTATTTTTAGTATATGTATAGTCAGATAGTTAACTGTTGTATAGCTCTATTGTTTTTCCTATACTTGCATTGTTGTATGTTTATCTTAGGTTTAACTAGTATATAGCACCGTGGTCCTGCGAGACGCGACATTTCGTTCCACTATATGTCCACACATGTAGCAGAATGACAATAAAGCTCGACTTGACTTTACTTGACTTGACTTGAGAGTGTGTCTGAACCCCGAACGATATCAGGAAGGCTATTCCAGAGTTTGGGAGCCAAATGAGAACCTCTACCTCCTTTAGTTGACTTTGTTATCCTAGGTACTACCAAAAGTCCAGAGTTTTGTAACCTTAGGGAGCATGATGGATTGTAGCGTGGTAGAAGACTAGTTAGGTACGCAGGAGCTAAACCATTAAGGGCCTTATAGGTAAGTAATAATATTTTGTAACTGATACAGAACTTGATAGGTAGCCAGTGCAGAGACTGTAAAATTGGGGTAATATGATCATATTTTCTTGATCTGGTAAGGACTCTAGCCGCTGCATTTTGGACTACCTGTAGCTTGTTTATTGAAGATGCAGGACAACCAGCTAGAAGGGCATTACAATAGTCCAGTCTACAGGTCATGAATGCATGAACTAGCTTTTCTGCATCAGAAACAGGTAACATGTTTCATAGCTTGGCAATGTTTCTAAGATGGAAGAATGTTGTTTTTGTTTATGTTGCTTTTCCTTTCTGCTTTACTGATAGTGGTTAGCTCACATCAATCATATTCACGCCTGATTCAAGTTTTCAAGATTTAAGAAAACTGGACCGTTGCAAATGCACTGCTAATGACAGTCATTACTGTCTCAGTTACACAGTAGTTTAGTTTATAATTAACATGATTTTACAGAAAAATCTGTAACATCTCAATGCTTAGGATTAAATAAAAAATAATTACTAGGCAAGTAAAACTGTTCTATGGCATGTTAAAAATTGCTAGTGTCTGTGATTAGATTCAAATTCATGCAAATCATTAGAAATTATTTTATGTAGTTTATTTACTGGTTCATTTACATGTCCATTTTATGCATTCACTCTCTTGATTGATTTTAAAGTACTTTTACTCATTTATAAATCACTCAATGGCCTAGGACGTAAATACATTGCAGATGTGCTCACTGAATATAAACCTAACAGACCACTCAGATCATTAGGATCAAGTCAGTTAGAAATACCAAGGGTTCAGACAAAACAAGGGGAGTCCGCTTTTAGCCATTATGCCGCCCGCAGTTGAAATCAGCTTCCAGAAGAGATCAGATGTGCTAAAACAATAGCCACATTTAAATCCAGACTCAAAAATCATCTGTTTAATTCCTTTTATGTAAAGCACTTTGAATTACCATTGAGTATGAATTGTGCTATATAAATAAACTTGCCCTGCCTATAAAATATCTTTTTCTTGTTGTTTTCAGGCCTTTAATCCAAAACAGTACATAATTCCAGTATCATTAGTTTGAAAATGATACCAACCGATCTGCCAAATGTAGGTGAAAAATCATCCGTGGTGCAATATATCAAATCATTAGACAATTTAACAGATTATAGGTCATAAAGTTTGTCCTCTAATGAGAGCCTCCAATATTAGCAAAACAACGAGTAAAAAGCAACACGCACACACACACACTAGATTTGAAACTGTCACGTAACGAGGGAGCAAGAAGAACGCGGGAGGCAGGACATAACATAAACCATCTTTAATCCAATCCAACAGGGCACTACAAGGCAGGGCTGAGACACACAGGAACACAGGGAACGTAACAAGTACACAGAAGAGAACTAGATAATTAATAAAACACAGCTGAAGACTAATGAACTAATAATCACACTAAACGAGGACAGGAAACAGGAAGGACCAAATGTGGGCATAAGGGAGCACATGGAGAACAAAACACAAGACATAACACAACACATGCCTGACAGAAACATCTTTGAAATTGTTTTCTATGAGTGTACGCACACAAGCTAAAAAAACAGCTGATCACTTTATGATTTGACAGCCTGTCCGCTAGTCTTCAACATGTTTACCCTTAAATGTTTCAATTTAATTACCATATTTGGAAATTACAAGAAAATCAATGTTGTTTTAAGACAAATCACAGAAATTTTGTTTTTATTACTATTTCATTTTGTTTTTGTGGTATCTGCAAACTAGTCGTAAAACTAAAAGCAATTCAATGATTCAGAATCACATTTAAAAATAATCTGGTTTATTTCTGGAGACTTATAAAACTTTAATAGCCAAGTTCATTTCAAACCCCTATTGAACATATATAGTTCATTAAAAAAAAAAAAAAAAGTAAATCTAACACTACTGATGCTCATTACAAAAAGAAAAAAAAAAAGAAAAAAAGGAAACGTAAAATATTAAAGTGGATAATGAAAGGAAAGCATCAGTCATTGTAGGATCAAAATTAATCAAAGACTTCTGCTTTCCTGTCCCAAACATATCTTCAGTAACAAAAGGGCCATTTGGCATTCCTGAAGGCACAGAGGTGCTGATGGTGATCAAGGCCTGTAGGCCAAGATTTGTATAAATTGGGGGTCTACGAATTGTCACACCTTTTGCACAGTGGGTGAAGCTGTAATCTGCTGATTGGTCAGTTTGAATGTCTCACATTTGGTTTTTAGTCACGTGGTCAAGGACGGGATAAAAGAGGATTGCAAATGTTGCTCTGTCTCTTTTCTTTGCCTGCGCTCTCTTCTTGGGGCTCTGCCTTCTCTCCCTCTTTTTCTCCCTCTCTCTATCTCCCCCTCTCTCTTTCTCTCTCAGGTAATATTTTACATACATGTTATGTTTTACCATCCTTCATCTATTTTGTAACCAATTCTAGTGTAACCATAACAAAATACTGTTATTAAATCATTTTAATTATAAATTATGTGCTAACTAGTCTTGATTTAACATTAACTTTGAAATGCTACCTATTACAATACAATATAGTCACACAATAGCAACGCTCTCCCACATATTTATCTTATTCTAACTGCACTTATTTCTGTCATAGGTATAAGTGGCAGTGGGTGGTAATAGACAAGAAATGTACAGTTATATACCATCGTGCTGTTAACATTTCTTTAGTCATTTGGCAATCTTACAGCCTGAGCCACTGTAGGGAAACCACCCTTACAGCATCAATGAGATGATGTATGCCAATGGCACATACTGTCTGACATCCCACATGCCAGAAGAATTATTGTCACATCAAAGAGATAAGGACAACATTTTTCTACTTTTCCAGTAATTAGTGTTTGAACTTCCTTGTAGACGCTGCTGTCACGTCTATGTTTCTGTTGAGTTCCTGTTTTTCCTTATTTGGTCTGTTTCCTGTTCTTAGTTAATCATCATTTAGTCTGATCACCTGTTTTGTATTATTCATCTCGTTTGCTCCTTTGTTTCCATGTCTTTAATAGCCTTCAGTTTCTAGAACTCTTGGTCCTGTCTGAACATTGTTTTGTGTGGTTGTTTTCTCCTGCGTTTTCTCCAAGTGGATTTATTAAAAGACTCAGTTTGTTTGATATCTGCCTCCTTCGTGCTCCTCGCCTTGGCAACCTGTGACAGCTGCTTTGATAACCAGCGTTTGTGAAAATCATCCAAGGTTTAAAGGTTTAAAGGTCAAGGTTTAGAATTTTTTTTTTTTTTTTTTTTTTGTGTGTGTAACAAATGCCTTTTGGACACATACACGGTTTTAAATTAACGAATTAATAAATTAAATTTTAAAACAATGTTTTGAGGAATAATTCTCTAACGATCTTATCTGCCTAATTATTTAAACTAGCTCTCCTGAGTGTTTAATTACGCAATTGGGAGATATAGTACAATCTTTATGCTTTGGATAGGAATATATCACAAAACGGGAAGATTTGAATGAACTTGAAGTGGTTTTTCGATGCAAACTGGTAGCATACGAATCTGGCAATCTCCTCATTGTGAGTCACTCATAACCTAAAACAAATAGTAAATATTTGAGTCCCTATTATCAATACATGCTATGATATCAGATAACAACCATTACAATGTGTCTCATTCACACATGTGGGCTGCATTTTCCTTGGAATTTTCTAGCTATTTAAAAGATTCTCAAGAATCCTAGATTTGGGAACGAGTTTATTACTGATAAGCTTCAGTAATACATTTGTTGTGTTCGTGTGGCAGTTTTAAACTCACTATAGAGTGTGAAAGTTAAGATAATAAATGACCACAGTTAACACGAAACAGGCGTGTCACATTAACAGAAGATGACGCGGAGGTAACCAGTGTTGGGTAAGTTACTCTAAAAAAAGTAATTAGATAATAGATAACTACATAAATTATTCTGGACACACTTTAGATTAGAGTCCAATTCTCACTATTAACTATGACTTTTGCCTCAATATACTCCTAATTACTGCTTATTAATACTTAGTAAAGTAGTTGTTAAGTTTAAGAATTGGGTAGGATTAAGGATTTAGAATAAGGTCTTGCAGAATAAGACATTAATGTGTTTAAGTAATAATAAACAGACAATATTCCAGTAATATTCATGCTAATAACCAACTTAATAGTGAGAATTGGACACTAAAGTGTTACCAACGTTCTTATTAACTCACCAAAGTATTTAAAATGAGAAGGGTTACATAAAAAGCATGCATTTTAAGGCAGTGTGGCAGGTGTGACTGAAGTGATAGAAGACAGATGGAAACTGAAGACAAGATGACGACAGGTAAGTATGCCAAAGTTGTGATCAGATAAGCAGTTCTGTAGGGAACAACAAGACCAGACAGTGGAGACATGAAGAGTGACTGCTTAGAGTCTTGATGAGGTGATGGCTGACTGAGTGCAGGTGGGAACCAGGAGGGATGCTGGGAAACGTAGTTCTATGCTGACTGAAGATTGTGACAGCATTTTCGGAGGGCAGTTGTGGCCTAATTGTTAGAGCAGGGCTGCCCAACTCTGTTCTGGAGATCTACCTTCCTGCAGAGTTCAGTTCCAACCCTGATCAAACACACCTGTCTGTAATTATCAAGTGCTCCTTCAGATCCTAATTAGCTGATTCAGTTGTGTTTGATCAGGGTTGGAGCTGAACTCTGGAGGAAGATAGATCTCCAGGAACAGGGTTGGGCACCCCTGGATTAGAGAGTCGGACTTGTAACCTGAAGGTTGCAGGTTCGAGTCTCAGGTCTGGCAGGAATTGTCATTGGAGGGAGTGAATAACCAGCGCTCTCTTCCACCTTCAATACCACGACTGAGGTGAGACCCTTGAGCAAAGCACCAAACCCCCAACTGCACCCCGGGTGCCGCAGCAAGAAATGACTGCCTACTGCTCTGTGTGTGTGTGTGTGTGTGTGTGTGTGTTCACTGCTGTGTGTGCACACTTGGATGGGTTAAGTGCAGAGCACAAATTCCCAGTATGGGTCACCATACTTGGCCACATGTCACTTCACTTTCATTTTTCTTTTTTTTTTTTCAGATTCTATTTGGGAAATTTAAATCTGTTTAATTCAATCAAAAGAGTCCAAATGATTTAAGTGTGTTTTGTATGATGAAAATATAATTTAGTTAGGTTTATTGTATTTGTATCAAAAGGTGATTTTAACACATCTGTATGCTAACAAAAACACAGATGTAAAAAAAAAAAAAAAAAAAAAAAATTAGCTACAGTATTTGTCAAACTGTGTTGCTGTTTTTCTAAGGCATCTTCTGACTGTCATTTTCTTGTCATGTTAAAGAAACTTGTCCATTTACATTCTTTCATGTTTCTTGTTTCTCCCACCTTGTTTCATAACATTTCCCAAAAGTCAGTCAACTCAATCCATCAATCAGTGACTTTTCTTTAACTTATTAGTGAATGTAAATAGTAATTCTGCTTTGCTTAAAAAATCATCAGCTATTTACACTTATAACCAGGGCTCTGAACCGGTTCAAGGAACGAAAACGAAAACCGGAAACGAACGAAATTTTAACTGGAACAGAAACAGAAACGAAATCAAATTTTATAGTTCCGAACAGAATCGAAAATTTGAAATGGCCATTAACCGGTTAATAAAGTTATTTTATCGTTCCATTTAATATTTGAAATTTGCTGTTAACCAATCAGGAATTCAAATAGCTAGACTATGCAGATGTGACTCTGAGGCATCCAGGGCGCGCTCAGCTGTGAGCTCATAGGTAGAGTTCATCCGAGGACTGATGGATTCAACAGATCTTACGCACCTGCAGCGCTTCTGTGAACGGGGAAAACAGAATAAAACTATAGGCTTACATAAAAAGGAATATGTATGCCTATACACTAAATATATTTCCCTTAAATCATTGACAGATTAACGAAACAAAAGAAAAAAAAACGCTGAGTTAGGCCTATGGTTCATTGTGACGCATTCCAAAGTTCTCGGAAAGGAAAACGAGACGGCAGAAAGTAGTTTTCTTTATTTTGCAAAAGCTTTACAGTTTTATTTATTTTACAGTTTTATTTGTTTTGCAAAAGCTTGACAGTTTTGAATGATGTCGCATCTGTAACTAACCAGCGTTGCTATGGCCGTATCGCGCCGGCGCCTCGCGCACAAAGACGCAATATTTTTGCGACTTTGCAGTCTGTTCATTATCAAAATAAAATACAGTTAAGGGTTAAGGGAACGTGTAAAAAGTTACAGTGCTCCGTTAGTTGCGTTCAGCGTGCATCGCCTCACTGTGCTGATATAGCCGATGTGAAGGATGATGCTTTACATCGATGAAAGTACAAAGCCTATAATAAATAATATTTTAGCATCCAGATACGGCGCGAATATGGAAACATTTGGATTCGTGCCGAATGAGAGAGGTAGGCATCAGTTTCACCTTTAATTTGTTTTTGGATTGAGGTTTTTATAGCCTATAGGCTATAGCCTTAAGTTTAGAGGATTTGTTGTGGAGAGAAACTAATAACTGTGTTTATAATGTTTGTAAACATTTTTGATTTACCGGCATTTAAGCCTACATCATTTCTGAATGTAGGCTAATAGGCTAATAAAATGCGACGCAACTTAACCTGTTTTTTTTATTTATTTATTTTTTTTTTTCCTCAAAATGCAATTTCATACAAGTAGCGTTTTTTTTTTTTGTTTTTTTTTTTTTAACAATGCAGCAAACATTTTTAAATATCTTTAAAAATACTTTAATGTCTTTAAAGCATTAATAGTTTTTTTCTTCTTCTACTTTTGTTTAGTAGCCTACATTTAGGCAAATCTAGAAAAGATGATGCTGTATTGGCTTTATTTTTCTTTTTGTGTAAAGAAAACACTGTACTTTATTATTATTATTATTATTATTATTATAGGCAAAGACCATTTTAAAAAATAACGTTATTAACCGTTATTTTTTTCTACTCGAACCGGTTTCGGAACGGTAATAATACAGAGGAACGCAGGAACAGAAACGTTAAAATATCGATTCTGCTCGGAGTGAACCGATTGACTTTTTTTTTTTTTTTTTCGTTTTCAAGCCCTGCTTGTTTGTTGATTTGATTTCTCTTTTTATCCATTCATTTATCTATTCAGTCGATTTTAACATCTGTTAAATCAAATGCTACTTTACTTTTATGTTTCACCCAAACCTATCCAAGTTAAATACACTAATAGGCTTCTGTTAAGTAAACTGTAGTCATTGAGAGAACAACCAACATTAAAAAAAAATTTAAGTATCTTCTGTGAATTTCTGTAAAAAGTCTGTGTGTGTGTGTGTGTATGTGTATATATATATATATATATATATATATATATATATATATATATATATATATATATATATATATATATATATATATATATATATATATATATGAATGACATGAAAAAAAATTATTTACATACAAAGTTTGGTCATAGCTGAAACTACATTGGGATATTCCAAGTGTTCTCATGTCTTTATCACAAGCCATCTTTAGATACAAAACTGCAAACAATTAATTAATTCCTTGAGTGTCCCTGCATTACTAAGCCTGTAACACCTACTGTACTTTTTTTATATTACATTACATTAACATGCAAGTATTCAGTGTCCTAAAAATTGCATAGAGTAAGTGTCTGTGCAAAATGAAATATATGCAAACCATTGGTATTTTATTGAATTGTTCAATAATAGTTGAGGTTCATTTACTGTTTAATTTGTCATTTTAAAGTTTGCACACTTTTTATTGATTAACTAATAATTTAACATTCGGAAGTGTTCAAAATACCACACTACTGATTATTTTTTTCTTTTTTTATTTGAGCCTCAATGACATTTACAGTATACTTATAGTGTCTTAAAGACGGAGTCTTATCCATCACTCTTCTGTCCATCAGCAGGGACGTCACAATCATTATATATCATGTTTACAAACATTCTACGTTTTTTATACATTCCTACCATTTTAAAGTGACATTATATTGTGTTTAACTTTCAACCCCTCTGGTTATCAGAGCATTTCATCATCTAAATTAAACTTCAAGCAGTAGTTACTGGAAAAGTTCTTGTGTAAAAAAATGTTGCCCCTCTTGTTCTTGAATTTCCGTAAGCATATTAGATGTCTCAGAGGTTAATTCATGCCGCAAATACTCACTGATGTGCATTTTGCTTTCATTATCCTCCTCCATGTCAAAAGAGAGTAAAAATGTTTGTTTCCAGTAACCAGTGTCATTTCTGAACATTTAGAACATATAATTTAAATCAGAGATATCAGATGTTTCATATCAAGATTCTGACAAAGTATAAAGATTGTACTGAATCACATATGGAAAGATGAACTTCACTTATTAGACATGGTATTTCATTGCATACTGGTTGCGTGAAAATATGGTGATCATCTCATTATGAGTGACTCATAACTTGAAACAAAAGGCAATTATTTTAACACCTATCAAGACATGCTATTATGATTATCAGATTACAACAACCGGTGGGAGTGGTGGTCCTCTTGTCCCCACAAGGATAGTAATACCAGTAAATTTTGACCTTGTGGGGATATTTTTTTGGTTCTCATGAGAAAACAAGCTTATAAATAATACAGAATGAAGTGTTTTGAAAATCTAAAAATGCAGAAAGTTTCTGTTAGTGGTAGATTTAGGTGTAGGGTTAGGTGATAAAATACCGTTCGTACAGTAGAAAAACCATTTATGCCTATGGAATGTCCCCATAAAACATGGAAACCCAATGTGTGTGTGAGTGAGGAATTATAGGAACAAATTGGATAACAGGGACCTCTGGAGGTGAAAATGAGTTTTCATAAGAGAGGAACTGGAAAATTTTTAAATTGTGATTTCCTGGTTTGGAAAAGTAATAATTAAACAGAGCCATAATTAACAATATACTGTACATTAAATGTAAAACAGCTGAAAAGCAGTTGAGTTGCCTAATAATCTACGGAAAGAAACTGATCTCAAGACTGAACAGAAATCCTTAAAAACGTAAAACTATTTTGCAAAGACAAAATGTTCATAGTATTTAACAAGATACACATTACAAGGAATTAGAAATGTGTGTGAAGAATGAGAGGAACAAATGGGATGACAGGGATCTCTGGTGATTGATCTGAGAGTGCATCTTTGAATTACTAAATATAACACGAAATATAAAGAACTGAATTGCCACAGACATGGAATGATTGTAAATAAATACATAAATAAATCATGATTTCCAGCCTTGGGAAAGTCAATGAAATCAGTAAAATCTTGTTTGTTTACACACATTCATTTAGAAGTTTGTTGCCACCCACCAATTTTTGTTGAAATATTTCCTAACAACTTTATCCTGTAACAGCTGGAAACAGCTTTATTGGTTAAAAAGTGTGGAAGGCCTGAAAGTAGCCTGAGACTATAGAGAATTAAAGCTATCATGAGACATTTAGCTGTAAATACACAGAAATGCTGGTTCCAGTAAAATTAGTCTATAGTGATATCATTAAAGTTATTATAATAATGTTAGGACAGGGTGCATTTATCAAGTCCATCATCACTGTTTACAACAACTGCTTTTCTTTAAATCTATCTGAACTATAGACATACTGGGCTTCTGGTAAATTAATTGACAAATTATGTTTGTCTTTAGAAAATTATGTTATCTTTTGAAAATAAACGTAATTTTTTTTTTTCAAATTAACTTTTTTAATGAATAGACCTTAGTCAGGTTAGACGCCAATTTAATGTGGATGAAAATGAGGCTGTGAGACAGACTTGCCTCTCTGCATTACTAAGCTTCTCTGTACTGTATGTTTTGCCCATAAAAGCATTCTCTTCCCTTTCTGTTTCACTTCTAAAGACGTTTACTGGTGACTGATAATGTTGGCGATCCTCTGGTGATCAAGTGTGGGGTTTTATGTCTGACTGTTAATTTCAAAGCCTGGAGAACTGCAGTGGTAAGGACATTAAATTAAAATTCACATACATCACAGACTGAGTCTGATTATGATTAATAGTTAACATTTTATTTTTTATTTGAATATCTTGGAACATCAATTGTACTTTTTTATAATGCATTACATTTACATATATAAATATAAATATATCTTGATGCATAAATTGTATGTGTTATGGCAGAATCAGGTGGAATTAATTGCTCATCAATTTTTGAGGTTCTTTTATTGATTTAACATTTTATACATACATGCTCTTGATTTCTATATATTTCTATCATTTAATTTTTTTTTTTTAATTTTATTTCTTGTTTAAGTCTTTCACAGTATAGGGACTTTGAAATGTAGTGTCTTAGAAATGACAACATTTACAACCATTACAACTACTAATGCTTTTTACAAAAGTTACTATCACAGATTTGAAGTCTGTCAAAGTGGATAATGAAAGCCAAAATCACATTAGTGAGTATGTACAGCATGAACTGAGTTTTAAGACACCTACTATGCTTTCAGGAATTCAAGAACAAGAGGGGCAACAATTACACTTTTTCCTGTGACTAGTGCTTGGAGTTTAATTTAGACGTTAAAATGCTGTAATCAGAGGGGTTAAACACTAAACACAATATGACACAACACTTTGAAACATAACTGATGTATAAAGAATATATAGAGTTTCTAAAGTGCAATATAATTATCACTTCCCTGCTGATAACCATTTTGTTATGCAAACAAAAATATACATAATTTAGTTGGAACACTGAAGAGAAGAAATAAATCAAGGTGACATTAATTACAATCAAATAATTAAACAATGAATTCATTTGAATTTTTGATTGATTTTCCAGATGGCTTTTTCAGCTGCTACTTATGCTAAAGGAAACTTTGGAAAGGTGTATAAAGTAGCTTATGGAAACACCTATGCAGCTCTTAAGAAAGTGCCTTCCACTTCTGTATCTAAACAAGAAATTCAGAAAGAGAAAAATATATACTGGTGAGTATTTGTATGCTTAAAACATAATAATAACAATAAGAAGAAGATTTTTGCTTATTACTGATTTAAAATATAATTTAAAAAGAAATGAGACATTTTAACCTGCCGTTTGTGATATTTCATATTTGGCAAATGTGAACTTATTGTAGGTCACTGAATCACTCCAATGTGGTGAAGCTCCTTGCTGAACCCTGGCTGGACTCTCAGGGCATGTGGAATATCCCACTGGAATTAATCTCTGGGAAAACTCTGGAAAAGCTAATGTTCCGCCCACAATCACACAAGGAGGTACTGTTAAAAATTACATTTTAATTGATCTATTTTTATTTACATTTTTAGTTAAAAATTTAAACTGATAACAGATTTTTTCCTAAACTTAGTCAAACACTAGTTAAAATTCAAGAATGTTTAAATTAAATAAATAAAAAAAGAAATATTTGTGTAGAAATGTGCTCCATGAACTAAAAAAAAAATAGCCAGTTTATATATATATATATATATATATATATATATATATATATATATATATATATATATATATATATATATATATATATATATAACAAAGTAAACTTTTATCTCTGTGCACAAAACGTAATTTACAGATCAACCCACAACCTTTAATGATATACTATATAGTTTGATTTTTATCAATGCAAGTAGTGCTGATAGCTTTTGTTATTTTCTTTCTCAGCTAACAAAGCCTGTCATGATCACCATTATCAAAGGCATGTGTGAAGGCCTCACTTACATGCACAGCAAGAATATCGTCCACCAGGACCTCAAGCCTGACAACATCATGGTGAGTCAATGAAGGTTTTTCTGGCTCTGAGACATGATTTCTGATGCGTGTGAAAACAAATGCCCACATACACACTATGTTAATAAAGTTAAACACCTTTTAAATAATTTTAAGTAAACATACTAAAATGTACGTTTTTACTGTTATTCATTACATTCCATATGTAATACAGTACAACCTTCATGCTTTGGTAAAATATGAATACATCTCCAGAAACGGATTAGACAAAAACAACAGTTGTGCTGTGGAAACCATGATACACTACCATTCAAAAGTCTGGGGGAAGTAAGAAAAAATAAATTAATACTTCTATTCATCATCAAGGATGCATTAAATTGATCAGTAAAGTCATTTATGATGTAACAAATGATTTATATGTTTAAAAAATGCTGTTCTTTTGAATTTCACATTCATCAAAGAATCCTTAAAAATAAAATGTATCAGTTTCTACAAAAATATGAGGTAGCACAATTATTTTCATTGATTTCATTTTAATTTATTTCATTGCTAATAGTAATAGTAATAGTTTCTTGAGCAGCAAATCAGCATATTAGAATGATTTCTGAAAGATCATGTGACACTGAAGACTGGAGTAATTTGAATTACAGAAATTATAGAAAGACATTACAATCTTACTGATCCCAAACTTATGACCGGCAGTGTATATATTAGGAGAAATTATATATGTTAGCTCTGGATTTGAAATAGTTTTCCAATACGAACTAGTTGATTTAGTATATGTTATTTCATTATGACTGATTATGTAAAAAAAAAAAATTAAAAAAATCAACGAACAGAAATTATATGAACCCTAGAAGAAAATACAACTGAATTATTATAATGTGTCTTATTCAAGCATTTATCATCATTTCATGTCTTTACAGGTGGAATACAGCACTTACCGTGCCGTCATAATAGACTTAAGCCTCGCCAGATTCCAGAAGAACGGGCTTTGCTTTGGTGTAGAAGGAGGAAATCTGTGTTACTCTGCTCCAGAGATTTTCCAAGGCAAATACAGAGACCAGTACTCTGATGTGTGGGCGATGGGTAAAATCATAGCAGAGCTCCTGATCGTGCCCAGAGCGAGACTCCCTCCGACCATTGACACTGTCTATGTGTTCGGAGTCATGGGTATGAATCCTTACAGTTTCCCCGTCTCTAGAATGGTGGGCAGCTTTGTTATGTTCAGACCTACAATGCAGCAGATCTTAGGAGATATTCTTCAAGCAGGAAAGAGGTGGATTATGTTAAGCAGCGTTTTTGGGAATATAGGAATAGCTATTTAAACAATTCTCAAGAATCTTAGATTTGGGAATAAGTTTATCACTGATAAACTTCAGTAACCAAATTTTTGGAAATTTTATTTCTATGGCCAACAATCAATCAAAAGAGGCCAAATGATTTTGTAAATGTATGTTTGAATAAGAAAGAATATAACTTAGTTTTACTGTAGTTTTTCAGAAATTATTTAGTTTTACTGTAATTTTTCTTTTGATTTATAAAATATAAATTATACAGATCATATTTTTTACAGTACATGTAGTTTATTGGTTGATTATGATCAGTGTCCGATTAGTGGAATAAGTTAAATAAATTAGTGGTGTTGTTCATTTTAATATATTGGTTGATGATTGATAAGTTAATTTTTACTGATTTGATTGAAATATAAGCTGTTTATTATCAACTTTGTTTCAGATGTTTCTCTTAAAAGAAAATGGAAATGTGGAAAGTGCAATTATTTGCAGTTTGTAGTTTCACCACTAGAGGGTGTGTTCAATCACAAAAAAGTTTTAAAACGCTCTTTCAGTTGCAGCCAAGTTGGTTCAATTGTAGATAGTGTTGTAAGTAACGCACGCACGCACACACACACACACACACACACACACACACACACACACACACAGTATGAAAGGGGGTGATTTTAGTGATTGAGTTTCTATGTGTTTCTAAGGCATTTTCAGAATGTCATTCTCTTGTCATGTTAAAGAAACTTGTCCATTTACAAAAATACAATTTGCTACCTTCCTGCATGTTTCTTGTTTTTCTTAACCTGTCTGATAACATTTCCCAGATGTCAAAGGGGCCTAAAACATGTTTCTAGTACATAGGAAGACTTACTGCTTACTTTTCATAAAATGAGAATCTAATGGAACAAAGGACTATTAGGGTACACTATTAGAAATAAAAAACCTTTCCTTCTTAATGAATCAATCAAGGACTTTTCTTTACCTTATCCTAAGCAAATCTTCAACTTCAGTGAAAGCATTTACATTAACACTGAATTCATTTATATTTGCACTTTATATTAACTCATTAGTTCTATAGCATACATATAGGGTGAATTCAGTGACATTAATTTTGACAGAAACAGGCCCAATTTACTTCACTCTGGTTTCTTAGTCTTGTGTTAAATGTAAAATATATAATGTGTTAATGAGTTAATTAGTAGTGTGATGGTTTATTGAATGCTATCGGTTTTCTACAAGCATAATGTACGATATGATTAGATATAGCTTAAATGTTACAATAAATTAGGACAGCACTAACAATTTTGCAGTATATTCCATTCTGTACTTTCCCATTTGATTATTTGCCGTTCGTTTCTCCAACCAGCAGAGGGTGTGTGGGAACGCTTTGTAAAATTCAGCGAAACTACACTCAGTTTAAAGTGCATTCCTGTGAAAGAAGATGTGCTTATTATCATTGTATTTATGTGTGAACAGTAGATGATAATTTCACATATGTATCAAAATAGATATTCAACAAAAGAAATGCAAGTGTCTGCTATGGAAAAAATAAATGCAACCTCAAACCTCAACAGCACGAGTTGCACCTGTGTGACACAAATCACTTCTTTGAACGCACAAGTCAAACGTTTGGACACACTTGAATCTTAAAAACGTTTGATTTAAAGCCTTGTGCTCAAATGCATGAAACGGGAACAGACAAATATAGGCCCCTAAACTGAAATTTTTAAACCTATAATAAACAATTCTGCATGATATCTAGATGGTATATATAGACTTTTTCTATACATAAATCTAGTCTGAACTGATATTGTGTGGATCATTTCAACTGATGTGAGGTTTTCTAGAAAGTTTAATTGAAAATGTAATTATTTAATTGATTCATTCATTCATTCATTCATTCCAAAAAGAAAACTAATACGTCTGTCAAACCTTAACTGTTTTTTTTTAAGAAAGACCATCAATATTTATTCTGTTGCAGTGTGCAGTGGTTTTGTTGGCGATGACCCATCTGTACAGTGAGATCACCTGAGGGTGTGAGGGTCATGTGACAGTGAGAATCTGAATCATCAGTGGGGTGTGTCATCGGTGAAGCACCTCTAATGATTGGCTCACAGAGGAGAAAGAGAGCCGGAGAGATACATTACCTCATAGCAGAGGAAAAAGAGATGAGGTCATACTCACCTGACTCATATTCCCAGCTCAGAGAAGCATTTACACTCAAAGTAAACCCCAAGTGTTTATGTGAGAGAGAGGGGGAAGGGTCAGTACAGTCATAGAGCTCAATAGCAGGAAGACCTGAGTGATGGCCATTGATAATAATATCTCTTCAAATATAAATGATAAAGCAAGAGAATATAAGCACTTATTATTGAAGTATTATTATTATTAATAATGTTGTTATTTACAAATAAATAAATACAAATCAGTCCATATTAAGTGTGATTAATTAATATTGAATAGTATTATATATTATTATATAATATTATATTGTATTACATTATGCATTAAAGAACTATTAATTAAACACACCTAATCTGGATTTCGTAATTGTCACAAGCCATATTAAGTCCATTATTATTTGTACTTAAAATCCAAAAGGCGCTTTAGAAAAACATAGTGATGCATTGACAAATATTAGATAAAAATAGGGAAGTGGGTCTTTTTTATTATTTAGTTGTTTTTGCCATGCTATTATTATTAATAATATTATTGTTGTTGCTATCAAATCTACAACTTTTACAAATCATGTAATCCATATATTATTATATTATATTATATATATTTATGACTTATATTATAATTCTGTTATGTGTTAATTAAGTCTTAATTAATCACACTTAATCAGGATTAAGATCACTTAATCAATAACAAGTGTGATTAAATAATACTGAAAATATAAAAATCATAATTAGTTCATATGTGACATATTTAAATAATATATGCGAATGAATTATGTTTTATTTTATTTTATTATAATTCTGTTGTGTATTAATTAAGCTTAAGGTATTAATGTGGACTGATTCATGTCATTATTATGTGACACCACATTACAGCATGTGTGTGTACTGACAAATGCTCTGCTGGATGATGTCATATTAGGTCATTATTTACAGAATGTGGGTGTAAGTGAGTACAATATGAGTATATGAGTATATGCAAACATACTGGCTCTGCCAGGAAAGAGAATGTTCAGCACAGACTTCAAGAGATGCCTCCAATGACTAGACGCAGATTCGACTGAAACAAGCAAACTGCACGAGCGGAAAGACAAAAGGGGGACTTGATAAACAAAGGACCCAGGCCCATAGACAGACAGAGCAGGCAGGGAAACATGATCTGTTATCCATAGCTGATATTGATTTGGGCCTTGGGCTCCCAGTGGACACCATTAATGGAGGCAAATGACCTTTTGGACATACTGACTGTCACTAAGGTGCTGGCACTGATACAGAATATGTGAGAAAGACCCGTCCTGTACATCTCATGTTAGTGTTGCCATCTGATCGACTCATGCTGATGCAACTTTAAGTGTCCAGCTGTCTGAGTGACCAATGAAAACACCGGAAAAACTGCAGATGCAAATGAGAAGAGACTGTGTAAACAATCACCTCTATATTTGCCATGAGAAGAATTTCATAAGAACGCAGTTAAGTATGCTTGCCTTTGATGGTAAAGAAATATGAAAGCTGATGCATTGCATGCATTTTTTCAAAGCTGGTGCATTGCATGCATTTGTATACCTGCATTTCATTCAAATTATATATTTATGGATATTATTTATAGTTATAATCATATTTATTTCAACACACACACACACACAGTAATTTTTTGTTATTATTATTAGTGTTTAAATTGTTTTATATAACCCTAACTAAACTACAAATAATTGTGACTTACCCCATATAGTGTGATAACATGCCCCACTTTAAGGTCAATGTATGATCAAATTAAATTTTTTTTTTTTTAGATATGTACATGTATTTTTAAAATTTGTATTTTTATGTTCAAAAGATTTTTCGTAGATTTTGTATAAATATGAGCTAGTACAGAATCTAATTTTCAAAAATAAAATATTAATTACAATTTTAGGGTACAATAAGACAATAAGAAATTAATTTGCTTAATATTATTAAATTGATTTAAAATATCAACAGATAGTATTGGTTCTCCAAATGAAACTAAAATATATTTGGATGATGATGATGATTTTAAAAAAAAGTGATATTGAATAGTTTCCATTGTGACAAATTACTCCACATAGTGTGACAACATGCCCCAATTTAAGGTCAACATATTTTGAATTAATTCATTTTGTAATTTTTTTTAAATCAATTTTAAGTACATGTATTATTAAAAAAATGTATTTTGTATGTTTATGCTTTAACTGAGTTTCAATAGTAAGCCCACCTTAAAAATATTTAAAAAAAATTTGAAAATATTAATTGGTAAAAAGTGTAACTATTAGTGTTATCAGTTTGCTTAATATAAATAATATTTAATGTTTTAATACTATTTAAAATGTCAACATCTGGTATCAGATCTACAATTAAAAAAAAACAATACATCTGTATTATTAGTAGTAGTATTAGTATTAGTATTATTGCTGCTGCTGTTGTTGTTGTTCCAGATTTCATCTTTGCCGCCAGGCGTGGCATCATGAGGACAGTGTCGTCTGAGGTGGAAACACGAATGCTCTTTGTTCAAGGTTTGCCTGCGATGTTGCTAGACACGTGCTCGCTCTCCTCTTTCTGTTTCTCTCTCTCTCTACCATAAATGTGCAGTGCAGATCCTGCAACGTCTGTCTGATAACTCCCCGCGTCTCTTCTTCTCAGCGCGTCTCAGTGTAACAGCACTCCGTGCGCAACGGTAGTCCAAACAACAACTCAGTGACCCGCTGCAACCAACGGTAAACAGGGTGGGCGGACCCCCAAATTATGTCAGTTTAACTCTTTCAGTTTGGGGAAATATTGGGGCCAGATGTTTCAGTTCCTCTGCTTAAACACTCTCCGCGTATTTTCGGTCATGTTATGACACTCCGCTGATCAAACATCACAACAGAAGCGCTGTTGTTGAGATGCAGAGCGGCAGCTGGATGGTGTTGTTTGCAGGCGCACATGTGGGATCATTCTGGTACGCCTCTCCTCACAACACAACACAATGAACTATGATGTTGTAGCCTAATGTTTACGGCATAAAATGATGTTTTGGATTATTCATTAGAAGTGAGTTGTTGGTTGCTACAAAGGAGTCTAAAATGCAACGAGATGGATGGATGGGTGGAAGGATAGATGGATGGACGGTGACTCTGTCTCAGCGAGGCAGGGTATGGCAAGCTGTTTCAACATTTATTTTATACTAGCAGCTTATCATTTTTAGAAATAAATAAATAGATTATCTAACAACAACAACACTAAAAGTAGTGATTATTTTTTAGTGTTATTATATAAGTTATTACCATTAGAGACCAGTATATTTCTCAGGCTTAAAGGATAAAAGGATATATAAAGTAGGCTAATATAAAAATAACAAACAATTTTCTTAATACAAACTTCATCTTTTTTGCTGCTATTCTTTACTGGTGTTAATATTAATATTTTTTATGAATAATGATGACTCGCTTGCAGGTGATAATTAAATTAGGCTACACCATGCAACCAATCAATAAATCAATCAACCAATCAATAAAAACAACATGTTGTTAAATGTCCCATAAATGTAACTGGATAAGTATTACTACTATTAATACATTAAAATAATAAAACAATAATACTAAAATATCAAAATATGTATAATGCATTTTTTTAATTGAAATTTCATTTTTATTACAAGGTAGAATTAAAACTACAGTAATTTTGAACCAGTATTACTTTTATATAATTTATATAATTAAAAAATATATATAAAATGTATTTAGATTAACTGGATACACATTACTAATAATAAATTAACATAAAAACATAATATTAAAATATGCTTAGTGCATATTGTTTATTTGATTTTTTTTTTTTTTGTTTTTTTTTTTTTTGGTTTTTTTTAGATTTTTTTTAAATAGTAGTAATTCTATAATAATTACATAAAAATATTCAAAATAATAATTCAATTACAATTTTGTTTATTGTTACTTAAAATAGAAATGAATCGGTTTCTATTTAATGTTTGTATACAAAATATGAAATATATTTAAATATAAATTCTATATTTTTAAAAACATTTTAAAAAATGAAATTTATTTATATATATATATATATAGAGAGAGAGAGAGAGAGAGAGAGAGAGAATTTATACAAATATGAAATTGAAAAAGTAATTATAATAATAGTAATATAAAAATGTATTAATTTGATACAAATTTTATTTATTGTTATTTTAACAAAAATAAACCAGCATCTTTAGTAAGGAAAAAAAAATAAACAAACATGCAGCTCAGTCACAGTACCAGTGACATAAAAATAGAGTGATTCTAGGCAATACATGAAGCAGCGGCTTGCCATAGGCGGGGACTGAGCGAACCAGACGGGGTGGAGCATCGCTTCGCCTGGCCCCCTCTCGGCGCAGACATCCTTGTGTCCCGTTCGCCTTGTGCGTTTCGGAACCGGAGAGGGGGCTGGTCTGTGGGAGGGACTAGCGCAAAGGGGGGACTAATACCAGGAGGGGCGGGGTGGCGGCGAGGGTGCTGTTCCTCCAGTCTCTTACCAGTGTCTTTGTCTCACACTCTTTTGTTAGCCATGCCTAGCTTGCTGGTTCTAGCAGGGATCATGGAGAAAAATGGGGGCTACGGCGGGGATTTGGCCGGCTCCGGCTTCGGCAGCGAAGGTCTCCTGGTGCCACCCGAGGAGGAGGAGGACGATTCCCGTGCCCTTAGAGTTGCGCTGGGCCAACTGTCGCTGCTGGGTCTTGGAGAGGGCGAGGACGGGGCTCCTGCGGGTGGAGGTGGTGGTGGTGGAGGAGTTCAAGACAGGAGTAACAATAACCACCACAACCACATCCCAGCCGATTCAGGGATGTTACAAGGGAAGAACAAGTTGTGCGCCCTGTACGAGAGCTCGCCCACCGAAACCAAAGGACGGGGCTGCAACATAACGGAGTGCGTCCCCGTGCCAAGCTCCGAACATGTGGCCGAAATAGTGGGGAGGCAAGGTAAATACAACGATGCGCACTTTCACATGCTTTCCAACTCGTTGTTCTCCAGGGTGCGCGGCTCAAACTAAGTGTGGAGCTGTCTTGACAAAGAAAAAGGGAGTGGTGATGCTTTTAACGTGTCTGTTTTAGCCACAATTCAGCACTCTGTTTCAGCGCGTAGATGGCATGTACATGGGCATTTCCTCTTAGCTTTACGTAAACTTATCAGAGGGTAAGAGAACAAAGGCGTTATTCCACATCCACGCCTTCGATGTCAGCACGCTGCTTTCCCTTTGTCGTCTGAGCGCGCGTAATTCTGCTTTTTGAAACAGAAAATGGAACTCGTGTGCGCTCGCTGGATACAATGTAACAGTCAACGGTCTTTGTTGACTGGATACATTATGTCAGTCGCTCCTTCGCGCGCCTCTGTAGTTTCTGGGGGCTTTCATAAGCAGCACCACGTTGTTTTTGTCAGGCTACCTCAGAGAAAGAGCACTTGTCGGGTAACTTTAGTCCACCGCTGATGTCCGAATGTCTCGTGAGCGTCTAAAAGTGCTGAAATGCTGATAGCGTGGTCAGACAAAGAAGTAAAAGTCCTCGTGTGCGTTGAGGGCAGAGCTATATAAACGTGACTTGGCGGAAAAGTTTTGCATTTTGAATATGTGATGATATTTGGATGCAACTGCGTGTTGTTGGATCACTTTGGTGACCCTGTTGTCTCAATAAGTCACTTTGTAATACATTTCCAGCATCCTGGAAAGCCGTGTTGCATTTGGTCCTGGAGAGACAGACTATAAAGACTGTATTAGAGTCACGCCCCGTCTACCAGTACAACAGCCCTGCACTCAAAGCAGGGTGTCAGGAAGCCTCTGCTGTCCATTCATTAAGAGCATAATATCTCACCCAGATGAAATATGCACTAATAAACGTCTCAGCAAGCGGGTTCCCCGCATATGACGACTTTGTTGAGTTGTACAGTGGCCTGCGTGCTTTCAGAATCCAAATGGGGTTAACTTGAGATGCAGTGAGCGCATGGCTTGGAAATTGCTGATTAAGAGGATTCGAAATGGGGTCTTTACCTCATTAGTCACTGATAGTACGGCCACATCCTGTGACATTCACTTGGCCTTTATTAGGTTAATTTAATTGCATTTTTCTACGAATAGATAGACGCATTTGGCCTCATAATAACAAGCCAGAGTGATGGAGAAAAAAGCAGCACACTTATGTATCCTTGTTATCGCCATTAGTTGGAATTTTGAGCTGTAAGGCTCCAGTGCTTTGTTCACCTGCAGTGGCTGCCATGCCTGTTAGGAGATGTGCTCCTGCAGCGAGAGGGACGATTCAGCGGCGGGAGGGAATCTGTGCTCCCTGCTGTCAGTGCTAGACAGTCCATCCAGGTTATTTTTTTAGCTTCTGCCATACACAATGAGGCATGAAACCAGTGTGCAGAGATCTATCCACTGAACAGGCCCCTGGGCGGAGAAAGCCACCCCACTCTTGATAAGACACCACTGAGGTGCTAATAAATACTCTGGTGCTGAACACGAGGCAGATGCTGTGGAGCACCACACCTTGTCATGAATTCATTTCTAAACAATAACTTTATGGGGGATTCTGCGTGCTTGCTTTGTCCTTGAGTCAACTCCTTCTGCAGAATAGCTGGGAAATTACATCTGAAGCACATTTTAATTTGGGTTTCCGTGTTGAATATCATAGTACCTGTAACTGACAGTTAGCACCTGGCACTGTTGCAGAGGAGGCGTCATTCAGACAACAGTGATTTTTAAACGCTATTGTATTTACAGATTTTTTTCTTTGCATCCTAATAAGATACGTCAACACAGAGTGGAAAATTTTAATGGGATTTATTATGCTAAATACTTCAGATAATTAAAAGGAGACACATTTTTCTATACAATGAATGAAACGACAAAATAATATAGTGTAAAGCAGACAGTGTAATGTATAAAAAAATATTGTTTTAATGGATTTGTACATTTACCACAACAGAGAAGAGTGAACAGTTATTTCCAAATTCACTTTGGGCCTCAAAAACGAGCAGAAGAAATTTCAGTGTGCATTGTTCAATCAATAGTTTTATGAACAAAAATGACAAAGAAAGAAAGAAAGATTAACACATATATTTATTCTGTTTATGAATAAGGTTCAGTGGGTGTAATCAAAAACAACAAATTGCAAAATAATTCACATTTTTATCTTCAAAAATATTTTCATATATTTTGCACAAAATTGCAAGACGATGCTCATTTTATAATCAAAAGTTGTATCATAATATATTTTGAAAAAAAAAATGGTCAGACAATGTTTTTTTTCCCCAAAAAAGTATTATTTAACATCTTTTCTACAACAATAGCAAAATAATGCCCATTTTTATAATCAAAAATGATATTTAGTATATTTTGCACAAAAAAAAAAAAGCAATACAATGCTTATTTTTAATCATCAAAAATTGTATTTTGGTATATTTTGTGTATAGGTTACAATAGAAATGGACCAGACTGAATCTGCTGACTTGTGCAATGAATCGGAAGAATCATGTTAAACTGATGAAACATGGTCAATTTAAACAGATTAAATTGTGTTAAATAGAATAAATAGTACCATACTTTTACTGAAAACTGAAATCACAATCAAATGATTCAAAATGTTTAAATTACATGAACTTTGCGAATGAGTTCTTCTGCTGCAGATTCTGTGCATGGTTGACCTTTTGACCTGGAAACAAACAAGCAAAATAAGTATTATCTGACAAATTTTAGTACTCCTAATACTATAATACTCCTTCTCCACTCAACAGGTTGCAAAATCAAAGCTTTGCGTGCAAAGACAAACACCTACATCAAGACCCCCGTCCGAGGCGAAGAACCAGTCTTCCTCATCACCGGCCGCAAAGAGGACGTGGCCCTGGCCAGACGTGAAATCATTTCTGCTGCGGAGCACTTCTCCATGCTGCGGGCCTCCAGGAACAAGTTGGGCGTCTCTTTCAGCGGCTCGCCTCCTGCAGCGCTACCTGGCCAGACCACCATACAGGTGCGGGTGCCCTACCGCGTCGTGGGTTTGGTGGTCGGACCAAAAGGCACGACTATAAAACGCATCCAGCAGCAAACGTGCACTTACATCGTGACCCCGAGCCGCGACCGTGACCCCGTCTTTGAGATCACCGGCTCCCCTGGGAATGCAGAACGGGCGAGGGAAGAAATCGAGGCACACATCGCCTTCCGCACGGGCGGCCTGCATGACCACAACAATGAGAACGACTGCTTGGGACCTGACAGCGGCAACGGGGGTCTGGAGAGCCGCCTGCAGCAGGTGTGGGGGCTACAGGGGGCCCCACGCAAGCCGCTTGCCAGCAGCTACCGCCAGAATTTCTCAGACGCCATGGTCGGAAGTAGCAGTGGAGGAGGAGGAGGTGGGATTTACAGTAAAGGTGATTTTACCAACCATGGCAGTGGGGACAAGCCATGCTCCTACTTCGGATCCGAGGGCACTCAAAGCTGGGGCGATCCCGACTATCCCAAACAGGTGGCTTACTATGCCCAGCAGCGCTCCAAAAGCTTTGGAGGCCTGCCTCTTCCTCTGACCAGACTGTCGCCGGGACTGCCTGAACCGTGCGGCACCGGAAACTCCAACACCATGGGATCTCCTCACGCCCAGGCGCGCCGCGCCCACAGTGAGCCCACCGCCATCACCGCTGCGTTCACCGGACGTCTCCCCGTGCCGGATTCTCCGCCTGCCGTGGCTCGGGACTGCATGACCTGTTTTGAGAGCAAAGTGACCGCCGCTCTGGTCCCGTGTGGTCATAACCTCTTCTGCATGGAGTGCGCCATCCGAATTTGTGAGCTAAACCATCCGGAGTGTCCTGTCTGCCACACCCTGGTAACACAGGCCATCCGGATATTCTCTTAAAAAGTTGACTTTTTTTTCTTTTCTTTTTTTTTTGTGGTTTGTTTTTACTCTGTAGAATCAGTTCACTTTTAACCTTTTTTTTTAAATTTGGTCAGTATTCACTTTTTTTATTTTTCAGAAAACACAAAACCAAAACAAGCAGATATTTTAAACACACTGCTTGGTTTACTAAAAAAAGAGGAAGAAGTATTTTCAGATTTTTCTTTTATATGTACACATATATACATATATATTTTATAAAAGTTTTTTTAAAAATGGAAAGAACGTAGTTGGTTTGTTTTGCTTTATTTTATTTAATTTTTTACTGGTGCTGTTTTTTTCCACATGCTGTGTGTGGACAGTAACAGAAGAAATAATGTGAACATTTTACACTTTTCCTTTGCTGGGAAGGTATATTATTATATAAAAAAATATCATTATGAGTTTATTTCCTAAGATTGGAGTATAGTTTTACATCCCAGCATCTTCTGCAAATAAACGAGTATTCTTTTTTAAGGCAAACTAGAATCTTAAATCTTTGCACCTTAAAACTGATGTAAAGTGATTGTTGAAAAAACATTACATTTCTAGATGTCTATGCGAAATAGATGGTATAGAAATAGGGGCTGATATATACGACCTGATGGCTTTAAATTCGGATCATGTTCTAAATGACACAATTACCGATGTAGAATCTGCTTTGCAAATCAATATTTGAACGGGTAATTGGTGAGCTAAACAGGGAGTTTCTTTTTTTGTTTTGTTTAGCTTTGTTTCTGCACCAGTGAGCCTATTATGTGATGTATCTAAAACGGTCTTATTAGGTATTCTTATTCTTAATACAGAAAAAAAAAGAAAAAACTATTTGAGCAAACTGATTGGTCAGCTCAAAAAACCTTGGAACACATCCAGCGTTCTGTTTTCAAGAGGACTTTCCCGGGTTCTTTCAGTAACGTTTTTATTCTCTTTACTGCACTCAGTCAGTACGTTTATGATTTTATCTTTTCCACATTATTTAGTAAAACGCTGAATATAAGGCTTAAGATGAAGTACAAAAAAAAAAAGCAGAGGGGGCGGTTGAGGGGAGGGGGTCTGTAATCTGATCCTGAATAGACCAAATAGACAAAAGCAAGCAAGACTCCGAGCTACAGTACAATGTAAATCACCCGTTCCCGAGGTGCTGCATTTGAGTTGCAAAGCGTCCTCTGACTGTCCGTCTGTACTGAGGCAGGTGTTGCATATCGTACTTTAGATTAAGTTTTTTTTATTTTCTGAGGGTCGGGTTTGTCGGGGGATGGGGGGGGGACCCGCTCATTCGCTGTAATGACTACAGAGCTCCTCCCTGTGAGTATATTGTTTTGTCGCAGTGGTGGTACAATCCCCGGAGCGCCCCGACATGGCCTGCCCTAGGAAGAGCTGATAATTAGCCATACATCAGAGTCCAGGTGCAAAGCAACTGCTGTAGGAAGGAGGGGCGGCGTACAGTGGCGTGAATGAGGACGGAGATGCCGTGCAGGGGGCTAAACTAGGTGCAGCTGGGGCCCCTCCTGTTGATCGCTTGCTCGCTCCCGTTCTGGTATTCCCATTGGGGAGAAAGGGGGCCTCTTTTGTCCTGCCGTGGGGTGAAAAAAAAAAAAAAAATCCAAGAGCAGATTTTATTTCAAAGAGAAAAGCTGGTCGTTCTGGGTAGAGAGTGTGACTAGATAGACCCAAAGCATTTTTCTTCTGAGATTTCTCGTTTAATGTGCACAAGAGGCAGGCCGTCGAAGTTTCCATGGAGTCTTCCTTCATGAGCGGGACATCCTGCCGTGACCCCTTCGAGACAGGCCTGCCAGCGAACGGTCACGAGCAGCCAATCGGAGAACAACCTTGAACTCCACAATGAAATCAGACAATTGTAATTGACAAGAAAGCAGGGGGGGGAAACGCCCAATTTGGTGGCCGCTCATGCTGAATCAAATTACACACCCACTGCCTGTCTCATTGCAGGCTAGGGGATTTCGGGATAGGGGATTAGAGTGTTCGGAGGTTGGGAAACTGTCTTTTTTTTCCCCCTTTCGCTAGAAGGCCACTACAAAAGAATGGAGCCACTGAAAATGTACTCAGTTTGAAATGGGTCAGTTTTTCCCCCATCGAGCCTCTCTGCGCCATTGCCACATGTGCGCGGTGTTAGAAGATATGCTAGGGTAAGCTCGTGATTGTATTTAACTTGCTATACCGATTTACCTTTGAGCCATTAGCATCTTAAATATTAGTTCTGAAAAACTTTTGACTGTTACAGCAGATATACTTTGTCGTTTGCCTCATCTGCATTCATGTATTACGACTGCATTAGCGCTTTGTTTTGCTTTTGTTACTATAAGCGTTAGTGTAATAAGGTACTTTGTTTAACTGAAATATATTTCAAGTCCCTTTAAGTAACTCTCAGATTTGAGATAAACTGAAAAGGCTTAACAAATTAAAGCTCTTAAAAGCACCTTATTTTTAAGTAAGCAAACAGCATTTGCAATTGTAAAGCATGTGCATTTCTCGACAGCGAACTCAAATGGCAAATATTCTTGTTATTATTACACTTAGGTTATATTTTGGGTTAGTCAGTTGTATTTGCACGGATAGCGCATTTTGACACGCTATTTAGCAGTTTTTCTAAACGTCGCAGTCTTTAGAAATAGCATCTTAATTTACTTTAAAATGAAGGGACAACAATGCGATGGTATTTTCTTACCTATATTTCTAGTTCTTCAAATCCCCAGCACTGATCAGGGACAGACGCTCGTCCATTGAAGGAATGTATGTTTGTGCATTTCGGTCATTTCTATATAAAACCAAAACCATTTTGAAAAATAGAATCAATTATGCAAACTTTAATAGCTCGAATTTTAGAATCCGATTCAGAACCACAGCTGTCTGTCTATATACCGCATTTTGTTCTCCTGCCTCTTTTAAGGTCACTAGGTCAGCGTATGCAGGAAACAGCAATAACTGTCTTAATACTTAATAAAACAAGTTAATCCTTATCCAAAAATGCACTGTTAGAAAAATGCTTCTAAATGGTTGATAACCCTAAGAATTGTTTAAAGCCATGCACATTGTATTTACCCAATTAAAGCCCTTTTTGAGAACAAAACAAAAGCAGTAACGACTTTCCCAATTAGAAAATACAGCACTTCAAAAGTTTTGTTTCTTAACCAAACATCGCAGCTTCTAATAGAGTGATGATATACTTCAGAGAATGTAGCCTGGATCAATAGAGAAGGTGCTGTGCAAGTATTCAGAGCGAGATATTATTCAATGCAGGCTTTGAAAGGGAGACATTTTAACTGTTAAAGACTTTATACAGCCAGTCACAGCAAAACCTTTTTTGAGTATTATTTATTTGATAGGAATAAGACTATATTTATTGACATTTAGGGAGATATATAATAAAGACTGACTACCATAGGCATATCATTAAATATATTTCACTATATAAACAATTCTGAAAATATTGTAATAGTCTCTAATAGCCTACTTGCTAGTTTGTAATATTGCGTAAGGCGTCATCCCGATAGAAATTAAATAAAGCGTGATGTTACTGATGCCCCAAAATCTGAAAGCTCTTCAGAAAATACATAACCAAAAATTAGGGTTATCACAATCAACAGGGGAAATAATTCATATAGTTTAGTTTGTACAGCATTTGCTTTGCCTATACTGATGCATACCGTATCTACACACCCTACTGACAGGATTTACTGCATGTAAGAGCAGCATATTTACAAATGCATATCAGAACGGTCTAATCATCATTCAATTCATTTCAACTGGCAAGTTCCTTTATAATTTCAGAATGACGAGGGCACTATTATTATGCCTAATCCAAAATAATAGCTGCCCATGCAAAAAGCCATTCTGATCGAGAAGGGGGAGTGGTCACAACGTACTACAGATTCACAATGAAAAGTGGTCCGGTTTGGAGTCTGACAGGTTTAACAAGAATGTGTTGTCTAACGTGAAGCTTAATATTAAGAACCACTGTGAATTGTTTCCGTTTCTGCTTCTTTCTTTTTTTTTCCAGTAATTATGTGGTGTTGTTAAATAGTTGCAGTTCAACAGATTCTCTTGCTTCTTTTTGGTTGTGCATGCTGGGAAATTATTTTACAGAGCATTATTAACCTTTGAACAGCCTGTGTAGATAAAATATAACAGAGCCACTTGTACTACAGAGATTTTTAGTGAGGACTACAGCTGGTGTTTAATGTAATGCTGTACAATGACACTAGTTTATTTTTCCAAACATATTTCTCTTACCCAACATAAAGTATCTAATGCACAAATACCAGATAAATGCTCATATGTTTACACACCCCAAGCAGAGTCTGTTTAGAAGGTGCTTAGCATTTTAAAAAAAAAAAGTATTTTTATTTTTAGTACTACCCTGAAGATGCCATATACGATATAATTTACACAAATAATTTATTCCGTTCAGAAGTTCGCATACCTTTAGTTCGTAACACTGTTTTCTCCTCAAGTGTCAATGATTGTTTGCAGCCTTTTGTGAAAGCTGCATGAGTCCCTCGATTGTCCCGAGTGTCAGAGCTGGAGATCAACATCGTATAGCCGCTGTGGGGAAGAACTCAAATGTGCAGAGCATGCTGGGAAACCAAAGAACTTAGAGGACGTTTGTCAAGAACAGTGGGCTGCTTCAGCACACAGGACAAACCAGAGACTCAAAACTATCACATAAGATACAAACAGTCATTGACGCTCGAGGAGGAAAACACATGAATTTAAACAAGGTCATGTGAACAATTTTGTCTTGTGGAATATTAAGGCGAGCCACTCCAGATGAATAGGGTAAAAAAAAAAAAAAAATTAACTAATATATTTAATAGATTAACTAATATATTTCTCCAGTTGACTGATTAGATTTTTTTTTATTTCAAGTTTTCTGAAATGTTGTTGAAATATGCAAATGAGGCATTATCCTATTAAATATACACAAATTTGCATACATTTCCACAACAGAAATCTAAACACTGGATAGAGCCAGATTTAAAATTCTTGTTTTATATTAGAGTTAAAAGATTTTACAGGGGGTGTGTTTTTTTTTTGTTTTTTCTTCAATCTGCAAGTCAGAAAAAAACTGTTAATATTCACCATGTTTTTAGGAAAAAAAAACTGTTATAGAACAAGGTGAATGATATATTAGCAAACCCATCTGTAAAACAGATGGATAGGAATAAACCTGAAAGGTAAAGGAGAAAAAAACTCATTTTGAGAAAACAGCCTTTAAAGATATTAAACTGAAATCTACAGATGCAAATAGATAAAGTGCAATACAATAAATACTTAAATGTGTATTTTGCACGTTTTCTTTCCATTAGTCTGAAACTACGCATTACATAAGGCCTAAAATCTCAAAATTGACCAGTGCATGAAAAAAAAAACCCAAAAAAAAAACAAAAAAACAGTGTTTTCATCTGAAGTGTCTCGCCTCGTTTAAAAAAAACTGCGTAAGGGATGTACTAAAAATAAAATAAAATGCAATTTAAAACTTGCAAACTTTTGAGATGAACTGTACCTTGCATTCCCATAATGCATATATTTGCATTTTTAGTCTTGTTGATATTTTCGAGTTTTTTTATGCGCCCGGGTTTGGCGAACAGTATATACCCTTATATGTTCTGACATAGCAGAAAGCGAAGCTGCACGTATTTATCTATAACCGCTGCAGCGTCCATTCCATAGAATCACCAGAGAACATATACGTGATGCACTTAAGCAATTATAATGCCTTTCAGTATAGTACAAAGGGCAAATAATGTATTTGAATGTAAAAATGGCCACCCAACCAATGTGTGATTTTGCCTTTTGTTTCTTTATCAAAAGTGAGCTTTAAGTTGAATTTCATGGCTAGAGAAATACCACCATATCTGTTTAGGTTCTTCCTCACAGCATTTATACAAAGCAACTTAAAAGGGAACTTAAAATGTCTTATAGCTGTTTCGTAAGATTCTATTTTGCTAACATGCATTATTATTTCATAGAGGAAGAGGTCAGTATCTGGATGTTATTTATGAATATCTTTAATGAAGCAAACATATTTATAAGTAACTTCAAGACGTTTTGTTTTTTAATTAATAAATTAAAAAGTTAATATATTTCTAAAATGCATGAAGTTGATTTCTACTAAAATGATTAAAACTATAGAATTTTTATTTATGAAAGTTAGAAAAATCCACACTTCTGACAGCATAAAAAAAAAAACAAGTGGGGTGGGGTTTCAAAGGCTTATATTTTAAAACGTCAGATACGTAACGTGTGCATTAACAATGGGATAACGGCAGAAATATTTTATAGCATTCGGGGGTATTTTAGTCACTTCAACTTTGTGCCTCAATACCGCGTTTTTGCATACTAGAAGCACTCAGAAGTGTTGTGTACTCGTCCTTTAACACCTCATAGCTGAGTGAATAAAGGGTCCCTTCCTTTTTTTATATATTAAATTGCTTTGGTTTTAAATGCAATTGTTATGAAGCGATAACAGGCTGAAGTATAACAGGGTGAAACTGAAAAACGATTGTGCATAGTACATGCATACAGTAGTAATAATTCAAGCAAAAATCAACTACATGTAACGTCGTTCAGATTTCCAATTGTTTAAAAATATGCATGACAAAACGTTAAAAAAAAAACAAAAAAAACCACGCTTTTTACCACAAATCAGATGTTCCGTTATCATATTTGTTTACAGATGTGTGAACAGAATGCAGATTTCGAGCACATTCACAGTAATACCGTTATTTGCATGTAACTTCTATCAACCTGTTTTGTCACATACAAAATGAGGCTTATGTACAAACTGCACTCGAAGGGCTGATGACTGCGTTTCATTATTACCGAGAGTGTCTCAAACATGTCAAAGCGGTGAACTATTGTTTACAAGATTACACGCGGAAGCATAGTCTCAGTACTTCATGGTGAACATGCATCTCGACTTTGTTTTGGCTCTGTGGTGGCAATGATAGTTGTGTAGTGGTTTCAATTTCAGTCAGACAGGAACATGGGGTGGGGGGGTTTAGGACGGTCACTGACGTGACCTCGCTTGGGATGAGTTACTCCGGTCCGACAGTCTGTATTTGGTAGCTTCCAGCACAGTAGAAGTGTTTCATACAGCTCTCATAGTGGTCTTAGTGCATTAGTTTGGTCAAGCATCTCCTGGTACTAGTGTTCAATTTATTGTTGATAAACGAGGGGTTTGCCATATCATAGACGAGGCTAGCCGATACTCCACGAGTCGTTTTGATTTCATAATTCAGTATCGTGTCTACACGGGGCACGCAAACTGCAGGTTTTTTCCTTAGAACATGTTCTTTGTGACTTTCATTTTTGATATTTGATCAATGTATCTATGCCATACTAGTTTTGATTTTTTGGTTATTTTCAAGAAATTGTATTGTAAATGTTTCTAATAAAACAAACTGAATAATCGGTCTCCGCTACCCTGAATTCTGTTGCTCGCACACATGATGATTTGAAACAAAACTGATTTTATTTATATATGTTATTAAAATACACAGCAAATTCACACAAGTTAACAAAAAAAAAATGATAAAAATCACCAAAAAGTTTAAAAACAAAAGCGTTCACAGGTTCCCACGGTCACGGAATTTTAAAATCGCCTGGAAAAGTCATGGAAATTAATAACATTTCAAAAAGCTCATAAATATTTCATCAACTAGAAATTGCTCTTTGTGAGTGCAATCGCTATACGATGAATTTTCCTTATCCGGTATTCAGGAACGACTGGAAAGGTCATGCGGAAGTCACTGGTCAAAAGATGTGGGAACCCTGTAAAATACACAAGTGTCTACGTAAAACCTATTCACCCAAGTTTAAAAAAACCAACAGCTGATAACCATTCATGATCACTGAAAACGTATAAACGTATTTGCAGTATTCAGAGTCTTTGTTCAGGAGACCCACTGGGAAAAGAACAGGCACGATGACAGAATCTTCCCAAAGCAGTAATTATCAACGACTCCAGCTAAACGGCTGATATTCAGCATAACAGATTGATGGCATTAGCATAAATCTAACAGGCAAGGCATTTAGGGATGCACCTTGTGTCTTTAAACAAATGACAAGACATAAAGCTGAAAACATGACCCCAGCTGTCCCATCCTGAGGCGAGGAGGATCTGAACGCCACGGAACACATATGCAAAGATGAAACCGCACCAAAAGCCATAGAAGACAGAAAAGCCAGGACAGAGAGTGAGATCTCGAGAGACCTGCTGCTCTTCGGGTTACATGTAGCAGATAACAAGGGTGGCCAGCGAGGAATTCACTTCCAGTAAGAAAACCTCAGCAGCACATCACAAGCCATCAGTTCCCCTGCCTTGCAATATAATATGGTCAATGCACCCAATCATAGAAGCTCCTCTTAGAGAACTGTATCCCACCTGCCGCTCAGTTTAAAAGCAGGAAAAAAAGCTATTAGTCTAAGACAACACCCAGAAACCAGCTAAAGCAAAACTAATCATGCAAATTTCCATCATAATAAAGTCATAAAGCACAAAAAAAACATCTGACCCGCATCTGTACTCCAAGTAGGGATGGGAATCGTAGGGATTTAAAGAAATAGTTCACACAAAATCAAACATTGTCCTAATTTGAGTAAATTATATGACAATATGATTGGATGAACAATTTCTTTATGATTCCGTCATCTTAATTCATTTTTAGTAATTTAAAGTAAAAATGAAAGAATGGAGAATGTTTGAAACATGGAACAAATCATAAATTAATATAATAATAATGATAAATTATCATATAATTTTAAAGGGAGAAAAAGCACCACACAAGTGACAAGTATACCACAAATGGTGTGTTTTAAATGTTTGGAAACAAAAAAAATTAATATGCCTGAAAGTTCAATGCTGATTTTAATGCACAGCTGAAAATAAATAAGTTGCATCATCATGACAACAAAAACTTTAAAGTGGTTCTATTTTGCATATTATATTATGCATAAAATAGCAGAGATTTAGAATGCATAAGTTCAAGAACCGTTAACCGAATCAAGTGTCATAAAAATAATCAGATAATTTAAGAACTAGTCAACGATTCCCAACCCTAAATCTGAATATACTATACTCTTATTAAACACTACAGCATGTACAGCCATTAACTTAACCTATTAACATTACTCTGATCCACAGAAAACACTCCCAGCGCTTGTACAAATGAGTGCCATGACTGGAAGGAGAAACCCTTGAGAAATTCCGATCAATAATCTAGTGATGGATAAAAGCATGACAAAAAAGAAAGCAAAAAAAAAAAAAAAAAAAAACACAGAATAACAAGATCATATTTGCATTCAATAAACACAAAAGATGTCGCTACAGTGTATGAATTGAGCGAACAAGCGGCTATGATGACCACAGTTTGAATTTCTCAGGTCTTGAGATGCATGGAAAAGATGTCAGACTACTTCTGCGCTGGCACACTAAAGGAAAAAAAATATATGATTCACAAATGAATCCCAGTTGTGATTAGAAACCATTCAAGAGATATTTAAAAGAAGCATTACGCATTCAAAGCACTTTTTCTTGTTCTTCAGCCCATTGTTCGTAAGCAGACTGTCTGTGGCAAAAAGTGCAGGAATAAAATAAAAAAAAAAAAGCAGCCACGTCTGAGCGTCCCAGCTAACTGCTCATTTCTAATTAGTCTGAAACAAGAAGCATGGCCTTTCAGTTCTGAGAAAATCCTTGATCCATTCAATTTCAACATCTCTTGTTCTCCAATTTTGAAGATTATTACTCACTTATTCTGGGCATAACTAAGCAAGTCCGTTACATATGTTAAGCACATCACGTGCAGGGAATACAACGGTCATGGTCAACCTTGCAGCCCAGCCCAACAAAGTTGCCGATTTTCCCCGGATCCCATGGTGGCGCTGCGGCAGCTCAGTTATTCTGACAGCAGGCGCCCTGCTTGCCCGAATTCTGTGTGGGCTGCACGGTAATGGGAACCACTTTGGAGCTGGGGGAGAAGCCATCATCACCACGCCCTGACATCTGCCTCTGGGACACGATACGGTAGATTTCTGTGTGAGAGAGAGGCAGGATTCAGAGAACGACATGATGGAGGGTTGCCTGATAAACTTGACCTTTCAGGTGTGTTACTGACAGTGCAACAACTTCAGCTACGGTTCATTATGATGCATAGAAATGAACAGTGTAACATGGTGTGGCTAAAGAGAGGTATTTCCCAGGCCAAACAAAAAAAGAAAAACTCTATTAAAAGCAAACCACTATTTCTGCGTGGCAAACTTTCGAAATTTGACCTCAAAACACAGTTTCATTCATTCACAGGAAAAACAGAGGATATCTGTGGCGTGGAGTTTGATGCCATCTAGAGGTTATACTCAATAACATACAAAAATACCCTGGAATCTCACAAAAACTGTCAAGAAATGTCTAATGTAAAATAGATATATTTTTTCCTTGGAAAGAAAAGAAAAAAGAAAAGAAAAGAAAAGAAAAGGATTATCCTGTTTTTTTAGGTCACTTTTAATTAAGCAGATTCTCCCAACCCCAAACTCTCATCACTGTAATCTGACAAAATAATTATATTATTTAAATGATTTTTAAATTAATTGCATTTTTATGCTTTATTTTTTGGGGGTGATTTTTTTTTACTGTATTACAACAAGTGAGAATTGGCTTTTTCACATTACTGTTTTTTAAAATATTTAAAAGAATAGGTCAAACAAACAAAAAAAATTGTGTCATAATTTGCATGATTTGAGTAAATTACATGACAATTCTGGATTTCTGGATGAACTTTCTTTATGATTCTGGTTCCCTTAATTTTTTATTAGTAATTTCAAGGATAAAAAACTATATTCTGTTCTTTACCCTTACAAGTCTGTTCTGTAATAAATAATAAATTAATAATATATAACAAAAACAACAACAAATAATTTTGATTAGATTTTGGAAAGCAACAAATTTCAATCACTTATACCACACATGGTACATTTTAACTTTGTAACAGTGAGAAACAAAACATGTGCCTGAGCCTTTTTTTTTTTTTTTTTTTGGCTGATGCATATATTGTACATTTTATGCATATTTTATTTTGCATAAAATAGCATAAATTTAGAATGCATAAGTTGAGCAGAACTGAATGTCAGAAACGTCCAGTTAATTAAAAAACAACTAGATCACATTTCTCTCTAAAATTAAAAATTCACAATGTTTGAAAATGTTTTTCCTAAATTAAAATACTAAATTATGCATAAACACTTTGCTATTTAAATACTATTCTTGTCATTACAGTAATGAGAATGAGAATGTTCTTAATAAAAACGAGTGGTACATGTTCTTCACAGTCTTCACGAGATTCATCTCCAAAAGCTTTGTGATATTCACCCTTCTAAATAATTTGCTCAGGACTGACCTGTAAGAATGGTCTGAAAGGCTAGTTCAACATTAGAGGAGTCCAGCGCTGAGGTCTCCAGGAAAGAAAGTCCATGCTTCTCTGTAAAACACACAAAAATATAAAAGGCTTTTTAAATAAAAATAGCTTCCCAAATACATTATCATAAACAAAACACAGACCATCTAGCAAACACTATTTCTGAGATAAACAAGTAGTATGCACTATAAACAAAAATCATTACTGCATTCAGTACTCAAGAGATAACTAAGAAAAAAAGTTAACAGCAGGTATCGCAAACCACAGAGCACAGCACCAGAAACACCAAAGTCATGGTGTATTAAAGGCAAAGTATATCTTGAATGCACTGTAATTCACTTAGGAATAAAATATTTGCCAAATGTAAAGTAAATACAACAGCATCATGGTATGAAGCTACATTTGCCAATTACTACCCTAACACAGAGACTTTGTTAAATGGAATACATTACACATAAATGAATAATGCTAAATCAACACTGCCTAAAAATAGTTGCCACATCATTTTAATAACAGTACTGCTTTAAAAGGTTACAATGTAGCGTTCAACTTCTCAGAGCCCAGAGAAATGAACATACAAATTGATTCATTCCTGACCATGTGACTAAAAATCGGAGACATTCAAACTGACCAATCAGCAACAAGACCTGTAATGTAAACACCTCAGCCAACAGACCTTGAACACTTCCAGCACCTGTGACCTTTAAAGGTATTCCAAATGACCTTTGGTGGTTTAACAATTATTTCGTTAACTCTCAACCTTACAAGCTGTCTTCACAAAAGCGGTGTATTAGGTCTTATTTTTACAGTGAAATATTTAGTTAAATACAATTCATTACAATATTCTCCTTTATACTCCTTTATATAAATCTGGGTAAATTATACGAACAAGTCTAGTGTTTTCAGGTGTCATTCTATACATTTGATTTGACATTATTTATAGAAATTCTCGAATAATTACAGTTCAAATTAGCTAATAAAGTCCTCACAACACTAACCTGCAAATGCTTTGGCTTCATCCATAGGAACGGCCCTCAGATGGCGCAGGTCACTTTTGTTCCCTACTAACATGATGACAATATTGCTGTCAGCATGATCCTGCAGCTCTTTCAGCCAGCGCTCGGCGTTCTCATAGGTCAGATGCTTGGCAATGTCATACACCAGCAGGGCTCCTACGGCACCTCTGTAATACCTGTGAACACACACACAGACTTTTGAAAGATGCATTCATTATTCAGAAACTAAAAGACACACAAATAACACATTTATTCCACAATCTAAGGTGCCTAATAATAGTGTGATTACCAAGGAGTATTTGGCTGGTCATGTGAAATAAAACTACTGTTATTAAAGTCGTTATCTTATCTGAGCGTACATCATTAGGGGCCAAACGGTGTTGTTTTTTTATTATTCAAATACTTCCCACTTCCCACAGGAGTCTACATCCACCCATTGTACTATACAGTAAAAATTGTGCCAGAAATCTGGCACAATTATCCACCTTACATTTTTAACATAAGGGCAGGCACAGCCATTTTTAACTTGAATGTGCGAGGTTTCCGGTGTCAGTATCGTCCAGTAATTGTAACTATGCAAAACCAATCTATATTATTTTAAATTTATTATCATAATTATAAAAGTAAATGGTTTTAAAATGCACTGCACTTTGTTATTCTTCTAGGTACTTCACACATTTATTTACATGCATGTATTTATATACTGTTATTATTATTTTAATAAAATACAATATTTAAAACTTTTTACACATATCAAGTCAGGGACAGAGAGTGCAAGCATGTGCATCTAACATAATTCTGTATTTTTAGCTAAGAAGAAAGAATATTTCTATTCTGGTTAATGAACAGTACTTTTTGTTAACTGATTATCATATGTCTTAGAAGAAATAAAAAAAAAAAAAACTTACTATTTTGGCTTTGTTTAAAGTATTGTACTGTAAGATCAATATCGTCTATCAAGTCATGACAAAAGTGTATTTTTTACATGCCTAATATATCTGTGTTTTTAACTGACAGGCCTAGAAACTAAATTTAGTTTAAAATGAGAATTAATTTAAAATGATTCTGATTGTTTTTTTTTCCAAGCACATTTTAAAAATTTCATACCACATCAATCTTAATAATTGTACCTCTTAATAATTGTAAAACCTGTTTAATAATTATGCATATCTGAATATAAGCCTTTTTTTATTTCCAGTTCTTGTTAACAACTACAGTATAAATGACTATATACAAAACTGAAAGTAGTTACGATTGACTGACTGACTGATTGATTTGAAATTGGTGAAATGTGCTTGGAAAAACAATACAATAAGAGTATTGATTTGCCTATAATAATTATGCATGCACTGTAGTTTTTACATTTACATTTAACAGATATATAGATATATATATATAAGGTAGACACACATACATACATATTTATTATATTATATTTATTTTATTAATTTAATTACATTTAATTTTTATTTTATAATTATATTTATTAATTACATTTTTTTAAAAATTGGTGCACAAAACAATTGGACTTCTTAAATTAGTTGATGTCTTATTAGAGTCTTTGAAGACACATACGCTGATGTGATGGCCCTGTATCTCTCCTGTCCAGCCGTATCCCAGATCTGGGCCTTGACGGTCTTGCCCTCCACACGGATGCTGCGTGTGGCAAACTCCACCCCGATGGTGCTCTTGCTCTCCAGGTTGAACTCATTGCGGGTGAAGCGAGAGAGCAGGTTACTCTTGCCCACACCCGAGTCGCCGATCAGAACCACTGCGGATGAAGAGGACACGGGTGCGTGAGATCAACCGGCTCTACTTTATGGTGCTTTTAAACGCTATTGTGTTTGCTAATGTCCCTGGAGACACACATGACACTGTGAGAGCGCTTTCAAGCAGATTCCATTTGGAACCGGCCTCCCTTCACCGCACAACAGCAATTAGATTTGAATATTTCACACACAAAGGGTGTGTTTCCACAAAGCTTTTGACAATGAATAAAAAGGGCACGACTAAAGAGCAACTCCCTTTTTCACCCACACAGGTAGACTTACGAAATACTGGGAACGTCTGTGTCTCCTGCTGACAGAGTCAAAAATGGAACAGATATTACAGAGAAATTATATTTACAGTTACACTACCATTCAAGTAGTTTAGGGTCAGTAAGACTTTCATAAGAAATTAATACTTTTATTCAGCAAGGATGCATGAAATTGATTAAAATGACAGTAAAGACATTTCAAATAATGCTGTTCATTTGAACTTTCTATTCATAAGGATCCTGAAAAAATGTATCACATTCTTCACCAAAAATATTAATCAGCAAAACCTTTTAATATTGCTAATAATAATAATAAAAGTTTTTTGAGCAGCAAATCAGGATATTAGAATGATTTCTGAAGAATCGTGTCATATTAAAGACTGAAGTAATGGCTGCTGAAAATTCAGTTTTGCATCATAGGAATAAATTACATTTAAAATATTATATTCAAAAAGAAAGTTATTTTAAAATTGTAATATTTCACAATATTACTGTTTTTACTGAAGAACAGAAGAGACTTAAAAATCTTACAGTAGTGTGTGAATTGTTTTTAATCTTTTTTTTTATGAAATCAGTGCAGCCTAGGTGGGCATACTGTACAAGATAAGAGGAACAGTTTTATGCAAAATACTAAAAGATGCTTCAAGGGCATCAAATCTCATTTATTTATTTATTTTTTTAATGTGAACGTGAATAAGATTTCAAAGCTTTTGTGGAGGGAAAAATTATTACCGGTAGTTAATGACTTAAATTCCAGTCTATTCATCACACAAAGATGTTGTGTGACTTCAGAAGAACACTTGGAACACAACATGAAGGTGATTAAACAATTACAATTAAAATTTTTACTAAACCTGAAATAAATTGGGTTAATGTTGCCAACTCGTCAACATGAAAGAATGAAATCTATAACAGATGCCTCAGCTACAATTATCCAAGTCACACAGGAATGCACTTTGACAAAGACGTCTGCTGGTTTTAAAGCTGGTGGACAGACATGTTTAAAGAGCAGAGCGGTGATTGAACAGCACCGATTGATTCATGGTCAAACGGCGAAAGGTCCACGGACAGCTCAAACACATGGAGGTCAAAGGGCAGAACTTTGATGGAAGTGTCAAATTCATGGACATAACCACCGCAGACATCAAACAGGTCAGATTAGTAAAAATAATATCATTAGTATTGGCTTTAGTAGTCAATTACTAAAGGAAATTCTCAAACTTTTACATTTGATCTCCTTCAATCTTGTATAATTGGTTATATATCAAAACAGAACAAATGAATGAAGACTTGATTCATTAGATCAAAGGAGAGTTTTTAAAACCTCCTGAATGCAAACCCATCCTGAGAAAGACCTGATTTATACAGGTCTTACCGGTTTAACTGTGCTTATATTGCCGACACTATAGAAGGAAAACTAAATCAGTCTCCACACAAAAGACTTTTTTTCCATTTTCCATGTGACAAGTGCATTAAATGTCCAAATTGTTCGTTTCCACATCATAAGTTCAAATGTATGATCTATACGAGAATTATAAAATAAAACAAGACACATTAGGAGAGGCCAGTCATGTTGTGCATTATATAATTAATCAAAAAATGGCACTTATAAATTATTAAAATGTACAATTTCTCTGTTTTCTGCCCTGCTTATGCATTCGCCCTGCTGGAAGATCCATATTAAGACGGTAGCTGTGTTTTGGAGCATGACACCAGCTTCTGTCTGACCTAAGATGATCATCAGCTGCTTGACCCAAAAACCAGCTTCTCCGGCCTCGGACGGTGTGAACAGCTGGTTTTTGCTGGTCTAGCAGCGACTGACCAACTTGGACATGCTTGAAACAGTTGCAAATCCCGGCTTGGATATGCTAATCTGTGTTTTTGGACAGAAAAAGAAAGCATCCTATGTGCCAAAGGAGACGAGCAGCAGATGAAGACGACATGCAGGAGCTGAAAGAGCAGTAAGTAACTTAACGTGGTGCTCACCTTTAAAGAGATAGTCATACTCGTCCTCTCTACCCGTCATGGCTTTAATCTTCTTACCGGATTAATAACAAGTCCGTGTTTTCAGATATAAAGACGTTATGCTCTTCTGGAGAACCACGAGGTGCTGTTATATTTACTACGAAGTCACAGAAACTTTGTTTATGAGACGCATCAGTTGATCACGAGCGCTTCATGCGTTGAAGACTCTCAGAATCCAAAAATAAAAATATACAATATATTTCCTTCTGTCGACGGGTATAGATAAAGTAATCGTTAAGGAAAAAACAGGTCTCGAATTAACCAAAATTATAGCTAATCAACTCTGAAACGATGTTGCTGGGCTACGTCAACCAAGTTTCGCCCTGCTGTCTCATCTTAAGACAAACACTTGCGTCATCTGCTGAGATGTAGCCCCGCCTTTCCGATGATCTTATTGGCCAACTGTCCTGTCTATCACACGCGTCAACCTCTGTAACCCAATGAAGTGTTTGACGGGGCTTCCGTACAGGTGTGTAGTCACAGGTGTGTATTTGTAGTTGTCAGGCAATATATATAAGAATAAAAATATAAGCTATAATAAAAAGCGTGGTAGCTGGTTAATACTTTAAAAAAATAGCGTAAAGGAAAGCACGGGGTCACAGGTGTGTTTCAGGTGAGCTCTTCCACATTCCACAGCGTGACTTCACTCATGCTTTACAGAGGATGATGGGACCTGAAAATGCCACGTAGGAGGCAATGAGGAGGCAGGGCTGTGCACCATTCAGTGACTGAACTGAAAATGCCTTTACATTCCATTTTAATTGCTGAACTTAAAATTAAATTGCATAGATTTATCATTTAAAATTTTATGGGTCTGAATTACCCATATTAGATAATTAGTAATCAATGTTTGAAAATGAAATATCTCTTCAATATAAATTTAATTTAATATACAGGTGCATCTCAATAAATTAGAATGTCGTGAAAAAGTTCATTTATTTCAGTAATTCAACTCAAATTGTGAAACTCGTGTATTAAATAAATTCAGTGCACACAGACTTAAGTAGTTTAAGTCTTTGGTTCTTTTAATTGTGATGATTTTGGCTCACATTTAACAAAAACCCACCAATTCACTATCTCAACAAATTAAAATACTTCATAAGACCAATAAAAAACATTTTTAGTGAATTGTTGGCCTTCTGGAAAGTATGTTCATTTACTGTATATGTACTCAATACTTGGTAGGGGCTCCTTTTGCTTTAATTACTGCCTCAATTCGGCGTGGCATGGAGGTGATCAGTTTGTGGCACTGCTGAGGTGGTATGGAAGCCCAGGTTTCTTTGACAGTGGCCTTCAGCTCATCTGCATTTTTTTGGTCTCTTGTTTCTCATTTTCCTCTTGATAATACCCCATAGATTCTCTATGGGGTTCAGGTCTGGTGAGTTTGCTTGCCAGTCAAGCACACCAACAACATGGTCATTTAACCAACTTTTGGTGCTTTTGGCAGTGTGGGCAGGTGCCAAATCCTGCTGGAAAATGAAATCAGCATCTTTAAAAAGCTGGTCAGCAGAAGGAAGCATGAAGTGCTCCAAAATTTCTTGGTAAACGGGTGCAGTGACTTTGGTTTTCAAAAAAACACAATGGACCAACACCAGCAGATGACATTGTACCCCAAATCATCACAGACTGTGGAAACTTAACACTGGACTTCAAGCAACTTGGGCTATGAGCTTCTCCACCCTTCCTCCAGACTCTAGGACCTTGGTTTCCAAATGAAATACAAAACTTGCTCTCATCTGAAAAGAGGACTTTGGACCACTGGGCAACAGTCCAGTTCTTCTTCTCCTTAGCCCAGGTAAGACGCCTCTGACGTTGTCTGTGGTTCAGGAGTGGCTTAACAAGAGGAATACGACAACTGTAGCCAAATTCCTTGACACGTCTGTGTGTGGTGGCTCTTGATGCCTTGACCCCAGCCTCAGTCCATTCCTTGTGAAGTTCACCCAAATTCTTGAATTGATTTTGCTTGACAATCCTCATAAGGCTGCGGTTCTCTCGGTTGGTTGTGCATCTTTTTCTTCCACACTTTTTCCTTCCACTCAACTTTCTGTTAACATGCTTGGATACAGCACTCTGTGAACAGCCAGCTTCTTTGGCAATGAATGTTTGTGGCTTACCCTCCTTGTGAAGGGTGTCAATGATTGTCTTCTGGACAACTGTCAGATCAGCAGTCTTCCCCATGATTGTGTAGCCTAGTGAACCAAACTGAGAGACCATTTTGAAGGCTCAGGAAACCTTTGCAGGTGTTTTGAGTTGATTAGCTGATTGGCATGTCACCATATTCTAATTTGTTGAGATAGTGAATTGGTGGGTTTTTGTTAAATGTGAGCCAAAATCATCACAATTAAAAGAACCAAAGACTTAAACTACTTCAGTCTGTGTGCATTGAATGTATTTAATACACGAGTTTCACAATATGAGTTGAATTACTGAAATAAATGAACTTTTCCACGACATTCTAATTTCTTGAGATGCACCTGTATATTCTTTCAAAAACATTTTAAAAATCTTTAAAAATAAGAACTTTTGATTAGTAGTACATAAAAGAAGTCTCTTATGCTCACCAAGGCTGCATTTATTTGATTAAAATTACCATAAAAATAGTAATAGAAATAGAAATAATATTTCACAATATTACTATTTTTATGGTAATTTTAATAAAATAAATGCAGCCTTCGCGAGCATAAGAGACTTCTTTTAAAGTTCTAATTAAGAATTTAATTAATATAAATAATCATAATTAATCCAACAATTATGATTGCAAAGACCCAGTTCCAATTCAAACTGGTCAAATCAATTAATATTCAAAGAAATAAATTGAAAGCTTATCCTTGAATTCATATTTATTTTTCTGTTTATATTGAATAATGATGATTCATAAATGTCCATAAATGTTTTGTTGTTGTTGTTAAATTGCAAACTGCACTTGAGACTCATTGTGAAAAAACAATTCAGACATTTTCATACATATTTCTGCTTTAATTCTTATTGGAAAATGACTTGCTGTAAATATTTTCTTGATGTCGTGTTAACAGCAGCAACTGATAATACCTGCGGCATCAGCATTCATTTATGAAGATACAAATCAACACTTTGCTTATAAATGCTTTATATATATAGATTTTAATAGCACAAAATATTAAATTAGTGCTGATTAGTCTTAAATAATAAAAAATAATTTTCTTAACCATATGTGTTTTTTTTTCCAGTTATTTTCATTAGGTGTGTTGAATAAATCAAATTAAAACCAAACAGTGAAGATGAACATGCAAATCGAAAAATATGTTCTTTCCTCCATCTTACGTTAATTAAAGTGATAAAGTTAATTCTCCAGCATCTGTTGATCTTAATAACTTGAGTAAGATGAATAGCTTGTTGTATTCCTCATTTGTAAGTCTCTTTGGATTAAAAAAAAAGTTTGTTAAATGAATAAATGTAAGTTAAAAAAAAGTTTGGCATGACATTTCATAAATAATACAAAGAAAAATTTCCTACTGAGAGGGAACATTTAGGGAAAACACATTAAAATGAATTAAAATTGATATTAATCCTTGTCAAACCTGACAAACATTAAAATGTATTTTACTTGTTACATAATATTTAACAATACAAATATGGCTATGTCAGTCAATGAAATGGATTTCCTTTTGTTTGTTTTTTTGTCATACTCGTTCTTTCGTAATGATAGCTCTACTGTACAAGCTGAATTCACAACTCCTTTAGGCCCCTTGTGAAGTCCTGGAATGTTCTTTCACAGGTTCTTACAGCAGGCCTTCTTTTCCTCCTGTGCGTCATCTGCTCCAGCTTTAGGCTGAGATAATGTCACAGCATTGATAGAGCCTCGGGTCACTTCTTTGCTGCTCACCTTTTTATGGATTTCTGAAAGAAAGAGATCAAATAATGACAGTGTGATTATGATAACGAAGTGCTTACACTATTTCAAGCCTGACTGAAGAGGAGAAACCCAGAGGGCAAGGAACACATGTAAAGTACATGTAAATACGGTATGATGTGTTCAGAATAAACAGTAGCTACCTGTAAGCACAGTGTTGAACGCTGCCTCAACGTTTACTGACTCCAAAGCAGAGGTTTCCATGAACAGAAGACCATTCTTTTCTATAAAAAAGAATGATAATATATGAATATCAAGATTAACTTTGTTTGATTTTGCTAAATGATATATAATATTTGCACGCTAAGAGAAGTCTAAAAATACTGCCCAATGTACTATGAAACTATGAAAATATATTAGCCCATCATTTGAATTATGTTTTGCACTGTGCAATGTTTGAGGGTTTAAGGAAATGTCTGTAAATTTAACAGAAAATGTAATTTTATGCAAGGATGTTATCCATCTTCTGATTTTTTTTTTATTTTTTACAGTGCAGTTTCACTGTTTAAAAAAAATAGACTGGGAATGTAAAATGTATATTCATTTACATTTCTGCATGCAATGCACTGCAAAATTCAAAATACAGATTAAACTCCTTCAAAGTTCCATCATATTAATACAGTGTATTGTACCTGATTACATTTTTATTCATTTTCTTTAGAGTGAAGGTGTTTTTTCTTTTCATGACTGGACATTTATATGGGTTTAATGTGGCTTATTTTACTGTCAGGAGAAGAATATAATATAAAAAAAAAAATAAAAAAAGAATATAAAATAGAACATAAAAAAGTTTGTAATGTCAAACATAAATTTACTATCAAAAATGGTGGTAATGAAATCAAATTATAAAACTAACAATTTAGTTCATCTTTTAAAATGTAGTCAAACAAAAATGTAGTAATTCCTTTCATTATTAATAAATAAAATTATATTTATTTTTAATTAAAACATGGATGATGCATTTTAGTTTTCCTTAAAAGTAATGTTTAATAAATGTTATTATTAATATTATTAGTATTAGTATTACTACTACTACTACTACTACTACTTTAAGAAGTACACTCTACTGTGCAATAATAATATAAATAATTTCATAATTTCTTCAAGTTAGAAATAACATTTATTGTGGCAGGTTGTAGTGAAAACTTGTGTGTTTTAATAAATAGTTTTATTTTATTAATATTATTATTAATGTTGTTGTTGTTGTTGCCATTATTATTACTTGGAGAAGTAAATGCTACTGTGCAATAGTAATATATTTGTTATAATTTCTTCAAGTTAGGCTGAACTTTTATTTTTTGAAGGGTTGTCATGAAGGCTTTTGAGTTTCTCTGTGAATTTTGCATAAGCCTGTATAATATAATAAGCTGTCTTCAGTAATGACCTGCAAAGTCCTTCGCGTCCTCTGATGGAACAGATCGTACTGCTGACAGGTCCGTTTTGTTGCCCACAAGCATCACTACCATATGTGGATCTGCGTGATCATAGAGCTCCTTTAGCCAGCGCTCAGCACTTTCATACGTCAAGTGCTTTGAAATGTCATAGACTAGTAGAGCTCCAACTGCTCCTCGATAATATCTGAGATACAGGAAAAGAGATCAGATCAAATCAGATGACTCCATTTACTTCCTTTTTTTAAATGAACAGAACACTGTCATTAAACATTATGTCATAAGCAAGATTACATAACGAAGATGGTTTAGAACAACAGGTGAGAAATCAATTGTATAGCAATGGGTGGTGAAACATGATGTGTAACATTTTTCTCAATTTGCAAAAGAATAGATGAATGACAGTTTACATACAGTCAGAAATGTATTTGCATACAAACATATTCGGATCATGAGCGAACTACTTAAAGGGACAGTTCACCTAAAATTCTGTCATTCTGTGAAATATGGTTCAATTAAAATAAATGTCATTATCTCCTCACCAGACTGCTCTGGTTCATACAGTGGAAGTCGATTTTGTTTCTAGTTTTTAATCAATTTATATTTTTGCATTAGATTGATCGAAAGTGATTGTAAAGACTTTCCCATTGTTACAAAACATTTCTAAATGTATTTTTGAACATTCTATACAGTAAAGAATAATGAAAAAAATGTATCCTGGTGTCAATTATGATAATAATAAGAAATGTTTCTTGAGAAGCAAATCAGCATATTAGAATGATTTCTGAAGGATCACGTGACACTGAAGACTGGAGTAATGATGATGAAAATTCAGCTTTGCATCACAGGAATAAATTACAATTTAAAATATATTCAAATAGAAAAGAGTTACTTTAATTTGCAATAATATTTCACAATATTACTGTATTTCTAATTAAATAAAATGCAGCTTTGGTGAGCAGAAGAGACTTTTTTCAAAAACATAAAAAAAAATTAAAAAAAAAAAAAAATCACACCTACTCCAACAGTAGTGTTTGTAATGTAAATAAGAAATGCAAATAATTAACTACAGTAAAATAAATCAAACCAAATATTTATTTTTATTTAAGCTCACAGCTATGGTCACCATTCCCTTTTATGAAAAAGTGTTTCATGTTCCTCAGAAACAAGAAAACACAACATGATACTGAGTAATTGACATAATTGTAATTTTTGAGGAACTATGGGCATATTTGCTTGTTTAGAACCACCATTTGTCAGGTACTTCAATGTTATTTATATCATGTTAAACTCACGCAGAAGTGATGGCCCGGTACCGCTCCAGTCCGGCAGTGTCCCAGATCTGAGCTTTGATGGTGAGGCCATTTAGCTGCACAGTTCTTGTACTGAACTCCACTCCGATGGTCGTCCGGCTGTCATGATTAAACTCATTCTTGGTGAACCGTGACAGCAAGTTGCTCTTGCCAACGCCAGATTCTCCAATAAGAACCACTGCAACAAAATACATATGAGTGCATATGAGTATGGAAAAACTACCAACCCAGACTTGAGTCATGCCAATTATCTGGAAACAACAACCACGGCCCTGTGATGAAGGGGGCCCAAAAGCGTTCTCTTGGCATAGCTTAAGCATTTGTGACAGATCCCATGATTTTTTTTTGCAACACCACTGCTTGGTGTATTAAGCAACATTAACTTGTGTAAAATCAATGATTAGTTGTGGCTTAAAATACCAGCCAGTCACAAACTCATGATGTAATTTGGTACAATATCATGTTTGTTGTCTTGGACTTTTGTGGCAAGTAACTCTTCAACAAGTGCAACATTAATAGGCAAAACATGTACTATACAATCACAAATCTGCATCCTTATTACGAAATTGTCTTGTTCATTAAATCATGAGACAGAAGCAGGTTTGATCCTTGTATTATTCTGTCAAAACAAACCAACACTGGATGAGCAGTACGTCCCAGTATAGCACTCCTTATGAAAACCCAGCTAATTGCAGGTGTAAACAAAAATGACTCAAACATGTCAGGAGTAAAATCAACACTACACCCATGCAGGACTATTTTGACATTTCTGGGATTGGAGTTCATATTATGTTCCATCAAGGAGTTTTAACATTAAACCTTTGCTTCTGGCTAAAATGCAAGTCCATAATGCCCATAATAACCCTTCCTCTAACGAAAATGTACATCTTCTTTTGTCCTTTCATATCAAAATCCACCCACATATATGTCAAGAACTGTTTAGGACACTTTTCACTTGTAAATGATGCTGGATCTATTCATATTTCTCTTTTGATTCAGATGAGACAACTTTTTCAGTGAAGGAAGCAATATTATGGATAGAGCACTCATATTTTAGCCGGAAGCAACTGTTTGAAGTTGAAAAATAAATGATGTTGACACACAGCTTTTCACTTCACAAGACATTAATTGATGGACTATAGTGGTGTGGATTCCTTGTGGATTATTGTGATGTTTTTATCAGATTTTTGGACTCTCATTCTGACGGCACCCATTCACTGCAGAGGATCCATTGGTGAGCAAGTGATGTAATGCTACATTTCTCCAAATCTGTTCAGATGGAGAAACCATCTAACCAACATCTTGGATGACCTGAGCGTGAGTGAATTTCAGCATTTTTTTTTTTTTTTTTTGGCAAAATCTTCCTTTAATTAACAAATATAAATATTAAAGCTGGCCCTTTAAATGATCATTATCTTGCATGTTTTAAATTGTTTCTCTTAAAAGACTTCCTGTTCTTATTGCTTCAGTTCAACTGTTGTGAAACCAACACATAATGCAGGTCATTTTAAGTAGTCGTGGTTTAGTGTTGTTTGAGGACTGCTCTAGCGGATCATAGTTTCACAATGGGCTTTAACAAACACAACTATTTCCCCTCCCATACTGAGTAACTTAACTGAGTAATCTTGTGTAAACAAAACCTTGTTGTCATGGAAATCAGATTTCAACCAACCTATAGGACTCAATTTCTCTACTCTGAACCCAGCTGCTTTATATATTTCTCTATATCTGTTTTCTTTTTTAATCACTATATATACCAACCATTACTTTACATCTACTGCAAACAGTGAAATGAATGCTTGCAGATCACTAAACATCATCTAAAAGAGTTTAAAGCTCCATCAGAGATTGTTTAATGTGCATGACAACTCCATCAAAAAAGTGTCAGATCTTACCTTTGAAAACAAAGTTGTAGGCCTCATCAGACCCCATATTGTCACTCCTGTAAGCAGATCTAGATTAGTGCTGCATGAGTCAAAATCCCAACCAATTCCAAGGAAAGCCAAGAATGAAAGTTTCTCCTCTCTAGGCTACAGCGGCTGATCTGAAATAGCAGAGAAACAGCAAGAAGTACAAATGAAACCCCACCGTCTATGGTGGACAGTTCAGTTGTTTGTACAAGGAACTAGCCCTGTTATTTAGCCTGGCAGTTCCGCTATCAAATGTGCCGTACCTGGGGGAAGGTGGGCGTGACTTTTGGTGCGCTCAAGTCAGGTCAAACAGGTAGGGCAAGCACAGGTGCAGTCATATGAAACTGGGTGCAATAGTGCACCTGTTCAGCCAATGAAACGACGCCATACACACCATATGCAACCAATCGCTTTTTTAAAGCAGTTTCTCCCAAGATCAGGAAGGCATTTGCCATGGAAGAGCCCCTCCCGTGGTGCATATTTTGGATTACACGGTTAATTATTGAGTTTCTGCAGGTTTTATGAAGATAAACTTAAGACTTTTTAAGACCAAGTAAACAAAATATAAGGAATAAATAGAATGGAACACAAAACATCATTATGATCTCTAAACGTAAATTATTTAAGCTTATGACTCGAATGCTTTTGCTCCCAACCACTAGAATACGGAAATAACTTTTACTGTACCTTCTGATCACGCTACAAAAAAAGTGATGTTCTTTATCAGTATTTTTGTCTATTTTCCAGTACAAATGTCTAAAGATTCATAAACCAAGATACATTTACTTTAGAAGCAAAATGACATAAAATAGGAAATCTTGTTTTCTGATAAATGGATCAAAATGAAGTGTGTTTATGATTTAAATTAGAACAAATATCTGCAACTTAATTCAAAGGGGAAAGTCTTCATACCCCATTGACAGATATTTGTTCTTGTTCTAAGCATAAACTCATGTAATTTTGTTCATTTTCTCAGAAAACAAGACTTCATATCTTTTTGCATCTTAAGTAAATGTATCTTGATTTAATGATGTTTACATATTTGTACTGGAAAACAAGACAAAAGTACAAGATTTTTTTTTTTTTACATTGCATGCAACATTTAATGCCAAGAGTTTCTGAATTCAAGACTTTCTGCTCTGATTTAAGATATTTATGGCCTTAATTTGCAATAGTGTGACTTTAGACCTATTTTAAAAATACAGAAACCCTGATTAACAAAGTGATAGTTATATTTCATCTTCAGATACATTTTTTATACATTGTATTATTTTGGTTCAATGAATATTATTCTAAACATAATAAAAAGCATACATTTCTTGTGTTTTAAAGGTAAAACAACAACATGTAACAAAAAGAGAAATTTATTTCATATTGTTGACACTAGACAGCCTGATCACTGACTGCCAAAATCCTGAGACATAAAGAAAAGATAATAAAAACGGAAAATGCAGTTCAAATGTAATTATTAATGTTTATGCAAAGCATTATTTTGGGTCTAATAGCCACACAATTTGATACAGCAATCATACTGAGTATGCAAATAAATAAAGCCATAGATAATATATTATGAAGGCCAAGATCTTCAGAAGTTTCTGTTACAATGTACACAAATACACAAAAGTACATCCTACGACGCTGCCACTTGTGTTAGTGGTTCCTCGAGGTACTGCACTAAAGCTTCAGCCTGTGAACAAAACAAACACAGTTACTATGATTGTTCACTAAAATACAGAATTAAGAGCTATTATATATACAACAAATCTCACCTTGGCTTTAAGCATCCCAAAGCCTACTGTCTCCTTGGCATACATGCAAAGCAACAAGTTTGCAACACGTGTAATAGCCACCCTGCCTTCCTGTAATGACAGAGAAAATGCAGCACATTATAAAGAAAAACTATTATAGAACAACACAGTAGTTCATCATGTTAGCATTATTTCTAGCATGGTGTAATTTTAAAAAAGCACACAGAAACGGCCTATAGCATCTGTTGTGCTGAATTTGTGCATATCTTGTATAATGCATATGTTATTGCATATATCAAAGATCAGCCTTCACAATCATTTACTATAACCCAACTGTACAATGACATTCCTACCATACAATCCATCAGGATGAATTTCAGTTTGTCCTCATTAAAGGCCTGGTGTCCGTTTTTGTCGTAAGCTGCCCAGATGTTGCTGGCAATGGCTGCAGTGACTCTTGCATCAGTGTCTCCATATCCAGAATACGCCAATAAAGAGCCTTCATTATTCAATAACCTAAAATAAAAAAAAAATAAAAAAACATACACGAGAAAAAATAAATAATTCATTCATTTTTAAAAAGCATATACATGAATTGAACATAAATTCATAAACAACTCATACTTTGACCTGTAAAGTGGCCAAAAAAACTAAAACCAATATCAAATGGTATCTGAAACAAAATTTCTCTCAGCTAATTTCACTTTTCATCATGATTTTTTTTGCACAATATACACTAGTTCATTAAAAGCGAACAGATGTTTTGGTGTTTTCTGTGGATGTTTGAAGTCAGTTCTCCTTGAGTTCACAGAGATAAACATTAAACATATATATATATATATATATATATATATATATATATATATATATATATATATATATATATATATATATATATTTGTGTAATGTTTGTGCTTTAAAGTGGTGTGTGTAATATATTTATTTTAAATAATGGGATTTGATTTGATCTAATGACAAAGATATTCCGCTATTTCTAAATATAACTTAAGTCAATCAATCACGTCTGAAGCTGCTATATAAATATGACATTTTTAATGATTTAACATGGATTAAGCAAAGCCCAAACGCAAAAAAAATACCTTACTTTTATCTCAAGAGAGCATGTTAATAACAAAAATGTACAACATATTATTGTTTACCAATTTATCTTCCAGCTAAAGCTACTGATAAGAAAGACTGGATTTCATATACTCACAGCGTGCTTTGTACGCCACTGGTGTTTGCTTGACTGAGTACTTGTGTTAATGCTTTAGGACGCAACATAATTTAAAGGAAAACGGCAATAATACTAATAATACACGTTTAAAATGTACGCGAGATTATAGCAACAACTTCCAGCAGCCCAACAAGAACATCAGCTGACTTCTAACTTCCGCGCTGATGATTCATGGGAAATGTAGTCTCATGGCAGCGCCTACAAACTACAAAAACGTGGCCTACATCTAAACTGAACGTAACATGGATGACTTATTTGTTTTTCGGGTCATTAATAAAACAAAAGAACGACGAAACCAACTAAAGGTTTTTTTTATATACTGGAGATTTATAAATGCTTTATCAAATAGAAAATAGCTCGTATCGTGTAGATAGCGTGCAGTGTGGCTATAATTTTATGTAAAAATACTTTTTGAGACTTCACAACCTTTTGTTTTGACTTTCTTTTGGGAGGTGAGGGCAACAACCCCTTAAGTTAAAATTGTAAGGGTATTATTACTAACTTCAGTCTTCAACTGGTTCAACCTCATTAAGTCACAAACTGTTTACAATATACTGTACATATGCACTCTTAAATACAAATATCCTTTATTGGCTTCCTTGGTTCCATGAAGAACCTTTAACATCCACAGGACCTTCTCAATGCACTAATGGTTATTTTGTGGGGGGGGGAGGTTCTTTAAATTATTGAAATGTTCTTTACATCAAGAAAAAAAAAAAAAAAAAAAAAAAAAGGCATTTAAAAATTGTTAACTTAAAGGTTCTCTGAGGAACCCAAACAGTTCTTTTATATCTGACTTCACCCTTTTTGAGCCTTGATTTTTAATAGTCTATGATTTCCAGACTTTAAATGAAGTTACATAATTGTTTTACAGAATTGTTTATGGTAATTGCACCCACAAAAAAGCAAATGTTACAGCTAAACATAAAATCAAAATTCACTAAAAGATTCACCATGTTTCCAATCTTGGAAATCACAATTTTGAAATTTCAGATTTTCAGTTCTCATATCGTGTTAAGTAAATTAACAAGAAATTCGATTTTTAAAAAGTTAAGAAATCTAGCTAAAGCAATCCTAATGTCTAAAGCTTTGTGATTGTGAAATTAAATGGTTATATAACGCATCAACAAGAACAAATGACTTGTGTGTGACCTCCACATTAATTAGACAATAAATAAAAATATTGCAGTTATAAGAGAATGATCATGCAATACTTTTTCAACTTAAGTAAAATTGCAAGGTGTCATGCAGCCCAACATTGCAAATATCAAAAAACAACAACATTGGATTTAAGACAAAACCAGATGCTAGAAGAAACTACAAAGCCCAATGAATGTTGGTATCTGTAATGTAATTCAAGTAGAATAGAGTGGATTATGGACGTGCAGCAAAAAAAAAAAAAAAAAAAAAAAAAGTTAAAACATTTTAAATTCACAATAAAACTGTTTGTTCCATAAGACAGCTGTTGGTTAGCACTGAGAGAAGCTAGCAGCACTATCATGCTGTAACCCGATGTTTTTTTTTGCCAGATCAACTTGAGGATGATGTATCCAGTACACAATACAAGTGTGTTCCAGGCACTAGAATACTTCTATGTGAAAGCATAAAGATATGGTCAAAACAAATGGTGTCTGCGTTCGCCACTGCTTGTTAAGCTGAGAAATATTTTATTGATGCTTTGTTACAACCTTACCCATATGACAAGCCTTTACGGTCAATTCATGTACACTCCTCACAAAGGCAAACGACTACAGAGATGACTGAAACTCTTTTCCAAATCTCATCTCCAAAACTCATTCCTTTCTAAATTAGCTGAAGTGTAAGCGATCAGAGTCAAGGTGTTATAGTGATCCAACATGTTCATGTCTATTAGATTTCGATTAACACATCAAAATGTCAAGGAACGCTCAAATCAACGTCAACTGAGGAGGGTGGAAAGGGAGTAAAGGGTAAGCTCTACGTTTCTGTAATAAATACTGGTTTGATCAAGCATGAATTAGGAGAAACAGAGAGAAATTAAGGAAACCAAGCATTTTCACAGAAGACAAGAATCCCTCTGGGCCTCGGAATTCAAGCGTATGGATTTTATTCCCCTAACCACCGAGTAGTGCCTCAGGTGAGTGAGTTCTAATTGTAAGGAATGGTAACTCAAACTTGGTTCAGCAATTGTAAGCTTTGTCCCATTTTACTAGTGATGAGGGGTTAGTGTGACGTCATTCCACAGCGATTCTGGTTTGTTTGTTTGTTGTTGTTCAAGGAAACAAATTTGAAACCCTCATTGCTTTTTGATTCAGAGATTGATCAAAGCAAAAGAAAAAAAAATGCAATTGGAGTAATTGGAATTCTGTCTATGTGGGGCTTGTCAGATTTTATGTGATGAGGACAATGTTTGCTTCTTGTCTCCCTTCGCATGCTCTCAGTTGATGGAATTAGGAAGGCTGAGAGCCGAGCAGTCTTTCGATGGCGGCGTTGATGTCGCCCCCGGTGGCGATGAGGGCCTGAAGGTTGGCTTCCCTGTTGATGAAGCCCATGGCACTCAGCTGCTCCAGCTGCTGCTGGAAACGCACTTCCGGAGTCTGAGTCTGCAAAGCGAGGTGAAAAGAAGTGAGGACAATCAAATATACACAGCATACTCAGTGTTTCCCACAGGATTTGGTGATACAGCTTTCAAAATGTTGCACATTTTTAAGCCTGCTCCAGCCCATTTTCAGTGTCTAACCTGAATGGAGTAAAAAGTCTCTGCACTGACACGAACTCGAAACCTCTTTTCAGTTCAGTCACACTGATTTTAGAGATGCCAAACAATTACAATATAATAATTATTATTATTACACTCTGATAGTTCTATTAGTAATAGTAGAAATCTGAGCATTATTCATAAGTCAGTTATATATTATTATTGTATTACAACTGCACTGTAAAATAAACAGAATTGATTTTGTAATAAGCATATTTTTCTTTACAACTGGGAAAATTACAATACTTTCATTTTAATTTCTTCACTTGCGAGAGTGAAACCCTCAAGCTGAAAACAGGTTAAGAAATGAGTCTCATTACAAATCTGGTGAAATACCGTAATCAACTGTCTACAAAAATGTGGATCGTGAGCAAACTGTGCACCTTGCACCACACTTAGCACAACAGACTATACATTTAATTAAATCACAGCCTTTTGCAATTAGGGCACTATGACATATTGTGCATTTGATTTTAGTTCATTAGACATTACAAGTTATTATGAGAATGTAAAAATATTTGTTTCTCATTATGAAACTGTGCCAGGACAGATTAGACTGTAGCAGAATACAGGCAATTAATGGGAAACACTGATAATGTTATTAGCAACAACCAAAAAATGTACGTACCGATGCATTCCCTCCAGCAAACATCTGTAGCATCTGTTGCATGAGCTGCTGCTGGGCAGTGTTTGTTCCAGCAGCGGGGGTGGGGGTGGGGGTGGGGGTGGGGGTGGGGGCTGGGGGCTGGCCTGAGGGCGGAGGGTTCTCAGGAGTCACATTCACCCCTGGGGGCAGTGGGGCACCAGGAATACCAGCAGCCATCCCACCAGGTATCAGACTAGAAAGAGACAAGTTACATTTAATTGGTATGGTGCAGATATTGCCACACTGTTTGTTTAGATTATGGGGTCTGTCAAAATGTACATAACTGGAATAAAACAAACCCATTTAATAAGCACGTGTGCTCTAATCTAGAGCAGTAGTTTTCAAACTTGTTCCTGGGGACCCACAGCTCTGCACATTTTGCATGTCTCTCTAATTTACACACCTGATTCAAATCATCAGCTCATTAGGAAAGAGCTCCCTGAACTCAAATGAGTGTGTCAGATAAGGGAGACATGCAAAATGTGAAGCGCAGTGGGTCCCGAGGAACAGGATTGAAAACCACTGATCTAGAGGAAGCTGCATTTACTTGACGACAAAGCCAAGAGGGAAATAACTAGTAGAAAGAGGATGTGTTCTTTAGAAAAAAAAACTTCTAATACTTTAAATTATCCATTTCAATATATCAACTTAAAATTATTATTCAGTGCTACCTAATATTTTGGAAGACATGATATATTACCATTCAAAAGTGTGAAAAAATATAAAGAAATAAAATTAAATAAAATTAAATAAAAATATAAATATAAATAAATAAAAATAAATTTAAAAAAAAAAAAAAAAAAAAAAAAAAATAATATATATATATATATATATATATATATATATATATATATATATATATATATATATATAAAATTATTTATTTATTTATTTTAGGGGTGGGAGAAAAAAAAAAAAATCGATTCTCCGACGCATCGCAATTATCTCTTCAACGATTCTGAATATTTCAGAATCGATTCTGAGCTTGGTTTTTTTCCCGCATATATAGCACATGCGCGCTAGAGCTGCGGCGGGCTTCATTGCACATAATTTGCGCTGTGAGACACGTGCGCATTGCTTGCCAGTGTGTGCTTCCACTCGCCGTGTTTTACTTTAGATATGCTTTCATTTATGCCGTTTGGAATGCAGTACTATTAGATGCACGAAACTCGCGGACTGACAGACTTTCACGTGCACTTTGTGTTTGTTTGTCCTGAAGCTCGATTGCGGTTGCGGTTAAATGCACTTGCATTATGTCAGTTATGTTTTCAGAGCAGGACAAAACCTCTGATATATTGAAATAGATCTGTGCATTAGTGTGAATGCAGCCTGTTAAAGCTGCCACTGTCTATGATCTCATCAGTAATAATCAAACGGCAATAATGCTGAGGAAAACAGAAAAACCCGTAACTATTGTCTGTAAGCTTTCGGATACTTAAAGAACACTTATTTTAAATAAGTAATTGTTTTAAAAAGTAGCCTGCTTGTATAATAAAAAAAAATAAAGTAAATTTTGCACAAAATAAATCTGATATAAAATGTATATGAAAATGTAGCCATGTGCAGTAATATTGAAAACTGAGAATGTGACGCATCGTGATATTGAGTTGATAATGATAATCGTAATTGAATTGTATCGTGAAACCAGTGAAGATTCACACCCCTACTTTTAAGATGGCAGTACTGACATACAGAGATTCCATAAACAAAAAGCATAGAAACTGCAATTTTGGTTAAAATGTAAAGTTGTAAAGATGTATTTGCACAGCAGAAGAATTAATTGGGGAAAAATGCAGATCAAGAATCGTTTTGGAATCGGATCGTGACTCCCAGAATTGGAATCGGATCGCGAAGTGCCTGAAGATTCCCACCCATAACATAACATAACATATTAAAAAAAAAATAAATAAAAAAAAAAAATAATATATATATATATATATATATATATATATATATATATATATATATATATATATATAATAACAATAATAATAATACAAATAAAACAATTTAAAAAAATGTGGAACTGGAAGTGCACCTGGGCATGAGACCAGGGGCTTCGGTTTGAAGGGTTTGCAGTCCCTCCTGGATCTGCATTAGGGCTCGCATGGCTCGAGGATTTGTCATGACAGAAAGGGATTCTGGGTTCTGCATCTGCAAGTGAGTCAGGAAAACAAGTCAGTTAGCAAATAAAAGCAAATGAATCATATACCGCATAGACAATCTACAACAATTCCAATTGGACACACCTGCTGTAGAAATACAGGTAACTGCTGTCTCATTTGCTCCTGCAGCTGTGGGTTTCCGGCAAAGAGAGGGTTGTTCATCAACACCTTAAAAAATGTTTAGATTTAGAACATATTAATAACAGATCATTATAGTAAATTAAAAGTTCTTTGAATGATGAACATTTGGGAATAATGGTCTTGCTACCTGTGAGGCAATATCAGGATTCTGGGCCAGTGACTGCATCATAGTGCGCATATAAGGAGCAGAAAGCATGTTCTGCATAAGCTGAGGGTTTTCAGAGATCTGTTGCATTAAGCTCTGCATGCCAGGACTGTTGAACATACCTAAAAGCAAACCACAATAGATTAGCTTAGATAGATAAGCATAGATAGATAGATAGACTTTTTAACGCCATGCCAGCATCAAGGCTATTTTGATAGCCAGACAGATTTGACAGACAGACAGATTCTACTACAACATATCCTCAATAAAATTCATGGACCTGGTTTTAAAATTAAAGCCAAATGTTTACATAAAAGGCCATTACCGTTTCCAAGGCTAGAGGAGCTGATGCCCAGAGGGTTGGACACACTGGGTGTGGTTGAGCTTGTGGTGGAGCTGGTGGTGGTAGCCGTCCCAGAGGTGGTGGTGGCGGCGGTGTCAGGGGGACTCCAGGGATTTGGCAGGGGCTCTCGGTTTTCTGTCCTGGAGGGCTGTGTTCCGGAGTTATCAGTATTTCCACCCAGTGCCGAGAAGGGGTTATTTCCAAACTGTTCAGATGATGCAATATAGCATTTAATGTTTCCATTTCATATAAGTGTTGAGACTTCACAGTGAATTTGACAAATTCAATAATATTTTAGGTGAAAAACTTTTTTTTTTTTTTTTTTATTATGAAAATTACATTATTTTCAAATTAAAATATATTTTTAAAATCAATTAATTTATCTGACCTGTTCACGTGCAGCACTAAACATGGGCTCTTGAATATCTGTGTACATCCTCCGAAGAGCATTGTAACCCCCGGGAATACTCTCGAGGTTGCTAAGCGCCCGGTCCTGGTTACGCATCATCTCTTGCATCATGGCTGGGTTTCGTGCCAACTCCATTGTCTTGACGAGCAAGAAAAAAAAGTTAATAAAAACCAATCAGTTCCTTAAATAATGCAATAAAGCAAATGCACACCTTTTAGATGTGCAAGTCAGAATAAAGAACTTTCCGAAGACAAAATATAACTGCACATAAGCATATAAGCATTTTTTTATTGCAAACAAATCAAGCAAAATATCTTCTAGTACATATCCAATAACATACCTGTCTCATGAGCTCTGGGTTGTTAAGCATGTGTGAAATCTCTGGGTTGCGCTCCATCAGTTGCTGCATCTGTGGGTTGGCCACTATCATCTGCCTCATCAGGTCAGGGTTGGACATCATGCTCTGCACAAGTGGGTTCTCCATGATCTGAGACAGCATCTCAGGGTTGGACATGAGCTGTCGCTGCATCTGCTGCTGAAGCTCCATGAAGTTGGCAGATCCCATACCGAGGTTAGCCAGGCCTGACAGGTCACCAAACCCAGCTGAAAACATACAATGAGAACCAGCGTAAGACAAAAGCAAAATAAAATAAAATAACAGAACTTTCTTAAAAAGAACATAATACTATATTAGGTTTCTCAACATTTGTCTTTTAAACAATTATTTGTAGAAAAGGAACTAATTTAGAAAAAAAAAAAAAAAAAAAAAAAAAAAAAAAAACTGAAAGTAAACTGAAAAAGTGCTACATTGCAACATGAGATATTGTAAAATCACATTGGGAAATAAGCAATCCACAATATAAACAAACAAACTTTATACAGAATATATCATTAATAAACATTTTTAAATATGCTGTATTTATTTTTTTTAATTTTAGAATTTTACTAACTAACTAACTAAATAAATATATAAATATATATATATATATATATATATATATATATGTTTGGTTTGTTTAATTTTTGGTATATTTTGTTTTCAGCAACAAAATTTTATTTATTTTATCTTAAATATTTGTTTCAATTTGTGTTTCAGTAATTTTAATACTTCAATATTTCTTTCAGTTAGCTGCCAAGGCAAAATTTCTTTACATTTATATTTTATTTCAACTAGAAAAAACAATGTTCATAGTTGTAGTTAACAATAACAATACTGGTTGCAACATGAAACACCAACAAGATTATGGAATTACACTTAAAACGGGAACAACAGGCTGAGATCTCATATAAACAAACTCAAAAACATTACTCACCTAGTACATTGGGTGGCTGTGTCGGGGTTGGGGACGGCCCACTGCCCTGGGGTGTGCCCAGGTTGCCGGCCGGGCTGGAGTTAGTGGCTCCAGCGGTGTTGCCCTCCGATGGTCCAGGGCCAGAAGAGGCAGAGGTCTGCGAACTACCACCACCTGAAGTCCTACAAACACAAAACCCTCTAAATGTGAGCCATCCGTAATGCACAGGCATTATCCTACAACACATTACGGCTTTGCGTATGAAAATACCAGTTATGTTTTGACCCTAAAAGCAGGTCTTCTTACTTTTGTGCTGTTTTGATGACCAGGTGAACCGTGAGTCCGTCTTTAATGCCATGCTGGCCGAGCGTGTCTCCATCCTTCAGGATCTTCCCGGCAAAAATCAGAACCAACTGGTCCTGCTTCGCCTTAAATCTTTTGGAGATTTCCTCTTTAAACTGTTATGAGGACAAAACATGCGGGTTATGATGTCACACGTGAAATCAGATGATATAACCTCACTTTTGTGCAACATCACAGTCCCTTTCATTAAACCAGATCTCGTAAACATCAACATTAACCAGCAACTGCTCAAATGAACTGACATAAACACTGCTAGCACCACCTTTAAAGGAAATGCCACCTAACACGTTCTTTAATCTATCCATATGTTCTTGAAGTCAACAATACAAAGCAAATCAGAAAGAGCGCGACCAAAGATGACACACTAGAACCTTCTCCCCGAGCAGGCCGTTTCTTTAACGACAACAGCGAGTCAGAAAACCTCACTTTACAAGCGTCTTAAAAGACCAGAAACAATGAATAAGACGCTCAAAATAACCTCATTTAAGTAACAGCAAGAGTGGAAGTCTTTCTAAATATCCCCTGCGACGGTTTTCGGCTTTGGACTGTTCGTCGTCAATCGTTAGCTCTCCGGCTAAAGCTGTTAGCCGCTGGTGTAACGAACGCCCGGGTGATACAAACAAGAAGAAACCGCCAAAACATCACCTGTGCGACAGATGAATCCTCAGCGATGGCTATTTCTTCTTTATCCTTCGGTGTTTTGACGGTGACCTTAATGATAGTCGCGCTAGCGGCGGCATTTTCCTCAGTGTTGGTCTCCACGGCAGGATCCGTGCCGCTATTCTCCGCCATCTTTACTCTTCTTTTACTTCATTACATCATCGCACCAACAAGCAGCGGGGAAAAGCGCTGCAAACGCCGATCGGTCCACAGCGCCCTCTGGCAGCGCGGAGCGTCATCGACGCACCTGTGTGCGATGACTCAAGGTCAAGGTGTGTCGCTTTATGTGTGACAAACAGCATAAACGATCGACAAACACGACTTCCAATGTACACAATGTAACACAACGATTAATCCCCGGGCGCTGGAGCAATGGCTGCCCACTGCTCCGGGTGTGTGTTCACGGTGTGTGTGTGCGCGTTTGTTCACTATTCACTGCTGTGTGTGTGCACTTGGATGGGTTAAATGCAGAGCACCAATTTCGAGTATGGGTCGCCATACTTGACAATACGTCATGACTTTCACTTTTCACTTTCAAGTTTCAAATGTATTTCTCACATTTTTGTTCCACAGGCTGCTCAAGAAAAGTGGGCATATAAACATTTAAAGAATGTCCGACAGCCATACACTAATAGTGTTGAAGATCACAAAGTTAATAAGAAATCAGTGAATTAATGATTTTTTGATGCTCTTGGTATTAGATCCATCACTTTATCTTGTGTTGGGGTCAATCTGACCCACACTCATTTTCTAACCCTAACTGCTCAAAATACTGTTTATTTCCTATTTCCTATTCACATTTCGTGAATATTTCTCATTTAGGGTCATTTATGTGGTTGCAAATTTTTGACACATAGATGTGTTTTGGAAAAGACTATTTTGTAGCCTACGAATTTTGTGTTGGGGTCAAACTGACTCCCTCATTGACCCCCATTGGTTTCCATGCAATTTGCAAAAAAACATCAACATTTAAAAAAAAAAAAAAACAGAAAACCTTTATTGTAGCTTCTGAACTACATGAGAACAATTTTATCCTTACAAGGGTTTGTGAACCAGACATAACAAAAAGGCAGAGGAAATACAAATAGCAATAAATGTGCTTACACTCGTACAAATTATGTTAGATATTATTTATACTTGTATTTACACCTTATTGTGACTCATGCCATTTTATTTCTTTCATTTTTTGTTGAGTTAAAACTAGTGCTGTCAAACGATTAATCGCGATTAATCGCATCCAAAATAAAAGTTTTTGTTTGCATAATATATGTGTGTGTTCTGTGTTTATTTATTATGTATATATATATATATATATATATATATATATATAGATACACACACATACAGTATATATTTTGAAAATATTTACATGTATTTACATGTCTATATTTATATTCATATAATTTATATTATAAATAAATATATTTAATATATAAAAAATAAATTTTCTGAAATATATACATGCGTGTGTATTTATATATACATAAGAAATATACACAGCACACATACATATATTATGTAAACAAAAACTTTTATTTTGGATGCAATTAATCGCGATTAAACATTTGACAGCACTAGTTAAAACATGAGCTAAGGCTGATCTGCATGACGGAAAGCACTTGTTTTGGTGCAGATAGTCCTACATAAAATAATACGCACATAAACAGTAGGCTATGCCTTGTGCGAACAGAGTTAGCCTATTAGTTTCTTATAAATAAAAAGAGGATGCATTTGAGTCCAAAATACATGACAATAGCTTCTTAACACATTCGTTGCCAAATACAGCTGCATCTCAATAAATTAGAATGTCGTGGAAAAGTTCATTTATTTCAGTAATTCAACTCAAATTGTGAAACTTGTTTATTAAATAAATTCAATGCACACAGACTGAAGTAGTTTAAGTCTTTGGTTCTTTTAATTGTGATGATTTTGGCTCACATTCATCAAAAACCCACCAATTCACTATCTCAACAAATTAGAATATGGTGACATGCCAATCAGCTAATCAACTCAAAACACCTGTAAAGGTTTCCTGAGCCTTCAAAATGGTCTCTCAGTTTGGTTCACTAGGCTACACAATCATGGGGAAGACTGCTGATCTGACAGTTGTCCAGAAGACAATCATTGACACCCTTCACAAGGAGGGTAAGCCACAAACATTCATTGCCAAAGAAGCTGGCTGTTCACAGAGTGCTGTATCCAAGCATGTTAACAGAAAGTTGAGTGGAAGGAAAAAGTGTGGAAGAAAAAGATGCACAACCAACCGAGAGAACCGCAGCCTTATGAGGATTGTCAAGCAAAATCGATTCAAGAATTTGGGTGAACTTCACAAGGAATGGACTGAGGCTGGGGTCAAGGCATCAAGAGCCACCACACACAGACGTGTCAAGGAATTTGGCTACAGTTGTCGTATTCCTCTTGTTAAGCCACTCCTGAACCACAGACAACGTCAGAGGTGTCTTACCTGGGCTAAGGAGAAGAAGAACTGGACTGTTGCCCAGTGGTCCAAAGTCCTCTTTTCAGATGAGAGCAAGTTTTGTATTTCATTTGGAAACCAAGGTCCTAGAGTCTGGAGGAAGGGTAGAGAAGCTCATAGCCCAAGTTGCTTGAAGTCCAGTATTAAGTTTCCACAGTCTGTGATGATTTGGGGTGCAATGTTATCTGCTGGTGTTGGTCCATTGTGTTTTTTGAAAACCAAAGTCACTGCACCCGTTTACCAAGAAATTTTGGAGCACTTCATGCTTCCTTCTGCTGACCAGCTTTTTAAAGATGCTGATTTCATTTTCCAGCAGGATTTGGCACCTGCCCACACTGCCAAAAGCACCAAAAGTTGGTTAAATGATCATGGTGTTGGTGTGCTTGACTGGCCAGCATACTCACCGGACCTGAACCCCATAGAGAATCTATGGGGTATTGTCAAGAGGAAAATGAGAAACAAGAGACCAAAAAATGCAGATGAGCTGAAGGCCACTGTCAAAGAAACCTGGGCTTCCATACCACCTCAGCAGTGCCACAAACTGATCACCTCCATGCCACGCCGAATTGAGGCAGTAATTAAAGCAAAAGGAGCCCCTACCAAGTATTGAGTACATATACAGTAAATGAACATACTTTCCAGAAGGCCAACAATTCACTAAAAATGTTTTTTTTATTATTATTGGTCTTATGAAGTATTCTAATTTGTTGAGATAGTGAGTTGGTGGGTTTTTGTTAAATGTGAGCCAAAATCATCACAATTAAAAGAACCAAAGACTTAAACTACTTCAGTCTGTGTGCATTGAATTTATTTAATACATGAGTTTCACAATCTGAGTTGAATTACTGAAATAAATGAACTTTTCCACGACATTCTAATTTACTAAGATGCACCTGTATATTGCTGTGTAGTGGTGCATATTTAAGCTATTTCGACCTTTTAAAAACATTACCCCCTGGTTTCATAGACAAAACTTAAGTCTAAAATGCATGTCTGTGCTGTTTTTTAACTGAAAGAAACTTGCACTGACTAATCTGAAAATATGTCAGTGCCATTGTTTTGTCTCAAGATGCACAGCAGTAATGTTTTTATCTAAAGCATGTTTATAAAAACTACTGAAATGTTCTAATTGAACTATTGCCTAATCCTGGCTTAACCTAAGGCTTGTCTATGAAACTGGGCCTACATGTAGGCCTTATATCAGGGCTATTCAATTAGATTCATTTGAGGGCCGGATTATCGAACTGAAAATTTGAAGGGGGCCAAAGGGGTGGGGGCCGTCCCGATCGCTTTCTGGGGGGCCTATAAAATTAGAAATTAAAATTGAAATGCATGTTTAGCATTAAAATAAACTAATATTACAAACACCAACATCTATAAAAGGTTAACATTAGTGCTGTCTATCAATCAATTAAAAAAAAAAATCAAATTTTTCTGTAATTAATCATATAATTCTATAATTATAGACTTCTATAATTAATCGCATATTTACATATATATTGATATCGTCATAATTTCACATTGAACCTCCAAATGAATGTAGAAACAACATAAAGATAGTATATTTTAAATGTGTTTAATGACATCTTTTTACCAAGTAGCCTATTATTAATGAAGTATTGATTCCAATACTGCTACTAGTGTCTCTATTAAATGCATTTTGCCTATTAATTACAGTCATTCAACACCACAGTATAATTAAAAGCCATTATTTTTAACATTTAATAGGCTCTGAAATATATAACAACTTTTAATTTAAGTGATTTTAAAACAATCGTCACATAAACTATAAAGTGTATATGCATAAACTAAATTGATTATTCTTATTCAACCTACAAAAGTTAATCAGCGACTAGACCAGTCAGTGATGATTTCTGTTTTACTTTTATTCTTTGATTTCCATCAAAGACAGACTTCAGCAGATTTCACTTTAAAATCAGCGCTGTCTCTTTAAAACCGATGCACATGAAGCAGAACTGACACATATTCGATTATCCCATCTTTTTACGGTCATTTAAGACTTTATAACTCATTTAAGATATAACTCATTTAAGAATACGTTTATGAGGTAACTCGCCAAAACCGCGCATTTGTCATAATTGTGTGTGTTTTTGTGTGCTGAAATGCTACTGGCGCTCTGTCTGAAGCGGCTCAGCTCGGTTAAGCTAGAGTTGTGGATATCTCATAAATCAATTGTCAACGCTGCTGTCTATTGATGTTGCGGTCTCCGGTAGATTGTTGTTGTTGCGTCTCTTTCTTTTCTTTTTCGGCTGGCCCAGGCCAGTGTTGCCACCTTGTGGACAAACTAATTAGTGCAATAACAATTCAGGCCATATGTGCGACCTGTGCGTACTTCTCCCTCGGGCCGGGTGAAGATGATTGGCGGGCCGCCAATTGAATAGCCCTGCCTTATATGAACCCAGTCTCGCTCTACTACCGTAATACCAATATATAAAAGATAGATGGCGCGGTTTACATGTCTACAGTAATCAATCATTTACAGAAGTTTTAGATTCGTTCTGACTGAAACATTTTAAAATCTTTCTTTGATGTGATTTTCAACGTTGTGGAGTAAAGGTAAGTAATATTTGTTATTATTAACAACTTACGTCTTCAATTAGGCCTACTAAACTGTAAATGAATTCATGAACAAAATTCCTGTTACTTGTTTACAGTTCATGAGGAAGTCACTGCAGGGAAAAATCAAAACTCCTCCTTCAAAAAATAAAAAAATAAATAAAATAAATAAAAATAAAAAATAAAACCCCACCCTCAGAGAGTCGTGACATTTTCACTCATCTGAACTGAGCCTCAGACGTGCTACACAAGGTGAGTTAAGGGAACATGGTATTTCTAAAGTTTAATAGCAATAACTTTATATACTTAAAAACAAAATAATTAAAAAAAAGACCAGAACGTTAAAGATAATGAACAAACTGGTTAAACAGCCTGCACCACAACTTCCTTATAGGAAACAGCGCAGGTGGATTTTTGTATTGTTCTATTATGTAGGCACATAAAACTTTTATGTAGGCAACAAAACTTAAGTCAGCAATGCTGTGTTGATAATCAAACATGCTGTGTAAAGTATTAAATTTGCGTACTGTCATTAAAAAAACCTGTTTTAAGTCTGTTTAAAGTGTTAAAATTATTTTTTTCCCCCTCCTGATATTATGAAGTACTTGAAAACTGATTCTCCTGCAATAGTAATCATTTGCTGTTCTTATTATTTTATGTTGTTAACAAACAGGTTTGGCCATTGTTACCTACTGGAAGGTTGAATTCCATTGCTTCCATCTGCAGCATGACTCTGACAGTGTCTTGGGGTGAAGGACTTACGGTCCTCACCGTCACCTCAAACCCAAAGAGCAAATGGCCCGTACTGTGTCAGATTCTGGGTTTTCTGTGCTACAGTCCAGTGTGCTCTGTATCTCAGGGTATGAAAGGGAAGCTGAAGGACGTCCACACAGCTTTTGGAGTGAGTATGACATTTACACTGATTCCAAAATACCTTTCTGATATTTTTTGGTCTTGTGATTTTCGCATACTTTGGATATTTTTTTGGACAGAACTTAATAAACATTCCATGTAAGATGCTTACAAACGTTTTTACATTTCATAATGTTGCAATTTCCAGGAGCAGGATTAGGATAATTTTTACCCCTGAGTTAGATTGTGTTAGTACAATGTATTATTATTATTAAAAAAAAAAAAAAAAAAAAAAAAAAAACACCTATGGAGCCCCTAAGGGGCATGGTTTTTGTAAAATGGGAAAAAAATATAATTCAACGCTTTTGCATTCACTTGCTAAACTGTTGTTTTTCACTGAGAAACTTTGCATTGTTGCCACCACAGGATAAACATTAAAAATAATAAAACAACCTAAAATCTCACAATTTAGGGTTTTTCTCTCAATTCTAAATTGATATCACATAGTACAGACTTTTTAGTTTATATCTGCAAGTTTATATCTTGCAATTTTTTTTCTTAGAAAACAATTTTAAAATTCTGAACTGTGAGATAAAAGTCACAATTACCTTTTTTATGTTAAAAACCTAATGCAAGATATAACCCCACAAATCTGAGAATAAAACTCAGAGCTACCTCACAATTGTGAGGAAAAAAGTCTTGTAAGAACTGTAAGACAAATTTGGCAATTAGTTATTTTTATTTTTTTTATTATTTTGTAGCGTAAACAAAAACAAAAAGTCAGAATTGACTCAGAACCCTGGGGCTTGTTTCATAAAACAAGTTTACCAAATAAGCCAGGTTTATTTCAGTTAGCCTGACTTATTGTCAATTGATTTGGTTCAAAATAAGTCAGACTAACTGAAATAAGCCTGGTAAACCTGTTTTATGAAACAGCCCCTTTGAATTGTAAAGTCAGAATTCAGAAAGTCAGAACTTATATCTTGCATTTCAGACTTTTTTCCTCAGAATTTGAGGGGGAAAAAAATCAAATTGTGAGGTATAAACTCAGAATTGTGAGAAAAAAATCAGAATGGTAAGATAAAAAGTCTCAATTACTTTTTATTTTTATTTTTTAGAACATGAAGTGAGAGGAAAAACAATATTTCAGTGGATTTGTAAGCAAGCACAAAGTATCTTGGGGAAAGGCAAAACTTTTGTGAGAGAATGCAAAATTAATGAAATATCATTTTTCCTCTTATCTAAATTTTCCCCTCAATAATTATGTCCTCTATATAGGGGCGCTGTACAAAAACATTATGTGCAGTTTTTGGATTAGCTAAAAGTATTAGTTTTGGAAAATGTACATTTTTGTTGCAATTTTTTAGCCTATGCAACTAAATGTAATTTATTTTTTAAAAAATGAAGCATTTTGGAAACATTGTGCAAATACTTATTTATACTATTAAAAAATGTTTGCTTGTCTGCACTGAGAGCAAAAATTTGATTGGTTGACTTACAATGTCATTGTACCAAATTGGTATGTTCTTAACTATATTGTTTTCTTGTTCCATAGATTGTGCAGATGATAATTGGTGTCCTCAATATTGCTGTGGGGATTGTGTTTACATGCCTCGGGTTTTACTGGAACATGTATAGAATAGCCCATGGACCCTTTTGTTTATAAATCAATTAATGTTGTGCAGTGCCTGTCAAAAAGTATTGATATGTTCAAAATCAAAAGCGTTTTTTTAAATTATTATTATTATTATAGTTCCTTGTAGTTGGAATCGTGTGTATTCTCACAGCGAAGTTTTCGACTTCTTGTCTGGTAAGTGTCTATCAAAGGCATTTGTGTTTTTGACAGTTCTAGTTTTGCTGGTTCACTATATATTTGAATGTGTGCCTGTGTATATGTATATGTCAGTATATATGATCAACCGATAATGTAATAATGTGCAAATTAATGATCATAGATGCACTCAGAGCATTTCCATAATGACCAATGCAAATTAGCCTATAGGATCACAAACAAGCAGAGCCTATAATGAGGAAGGCACAAAATTGGTTAGGATTTAATAAATGATAACTTAATAAAAATAATCAACAAACTACAGAAGCTATATTTCAGATTTGCCCTGAAACCCTTTTTAAAAAATCTTTCTTTTTTATGATTTTCAACATTGTGGAGTGAAGGTAAGTAGCCTAACATTTAATATTATTAACAACATTGCTTAATAATAATATTACTGAACAGTAATTGAATCATGAACAACATTCCTATTATACTTGTTTACAGATTTAAGGAAGTCACTGCTGGGAAAAATTAAAACTCCGCCTTAAAAAAAAAAAAAAAAAAAAAAAAAAACATCACTTATCTGGACTGAGATTCACAGACGTGCCACACAAGGTGAGTTTAGTGTTTCTTAAGATTATTAACAATAATTCAATGAACCTAAAAACAAAACAAAAATAAAAAAGACAAGAATGTTAAGGATAATGAACAAACTGTTGTTACTGTAGTTTCCTCCTGCAAAAACTTTTATGTAGGCGTGAAAACTTAACTTAGCAAAGCTGTTTTGATAATCAGATATATTCATATTGTGTGTAATATTCAATTTACATTCTATCGCAAAAGTTAAAATTAGTCCATTTAATCTGTTAAAGTTCTTTTTTTCTCTTCAGTAATATGAATATATGTACATAAAAACTGATTTCCCTGTAATGGTAATCATTTGCTGTTCTTCTTGTTTCTTGTAGTCTAGAGGGTTTGGCCATTGTTACCTACCACATCTGTTCAGTGCTGCAGCATGACTCTGACAGTGTCTCGGGGTGAAGGACTGACGGTCATCACCGTCACCTCAAACCCAAAGAGCAAATGGCCCATACTGTGTGAGATTCTGGGTTTTCTGTGCTACAGTCCAGAATGTTTTGTATCTCAAGGTATGAAAGGGAAGCTGAAGGACATCCTCACAGCTCTTGGAGTGAGTCAGACACTTGATTAATTAATTGCAAAATATATTTTGGATAATTTCAGGTCTTGTGATTTTAGAATGCTTTGGATAGAACCTAAAAACAGTCTATGTAATATGCTTACAGTGTTTTTATAACATTTCAAAATGTTGCAATTTGGCTACAGTTAGATTATATTAGTGTACAATGTATTATAAACATTTTTTAAAACACCTACAGTGAGGGAAATAAGTATTCCTATGCAGAAATTCACATGAAATTTTGACATTGGTATTAACCGAGGAAATCTACACAGATAAAGAAATCATAATATTACAAACCATTAAATCTGACACAACAACAAAAAAAAAAGTATTGAACATATGCTAACTGAGATTTATTTATATATTTAATACATGGTGGAAAAGCCTTTGTTTGCAATGACAGCTTTGTGATGCTGCCTGTATGAACAAACTTTAAATCTTGAATATTCTGGGGGGCTTTCTTCTGAATCTTGATTATCAGTTTCGTCTACAAATGCTCTCTTGGGTTTAAGTCTGGTGTTTGACTGGGCCATTCCAAAAACTTTATTTTCTTCCTCTGGTACCAATTCAGAGTATCCTTTGCTGTATGTGTTGGATGGTTGTCCTGCTAGAAGGTCCATCCGTGTCTCATCCTCATCATCCTGGTAGATGGCAGCAGACTTATCTGAAGAACTTCTCAGTACATGGCTCCATTTATCTTTCCTTCAATAATATGGATTTTGCCTGTACCATGAGAAGAGAAACAGCCCCATACCATGACGCTTCCATCTCCAAACCTCACTGTTGGTATGGTATTTTTAGGGTCATATGCAGAGCCGTTTTTCCTCCAAATATGGCTTGAGGTATTACTGCCAGAATGTTTGTTTTTGTCTCATCTGACCAGACTACATTCTCCCAGTAATTAACAGGCTTGTCCAAATGATGCGTACTTCAAACGAGCTTCAACATGCCTTTTCTTCATTAATAAAGCCTTCAAGAGTGAGCGTGCATGGAGGCGGTGGAGTGCACTGCCTAGTGTTGTCTTTGTGACAGCTGCTGCCTCCTAGTCATTCTGGAGCATTTTCCGAGTGCTCCTTGGCTCTTGGGCAACTCTTCTGACTGACCTTCTGACTGCCTGATCAGAAATCTTGCAAGGAGCTCTTGTGCATGGCGGATTGATGGTGATGTTCCTTCTGTGGATGCTTGCAGTGGTGTTACAGGAACATTTAGGTGTTGTGAAATCCTTCATTAACCAGTGCTATTGTAAGAGTTTAACTAGAGTTTAACAGAGTTGTTTTACTACAGAGTTTATGTTGAATAAATTAATGCTGATGTTATATTTGAATATTCAATGTTAATTCAGCAGTATCCATTCTGTGTTGTTGGATATTGTTGTGAGGACTTTTTTATGACGTGAAACTTTTTTATGATTAGTGAGGGGATCGGAATAAAGGAGAGGAGTATGTTAACAATACCTCATTTGTGTCTGAGGGTTTTATTCAAATAATCTTCTAACTTTCTCAGGATTAAAGCCCCAAAAGCACCCACAAGCAAATATTACACTACTGTTATATAGCACAACAATCTTGTTGCAAAGGTCTTGGGAGAGCTCTTTGCTTCTACCCATTGTGAGATGTTTGTACATGCACTAACCTGGCTGATTCTAATTTTCACAGTTAAGTAGTGAATTCAGCTGCTGCTTTGCCTTGGTGCACTGATTTTTCTTAGTGTGTTTGATACTTTTTTTTCCTGTGCCATTCCACTTTAGCAAATATAACTTTTTATGGACTTTAATATTTTGATTTCTTTATCTGTGTAGATTGAATTAATACCAATGTCTGGTCAAAATTGCATTGGAACTGTTTAATTTTTTTTTTTTTTTTTTTTTAAATGTTGTGCTGAATATTTATTTCCCCCAAATGTTATGAAAGTTTGGAGCCCCTAAAGGGACATAGTGTTGGTAAAATGGGAAAAATAATATTTCAGCACTTTTGCATTCACATCCTAAATTGGTCCACTGAAAAACTTTGAGTTTGTTCACCAAACATTTGTATTCATCCATGAAACATTGCGCTCTCTAGCTTGTTTCCACCACAGGATAAAAATATATATACTTTTTAATCTCACAATTTAAACCTTTTCTCTCAGTTCTGAGTTGATCTCACAATTCTGAGTTTATATCACACAATTTAGACTTTTTTCTTAGAAAAAAGTGTGAATTGTGAGATAAAAAGTCGCAATTACTTTTTTTATTTTATGTTAATTACCTAATGTAAGATATAACTGTCACGGTTATGGACTTTTGTTTGTGTTCTTGATCTCCTGTCTTTTGTTCCTTTTGACCTAGTTTCCCAGAGTTGCCCTGATTAGTTCATTCGTTTCCACCTGTGTTTATCAATTATCTCGTTTTGTCTCCGTTCATTTAAGCCCTGTGTTCTCCTGAGTTCCTTTGTCCTGTGTTGATTTGAGTTTAGTGTGTGTGGTTGCATTATCTCCTGGTGATTCTTCTGTGTTTGAAGTTGGAATTAAAGGACTATTATTGTTACTCCGTCGTTGTGCGCATCTCTACAGCCACACACCGTAACAATTCTGAGAAGTCTTTTATTAACTTTTTTACATTTTATAATCCTTGGTGGAAATGGGCTACTATACATCTGTGAAGAAAATAATATCATCTTTTTACTAAGCAGCCTATTATTCATGAAAACCAGTATCATTGAAACCAGTACCACTACTGATGTCTCTATTAAATGCATTTTAATAGGGTATGATTAAAAATTGATTATATTGTTTGTATAATTGGGTAGGCAGGGACAATACTTACAATAGGTTCTATACTACTTGTCAAACCAACTCCTGAATATTTTTTTCTAATCATTACAACTAACCAGATCATATTCATTAATATTTATTTATAGACAAACCTTATATTACTGTGATTGTCTAGATTGACAGTATGTTTAATCTGCCCTATATAAACTGTTTGTTTTCTAAAATAATAATAATAATAACAACAACATATGAATCTATCAAATTCAAAGTGACATCAAAGACCACAAATCCCTTCACTCTGGCTGTAAATCGGTCATAATCATCTGACCTGGGTCATTATTAGTAGAGCGAAATAACTCCATGATGTTTCTCTGTTTCTGTCATTCACTTTGATAAGCAGTTTAATTGAGTGTATTGACGAGTGCTGTCTGTCACTAAACTAATTATTTTCCAGATTTATCACAACTTTTCACAAATCTTTTGTCAAATTAGCTTAGACAGATGTTGTTCTGATAACAGTAGTTTGAATTTCTGTTTAATTGGCGGCTTAATTTTAGTTAAACCAACAAATACTTTTTACAGTGTGATTGTGTCTTTAATAATTAATGTGCATGACTTTAAACGCATGTCACATTGACGATAATATGTTTTAATTTAAAAATTAAATTTTCAAATTAAAAAATAACATTTTCTTAAGTATGTCTTCACATTACTAAAGCTCTCTGTTCTTATCTAAGAACTGTTACACGTCACTATGGCATTTGAGCCATCACCGTATCACAGCTGGACCTTTAAATTGGTCAGTTAAGCTCTGTTCGTCTCAGTTTTCTTCTCATCTTTTAGTCAATTTTGACTTTTTGCCTTTGTTTTGACTCGTGTTAACAGCTGTTCATTGCTGTTTTTCGTTTATCAATGTTGATATCGTTCATTTCTCTTAATGCCAAGGGTTTAAGAAACAGTATGAAGTGAAAAGCCCTCTTTTTGTTTGTTAAAAACCACGGATCAGACTTTTGGTTTTTTCAAGAAACCCATTCCACACAAGACGATGTCAAATTCTGGAGGTCCCAGTGGGGCAGTGATGTTTGGATGTCTCACGGCACAGAGAGATCAGCAGGTGTCGCCACTTTAAAAAACAAGTTTGCTGGTGAGATTCTACACGTTGTCAGTGATTCCAAGGGTCATTTTCTCTTGTTAGTGGTTTCACTTGGTCAGACCATCTCAATCTTATCAAATGTGTATGGATACAATTCTTCTAAAGAAAATGCCTCTTTAATTGACGTGATCTGTGAAAATATACAGTACTTGTTAAATAAATACCCCAATGCTGCTCTTATTTTAGGTGGGGATTTCAATCTGGTTTTAAATAGTGATTTGGATAGGTTTCCCCCTAGAGCTGCTGCTATAAGTCCAATTATGAATAATTTCATGTTACTTTTTTGTGTTGTTGATATATGGAGAGAAATTTATCCACACCAGAGACTTTATACGTGGAGCAGCAAGGACCGTTCTAAGCAGTCTCGAATAGATTACTGGCTCATCTCCCAAAGACTAGCAAACAGTTGTAAATCAGTCAGCATTCATGCTACACCTCTTACAGATCACAGTGCTATCTCTCTTAAGATCTGTCTTTCTGCATCCCTTGATTTCAGCTCATCTCCTTCTTATTGGAAACTGAACAATTCTCTTCTCCTGTTTGAAGATGTTCAGAAGAATATTACATTACTGATTGAGCAGTACTGGAGAAGAGCTTTAGTGTTAGACTCATATTGTTGCCAGTGGGAGCTGATTAAGTTTGAAATTAGTAAATATTTTAGAAAATTCGGTAGTAATTTAGCTAAACTTAAGAGAGCAGAAGAAAATAAATTGGTGTCTAAAATTACAATACTTTCCTCTAAACCCCCTGTTTTCTGAATCGGATAAGCTTGAGTACACTGACATGCAATCTAAATTAGATGAGATGTACACTTATAGGGCACAGGGTGCTTACATTAGATCTGGACAAAAATGGATGGAGGAGGGAGAATGTAACACAGCATATTTTTTCAGATTAGAAAAGAGTCGCTTAAGTACTTCACTAATCGAAACTCTTAATATTGAGGGGATAGTCACTAATAATCCTCAGGAAATTGCACATTTCTGTGCTAAATTTTATAGTAATTTGTATAAAAAAATCATTCTGAAGAGGCAGCCCGTACTTTCCTGGAGTCTGTTAAAAATTGTAAGACTATTTCAAGAGATGACAGAAATCTCTGTGACAGTGAAATTACTTTATCTGAAGTTAGTAACTCAATTCTAGAACTTAAAAGCAATAAATCTCCCGGAACAGACAGGCTTACCGCAGAGTTTTACAAACAGTTCTCTAAAGAATTGTCTCCTTTTTTACTTAAGGTTTTTGAAGAAAGCATACAGAATGAGGCTCTCTCCCCGACTCTCACTCAAAGTTTAATTACTTTAATTCCGAAACCTAAAAAAGATTTACTTTCAATTGACAATTGGCGTCCCATTTCTCTGCTCAACAGTGATTATAAAATTTTAGCTATTATATTTGCTAAAAGACTAAAATCTGTACTGGGTTCTGTAATAGACGAGACACAATCTGGATTTTTGAACAAAAGACATTGTTAACAATATAAGGTTGATTCTTGATTTATTAGATTATTCAGACTTGATTCAAGAGGAAAGCTTCATTCTTTTCTTAGATTTCTATAAGGCTTTCGATACTTTAGAGCACCAATTTATTATTAATTCATTAGAAAAAATTGGTTTTGGAGATATGTTTTGCAGAATAATTAAAACCCTTTACAATAATGGAAGTGCCTCGATTAAATTAAAGGATGGTACTTCACCAAGGTTTAGTTTATCCAGAGTGAGACAAGGGTGTCCTATTTCTCCCTATTTATTTCTTCTTTGTGTGCAGCTACTGCCATCTTTTGTATGTGAAAGCGGTATTTGGGGTATCCATATAGCTGATCGAGAAATATTTATTAGTCAATTAGCAGATGACACCACCTTATTTTTAAGAGATGCTTCCCAAATCCCTAAAGCAATTAATTATATAAAACTTTTCTCTAAAGCTTCGGGTCTTAATCTAAACATAGGTAAATGTGAATTAATGTCTATTAAAAATTGTACAGCATCCACTATTTTTAATATTCCAGTTAAATCTGAAATTACATACTTAGGCATTGTGATAACTAAAAATCAAGATAAAATATGTACTTTGAACTTTGACCCGGTTATAATAAAAGCCCAAAGAAGATTTAACACATGGTTGCAGAGAGACTTGACCTTGAGAGGCAGAGTACTGCTGGCTAAGGCGGAGGGCATCTCCAGACTTACATATGCTGCACTCTCTCTATATGTGGACAACAACATCTGTAAATCAGTTGATAAAATCCTGTTTAATTTTGTTTGGAAAAACAAAATCCATTATGTTAAGAAGTCTATAATAATGAACACGTATGAGTATGGGGGGTTGAATTTCCTTGATTTTTCTTCTTTGAACAACACTTTCAAAATTAATTGGATTAGGCAGTTTTTGTGTAATCCAAACTCAATCTGGAATTTTATCCCCAATTACTTCTTTTCCAAATTAGGTGGTCTCCCTTTCTTATTAATTTGTAACTATAATATTGCTAGAATCCCTTACAATTTATCTAAATTTCATAAACAGGCATTACTTGCATGGTCATTAATCTTTAAGCACAATTTCTCCCCTCACCGGTACTTTATTTGGACCAACCAAGACATTGTATATAAGAGAAAATCTTTGTTTTTTAGTAATTGGTTTGAGAAAAACATTTTGATTGTTTCCCAGTTATTTAACTCAGAGGGTCTTATTTTAAGTTATGAAGAATTCTTATGTAAATTTGATTTTCCAGCAACTCCCAAAGAATTCTTCATTGTCATGGATGCTATTCCTAAAGGAGTTGTCATGCTTTTAAGGGACTCTGTTAGATCACCCAGCACTTTACCTATTTCTTTAGACCCATTTGAAATCCAAGCAGGAAAACTGTGCTTTTTGTCACATCCTTCATCACAGAACTATAAGATTACATCGCTCTTTCAAAAGGAGCTTGTAACAACTCCCTATGTGTTTCTTATTGGAAGAATGTTGTTGATCATATTGATTGGAAAAAAGTATGGACTCTGTCTTTGAAATACATAATAACTAACAAGGTCAGAGAAATCTCATTCAAATTGTTACACAGATTTTACCCAGATGAAGTGTTTCTGAAAAGGTTTAAATCAGACATAGATACAAGATGTTGTTTTTGTGAATGAAACTGATATGCATATCTTCTGAGATTGTCCTCACACACAGCTATTTTGGATTGAATTCTCTAATGTTATCAATCGCAACATGCTCCAGGGTTTCTCTTTGCTTTTTAAGGATGTACTGTTTGGCTTCTTTAATATACAAAAAGATAAAATTAATGAATATTTTATTATTAACCTATTATTATTTCTTGTGAAATTTCATATTCACCGCAGCAAATTCTCCCATCAAAATCCTTTATTTATTGTTTTAAAAAAGAGATTCAACAGTATATCCAAACTATTTAATCTTCCAAGAATCTTAAAGCTCTTAAAACAGTTAATTTATTTCATCTTTTTAATTTATTCTGTTAAAGCTTTCGTTTTATATTACTAATTTATTGTTACATACGTATATAAATGGTGCTTTGCATGTAATGTCACCTCTTTGTACATAAAGTTGATATATATATATATATATATATATATATTTTTTTTTTTATTTTTTTTTTTGTACTTGTATCTTTGGTACCTTGGCATTAATAAAAAAAATGAAATAAAAATAAATGTAAAATGTTATAGGTTTAAATAGTATTTCATGCTGTAACTGTAGGGCAAATATAATATATTCCCTATGAACTGCGTATGTGAATATTATGTAGACCAATTGTTTAAATCACATTTATACTTTGTTAGAGTAATCATAGCAGGTTTCATTCATTAGTCTGTCCGTTTAAACGTCTGCGTTTAGCTTCATATGGCATATTTGATGACAGTATTCTATAAAAATGATTTCCATTCCGATTCTGACATCCAAAGGCACAACAGTACATTTTATCTCTTATTCTGTGGATTTGTCCCGTTTGACTCCACTTGTTGTTATTTAATCTTTAATTTTAATCTTTAATTTTAATATCCAAAATAGCTGTGTGTGAGGACAGTCCCAGAGAATATGCATATCAGTTTCATTATAGGTCACCACAAAAACAACATCTTGTATCTATGTCTGATTTAAACCTTTTCAGAAACACTTCATCTGGGTAAAATCTGTGTAACAATTTGAATGAGATTTCTCTGACCTTGTTAGTTATTATGTATTTCAAAGACAGAGTCCATACTTTTTTCCAATCAATATGATCAACAACATTCTTCCAATAAGAAACACATAGGGAGTTGTTACAAGCTCCTTTTGAAAGAGCGATGTAATCTTATAGTTCTGTGATGAAGGATGTGACAAAAAGCACAGTTTTCCTGCTGGGATTTCAAATGGGTCCAAAGAAATAGGTAAAGTGCTGGGTGATCTAACAGAGTCCTTTAAAACCATGACAGCTCCTTTAGGAATAGCATCCATGACAATGAAGAATTCTTTGGGAGTTACTGGAAAATCAAATTTACATAGGAATTCTTCATAACTTAAAATAAGACCTTCTGAGTTAAATAACTGGGAAACAATCAAAATGTTTTTCTCAAACCAATTACTAAAAACAAAGATTTTCTCTTATATACAATGTCTTGGTTGGTCCAAATAAAGTACGGGTGAGGGGAGAAATTGTGCTTAAAGATTAATGACCATGCAAGTAATGCCTGTTTATGAAATTTAGATAAATTGTAAGGGATTCTAGCAATATTATAGTTACAAATTAATAAGAAAAGGGAGACCACCTAATTTGGAAATCAAGTAATTGGGGTATAAAAATTCCAGATTGAGTTTGGATTACACAAAAACTGCCTAATCCAATTAATTTTGAAAGTGTTGTTCAAGAGAAGAAAAATCAAGGAAATTCAACCCCCCATGCTCATACGTGTTCATTATTACAGACTTCTTAACATAATGGATTTTGTTTTTCCAAACAAAATTAAACAGGATTTTATCAACTGATTTACAGATGTTGTTGTCCACATATAGAGAGAGGGTAGCATATGTAAGTCTGGAGATGCCCCTCCGCCTTAGCCAGCAGTACTCTGCCTCTCAAGGTCAAGTCTCTCTGCAACCATGTGTTAAATCTTCTTTGGGCTTTTATTATAACCGGGTCAAAGTTCAAAGTACATATTTTATCTTGATTTTTAGTTATCACAATGCCTAAGTATGTAATTTCAGATTAACTGAATATTAAAAATAGTGGATGCTGTACAATTTTTAATAGACATTAATTCACATTTACCTATGTTTAGATTAAGACCCGAAGCTTTAGAGAAAAGTTTTATATAATTAATTGCTATTGGGATTTGGGAAGCATCTCTTAAAAAATAAGGTGGTGTCATCTGCTAATTGACTAATAAATATTTCTCGATCAGCTATATGGATACCCCAAATACCGCTTTCACATACAAAAGATGACAGTAGCTGCACACAAAGAAGAAATAAATAGGGAGAAGTAGGACACCCTTGTCTCACTCTGGATAAACTAAACCTTGGTGAAGTGCCATTCTTAATTTATCGAGGGCACTTCCATTATTGTAAAGAGTTTAATTATTCTACAAAACATATCTCCAAAACCAAATTTTTCTAAGAAAGCATCTCTCTCTCTCTCTCTCTCTCGTCTCTCTCTCTCTCTCTCTCTCTCATCTCTCTCTCTCTCTCTCTCTCAGGAAAACAGCTCCTCCTTTTGACGGGAAAACGAGGCTTTCCGGATCGGACTCAGGATGGAGAAGTTGACTCATTCCTTTTGAATAGTTCATTTTAAAGAATCGGTTCAGAACATCGATTCAGTGATTCCTTTTACGTCATCGCGCAATGCGTCACTCAACGTCCGTGACATCCTATATAAATATAGGCTAATTTATATTCACAGTGGTAAAATTAATGCACATCTCTTGGCTGAAAAGGTTTGTTTATGTGTTAAAATGATATCGCACTCAGGCAGACTGTTAGATTAGGCAGACTGTCTGAAGGAAACGGTTTACGGTTCAGTGAGTCACTGTTGTGAGAACCGCTCGAGCTGATTCAGTCTGATTCCTGAATGAATCTTTGGCTGCACGCTGTTTTGTGAACTGGATCAGAAGATTCTTTGAAAATATCTGAATCGAAAGAACGATTCATTTAACGTGACATCGGTGCTTGGGCTTGTAGTTTATCAGAGCTGATAGGGCCTAGTTCTTTTCTGCTCCTAGAGTGTGATATTTTCCTGAAATCTAGTGACTGCACTCTGGGCTGTTAGTCACAGGGTAAGTTAAGAGCTTTCTGAAATACTGAAAATACTGCGTCACAGGTAGATAATCGCGATAGCTATACACCGTTTCCTTTCTATTTTGATCAAAAGAAAAACTTCCGCCAATCAATAACTTACCCTGTCAATTATCAAATTTATTCTAGAATGGTTGTGAAGGACTCTATTAAGATTGGGTAAAGTGTCACACTTGTATTCAAATGTATAATTAACGTTACCCAAATTATTCTTTTCTCTAGCAAGTTGTCACAAATGTGCTTTAAATGTTGTAACTGAAAATAGTTTAACGTTATATATATATATATATATGTATGTATGTGTGTGTGTGTGTGTGGTGTGTGTGTGTGTGTGTGTGTGTGTGTGTATGTATGTGTGTGTGTGTATATATGTATATATATGTATATAAATGTAAAGTAGTGGTTACCTGTTTAATTTTTGCAGTTGACAGAATTTATCATAATTTTTGTTAGGTTTTGCAAAGAAAAACAAATATGTATTGAAATACGTCTTTTTAACAGAGTATTGGAAAGTAACAAGGCTTTACACGCCCCGCTATGTCATCATTTGTTAACTGAACTGTATCTTTTTTATTTTTTTGTCCTTGGCAATAGCAGTGTCAAGGCTTTTTGTTAAATGAGCTTTGTTTGTTTCTCCTCTAAAGCTTGATTTAATGATTTGATACAATTGTGATGCTGTAGAATGGTAATTAGCTTGTCTTGACACAGGACATTTGGCCTTTATCACCTGTTGGAGGGCTGAAGTCCTGCAGCAGCATGTCTCTGACAGTGTCTCAAGGTGAGGGTTTGACGGTCATCACCGTCGCCTCGAACCCGAAGAGCAAATGGCCCGCACTGTGTCAGGTTCTGGGGTTACTGTGCTGCAGTCCAGTGTGTTCTGTGTCTCAGAATATGAACAAGAAGCTGACGAACATCCACACAAGCTCTTGGGGTGAATTCATCTTTTTAATAATTTTCATTAGAAGACTTATGGCATTTTAAGATGCTTTTTCATTTTTCAGGTGTATGAACAAAAACCTTTGTTTTTTTTATCCCATAGACTATGCAGATAATTGTTGGAGTCATCAATATTGTGTTTGGGATTTTGCTTAAAAGCAGCTGGATATCGAATAACATTACAGATTTTGGGGTTGCGTTCTGGATCGGTGGTGTGGTAAGAATTTGTCTTTTTCTGCTTATTTTTTATTTTTCTAAACCATTGCATGTGTAATGAGTGAGTCTATAAATTAAATTTATCAGTAACAAATATGTTTGAAAGGATAAGAAGGGAGAAATCGACTGTAAAATGCATGTGAAAATTTGTCATGTTTATATTCATATTGGTTCATTTAATTACTCAAAAAAATGCCTAAAACACTTTCCTTACACCTTACATGTGAGTGTACACATCTTAATCATTTTCAAATAAAAAAGAGAGCAAAATGTGCACATGCATATTAGTAGTGAACATTTCTTCACCAAATGTTAACAATATTTGAAAGCAATAACTTCTTTAAAAAACAAAAAAAAAAAAACCTTTATTAGTAATGGTTTGATAAGATTTTAAGATGTTTTTTCTTTATTTACACTACCTAGCGTTTAGGACTTTTATTTATGTATTTTCATTTAATTTGATTTGCTTGTGTTTTATGTCATCAGTTATGATGAATCCAATGCATTTTGATGATTTTGTTTAGCATAACATGAAGATCTGATGGGTCACAAAACCTAATTGACACTTTTAATTTCAATGACTATGTTTGGACACTCAGAGGTTTTTAAGGTTGTTTTTTTTTTTTTTTTTTAGGTCATTGTAATTGGAATCGTGACTATTCTTGCAGCTAAGTTTCCCAGTCCTTTCCTAGTAAGTGTCTATCAAAGCCATAATAAACATATCAGTGTTTTTGGAAGTTATGCTGAGCATCACCAGTTTATATTGTTGTGTTTAACAGCTGGTCATCGCAGTGATTCTGAATGTAGTCAGTGCTGCACTGGCTATCACAGCTGTTGTGCTGTATTCAGTGGACCTGGCAACTGGAAATGGTCTATACTGCGACACCAGTTATTACTCGTCTTACGGCTATGCTGCAACAGCTTCCCCTGAACAGATGAGGAGGACCGAGATCTGTTGGCAGTACAAGTATCTCAATAAGGTAATGTTTATTTTTTCATTTTATGTATTATATTGTGTAGGATCAAATGACCAAAGTTGGGAAAGCTATTTTAGTTTGTGGTTTCTCAAGCTATTGGTAATTCAAAGTTATTGCATGAATCTAATCTTTTGTAAAAGTACTTAAAGTGGGTTAGGAGGTCATATATTATAAAAATAAGTAACTACAGGATTATATAATTCATAATTCAGTCAGAGCAGTATTACTCTGGATCAAAAATGGTGAGGGTTCTTGAATTATATTATTTCAGATTGAATTATAGCAGATGTTTGTACTGTATTTCATATAGGCCTTATCGACCATTACTTTCCTCAAATGCCACTGTGATCTTTACCCACCTCTAGATGATCCTCGGAGGACTAGATATCATGATGATAGTGCTGTCGGTCCTTCAGCTCTGTGTGACCATCAGTTTCTGTGTTTTGACTGGGAAAGCTTTGTGCAAGAAGGATGAAGATGTAAAGGTACTGTATCATCAGCACTATTACATCAGTCAGTCAAATCCACTGTGATCGTGAGAGTTTCAGAGAGCTGCTCTGTGTGTTCATGATTGTTTGTGGTTTTGCAGTCGGTGGAGGATCCAGACCTTCACAAGCCGCTCCTGGAAGATGCCACTGCTGGTGCTGCATGTTAAAGAAGCAAAATATAAAGCAACAAATATATACAGTACATACAACACCTCTCAATATAGTAGTGAGATGATTTCCAATATGTTTATTCTTATCAGGTGTTTTCCTTAAACATTTGCTTACTGCTAGTAAATGAAGTGCTGCTTTTTGAAATGTCTTGAGCACTTTGGCACCATCCCTTTTATATATATATATATATATATATATATATATATATATATATATATATATATATATATATATATATATATATATATATAATAGCACCTCCTGACTATAGTTTAAAATGCGTACAAGTTTACATTATTTATCTCCGTTCAAATCTGACCTTAGATGGAACAGGTTTTCACCCCAATCTGACATTTAAAGCAATAGTTCACCCAGAAATGAAAATTTGCTGAACATTTAGTCACCCTCAGGCTATGTAGATGAGTTCGTTCCTTTATGGGAACAGATTTTTTAGCATTGTAGAAATGTAGCATTGCATCACTTGCTCACCAATAGATCGTCTGCAGTGAATGGCTGCTGTCAGAATGAGAGTCCAAACAGCTGATAAAAACATCACAATAATCCACAAGTAATCCACACCACTCCAGCCCATCAATTAATGTCTTGAGAAGTGAAAAGATGCATGTTTGTGAGAAACAAATCCATCATTAAGATGTTTTAACTTTAAACCATTGCTTCTGGCCAAAATGCAAGTAAATTTTCACCTAATCTGCTCCCATGAAGAAACAAACTCATCTACATCTTCAACGGCCACTGGGTGATTAAATGGGTGATTAAATTTTAAGCAAATTTTCATTTTTGGGTGAACTATTCCTTTGAGAAAAGTGCGTCCTAAGAACACAGCTCTACAATTCAAAATGTTTTATATCAAAAAGATATAAAACATTTCAGAACAACATTGACTTCACTAGTATTTTCTTTTTTTGGCTATTTGCACGATTTCACCACCAGATGGTGTTAAGATGCTTGAATGTTATGCAAACCATTTGCCTTAAAAGATACATAACTTTGCCAAGGCTACCATAGAAAATTTTGTGTTATCAAAAGTAGGAAGAAATTCCACAATTACCACTCAAAACTCTAAATATTGAAATTGATAAGCTATTTCACAAAATATAAGATCTAATTGTCTACGTATGTGGTTATTCTTTCTCTTTCTGTCTAGTTTTCTGTAGAGTTGCCATGTGTATGTGTAAGCATTCTTTGATGGCTGGGCTTACATTTAACTACGTTTGCTATCACTTCTGACACTGACAAGATTATTATTCCAAAAAAAAAAAAAAAAATCATTTTGATTGTGTAATCACAGCACCTTATTTAGCATTATAAAATAAACTGGCATTTCTTTTGCTATAATTTTCGTCTTACTGTGCTTCTTATTACAAGACATATTAAAGACAAAAAAAAATACTAATCTGAGTTGAAATTATTTTTGTGAGAAGACGTGAAATAATACTAGCTCAGTTACCCATGCTTCCTCCCGCACGCATTCGTTACTGTTACTGGGAGGTCAGTTGTCTTGACCAGGAACAAACATATCTGTTTTTAGATGTTTATTCCACAGGTATGTCTGCGGTTGAGCTTCAGTGGGATTACAGAAACACTGGGTGCCACTTTTGTTCCTTGCAGGAGGTTCACTAATTTAAATCAGCTGAAACTGTCACCAAGAGTCAGAGCTTCAAATTAAAGTATTTTCATATGCATACAAAGGCATTTATCCTTGCTGTGACATAGTTTCCATGTTCATTCACATCTGTCTGATACTTTGACATCTATGTGATGATGTAATGATTTACACTGTCTGTGTGCTCTGTGATCTTATTTATACAGTCCAGATGGAGTTTAAGTTGTTGAAGGTTTGCATCAAGAAACAAAATGTTTTTCTTTGCTTTTTCATAGGCCATTTTCCTTTCAGTTAATCAGAATCAGCTTCTGTCGTTTGTGCCAGAAGCGTCAGCACTTGGAAACATAGCAATTATAAACACAGAATGGCATAATTACAGTTAAAAAGGCACAGAATAGTGTGTGTACTGTGAGTTTCGAAGGTAAGAACATGTTCAGATAGTATAAAAATAAGTAAATATAAATGTACAACGTTTACATACTGCATTTTTTAAACAGCACATTGGTGCTCATGAAAAATATGACCTTTGAGGAAAAAAAAAAATCTTATATCTGGGCTGCATTTCCCAAAAGCATAGTAAGCCTCTGTTCTGGAGCATGATTGTCACCAATGGAGCTACGATCAAGTTAGGCTTACGATGCTTTTGGGAAGCGCAGCCCTGGGTGTTTCAGTTCCTAGCACACTGTGTTTCTATATTTTCGTGGCATGAAAAACCTATAAAATGTTCTCTTTGAAATGAAATGAGGTTGTGTAAATAATGCCAGGAGTTTCATTTTGGGTGAACTATCCCTTCAAGAGTGTGTTTAATGGATTAGTTATTGACTGCCTGATAGTAAACTTGATATTCAAGGCTAAAACGAACAAAACAAATTACATTGATTAGTCAGTATTGAATTTTTTTTTTTTTTAAATAAATGCCAAGTCTGTTTGCTTTTTGTCATGCATATTATCTTTTTGTCATGCTATATTACCTCTTGAGTTCAGTCATTTCCAGATCTTCCGACTAAGAGCCATGGGTTCCTCTCAAGAAAAACCAAGTTTACTCTGTTATGGAGACATTTATCCTTTTTGTTTTCAGCTTATCAGACCAGGAAGAACCTCGGGAAACTGAGGATTTTCCACATCAGCATCCAATCCTGTTGGGTGAGCTTGTGCGTTATTGGAGCCACTCACCTAATAAACATCTATTGGATCTTTTTCAGGCTGAAATTGGCCCAAAATTAAATTATTTCAATGGAGACTGCATTAGAGAAGAACCAAGGTAACATTGAGTGAATAAATGGCTGCACAATGTATTTTTGCATCTCACGCGAAACCTTCTTGACACACGTGATGTTTTTCTGCGTTCCTGAGGTCACCTGTTGGGGCCGGACTCAATGTGAGGCACTGTGGCTAAATCATATTCGTGGAAAAGTCATTTTGGTCTGATTAAAAGAATCTCTTAAGCTATTTACAAGGAGATTAGGTTCATGCTCCTCCCGAGGTTGAGCAGAGTGCACTTTCCTTGTTATTAGTTGGAAACATTTCTAGAGGAAATAATTTTGCTAATTGGTAAATTTTCATTTTAAAACTGATAAATTCCATATTACCTCACTTATTTGAGTCAAATAAATCTTAAATGTAACTTTTTATACTGTTGCCTGCTGCCGTTCTGTCGCTAGAGGTCATATTGAGGCCCTGTGGCCTCGCCAATGGAGTTGCATTAAAGCCTGAAAACAAGCAAGTCACGCTTACTAAGCATGCATCATGATGCAAGACTGCACAGAAATAAAACCAGTGAACCAAAAGTCCCTTGGAGATCCCACATACCCTTTAGATGAGAAGTGAAAGGAAGTTGAAGGCAAAAATCTTAAATGTCACATTTTTCTCCCTGAGTAACTGCACACTCATTCATTTTTTAAATAAACATACAGATGTATGAAACTGTAGCTCTGTTCTAAAACCTTTGGAGATACATACAGAGCATTTTAAGGCTAAGCCAGTGTAGTCTGCTGCAAAAGAAACTTATTTTTTTGCCAGATTTTCAGGTAGAATCACACACAGTAATAAAACCCCAGAATGCAATGCAGTGAGCTCAATCCAAGCTAATAGAAATATGTTCTAAGAACTCCCCCCCCCCCCCCCCCCCCCCCCCCCCGCCCCGTAACGTTCCAATTAGGTTATGAAAATAATATTTCTGAATGTTCTCAAACTGCAATATATATATATATATATATATATCTATACATATACATATATATATATATATATATATATATATATATATATATATTGGTTATGTGAATGTTACAACTGTAATTTTATAATTTTACATTATTTACATTATTGACAATTTTACATTATGAAAGCTTTACTTTTGAATGTTCTCTATATCATCCGAAACAAGTAGAAACTAGTAACATCATAGTAACAACATAGATCAACTAAAATGTTTCAGAAAAACATTCCATGTCACAATGTATAAATTACATTTTTGTGCAAACACTTTGATAACATTATTAAAGACCAGATAACTTTGAATAAATATTCTATTAACGTTACTGTTCATAACTTTGAGAGAACCTTGCCAGAACGTTTGCCTGTTAACGTACGTTCTTGCTACCTGGGGTGAAATCCAAACAGGGTAAGAGAATTATAATGTTGATTATATATATATAGTATATATAAAGTAGAAAGTATAAAGTATTTTCATTCCATTCCGTACTAAAAAGGACAGATAACAGTTCAGTCCTATTAAGCTGAACAATATTTGTGTGTAGGCTATGTATTTTATGCTTACTGGTGTATATAATGATAGCTTAGCAACATGCTAATGTTAGACTCCACTGAAATCATTTGTGAGTCAAGTACAGACTCAAGAGTGCTATGGAGTTGTATCCTATGTTTCAGATTTGTCAGTGAAGAAGTTTAATGACTTGCTTCTGGCAAGCAATTGTAAGTGGCAAATCATGGTTTGTTGGTGTGTTTTAGTTACACTTTTTCAACTGTAAGTTGGTTCGCTGCAAAAGAAATGGATTGAATGTATTGATTTTGAAAGTGTCTTCATAGTTTTTGTCCTGTCAGATGTGGTTTTGCTGGGCTGTGACGTAAACTAAAGGCTTTTGGCTGTAATATACTACTGACACAAGGCACAGCTGCTGCAGTATTTACTCTACCCAGATGCAGTGACGAGGAGCTGCTGGCTGTGGAAAGTACCAAAACACCACAGATTTCTTCCTCAGTGACCGCTGAAGCAGTTGTGCAATACTGAAGGGTTGTTGTCCTTTGAATGAGATTTTAATGTGCATAATAGCTAACATCAAAGATGAAGATTATCATAATTATTGCCTTGATTAAAGTTCTCTTTCTGTTTTTAGTCATTTTAAGGTGTAAATTTGTTCAATGAATTCGTAGCTTATGTTTTGTCATAATTTGCTTTGCAGTCATCATTCTACAATTTATAATGTACTTCAGAAAATTTTCCCATATACAATGAAAAAAAAAACTGATATAGAAAGAAACAATTTTCACTCAGAAATTGCTAGTAAATTTCACAATTACAGTAGTCAACATTTGAAGTGGATCAAAACCTTTCATCAAAGTTGTCCTAAAACCAAAACAATACCCATTCTTGTCTTAGGACAACTTTGATTAACTTTTTTGATCCACTTCAAATATTGACTACTGTATTTATAAAGAAATGGCGACTAGCACATTAAAAAAAAATCTAAGTAGAAAGACTGAAATATGTTTTCTTGTAAAACCTACTTCAATAATCATTTGCTGTATACACTGTAAATAAATAAATAAATAGTTATACTGGTAATTTTACAGACATTTCCATCATGCAAAATTCTTATACAGTACATTTTGTCGTTTTGATGATTTTTTTCTCCCCAGTGATTCATATGAATCTGTAGTGTTCAGTTATAAAATTGTTGTCTTTGCTTTTAAATGTACAGCATTGGCATTTTTGTTTTCTATTCTAAGTTTGTTTTTGACCACTGTCATAGGGTGGGACAAATCCTGAGATAATAATAGATCTGTTTGTGGCTCCTGTGCATAATTACAGGGTTTGATGGGTGTTTCACAGTAAATCTATTTCTACACCCAGTGAAACATGGAGTTGAAAGGAGGACGTACAAAATCACAGCTGTCCAGCAACGAGTAGTTTGTTGTCTAAAAATGCATTTGGTAGAATTCCAGTGGAAAAAAATGATTTATAATTTGCAACATATATAACAACCGATGCAATGATTGGATTGTTATTTTATGAAGGAAATATCACTGCTAACAAGGCAGCAAAAGAATAATGCTGACATTTTCAGTAAGCTTGCATTTCAGGCTTGGCTCTGTGTAAATGAAATGCCATATCATTTCATATCATTAGTCAGCTGCACACGAGAATCAACACAGTGTACAGTGTAAGGATGGCTATAAATAGTATGCAGGGAAGACAATACCAATCATTATTCAGTATGCATATATATGCAAATGTCACAATGACTCTGTTGGTCACAATTTTAATGCTGAACATTCTATGCAAGACTTTAAGGCTCATACTATCTACAAAACACTTTGCTGAAGTTTATTAGAACAAACCCTTAGCAGAATGTTTGAGTAAAATCAGTACAGTCCTGCCTTCCAAAGACGAGCATAGGAGATCATGTGTAGAAATGTTTTCATTGAGAGCTCAAGTTATCAGATTTCATCTGAAACGGTCTGTAACAGAATCTTTGAAGTGTCCAAATCCAATAATGTGGTGGTAGGGGATTCTGTATCTCTAACATGAGAACTTGAACAGTGATGATGTTCAGACACATAAACATATATATAAAAAAAGTTAAGACTGATTTATGAATTGTTTGTTTATTAAACAATTTCAAGAGAAAATGTAGGCTGCATACTTCTTCATTCAGCAATAACTTTGTTCTCAACAAAATGCAGAAGTTTTTTTTGCTTTATGATACATATGTTTGATAGACAGATTTTTTTTATAGTTTCATTTGGAATAATCCATTATAGTGAAATAAATAGTGTCAATTTTGATTTCATGTCAACTTGGATGCTCAGAAGCCAGTAGACTCGCCACGGCTGCATTTATTTGATCAAAAATACAGTAAAACAGTGATACGGTAAAATATTATTACAATTTAAAATAACTGTTTTCTATCTGAATGCATTTTAAAATGTAATTTATTCCTGCGATGCAAAGCTGAATTTTCAGCATCATTACTCCACTGTCACATGATCCTTCAGAAAGCCTTCTGATGTTCTGATTTGCTGCTCAAGAAACATTACCAGTGTTGTTTCTTTGATGAATATTTATTTGAAATAGAAATCTTTTATAACATTATACGTCTTAACTGTCAGTTTTAATCAGCTCAATGCATCCTTGCTAAATACATGTATTTAGTTTACCAACAACAGAGTATGTGCTCAGTCAGAATCTATAGTGGTCACTTGTGCAGGTTCTTGTCTAAACCTTTAATGGTAGTGAAATTTGTTCTGGAGTAACTTCACCAAACTGTCTGGTTCACTTGTAAATTACAGCCAAGAACTGCTTACTTAGACAGAAAGAGACCTGACTGTCTAGTAAAGTGTTTTGACTTGCCGTTTAGGGGCGAGTAAAATCTGAAATAGATTAAAGGACAATAATAGATTCGCAAAAAAAAAATAAAATAAAATAAAGGCAGAAAAAAATGGTGATATACTATAGAGAAAACACAGTTGAAAAATGTGTGCATACTTTGTAATCAGAAGTCCGTCCAAATATTAAAAGTATTAAAAGTTCAGACTAACTAAGCAAACTCAAGCTCCTTCCTCAAGTTCTCTTTGTCACAATTTTTTTTAATCTTTTTTTCTATGCTTTGTTCTTTAATAAATTTGATTTGTTTTATTTATTATTTGTTTATTCTTACTCCTTCATGCATATGTTAAGGTAAGAACTTATATATATATATATATATATATATATATAAAAACAAATATTCAGTTTTGCTTAAGAATATCAAATTACCTAGAAGTGTTTCTGTCAAAAATGTGATGTTATATGATGTTAAAAACCTGTAAAACTTTGTCAAATCTAGCAATTAGTTCTTCCTCACAACTTTTAAACACAACTGTGCAAACATTTTGCATACAATCAGTGAACATGGACGGTCTGTTGGCGAGCCGCCTGAGACTACCCATTGTTATTATTTTTTAAAGATTTATTTTTGGAATTTTTGGCTTTATTGTGACAGGACAGATCAGACATGACAGGAAGCGAAGTGAGAGAGAGAGAGGGGGGGGGGGGGGGTTCGGGAAAGGTCATCAAGACGGGACTCGAACACGGGACGCAACGGTGCTGTATGTTGGCACGCTGCCCACAAGGCAATATCGGCACCAACAAGACTACCTATTTTCCCAGCCTAGTCTCTAAAACCCTACCGTCACCGACCAAACACACTAATAAGGGAGTACAAAACACTTGGTATATTAAAAACACAAATTTGATATATTGAAGTGTTCATTTACAGCTTTAAAACAAGCAGAGATAAAGGAAATTCTAGGAAAAAAAGATGAAAAAAGAAAGATGGTAGAGTACAATAATTGATTTTGGTCACAAGTCATAACCTTAGAGAGGCTAAGTAGTCTAATTATAACGGTTGAATCGAATATCATCCTACAACATCTGCTGTTAATCTTTCTATTTCCCCTTCTTGTTTAAGCAGAATGAAGAAAGACACAGAAGCTCTTGAACTCCTCAAAGAAGTGCAGCTCGTCAGAGAAGCTGCTGGAGAAGCCCAGATCTTTGCATGAGGTCTTGATTGTGTGAACCACACTGACAGGGATTGTCTCAAAAAGCAGTTCAGCCAACGGCGTCATCGTGACCTTCTTCTGCTCTGAAATCAGGCTCTGTATCCGGGCTTTATCGATGGGTTCAGGCGAGGCACTATAGGAGACCACAACGTTTAGCTTGTCATCTGATGATGGCACCTGAAAGCGACTCTTTCCCGTCAAACCGTGAAAGTCTTTCTTGTTGGTGAACAGGCCGGTGGGGGAGTTAAAGACACGGACTGACCAGCAAACCCAGTCGTACTTCTTTTTCAGGTGCTCTACCAGCAAGTCGGCCAGTTGCTGGTTGCTTTTATCGCTTTGGTCTCTCACTATGTGTTTGGCGTCCAGCTCGGCCTGCGTCGGAAAGCTGTTGATGCAGTCTTCAATCACGACGTTCATTTTATCCTGCACCACTTTCATCCTCTCACTCCAATCTTGAAGCAGCTTCTCCTCATCGTCATCTCCTTTCAATGCTGCGTGTCCCAGTAAGGCGATCAAACCGACGCAGAACAGTTTCTTGAGTGTAGCGCAAAACTCCTCCACCGCTCTGCGGCTCTTCTGCTCATAATTCAGAGTGATTTCCAGCACAGACTCTCCTGAGAAGTTATCTCCGGTTACGGCGTTATAAAGAGTGTGCAGGTTTTTATCACCCCCTGTCCTGTTGAAGTGATCCAGGAACGTTTTCTTTCTGACCTCTCTGAATTTAGGTTTCGCGTTCAGGACGTCCATGAATTTGCGGAATTGGTTGGTCATATTCTCCTCCACAGAGAAGTAGGTTGCATCTACACCGCTCTTCTTGATCTCCTGGTTTATCTGCTGGACTTCTTCAGAAACGACTTCCAGTCGATCTCGCACTTTCTGGAACTGCTCCTTCATGTACTCAGCCTCTTTGCTTTCCACGTTATCCAGCGCCAGCTTCACGATCGGAGCTGCGATGGAGAACACAGGGAACAGATCTCCAGCGATGCTGGCCACCACTTCTGCGCCCTGCTCAAACACTTCCATGACGGTCTCGACGACATCCTTCTTCTGTGAAACAAGTTTCTGCAGCTGATCGGCCATCTTTTAGTTTCAAAAGCAAAAAATGTCTCTGTGTAAAATAAGATCATTACATAAGTACTTGAAACAACATTTTATTTTTAGGAAGTTGTCTTTAGTTTAAAGGAATTGTTCACCCAAAAATGACAATTTGCTGAAAATGTACTCACCCTCATGCCATCCAGGATGTAGATGAGTTCATTTCTTCATTGGAACAGATTTGGAGAAATTTAGCATTACATCAATGGATCCTCTGAAGTGAATGGGTGCCGTCAGAATGAGAGACCAAACAGCTGCTAAAAACATCACAATAATCCACACCACTCCAGTCCATCAATTAACATCTTGAAAAGTGGCATGTTTGTAAGAAATGAATCATTCATCAAGTCGTTTTAAATTTTAACAGTCGCTTCTGGTCAAAATATGAGTCCATAATCCATAATAACGCTTCTTCCAGTGAAAAAGTTCATCTTCTCTTGTCTCTCACATCAAAATCCACCAACATATTTGTTTATAACTGTTTTAGACTCTTTTCACTTGTAAATGGTGCTTTATCTGTATGTATTTCTCTCCTCACTTTGATGAGATGACTTCAGAGGACTCAGCCGGAAGCAACGGTTTAAAGTTAAAACATATTAATGATAGATTTGTTTCTTACGACCATGCAGCTTTTTGCTTTACAAGATGTTAATTGATGGACCGGAGTGGTGTGGGTTACTTGTGGATTATTGCGATGTTTTTATCAGCTGTTTGGACTCTCATTCTGACGGCACCCATTCACTGCAGAAGATCCACTGGTGAGCAAGTGATGTAATGCTACACTTCTCAAAATCTGCTCTGATGAAGAAACTAACTCATTTACATCTTGAAAGGCCTGAGTGTAAGTACATTTCCAGCTATTTTTTTTTCTTTTCTGTGAATTATTCCTCAAAGGCTCTGATTTACTAAGGCTACTAATTTGCTTGTGCAATCTAACAAATTGCATAGGGCTTCAAGGCCATATTGCAGGTGATTTACTACATAATATCCAAAACCACACCCATATTTAAAGGAGGCTTTTACATGTAATAATACCAAATGTTAGCCATGTAATTGAAAAACTAAGTCAGCTTTAGTAAGCGAGGCCTGTGTCTTCTGAGAGTGGTATATGGAAAGAAACTTACACGTGTTAGTCCTCGTTTCCTCTCAACCTTTGAGTGGTCAATGTGAGTCAGGGTGGGCTTGCTGTAAAAAGATAAAAGAAATGAGAAATGTGTTATACAAACCATAAAAGCAGCAACAATACACACCAGGTGTATGTACACATGCTAACAGATGCTCGCTCTCCCCGACAACCACACCTACAAATTCATGAAAGAAACGGGCCAGATGCATTCATTCAAATCAAACATGCACTAAAAGAATTATCAAATAATGTCTGAACACTTAGTCAGACAGTATGCAATGCGTAAAAATACAGAGGACAGGCATTTCAATTCGAAACAGTTCAAATGGATTTCCCCTTTTCCAAATGTTAATGACGCAACACAGAGTAGGCCAATACAAAGCTTTGCTTTTTTGTTAAGAGAAGAAAATAGCGTGTTAGGTCATTTTAAAACTTCCTAGAAGATCATATGCACTAACTTACCAGTCCAAAGTTTGGACATACTTGACTAACTTAATGTCTTGTGATCTAGACATTAATGTGTTGTCATAACATTTTTTAAAAATAAATTTTGAGTAGGTGTGTGCAAACTTTTGACTGGTAGTGTAATATTAAATAAATACAACCTATTCTCTTACATAAGATGTCTGAACAAATTTTTACAATATACCATATAATGATACAATTATGACAAAATTAACCTAAACAACTGATGATTTTCCATTAAGGTTTCTGGCTGGTGCCAACACAGGTGTGGAAATGATTAGCAGACTAGTTCAACTAGCTGAGCAAGGACCTTTTTTTTCCAAAGCACCTCAGTAACCATGAAAACAAGACAAGGAAAACACCATGTCAGCTTCTCTCCAGACATCCACATTATGCTCTTTCTCACTCGGCAGTAGCTACAAAATTGCAGTGTTACAAGATGAAATCTCACTAATTTCGCAGTGTTCACCACTCAGCCAAAACAGACCTGTGTGCATATTTGAAATGCTGACCTTTATAAAGATCTGTTGGCATGGATCACACAATGAATGACTAATTTAATACACTAAGTGGGCCCATTAGCTTATAGCCTCAACTGAATTCATAACACACACATAGTAAAAAAATCAGATCTCCTATGGGTTACAATCCAACATAGCACAATTTCAATGATACCACATGATAAAATAATGTTGTTACAATTTTAGCTGTAGTTAATGTAACTGAAAATATGTTACAAGTACATTTGTCTGTTTAAGAAGCAAAATATCCAAGGATTTGTGATAAAACTGGGATAAGGCCTGTAATTTAACTACATTAAAGACGCTGTCTCGAATACTTGATTCTGATTGGTCAATCACACCGTTGTCCAGGGCAATTACCATTCGTCCAGAAAACTTGTGTGTCCTTCGCGGTTTTTTACAAATAATTTCAATTTAATTATATTTTACATGTAATACTTGATATCTATGTTTTTATTTCTATTTATTTCTTTAATAAACAGTCGAAGTGTAATACGTGGGACAGCGTAAAATCATGACAGTTGGTAATTTTCGCTAAATAAACGGCTTCAGAGAGACACGACATCCCTGGCGCGGTGTATTTGGCGATAAAAACACCGACTGACTGTGTGTTACCCCGAACCTGCAACCCACTGACACAAAGGTAGGTCTTTGTTTTGTCCCAGGATGCAGATTAACTTAGTTCATAACAAATCCACCGACACTTCTTAAGAAAAGAAGGGGAAGCGAATAAAAGTTCCCTTCAGATAGGATTTACTTCAGATATCAGGCTGGGAAAGTTAATACAATGTTGACATAAAAATCACTTCCTGGTTTAGTCTGCAGCCCACCGATAATAGTCAAAAAACCCTCAAGACTTCTTCAGAACGGTAACAAATGCGATTAAATTACGGAGAAGTTCATTTTTGCCTGAAAAATCGATCCGTTATGCAACTCAGTCGTGTTTAAAACACATCGATGTCTGGAGAAAATGTCACAGGCGGACAGACAGAGCAGACTGAAGAGAAACGCCCAAAAACTTCTCATGAGCAAACACTGAAACACAGCGCACAGACCAACGAAAGCGTCACGTTACTGAGGTTTAAAGAACAAATGCGTTGTGTTATGAACCAAACTCACCTTCCAATCGATCACAAATGGCTTTGACTAAAGTAAAGCTCAGGTTCAGGCTGATCTGTCTCGCTCAGCTCTGATCATGCGCTGGTTCTCCTCTAAAGCGCGTGGCACACCCTTCAATACACTCTGAAGGAATTCAAGTGTTGTCCTTTATCCAGTGGAAAACTTACAACTGTAACATAGTTTCCACCGAAATACCATAGTACGGTTTATGTGTCTGGTGTAAAATAAATATTTAAATACGCTATAAAAAGTACTAAATGTACCATGGTTTACGCCAAATTACTATAGTACAACTTTTGTTAAAGAGAATGAGGTAAGTATTGTCCTTTAACGTTACCCTTTAGAATTTACCACAGTTTTCACAAAAATACTGTAGTGGAGTTCTAGAATTGAAGTGTTGTCCTTTAATTATTTGCAATATGGTTACCATAGTAAGTTTTGTAAGGGGAAATCTTTTAAAAATATCTACATTCAGTCTCTTTTATAAGTTTCTTATACATTACTTTTAAAATATGAACCTTATATTAACTTGCAAATGAAAACAAAGCTGTGACGGATTAGCATACAGTAAGTTTAATATATAAAAAAGTATAATATCTGTCTTGAATAAGCTCTATTTGGGTGGCTGTTGATACTTTGAAACAAATTTCTATCAAAGTTGTTTTATTTGTGATTACATACAATCATAAACAAGAAACGGACATGATTTTTGAGTTACAGAGTATATATAGCTAGTTAACTGAATGCTTATTATAGCATTTTTCCAGGAAAGACTTTTACTACAATCTGAAGTTTAAATGAAATGCTTTTTGATTGTAAACACCATGACAAACAGTGAAATCCCATGAATCTGTTGATCGTATAAGTTTTCTCCACTCAACCGCTCTTTCAAATGTATTCTAAACTACAAAACATACAATTTTTGTCTGAAATGTACGTATTTATGTTTGGTCACACACATAAATTTCTTTATGGTCCTTTTATGCACTGACATACGAAAATAAAGTGAACCAGCAATAATATACTTTCTCATTGTAGGTGCGCAGTAACCATTCAGTCATCCTTTGCTTTATAATGTTCAACTATTTAATACAATCAAAATTTTTAAACCAGAAGGATATATGTAGAAGGCTGATTGCCAAATTCAATTTTTCGCATGTCTATTCAGAATGAATGCACAGGTATGCCCTTTTGTGCATCCCAAAGTAGAAACATTCTGGCTGGAAGTTGTTTTTCTCTTCAACTTTCTTATAGCAGCTAATGGCATGGACCACAGTGTTGGGAAGCGTCTTCCACAGCGTCTGAGCCACAGACTGCATGTCCCCTTTCAACTTTTGCATCTCTATCTGATCTACAATCTCGCTCTTATTAATCGGTTTCGGGTCTGCACTGAACGATACCACGATTCTGATGTTGTTTGGGGTCAGAAGATCAAAAAAGTTGCCACCTCCACCACTTCCATGGTACTTTTTGCCAGCGAGCCAATTCCAGAAGAATATGCCACTGTGGTTGAAGACCCGAACTGACCAGGAAACCCAGTAGTATTTCTTTGCAAGGATATCCAGTATAAATCCCGTGAACTCTGGGTCAACGTTGGCTTGACGCTCCAGAAGTTGATGCTCCACATCCGTCTTGGCCTGCAGAGGGAAATTCTCAATGCAGTCATCCACCGCCGCTTTCATGCGTGTCTCTACTTCTTCCATGCGATTTTGCCATGTCTTCACTGTGACCTCGCCTACCGCTCCCTCTTTCAGAGAGGTGTAACCCATGACTGCTATAATTCCCATGACAAATAGCTTCTTCAGTCTGGCACAGAACTCCTCCACTGGCTTCCTGCTCCTTTGCTCTGTGGTCACCACTGTGTCCAACATGGCATCTCCAGAGATATTCTCTCCAGTTACAGCATTGTACAAGGAATCAATGTTCAGATCGCGACCAGTGTTCTCATACTGGGTTATAAACTTATCCTTCTTCTTCTCCTTGAACTTGGGCTTAGCATTGACAAAGTCTTGAAACTTCTCGTATTGACTGATTATCGTCGCCTCATAGTCAAAGTTCTGCTTATTCATGGTCGTCCGCTGCAACTCCAAAGCGATTTGGTCGATTTCATCTCGAATACCTTCAAGTTTCTGGTTGATCTTTTCAAACTGCTCAGTGAGAAACTTGGCCTCTTTGCCTTCTGGGTTTCCGAGGAGCTCGGCCGAGGCCAAAAACACGGCCTCCAGGATGGGGTGGAACTGTCCCACGGTGGCTGCTAAAACCTCGCAGCCTTGCCCCATGATTTCCACTCCTTTCTCGATCTTGTCCTTGTTCTCTAAAACCCATTCTTCCACCCGATTCATTGTGGTTCAAAGCAGAGAGGCCGTCTTATCCTTCTTAACCTTGTCTGTAACAGATCAAGGCATATATATCATAAAGTGGAAGCCACAACATAAAAATCAATACTAAAATCAATGCAGACATTTCTAAGGGTCATATTTGTTTGCTCAGGATGGGACCTTAACAGTAACCTGAGATGAATTGGACAGCCAGACCACAGGGGCAGAAATACCAGAGTGTTTGTACATTTATACATGTTTTCCATGGGCTTGAGCCATTTGAAAAAAAAAAAGAAAGAAAAAGAAAAATTTCTGGTCTTGTTCGGGCATGTCCTGTTCCACCTTACACCCCGCCAGCTAAGTCTCCGCAAATTATACAACAATAAAGGCAGATCAGTGAGATCAGGTGTCTACTATAAGAATTAATAAAGCAAACATGCTAAAAGTTTTTTTTGTGCTTCAAAGCAGACTTTATTATTAGTATTATGAGCACACAGTCGTTGTGATTTGGAGAGCTGCTCACTCCCCTTCTTTGTGGAATAATTCAGCATTTAAAGCCCAGATGTATAGCAAAGTAGATGTTTTCAGGAGGGGTACCTGGGAGAATATATTTGACGGCTTTAGCTGTTAAGAATTTCAGGACATTTCTGGGCACTTCGATTACACAAGGGAGATGATCTCACACTCGTATCTAATTTCCCAAGACTCAATATACAGAAAAAAGGCACACCCAGATCTGAGAAAATCTGTAACCAATACAGTTGTCCTGCGGTGAAACCATATTCTACACCATATGACTCAGATTTTTACATACAAAGTAAACACAAATAAAACTACAAGACTAAACCTGACATTTGATGAACATATTTCAAACATCAAACACTTAATTTGGCTCTGTTGCAATAATGTCTCACATAATGATTTAGTGGATTATGTGAACAATTATGGAAATTCATTAGCTTTTATTATGCATGATAAGTATGTAGAACTCGTATTTGGAATTTATGACTCAACAATGCATCTTTTAAAAGAGCATTCTGATCTCAATGGAATTAGGAGCAAAACAATACTTACTGAACAATACAATGATCCTGATTGATTCAAGTCCTCCTTTTGTAAGAATAATTAAGATGGCTTTGAAATTAAAACTCCAGGATGTGTCCGATTTGAGAAAGAAAATGGCTTCATAAGAAAATAAAATGTAGGAAAATAAGTTGAAAAGAAATTCAGTCTAATGATTTGTATCAGAAAACACAGTTTTTGATGGTTCTACTCAGTGGAAAAAAGGAAAGGAACCAACCAACTGATTCTCAAAAAGAGGAACTGTTCAAGTTCAGAGCCACATCCCTTATTTCTATCCAAATGCTGCTTAGACCTTCGTGGCAGTAAGTATATTGACTTTAGCATAACATCCAGTATTATGCTTATAATATGGCAGGATGTTGTGCTTAAGTCAATATTGACTGGCATCTACATCACAATGATTCCCACAAAGTGCCATCTCCAACTCTTCATGACAAAAGGCATAGATCACAGGCCAGCTATTTTTATTTTTGTATTTTGTGACATTTTATTCAATGCTCTATAAAGTTTTTGAAGTTGTGCCAATAAAATAACAAAAAAGAGAAAGGAAAAGATGATAAATGGAGATGGACAAAGACCAAAAAAAGGATACTCACCGTTAGTCTGGTGAAATGTTCAGAGGTGTTCTCTAGTGTTCCAACAGAGTCCAACTAAAAGCACCAGCCTCCCAGGGTCCACATGTATATATAGACTCTCTCCTGCGGCACTCCCCCTTCAGATTAACTCCATCCCCTGCCAGCATTCCTCTGAGCCCACTAGAAGAGACGAGGGACAGGCACACAGACAGATAACATCCTGTAAACATGCCTTCTTTCAGAAAAATCAGCATGCAGTGGTATAGTGCCAGAAATGCTTAGAAGCATCTTTCCATTTGAAACATCCTGCATGCTCTACCCTTCTACACGGGTTGTCATGGGTACAGACACTCACAGTGGCTTCTATGTGAGACGATCTGGCAAAACGAATAAATTACATTTTAAAATAAATAGAAATAGAAAACAGTTATTTTAAATTGTAAGAATATATCACAATATTACTATTTTACTGTATTTTTGACCAAATAAATACAGCCTTGGTGAGCATAAAGACTTCAAAAAACATTAAACATTATATAATTTTATATATAATACAAACCCTCTCATCCATAATTAATTAAATGAGAAAAAATGTATTGTTTTTCTTTCATCAGAACAAGAATATAAATATTCCTGTAACACATTTGTCCACTGCAATTTGAATGTTGAATTTATGCTATCATATAAATCTTAATGACGTATAAAACTGATGTACCAGAATTGTATGTATGTCAAAAGTTATTTGCATATAATATCACACTCTGAATGGCCCAAACAATAGTGGACACCATGCATCAAAGGGTTAAATTAATTGTTTTAAAATGCAAATAAATAAACTGTAGTCTTCACATTGTTCTTCTTTTAGGAGACTTTGGCGAGCAACATGGCAATCTGAAATTAGCGTGAAAACAGCCCTTGCGGGCCCGATGCTTCTAGGTCACTTCCGTCACCCTGCTTTACATGCCAAAGAAAGACTCTACTGTTTGCGGCATGGCAGGCAGACAAACCCAGAGCCTTTGTGCTGAAGTGGTCACTGGGACACGCTGGCATGCATTGACTCATCTGTAGAAGAACAGTGGGGGGCTGTTGTGGATTACAGAGGGTCTAGCATTAGCATTTCAAATCTTCACATCACTGTTAGATCTCACACTATGCAAATCAATTTTGCTAATAAACAATGACGTACACAGTAATGCAGGGTGTGATCGCTGGTGCACATGCATGAGAAACAGTAAAAAGGGCCCTGGAGTGTGATGTGGCAGATACTTTCCAAATTTAGACTATCTATTAGAAGTGCAATCAAATGACTAATGCACATTACTTTCCTAACTTTAAGAATTAAACTTCTCTTCTCATATTGTACAGACATGAATGATACTTCAAATTGTACAGCTTGTTGACAAGAGTGTTGTTACTTTTCACCTAGCATTGACTTGGAAACCATCCAGAATATCTTAGCAACTCTAGAATTAAAGAAAATATAAGCATATAGTTTGATTTGTTAATGGTCTCTATAAAGCACACTATTAGGCAAAGATGGTCTGAAATATTAAAGCAATGAATGAATGAATGAAAACAGCTTCCATATCTTGTAGTGTTTTAAGGTGTGTCTTCTGAATAGCCGTTCACTGTATTTGACATCCCTGCCCATGCATTATTGTTTCTAATTTAGCATGAGTCATGATGTAAAGTTATAAAAAAGTGGATTAAGTTTTTGCTTTGGTCTGAACAACAACAACAACAAATCTGTCAGATTGACAGTTATCCAAGGTATGCAAGAAAGGGCAGCATAGTTCAGTGCATGCATTTATCATCAATAATATTTATTATGAGTGTTGAATTAAAGTAAATGGAAAATCTGAGATGTGATTTATGCACAACACAAGTTTATTGCTTACGCTTAAAGGTTTTGAAAAGTAGATATGAGCAATAGTAATAGTGTTGCTTGCCTCAGCAATCACCAGAACAACATTAGCTTTTTTCTGCGTGATGTTTTTTAAAATCTTATCCTAATCTTTAAACATTTATTAGTAAAAATCTAGGCAAGTTAATAGTCAGTGCATCTCATGTTCAGAATCTGTTTACTATGAGTAGTGAAGTGCTTATGTATGCAGCCACAAGATGTCACTTTGGTTCAGATAGATTTCTTATTTACCTGAAGCAAAATATGATATAGTATAAAAAGTCTAGCTTTTTAATATCCATTTTACAAATCTGTACTAGTAGACAGTGAATCAGATTTTTTCTACAAGTAAACAAGTATTAGCATGCCTATTGGGAAAGTGTAAGAGTAAATTGTGGGAATTATTTTATGTGGGAATTAGCTGCAGGCCATGTTGACTAACTGTTAAGTTGAAGTTATTCAGACAGGTTTGTCCTCTTAACTGAAACTAAAAGATCATTCAGGTGGGTCTTCCAAGAATCATCAAGATGTAATAATGTGGTTTGTCTTGGCTACCAAATTGAAGTGCATTCTGAATGTTTCGTTGGAACAAATTTAATGCGTGCTTCATTGTAAATGTGCCAACGTCTGTCATGTGAGACAAACAAGATATACTGTATCTGCGAATGAGGAAATATCCAATGCAAATGAGCTGCTGTATATTATTGTGTTGTGTTAAATTTTTTAGCACTGGTCTCTTCACAACAGCTGCCATTTTGGGGAAGAAAAAAAAAAATTTTTAATTACAGTATTTATTTATTATTATTTATTTATGTATGTATGTATGTATGTATGTATATATGTATCTATTTATCTATTTATCTATTTATTTATTTATTTAGGCAAACTAATTCATTTTGAGTTTAATTCTTTGTCCATCCTTTTCTTCTCTAACAAGCAGTGTCAGGGAACAGCTGCTTCCGGATCGCAGGACGTGAGCAGAGAGCTTTCAGTGAATTATGGAAAAACATGTCATTTCGCTTAAGGCAAAGGATGAACACTGCTTTAATGACAGACCTGAATATCTGCTTCCTCTGGTCTGGACAAGCGTCAGAGGAAATGACAGTAACTACAGTAAAAATCTCATATAATGCCACTTTATTCCACATAAAATAGATTTTTTTTTCTTTTAAAGACATCTGGGCTAATGCATATTTTTAAAATATACTTTCAAAACCACTATACAAGATACATGTATATCATAAGCGTTACATATTTTTACAATACAGTATACTAAATAATAAAATAATTAATAAAGACAATTATGATTTTTATTTATATATATATATATATATATATATATATATATATATATATATATATATATATATATATACACACATACATATAATATTAGTAGCTGAATAAAGCAGGATGCGTTAAACCAGACTAAACAATTTGTTTAGTTTCCATCTTGACCATCCCAATTAATGGTGAGTTTGTTTAGCAGTGTTTTGTCTGACCTCAAGTATGTCTATATTGATTTCAGTCAGGTTTCCTAAAGCATCTCTCTCTCTCTCTCTCTGCCCTTTTAAAAACCTCAACCTTATGCAAATGGGAAATGTGATTACAGCCCAGACAGCGATGAAAAGAGAAGGTCACCGCTTTGCAGTTCTTCATTAATGCGCGGCTGTTTGTCCTGTGAAGGCCATTGGAGTTAATTTATGATCATTTGTCATTTAACCTTAATTTGTCATCTTGTTCTGGTTGTCCTCACGCTCAGAAACACGGATGATTCATAATCGTGAATTTAAAATGTAACATCTGACCATTTGCACAGAAATCGTTATGTGAATCCAGTGTTATTGCCTGAAGGACGTTTATTGTCATCCACATTGTTTGGGTTTTATCACAGTTACAGGGTCACTTTGGTGGAGCATCATGTGATGCTCCACCCAGAACTCAGAGATAAAATGTATCGGCATGAACGTTAGACTGTCAGCACTGCAACAGACAGATAGAAAACTAGAGGAAGGCTGTGTGTGACAGATGACTCTTGTGGTTTTGTCAGGAATGAAGCTATAAAAAGCAGATTGTTCATTGCAAGCTGGTTAAATATAAAAAAATCCCCCGCCCTGTTAACTGTTAAAATATTACTTTAGTACACAAAATAATTTTTTACATTGTATAAATATATAAATCATATAAGTATATAAATCATTGATCCATAACATTAAACCTTCAACAAAAAGATAGAGCATCTGGAAGTCAGTCCAGGATAAATTGCATGGTAATCATTTAACAGATGAAAGTCTTTAATAAACCATTCCCAGTCTAGAGATAAAGTTCACAGGAATCCACACCAGATCTGTCCACTCCTCCCATATGACCTTGTTTGTTTAACCAGTTCCTGTCAGACAAGTTTTCACTGTGTACTTTAGCCAAAAGGGTCGTTGGTTTCAAATTTCACACACACTATGTCTGTTTGTGGTAGTCTGAAATACAGATATTATAAAAGTGCATCATAGGGATATTTTGTGTGAGACATCTGTATGTATTGTGAAATGTGGTACAGTTGTGAAATCCATAAGAAAACATTCATCTGTCTGTACTCATGCTTACCAAAGCAAGATCAACACAGTATTTACAGCTTTAACACACCAGCCTTCTTTGTGGATGAATTTTCATTTGTATGAACCCATAGGTTACGGAGTATTTTTTATTTTTTTTTATTGCATAAAGCCTTTGCAGTACACAGAGAGTTGCTTATAAAGTTCATTTTATTCCACAGTTTATTAATCCCAACAATTTCCCCGTGTTCCAGATTGCGTTGATGTTTATTTCCTCCTCCTACTTTCTCATGCTCTTGACCCTTCACATTCAGATTAAACTAAACTCACATCCCAACATAAATAACCACGCAGAGCACAACCATGATTAATCACTTCTCATGACATGATTTGTTTATCTATTTTTTCAGTACAGTCTGAAGACTGCAAGACAGTTTTTTACAATTTTATACTGTATAACCACTATTCAGAACATTTGTTTTTGTTAGGACATGATTTGCTGTTACAAAGTAAATTAATTGATGCAAAAAAGCACTTATTGTGCACATAAGTATATATGTACACAGCAAGTGTTATTTGTATAAATAAGTTTACTTTTATGTAACAGCAAATCACGTCCTAACAAAAAATAAATAAAAAATATAAAAAATTCTGAATATTGATATTAATGTTATTTATTATTCAATAAATAGTACAACAATTAATCAAATATATAAAAAGTCTATTTATATAAAAAAAATAGTATGCACATATTACTGCTTATTTGCATAAGTAAAGTTCTATTCTGTCTCTGAAACGGGTGAAAGCTGGTTTAGAAACACACACCCACAAACATATGTGTGTGATTATAATAATATATAATTAATTATATTATATAAATTAACTGACCTTTGAAGACTGATTTTGTAATGCTGTCGTTGGGTGTTTTTCTGTAGAGACCCACTCGATGGCATCAATCTGCAGACCTGGTTTTAAATAACGAATAATCGATAGTGGAAAAGTGAGTATCAGTAAAAAGTAAAAACAGTTGATCAAAAATGGTTTATATTTTCAATGCAGTTCATTCAAATAGATTGTTACATTTTTCTCAAACCTTGTGTTATATATATATATACTGTCATGAAAGTGTCACTCATGGAAGGGAAGCAGTTGCTTTCTGTCAAAGTTGAAAGTGTTGTGGGAATGAATCAGGCAGAAGGGAGGGAGGTTTATCGACAGTCTGATATACTGCAGTGCTGAGGAGACACTCACTGTTTAGAGTCAACAGAGCAGAGGAGTTGAGCTTCTCTCACCACCAGAGACAAAACACTGAGACAGAGAGATTCCAGACTGCTGACGTGTCCTCAGAGACAGACAGTGAACGACGTGCTGTACAGCAACAGCATTGAGCTTGAAATTACTGAGCATTTATATACAGCTTCTTAGGAGAGGGAATGCATGCAGTTCCTCAGTTAGCAGTACCATTCTGTGAAGAAAACTACATATTCAGAGGTTTGATAGATGCAGTCAGACTCATCTGAAGGATGAAACAGTGCGGAGGCTGAGGGTGAGCTGGTGTGTGTCACAGTACAAATGTTTTAATGCTTTTTATCAGATCAGGCCACTTAAAGGCAGGAGGCCGGTCGATGGTCCACTCTGATGAATAGGTAATGTCATTAGCTCAGCCTGTGATTGGCAGATGCAGCCAGAGTGAGGTATCCTGGGATTGATCCACCACCCCTGGTAGTACTATGATGTTGGGCTTCATAAAATCACTTATTGGTTTATTAAATATTGATATTGACTTTTCTGGAGTAGGTAGGACCTTTATTTTCAATATATAACAACAAAGTCAGAAGCAGTTTGTTGTAAAATATCTGTTAAAGTATAGATTTAACTTAAAAAAAAAAAAAAAACTATATAGCAACATTTTGAAAAGTTTTTTTTCTGTGGTTCACTATTTAGTTATCATTTGCGCCGTTTGGTGAAATAAAACATCCATTCATTAGTTCCAATGTGTTTTAGCGCCATCTGCCAGCAGAATGTGCATAACAGCAAACAATATTTATTTTTATTTCGTGTAAAAAGTACTGTATTTAAACTATATTGTCACTATATCATACCAAAATAAAATACATTTGTTTTGATTTAGTAACAGATGGGTGTAACAAAAAAAAACTTTATCAGAGATGGAGGCTACGTGGATCAATATAGCTCCAACCAGGACAGAAGCCTCAACCGCTAATGAATAGCCTACAGGAGTTTCTAATTCTATTCACCTTATTTTTGCAATGTAAGTAAAAATAGCAATGTTAGCTGTTTTCTTTTAATACCCGAGACTTCAGAATCATTAAATAACTTGAGGAACAACAAAGTGCAGAAAACAGTAAAACTATTGGTGCTACAAACCAATGTGATTTATGTTCATGAATTAAAATAACATGATAATAAAATACAGTATCAAGCAGCATAATGGACTGTTTTGTATATGTAAAATAACTGGAAGCAAATTACACCTGAAGCTTTGCACATTGAAGTTTCAAATCTGCAAAATAAAACAGAATCCAAGTGAAGTAAATGTGCCTTTTTTAAGCACATGTTTGTATAGCCTATATTGAATAGTTTGTAATAAATCAGGGGTTTCATCATTAAAAATCCCATTACTTGAAATAAAATAAAATATATAAAAAATCTTAAATCTCTTTTATTTCAGCTAGTTGCCAAGCCAACATTTTTAATTAGCTTAAGTTAAAGTACTAAAATAACTAAAACTAAAAATTAAAACTTAATATAAAACTAAAAATAAAACTTTAAAGACATACAAAAAAAAAATCTAATAATGGCAAAAACACAACAAAATTACTAAAACTTGAACTAAAATTAAAATGAAAACAGCAAATATAAATAAATGTTTAAATTCAATTCAAAATATCAACAAAAGTATAATACTATAAAAATACTAAAATATCACTGGGATAAATAAATAGTATTGTAAAAACATTGTGTCATTGTTTTTGATTCACGTTATTTTCAGTGCTTTATGGGATGAAAAGTTCTTCACAATTTACAATTACAATTTAACTTGAACTGTGACTTTTTTTTCTTTTTTTTTAGAGTTTGAAATGTTTTCATTCATCTCACAGCTGGTTTGTTTGGATCATGATCTTGGACACTTTATTTAGCACTTTTCCCCAATTTATTTTCTTTATTGTAAAAATGAATGGGAAAAATACCTCTGGAACAGAAAAAATGTCATCTATTTTCACAATGAATTATTATTATAATTATTTATTTTTATTTTATTTTTGTCCCACACACCAAATCATCAGTCTTTATGTGAAGATATTAACATCTGATCTGCTTTATAAAACATAATTTTTGTAGCAGCAGCATAAAATAGAATCACATTCTAGCTTAAGCCCCTGGTGAATGTGAAATGATGGATTGTTCCCTCTTTCCGCACTTCAGTGATCTTAATGAGTGGATCTGGAGAGCTGATCACAGCACTCTGGAGCTCGTCGTCTGTATATTAACAGCGAAAGGTTACTCACCCTCTATTTGTGCAGCTCCTGGCCAGAAACTGCTGACTTATGTACAAAAGCAGTAATTTAATTAGACGTGGCTTTGAGTGCTATATGTGTCCACTTCAGAGAGTTAATAGCAATGAATGTCAACAATCGCTTGTAAGTCATGTTAATGTGAAACATCTCATACAAAACAGGAAAATGAAATTAGATTTATTATTGCATATAATCTTGAAAAAAGCTAAATCATTAAACAATTGAACCTCAGTTGTTTCTAGGCAGTGTGTAAGTTCAAGTTGAACGAACATGAATTTTTAAAGGGTGTATTTTAGTTTAACATCATGCGCTCTCTGCTGTGCAAGACATGCATTAGTTTCCTGAGACGTCTTGCCATGGGCTTTTTTTATGGCTGATGAGGAACAGATACTGTCAGCTCATGTTATTATCATGCAGGCTAAATGGGGAAAGACTTTTCGTTTGCAGTTCTGTCCAGTCATATTGCTTCAGTTTTTATTACTACAAAGCATTTGTTTACACAACATCACAACATTTAACATTGCTGCCTACTGCATTTAAAGGGAATGTTATAGACATTCAGTTATATTATAACATTTTGATGCAAACATGCACAGTAATAAATCACAAATAGTCAACATATTTTGTTTGAAAATATGGCTGTTGAAATTACATGGTGCTTAATATGTTTAAAGGAATAGTTCACTCAAAGATGAAAATTGTGAATGAAAATGTGCTCACCCCCAGGCTATCCAGTTTGTTTCTTCATCTGAACAGATTTTGAGAAATTTAGCATTACATCACTTACTCACCAATGGATCCTCTGCAGTGAATGGGTGCCGTAAGAATGAGAGTTCAAACAGCTGATAAAAACATCACAATAATCCACAAGTAATCCACACCACTCCAGTCCATCAATTAACGTCCTGTAAAGCCAAAAGCTGCGTGTTTGTAAGAAACAAATCCATCATTAAGGCCGATTTAACTTCAAATCATTGCTTCAAGCTAAAATACAAGTCCTCGATCTATTTTTCACCTCTTTTTTCTCTGGTGAAAAAGTCATCTTGTCTTATTGAGGAGAGAAGTATGCACAGATCAGGCACCGTTTATAAGCAAAACCAGTCTAGAACAGTTCTAAACAAATATCCTTTTTTCATGGAATGTACAGAATTTTTGGGTGAACTGTTCCTTTAAAATGTACAAATGCATTTATTTTATTTCATAAAGTAAAGAAATTATTAAAATTATCGTTTTTTAAATTTACAGTCGAACAGGTGATAGCAACCTTACAATGAATATATAACAATGACTTTGAGTGAACAATGAGTTTGTCATGGCATATAGATCATGAATAAAAAAAAAAATGCTGCAGTTGCAAAATGTTAGCAATATAATAATAGTAATCATATGTTTATGTCTAAATCTACTCTGAATGCACACAGAGATTCACTTTCTTATGTTTCTCCCAGTAGTGACATTCTTCAGGAAAACTCGACAGAGCGAAGCTGTCCTTGTGACGACTGACGGCGTGAACCAGAAACCCAGCTAACTGCTGCTCCAGAAGCTCCACAACAGCTTTGGCATCTCCCTTCCTCGCAGGGCCTTCCATCATCTGCTTTACGCTCTCGTCGGGCACAGGCTGAGGGTTGCTGCTGAAGGAGACCACCAGGTTGGTGTCATTTCCTTGAGATACTTCAAAATAATTCTGTCCGGCGACACACTGAAAGTTCTGTCCGGCTCTCAAGTTGCTAATTTTGCCCAAGTTGCTAATGACTCTGATGGACCAGCTCACCCAGTCGTACTTCTTCACCAGGAAGTCCAGCAGTTCCTTGGCCGTTTCCTGAAGGTTCCCATCTTCTTTCTCCTTCACAAGCCTCTTGATGTCCAGTTCAGCTTGCTCTGGAAACGAATCCACACATTTCTCTATCGTTTCCTTCATTTTCGTCTCAATTTCTTGGATTTTCGTGCTCCACTCTTGAACCTTCTCCTGCTCTGATTCCTCACCCTGAGTAAGAAAGCAATATCCAAGCAGAGCGATGATTCCCAAACAGAGCAGCTCCTTCATTCTGACGCAGAAATCTTCCAGAACCCTTCTGTTTCTGGCCTCGTATTGTTCCACAACATCCAGGATCGGTTCCCCAAATGTGCTGTTTCCCATCACAGCATCGTAAAGCACACAGAGGTTTTTATCTCCACCTGTTATGAAAAAATGCTCTAAGAACAAGCGTTTTTTGACTTCCTTGTACTCAGGTTTAGCCTCCAGAATATCGATGTATTTTCTAAACTGGTTCCGCAAATTTTCCTCCACAGAGAAGAACTGGGTATCCAAACGTCTCCTTCTGATCTCAGAGTCAATGTCCTGTAACTGACATGAGAGGACATCTAATTTGCTCCTCACAACTAAAAACTGATCTTTGACATATGTGACCTCCTTGCTTTCCACATTGTCCAAAACCAGCCTCAAAACTGGAGCAGAAGCTTCAAAAAGAGGACACAGCTCTCCAACAGCGCTGGCCAGCACCTCGGCTCCTCTCTCAAACATCTCCATCACGGCTTCAATGGCCTCCTTCTTCTGGGCTACAACCCGCTCTAGTGGACTGGACATTTCTTTAAAAGCAAAACCACAACACACACAAAGAAAAGCCACAGTAATTTGATTTATAATACACTTAAGGTAAATATTTAAATGATGTATGCAATTTGCATTCAAATATATTTAAGTATGTTTTAAACATATTTTAAGAAAACACAACAGTGATGTAGTTATAAGCATGTGATACAATATATTTTCTATTAATTTCTTAGTACAACCCACTATATCATAACTGATCTGCATTGTTTGTAAATTTTGTTCTTTTTGACTTCAAAATGCACTGAATTAGGTACATTACAAATATAAATTATTTGATTTTTGTTGTTTTATGCTCACATAAATGCAAAAGGTCATGTTTTTATTGAGGTTGCTAGTCAAGTTTTTGTTCAGCTTTCTTCTTCAAATTAAATGATTGGGCTGAGACATTTAAAATAGCCAAATGGACACTTTACTGCATTAATTATTAAAAATAAATGTTCAAAAATAAAATAATGTTGTTCAATAAAATAAATAATGAATCATTTAGACTACATTTGTAAATTTGTCTTCATAATGCACTGAATCAGGTACATTAAATGATTTGATTTGTTTTGGTTTGTGTTCACATAAATGCAAAAAGTCGTGATTTAACTGAGTTGGATATAAAAGGTTAAAAAAAAAACACTGTCAAGTATGCAGACTAATTATTTTGTTCAGTTTTCTTTAAATTAAATGATGGGACTGCAGTGTCATAAGACATTTAAAAAGGCCCAATGAACCCTTTTAATGCATATCTATCTATCTATCTATCTATCTATCTATCTATCTATCTATCTATTGTAGGTATACTGGTGTTATCATAAATTAAAACCACAATGATAAAAACAAAAGAAAGTCATAAATAATTATGAGAAAATGTTTAAGGTTTGAATCTAACATCACCCGGTTAATGTGGCTTTTAAAGATCAACCATGCACAATAAGGATAAATAACTGTGGAGTTGAAATAATAATACATGATTTTAAAATAAGGTTCAATAAAATACATGATACATTTAGGCTATATATGTAAGTCTAGAGTTCAGGACACACCTTGCTAGTCTGTCTAAAGCTCTAATGCAGTCTGCCTCACATGAATGTGTCCTAATTATGCGCATCCTTGACATCACATCATCATCCCTAGCAAAAAATACATGTAAAACAGGTTTCTCACGCCTCTCAGGATGAAGAGCTGCTGGAATGACCTCCAAGTTTCCAAATTATTCCCACAGTTTCAGGTTCGACTTCAAAGCAAAATGTCGTGATCATATGCTCAGTGTGGAAAAGATGTGCGTGTACGTGTGTGTGTGTGTGTGTGTTAGAGAAAGAGAGAGACGGTGAGAGAGAGAGAGAGAGAGAGAGAGAGTTGCGCGCACTGACAGATTTGGGATGGTTTTGGAAAGCTGTTGGTAACTGTCGGATCAATGTTTCATATTTGACTGTGGTATATTTTTATAGTTTGTTTACAGATGGATCTTTGATGTGCAGCTCAGAGATCAATTTTTACACGAGGCTGTTTAATTGCAGTTTATTTTGCGTCGTGCGCAACATCTCCCGCGCCACTGGATCATCGTGAATGTGCGCAGATTTGGGATTTTCGCATCTCAATATCTCAAAGAAGGTATATTTCACAGATTATTTATATCACACATTGTATACTAGATAGTATATTATTATAGCCTACTACTCTATAGTATTACATTTGTTATATGTGACACATAACACGATACTCGTGACTAATAGATTGTGCGTAAGTGTGGTAATGGATAGCTCAAGGGTTATTTTTTAAGGATATACGGTTGTTATTAAAAAGAATGTTTTTATAGAAATATTTTATAAAAATGCTGACGTTTCGACCATAATTGTCCAGGAAAAAAAAAAATCACGCATCTGGCAGAGTTTATGGGGTAATTTGTCACAATATGATCCTGCAGTTTTTTGATGGTGATTTGATTTAGCTATATATATATATATATATATATTATATTATATTATAGAATGGCTTACAATTACAATTACAATAATAATAATAATAATAATAATAATAATAATAATAAATAATTTAAAGCATAGAAACACAATTCATGAAATTGTTTTGACCAACAAAAATAGTTGTATAAAATTATACTGCATAAAGCAGCAACATACAAGAAATTGTTTATATAAGCAAGCAAGAGCAAGAGATAAAGAGACTATCAATGTGACAACTTGCCCCACCTTGAAAACTGACCTTGAGAACAGCCTAGCTTCATTACTGAATGTATTTCAGCATGGCTTTTATGTTTGGCAGCTTTTTTATCGAATGAAACATCATGATGATATTGTAATTTAAATTTTGAGTATAAAATGTCCAAATTTTAGAGCTTAGCATTTGAAAACAGATAATCACTTCTAGGTAAAAGCATGTGTCCAATTGATTTTTACTCAATGTTATGACTTATATCATTATATAAAGCCTTTACGACAACTTGCACTGGTCTCTGGTACTTAGAAGAAGAACAGTGATGTTGAATGCAATGCATTAATGGCGTTTCCACACCTTGGCACATTGTCCTAGACTTTTAATTACATTTAGTCATTTTGCAGACGCTTTTATCCAAAGCGACTTACAATTGGGGAATACATAAAGCGATTCGTCTTGAGGCAATCAGACAGAGGAAGTGCTCGTAACAACAAGTCTCAGGTATTGTTCAAATAAGTACAAGCTAGAAAGGAAAGGAATAAATAAAGAATTTTTTTTTTTTTTTTTTTTTTTTTTAAAGTTTAGGATGAAGTCAAGTAGTGCTGAAAGAGATGAGTTTTCAGTTGTTGCTTGAAGATTGATAGGGATCCAGCATTCCGGATAGGGTTGGGAAGATCATTCCACCAGCCAGGAATGGTGAATGAGAATGTTCTGGAGAGTGATTTTGAGCCTCTCTGTGATGGTACCACGAGGCGTCGCTCACTAGCAGATCTCAGACTTCTGGAGGGGGTGTAGATTCGTAATAGTGAGTGGAAGTAGGCGGGTACTGAGCCTGTGGTTGTTCTATATGCAAGCATCAGTGTCTTGAACTTGATCCGAGCTGCAACTGGTAGCCAGTGCAAGGAGATAAAGAGAGGTGTAACATGGGCTCTTTTGGGCTCATTGAAGACCAGACGTGCCGCTGCATTCTGAATCATTTGTGGAGGTTTGATTGTGTTTGATGGAAGTCCAGCCAGAAGAGCATTGCAGTAGTCCAGCCTAGAAATGACAAGGGCCTGGACAAGAAGTTGTGCACCATGCTCTGTCAGAAAGGGCCTGATCTTTCTGATGTTGTGTAGTGCAAACCTGCAAGATCGAGCAGTCTTTGCAATGTGCTCTTTGAAGGTCAACTGGTCATCAAAGATTACACCGAGATTTCTGACCGAAGTTGATGGGGCAATTGTTGATGAACCTAACTGAATCATGAAGTCATGCTGTATGGTTGGAGTAGCAGGGAAGACAAGAAGCTCAGTCTTTGCCAGGTTGAGCTGTAGGTGATGTTCTTTCATCCATGCCGAGATGTCCGCCAGGCAGCCTGAGATCCGTGCAGCTACTGTTGGATCATCTGGTTGAAATGAGCAATAGAGCTGTGTGTCATCAGCGTAGCAATGGTAGGAGAAGCCATGTGCCTGTATGATGAGACCCAGTGATGTCGTGTATGTGGAGAAGAGGAGGGGTCCAAGAACCGATCCCTGAGGAACCCCAGTGACCAGTTGATGTGCTTTGGATACCTCCCCTCCCCAGGCCACCCTGAAAGACCTACCAGTGAGATAGGATTCAAACCAGCGAAGTGGAATCCCAGTGATGCCCAGAGATGAGAGGGTAGACAGGAGGATCTGATGATTAACAGTGTCAAACGCAGCAGATAGATCCAGCAGAATGAGGACTGATGATTTGGAGTCTGCTTTTGCAATTCGCAGGGCTTCAGTGACTGAGAGTAGCGCAGTCTCAGTTGAATGGCCACTCCTGAAACCTGACTGTTTAGCATCCAGTTTGTTGTTCTGTGAAAGAAACAATGAGACCTGGTTGAAGACAACTCGTTCGAGTGTTTTCGCTATGAATGGAAGGAGAGAGACAGGTCTGTAGTTTTCAGTAAGAGAAGTGTTTAATGTAGGTTTCTTGAGCAGTGGGGTTACCCGAGCCTGCTTGAACGCAGTGGGGAAAATGCCTGTGAGGAGAGATGTGTTGATGATGTGTGTGAGTGCTGGTAAGAGTGTGGGAGAGATTGCTTGGAGAAGGTGTGATGGGATTGGGTCTAGAGGACATGTTGTAGGATGGCTGGAGAGGAGAAGTTTGGATACCTCTGCCTCAGTGAGTGGGCAGAAGGAGAAGATGGGAGTTTTAGCAGTGGATGTGGTTGGTTGGAGGTCGTGTGTGTGTGGAGGAGAGAACTGACTACTGATTGTTCTAGTTTTGCCTGTAAAAAAAGTGGCAAAGTCATCAGCTGTTATAGAAGTGGTGGGAGGTGGTGGAGGGGGACAGAGGAGAGAATTAAATGTTCTGAAGAGATTACGCATGTCTGGAGCGCTGTTGATCTTGTTGTGGAAATGTGAGGATTTGGCAGTGTGGACTTCAGCAGAGAAAGATGAGAGCAAAGATTGATACCTACTCAGGTCCGACGGATTGTTTGATTTGCGCCATTTTCTCTCTGCCACTCTGAGTTTGGTCCGATGCTCACGAAGAACATTGGATAACCAGGGGTTAGAAGGGGCAACTCGTGCTGGGCTGGAGGAGAGAGGACAAATGTCATCAAGACAAGAGGTTAAGGTCTGGCATAGAGTGTCAGTAGCTGCATTCACATCCAGAGATGAGAAATGGGTAGGTGAGGGAAGAGAGGAGGATACTACAGAGGAAAGATGTGAGGGAGAAAGGGAGCGTAGGTTTTGTCTAAAAGTAACCGGTAAGGGGGTTGATGGCACACGGGTATCAAAAAGTAATGTAAATGAAATGAAGAAATGGTCAGAGATATGTAGTGGTTGCACCAGAATGTTATCTGCAGTGCAATTGTGTGTGTAAATTAAATCAAGTTGGTTGCCCGATTGTGCGTGCTAGAAGTGGTAAGGCGTTTGAGATCAAATGAAGCTAGGAGTGAATGGAAGTCTGTAGCATAAGGCTTGTCTAGATGAATGTTGAAATCGCCAAAGACTAAGAGTGGAGTGCCAACCTCCATGAAAGAGGACAGCAGCCCGTCCAGCTCCTCTAGGAAGGTGGCTAGAATTTGGCCAGGGGGACGGTAAATTACCACAATCTGGAGTTTTATAGGAGCCGTTACAGTAATCGCATGACATTCAAATGAGTTGTAATTGCATAGGGGAGAGTGGGTTGAGTATGTCCAATTCTTTGAAATGAGCAGCCCATTACCCCCACCCCGGCCAACTTGACGTGGCGTGTGAGAGAAAGAGAAATTGTTAGAGAGAGCAGCTGGGGTTGCTGAGTCTTCTGGACGAATCCAGGTCTCAGTCAAGCCCAAGATGCTGAGCGTGGATTGTAAAGAAAAAGCAGAAATGAAGTCAGCTTTGTTGACCGCTGACTGACAGTTCCAGAGACCCACAGAGAAAGAAAGAGGTGCGGTAGAAGATGTAGAGATAGGGCGCAGGTTAGCAGGATTACGTTGCCGTCTGCGTGTGATGTTAGAGCGTGGTTGAGAGATAACCGGAATGGTTTGGAAACACATGATCGAGGTGGAAAGAAAGAGGACAGAAAAGGAGAGTGTGTGAGGGAAGATAGAAATGATACTTAAGTTCGTTGCTCGGTTAAAGTCGCGCAGGAAAAAGTCGTTCATCTTTACACTCGTCGGTCTTCACACCAGGAGGCTGAACACGACGCTTCCGCGTCAGCGCACGGACATCAAATAAATACACAGTTTAACAGACTAGAGTGAAAACAGCTGTGGCCGGCTTCTGATTAGCCCAGCCAATAGCCCAACGGAGTGCTAATAGCTCAAGACGAAACTAACACTTAGCACAAGGAGCAAATGCAAATGACACAGGCTCCTTCTTAGCCGAGGCGCAAATTATTATAATTACCAGTAAGTGCAATCAACAATATAAACCTCAACGAAAATGCAGAATAGAAATAGGTAGGAAACGAAGTATTCCTTCCTAGCAGCAAGTAAATAATTTAAACAACAGATCTACGACCAAGTATTACAACAACACTTACGCGCTGCCGTCCGTCTCTTCTGGTGACTAATCGGCTTCTTATGTATTATTTGTATTATATGTATTATTTCTTATAGTCATGTGTATCCAGCTGTACGATTCTCTCTCTGGCCAGTTATGGTTCAGGATTTGGCTGAAGAGTTGTCCGACAGAGAGTCACAATGGGTAAAGTGAACATCTGAATTTATTAACTTATAATTGATTTTTTCCCCCTCCATAATAAAAAAAGAAACTGCCATTATTATTAGCTCGATCACAATGTATTTGTTTTTAGAGTGTGTATAAATCTTGTATGTTATCTGGGACATCTAGTGTCAGGATGAGTAGTTGCACACACTCAAAAATCTTCATATACATGACGGTTTCATCAGGTATGCATACAAAAACAGCAAATTATATAATAAATGTATATCATTTATATAATTAAAATTATATAAGTAAATGTAATAATTAAAATAGTGATAAAATATACTTCAACAAATTATGGGAAGTGTCATATTTTTCCTCAATTCCAAAAACTACTTGAGTGAAAGTAATATACTGTGTATGTATGTATTTAAATACAGTATTTTTAAGACAAAAAGATGTATTGCATTTCATTATGTTTAGTAATAAAGCATATTTACCTATGTAATTTGCCTGTAAACTGTCACTCTGTATAAACATATTGGACAAAACAATATGATGACACTATTAGACACTATTGCTCACTGTGGCTGACTTAAACTGTGTGCCTTGAAATGAAATCAAGAGTATGTGTATTCCTCATATCTTTGTTTATTCATAATACTGCAGAGTACATTAGACAGTGCCAAATATAAATATGCCAATGACATTCTAGAGAGATAGAGATTCATGAGAAAAGTATTTCAAGGCTACATGGCATTAGAATTAGAGATTTGCAATAGGCCTATTATTTTGCATAAAGATGAATGATTATTTTAATTTTGGGTTGGGCACATTCAGTTTGAATGCACTGTACAGAAAGACGAGTACATCATTTTCAAAAAATAACATCAGTATATTACAGTTCCATATAACTTTTGTTTCAAAAGTGCAAGTATTTGCAGAAAAACAGTAGGGATGGGTTAATAGGTTGTTCAGGGTGGTTGCAAGGTAGCTGCTACATTGTTTTAAGTGAGACAGACAACTAGATAGATAGATATACAACTAGATGGACAGCAGTTGCTAGGGCAATGACAGGTAAAATAGATAGAGAACATAGAAAGATAGGTAAAAGAGAAGTTGTGGAAAAGGTCACATGAGGTAGAATCACTCAAAACAGTTTAACGCTTCTGACATCTTTTTGGCCACATCTTTCATTTTCTCTTCCCACTCGATGCGCAGAGCTTCCTCATCATCCCCGACGATGGCAGCGTAACTCATCAGAGCAATGAGGCCGATGCAGAACAGGTATGTGAGTCGAGTGCAGAGGTTTTCCATGACACGCTGGTCGCCCTGTGAATGTTTCATGTAGACCTCTAGGATGGGCTGACTGAAGATCTTTGATTCGCCCATAACGCCGCCATACAGTGTGTAGAGGTTCTGGTCACACTGATTGATCACAAAGCTCATTTCAAATTCTTTCTTGCGCTGTTCGTGTGCTGCCGATACCTCCACAGTGTCCATGAATTTGGAGAACTGATTGCGAATGTTTTCTTCTACACGACAGTACAGGCCATCCACAGTCTCCTTTCTGATCTGAAGCAATACATTCTGGTTCTGCTGTGAGATTTCGTCCAGGGCTCGATTCACGCTGCTAAACTCACGTTTGAGTTTCTGAATGTCTTCATCGTCCACATGGTGCAGCACCACCCGGATGAGAGAACCAGCCATGCCAAAGATGGGATTGACCACCGCTGCTGCTGATGAGATGGTGGCCACACATTCCAGAACCTTCACTAGACTCCTCTTCAGCTTGTCTTGGTCTTCTAAGATCTCATTTTCAGCCATTGCGTCTGGAGGAAGAGCCCTTCCCAGTGATGTTTACCTGAAGAAGAAACTGAAGATACAAAGGCACACAATATTATCACCAAAAATGCGGTAATTTATTTATTTATTCATTCATTTTACATGTTTACGTGTAATCGGCTAAATAAAGATAGACACCTGTTTCATTGTTAAGTAGGCCTAAGTGTTTTTGAACAAATTGACTGAATGTATGATTCTATGACTCACTCAATTTTAACGAATCGTTTGACTGAATGATTCACTAAAAACAGTCACTTGTCGCCACCTACTGACGTGTCTATGTAACTTTCTGAATGAGTCACTGAAAATTTCCTGCCGCTTATGCGAAGACTACCCAGCAGGCACAAAACAGGCATACAACGTCATAAGACGTTGATATTTGGTTAAATTTCGGTTGCGACGTCAGGTGACCAAAATTCAATGTCAGTTCAACGTCTAATGTCAATGTTAAATTGAAGTCCAATACCGACGTCAGCTGACGTTGAGATTTTGTTGTTTTTAGGTTGTGCAACCAAAATCCAACGTTAAGTCAACGTCAAATTGACGTCAAATATTGACGTCAACCCGATTTTCATTTTCAACCAAAATTCAATGTCTGTCCGACGTCATGTCCAACGTCAACCTGACGTTACATAGACGTCTGGTGCCTGCTGGGTACCAGCCTGTCCGAAACAGACTGTATAGGTCCGAACACACAGGTGTAGAACTTTTGGACTTCTTATGGACCACTTTGAGCTTTTTTGTCCTTTTTTGAGAATGGATGTGAAAAGATCTGAAGAATTCTTAAATTCTTGGTCTTTGTGTTCCACAGAAAAATAAATACCAGCTGCAGAAACAGTAATGCATATTTGGAATGACACAAAGGTAAGAAAATAATGACAAATGTTTTTATTTTATTTATTTATTATTTTAATTGAATTGTAATTTAATTGAAATGTTCCTTTAATATCACCTTTAATTCGCTAATATTAGCTCCTATTTTGAAATGACTTGTAAAGGCAATTTGTTTGCTTGTGATATTGCTTCTGTATTTTAAAGATCTGAACTGAGATCAAGTAGCCTACAATTCAGTGATATACACTCATTTAAAGTGTAGATCATGAGTTGCATTATCCATAACTATACAATTCTGATCTTAGGGGTGTGCGATATGACGATTTTTGATCGTGGACGATAAAAATGTCTCCATGATCTGCTTTTGAAGAAATATCGTAGTATCGTGCTCCAGCGCACATTCTCTCAATTACAGTTCTGGCGCCTCCGTCTGTACAACACCACATACATTCAGTGTTAACTCAGCGGACACTGCACTTATTTGCAATCACAAAAGCACATTATTTGCGTGTGTTTTAAAGCCTTGCCGGTTAAACGTTTCATTCACGCGCTGGTCTGACGCGCGCTCGTACACCTGAAGCGCGCGCACTAAAAAGCCTGTCTAACAGCGCCTGATTACTGAACTAAGTTATCTTTTGCCCTAATACTGTCAAAACACACAAGGTTTACATATAGACTCAGTTGGTTATGTCAAAAATTAAACTAAACAGTTATGCATGCCTGTATATTAGATGCGTGCAGGTCTTAAAGGGACAGAACTAAACATGCTGCCGACTGTCATTAAAGGGATAGTGCACCCTAAAATTTAATTTTTGACATTATTTACTCACTCACATGTTGTCCCAAACCTGTATTAATTTCTTTCTTGTGCTGAACACAAAAGAAGATATTTTGAAGAACGTACGTAACCAAACAATTGCTGGTCCACATTGAATTTGATAGTAGGAAAAAAAAAAAAATACAAAGACTTTTCTACATTCTTCAAAATAGCATTTATATTCAGAAGAAGAAAGAAACTCATTCAGGTTTAAAACTAATTTTGAGTGAGTAAATGATGGTATAAATATAAAACACAATGACAGAATCGACAGACAGATAACAGAATTTTTATTCTTTAATGTTAAAACAACAAAACACAAAGAGAAAAAAACTCACTACTCTTGACTGAAAAAAAATACAGTTGCTTTAATAGAAATCAGTCTATATAGTGTTTTATTTTTATATTTGTTCATTCAATTTCTTGAATGCTCCTGCTAAATATGCCTATTGTACCTGAAAATAAAGCACTGTTTGTTTTATTTGTATATTATGTGTATTTGTAATGTGTATCTTTGTTCTTATTTTTTAATAACAAAGATAAAATAATGACAAAGATTTTTATCTTCACCCGCTTTGGCCTAAATATACACCATTCTTTTTTACATTTTGTTACCTTGGAAGGCTTTGCCATTATAATAGGGGAATTAGTTTGGCTGCACTGCTCAGACAAAATAGTAAAACCAACATGACAAAGAATCGTGATAAAATCGTGAAATCGTGATATTTCAAAAAAAAAAAAAAAAAAACGTGATATGATATTTTTGCCATATCGCCCACCCCTACCTGATCTCAATCCTTAAAAACAACAACAACAAAACAGTTAAAAATTTAAGTGGTGTCATTTGGTTGTCTTTTTTTTTTATTTTTGTTATTTTTGTATTTTGTTGTTGTTGTTTTTTTTTGTTTGTTTTTTTTGCTGTTGTTGTTGTGTTGTACAAAACATATACAGTACTGTGCAAAAGTCTTAGGCCACTAGTATTTTCACCAACAAAAAATGGTTTTAAGTCAGTTATTTCTATCTTTTGCTGTAGTGTGTCAGTAGGAAATATCAGTTTACATTTCCAAACATTCATTTTGCCATTAATTGTAATAATCCAGTGAGATTTTTGTCTGACTACAGCCAGTGCTCCACACATAGATCTGATCTGATCTGATCATCATCAGTCTGTCTGGAATGACATGAAGAAACAGAACAAACTGAGACAGACTAAATCCAGAAGAACTGTGGAAACATCTCCAAGATGCTTCAAGAAACCTACCTGCAAAGCTACCTGAAAAACTATGTGCAAGTGTACCTCAGACAAAAGCTGTTTTAAACTCAAAGTGTGGTCATACCAAATGTTGATTTGATTTAATTAATAGAAGTTAATTGATAAATAAAATCTATTTATGGCATTATTTTTGAAAGCATCCTCATTTTACAGCATTTTTACATAATTGTCTAAAACTTTGAACAGTACTGTAGCTTTGCAGGTAGGTTTCTTCAAGCGTCTTGGAGATGTTGCCACAGTTCTTCTGGATTTAGTCTGTCTCAGTTTGTTCTGTTTCTTCATGTCATTCCAGACAGACTGATGATGATGAGATCAGATCTCTGTGAGGAGCACTGGCTGATGTCAGACTCCTTGTGCAAACAAAAATCTCACTAGATTATTACAATTAATGACAAAAATAATGTTTGGAAATGTAAACTGATATTTCCAACTGACACACTACAGCAAAAGATAGAAATAACCGACTTAAAACCATTTTTTGTTGGTGAAAATACTAGCGGCCTAAGACTTTTGCACAGAACTGTAGATATTAAATAGGCTACTGAAAACAGTTTACAAAAATATGCAGCTTCAGACCTTAACTTGAATATCAAAAAGATCTTACATCACTTTTCAGGCTATGACTAAACACTTTTTAGTGAGATTTAGGACTGAAGTCAATATATATATATATATATATATATATATATATATATATATTAATAACCTTCTGGTATTTCATGTAAATTTTTTTGTAAATACAAAACTTTCTCATTTTACAGAGTGCTGGATATTTGTTTGCAGCTCTGGGATCAAGACAGAACATTTACAACTTTATCAAGCCAAAAACACATCAATACAACATCTCCCTGTGTTTTCTCAAGCAATGTGAGTATTTGAAAGGGTCTTCATCCCATCTACAGTAGATGATTCAGTCAGATGCTGTCTGTCTGTTATAGCTCCCCCTAGCTGCTGCTTCATATTTCCTTGTTCATGCTGTGAATCATATCCTCTTTCTGCCATTCTCAAATTTTAACAAACAATGCCTAAATAATCTGCCCATTGGCATTTGCCTGACTAACCCTTTCTAGTCGCCTGTGAGGAATATTTCTATTCTTACCTCTTCAGTTTGCTACCTCCCTTGATTGCGCGTCTTCCCAGCAGCCACTGCAGGATGGACAGTTTCATCTGAGCTCAGTGTGGAGGGGTGTACTGATGGACTGTACCATTGTCTTACAGGGTCCTGGTGAATGAAACAGATTTGCTCATTCATTGACCTTCAAGTTTTCTTGATGCAATCAATTTGTTTATTAATGAAATGTCATGAATATGGATATACTGTTCAATGAAATCTATCTATCTATCTATCTATCTATCTATCTATCTATCTATCTATCTATCTGTCTGTGTCTGTCTGTGTCTGTCTGTCTGTCTGTCTGTCTGTCTGTCTGTGTCTGTCTGTCTGTCTGTCTGTCTGTCTGTCTGTGTCTGTCTGTCTATCTATCCATACATCAGTGTATCCATTCATCCATCCACCTAAGTGTAGGTCCTGTCCGGGGGTGCTGCAGGACTCTAGATGTGTCATGTGATCATTCACACTGTGAAAGGATGTAGACCAGCTTTAGACGTTACAGTGGCATTGATGGTAATGTATGTTCCTCTAAAAGTGGAGTAATGCAAAATGTATGTAGCCAGTTCCTAAAACTTATACTTCCTGTTTTCTTACTTGTGCACCAAAACACAGACTTGATGAGGAAGTGGTTGGCAGCACTATGACACAGACTGCATTGTCAGAGTACTGAGAGACGTCTTCTTTTTCCTATTATTTTGATAGACAACACTGTATAAGAGCAGTTGGTCAAGTAGGACTCTTGATTCTCTGCTGTTATTGTTAGAAAATAATTCTTTCCATACTGAATAAGATTACTCGTAAAATGAATCAAATAAAGTGTAAATGGCTGTTTCAAATTGGAGACCCTGCAGTCGGATGACAGTAAAGACAGACAAGGACTGAAAAAGTAAGAGATTAAACTTATTTTATTTTAGCTGGTTGCCAATGCAGAACTTCTCATTTTCATTTAATTTAAGTTGAAGTACTAAAATAACTAAAACTAAATGAACTAAAAGTAATAAATAAAACATACTATAAAATATTACTATATAAATACTATATAGACTATAAATTGTTTTAAAACCAAAAATTAATATAATGATAAAAACACACCACAAAATTACTAAAACTGTAACTAAAATTAAAGTAATAACAAGAAATATAAAAATAAAATAAAATTCTAAATATAAAACTACTCTCTAAAAATCCTTAAAAATAGTGCATAATGTACTGTATTAATATGAAGGAATTTTCTGTATTGTTTTTTTTTTTTAACAACAGGTGTTTTACCTGTATTTTGAATTTTACACTACATTGCTTTGTGTTAATTAAAATGTCCATAAAATTAATAGAAAATGTCCTGGCATAAAATAATATCAATGATATATGTGTGATATATTTGTGCATGTTTCATTAATGTTTCCCTTCACTAATACGTTAATTTTATAAACAAGTGGCTGAGGGAAATTACTTTTGGATAGTAATTTGATCAGAGTATACTTTAGTATACCGTGGTGTATGTATGCCTGTAGCCACAAGATGTCACTTCAGCTCATAATTAATGCTCTGGTGTTCATAGTAAATAAATATACTTTCAATGATCAGCATGATTTCAGATATGTTTGATGAGGACCATGGGGTCAGTGAAAATCAGGTTGTCCTGGTTTGTCCTTTTAACTGAAACAAAAACACTTTCATTTAACAAAGCTTGTTTTGTGCCTGTTTAATTTGTTTCATAAATAACATGGCAGATTGGGTAGAAGCACTTAATTTTGTAGAAGCACTTAATTGACATGGCAGATTTTTGGAGGAGGAGGTGAATTGAAATAATTAAGTCAAATTCCTTGTTGGTTTTGTATTTCCCAAAACAGATATTTAAAATAAAGTTCACTGCAATGTCCTCCATGCTGAGATCACATGACCAGCCTGCAGCTGTGTTTTGCAATTTGACTTTAGTAATAAAAGTAATAATGCTAATAATGATTTACTTTATATAGCACTTGCAAATGTTTGCCAGCTGTTTTTGTGCTTTAGTACTGTTGTTTCCAGTCCTGATCTGTCTGTTAACAGTCTACAGGCAACCTGCCGCTCTGCACATTAAGTCCATTCTTTAGACTCAAGAGATCGATAGACGTCTAGATCACAGGAAGCAGGCAAATGTTCAGTGGCTTGTTGGAGGCTCTATATGGATTGCAGTCCATTTCACCTAAGCGTGTTTTTTGATGGTCTTAAAAACGACAGATGAAACCTCAATCCCCAAACCCTACGCCACAAGACTCTGATTAACAGTGAACACCAGCGCTCTCCAGTCTTTGTGCTGTGAGGCTGCTTGTGCTTTATGTTTGATTGAGCATGTTTTATCCAGTTTGCCATGTCACTTTGGTTCTGTGACCAGGGTTATTATCGTTAACTAAACCTATTAAAAACATTTTTGTTAATTGAATTAAAGTGGATATAATAATAAATATCAGATGAATAATTTTAAATAAATGAAAATTAGAAATGTTGCCTTGGCAAGTAAAAAAAAAAAAAAAAAAAAGACTGAAGCACTAAAATTACTAACTGGAAATAAAAATAAATAAATAAAATTGTGGGGGAAAAAAACTGAAATTAAAACTAAAAAAACTGAAATAAAATAAATTAAACCTAAATAGAAATATTAAAATAAAAAAAAATAAAAATGACAAACACGTATAACAAAATTACAAAAAAATTCAACTTAAATCAATATGAAAACAGAATATAAAAAGCTAATTACATTTACATTTACATTTACATTTAGTCATTTAGCAGACGCTTTTATCCAAAGCGACTTACAAATGAGGACAATAGAAGCAATCAAAACCAATAAAAGAGCAACAACATGCAAGCGATATGACAAGTCTCGGTTAGCCTAACGCAGTACACGTAGCAAGGTTTTTTTTTGTTGTTGTTTTTGTTTAAACAAGTAGATAGAATATAGAAAAGAAAACTAGTGTTTTAGTTTTTTAAGAAAAGCTAGCAGTTATATGCAACTAATAGAGGGTCAAGTGTATGTGTGTGTGTGTGTTTTGTTTTGTTTTGTTTTTAATAAAAAGAAAGGAGATATATAAAATAAAATTAGAAAAGAGAATGCTAGAGTTAGAGGGTCAAATAAAGATGGAAGAGATGGGTTTTTAGCTGTTTCTTGAAGATGGCTAAGGATTCAGCTGCTCGGATTGAGTTGGGCAGGTCATTCCACCAGATGGGAACAGTGAATGAAAAAGTCAGTGAAAGTGATTAAAAATTAAAGTAATTAAAAATATTAATAAAAGATTATAATAATATACAAATACTATGTACACAGTTATACAGAATTAGTCTGAATAAAAGGTACACGCTCAGAAAAAAGGTACAATAGCTGTAATTGGGCACCTTCGTACCTAAAGGGTACATATTGGTACCTTAAAGGTACATATTAGTACTGAAAGTGTACATATTAGTGCCTAAAAGGTATACAAAAGTGTACCTTTTGAAAAGGTACTGCCCCAGTGACATCTTTGGACCTTTATTTCTGAGAGTGTAGAAACACACACAGACACACACACAAAGAATATATATGGCATTTTTAAAAATGCATTCATATTTAATTTAAAAAAAGGGTTTGGCTTTAAATAAATTCTGCATAATTTAATTATGCTTTTACATTTACTAAAATATATAGATAGATATTTGTTCTTGTATTTTGAGCACAATCATGATGTCAATTTGAATATACAAATTAGTCAGGTGTCAAAATCAGAAAACTGTTGACATTATCAGTCAATACAGTCAATAATATCCGATCTTAGTCTGCATGAAAGAAAAAAAATTGAATTGAAAAAAAGAATTTTCTGTGACAAGCAAAAAACAAGAAAAAAAAAAAGAAAAGCTGATTTCTATCATGACTGCTGTCATCACAATATTACTGCTGGTGATATATATGCACAAACACATGCTGTTGACCTTCAGAAAGGTCAGAAAAGAGAGAAACACAGAGAACAGCATTACACTACGAGGCTTGCACACATTGTGTGAAATGAGAGCGAGTGCAGATGGAGCCAAAACAAGATCAATATACCGATTAGAACCGTAATACACTAATGGTTTGGTGAACGAGTGGACAGAAATAAACCCATGAGCATAATTAGAGTGTCATTTACCTCCTGCTCCCAAAGACTGAAATTGACACTTTATTTTCTTTAAATCAACTTCCGTTTATTAAAATGAAGTTTTCATGCATCCCCAACGAATATGACTTAAACATAAACTTTGCCTGCTGAGATCATTAAAAACGGAATAATTATTTAATAATTAGAATAATAGTTGCTTTGTGTACATAATCTCAATATACATAGCCTTTTTTTGACATGTTGCTGCTTTCATAACTGAAAATGAGGGGGAAAAAACAATAAAGAATTTGGCTTTAAATAAATTCTGCATTATTTAACTAACTGTAATTAACTTGAATTTACTAACTAAAAAAATTACAGTTACTATTTATTAGATAAAACAGTTTTATGATGTATATACACCACACCAGTGTTACTGAGATACTATTACAATTTTATTATTGTCTCTGTCATTTTTATTAGTTTTTTTAATGTCTATAGTTATATTAGTACATCAAGTTAAATGAAAAAGAGAAATGTTGCTTTAACTAGCTGCAATAACATTGAATACAATTAAAATTAAATTAAATAAAATATAAAAAGTTTTTTTTTTTTAGATTTCCGTTAAAGTTGATTTTTTTTCTATAGTTTTAGTTTTAGATAACTTTAATAACCCTGATGTACACAATTTCAACAAACATATTTCAATTAATTAAAGGCAACCAGAAAAAAAACAAGGTCCTATCTGTGCATTGCGTTTGAGGGGCGTGGCCATGATCTCATGAATATTTAATTATGGTGTCCTTGGCAAGGTATTGACCATACAGTCTATGGTATTGACTAATTAGAACCGTTAATAGTTGTTGCTGGTAATTAATAATGGTTATAGCTTTGTTTACATTCTGTTTGCTGCAGTTTTGAGTTATGTTATTTTATTTCAGATCATCATGATTGAGATGTTATGCTAAAATCCTTTTAGGAATATTGAATGTGAGATTGTCTATAGTTTGCACAAAAAGTTTATTTGCAGCATCATATATACTCATTTTGTGAAGAATAACAGTAAGATCTTTTTGCAAAGGTTTCATAAGCACAGTCAGACACATCAGAAGGATGAAACAGTGCGGAGGCTGAGGGTGAGCTGGTGTGTGTCACAGTACAAATGTTTTAATGCTTTTTATCAGATCAGGCCACTTAAGGCCAGGAAGCCGGTCGATGGTCCACTCTGACGAAAAGGTAATGTCATTAGCTCAGGCTGTGATTGGCAGATGCAGCCAGAGTGAGGTATCCTGGGACTGATCGACCGCTTCGGCACTACTGTGATGCTGAGATTCATAAAATCACTCATTTATATATCATTTATATATTAAATATTGATATTGACTGATGCCCTTTCCTGGAGATGGTTGTGGTTTCATTTGCCTTTATTTAAAAGTTTTAAAGTAGTCCAGCAAAACATGTCGCTGCATCGAACTGGAATGTTTGTTTTGGTCTATAGTAACAGACAGGTTTAAGGTTCAGCCCTTTTTCAGAGATGGAAGCCACATGAATCAATATAGCTCCAACCAGGACAGAAGCCTCAACCGCTAATGAATACAGGCTGAGCCATGCATGCATTTCCATTCAGACTCTGAAAATGGAGCATAACAACTGCTTTAAAAACTTTAAATATTCCAGGATGCACTTTTGATATTTAATAAGATGCTGGCCACCGTCATAAACAAAACAAATAAATAAATAATGCATGAAAGAAAATAATGTGTGAATTGTTAATCACAAAGGACTAATGTGACCCTGGACGACAAAACCAGTCTTAAATGTCAATTTTTCGAAATTGAGGTTTATACATCATCTGAAAGCTGAATAAATAAGCTTTCCATTGATGTATGGCTTGTTAGGATCGGACAATATTTGGCCGAGATACAACTATTTGAAAATCTGGAATCTGAGGGTGCAAAAAAAAAAAAAAATCAAAATATTGACAAAATCCTCTTTAAAGTTGTCCAAATGAAGTTCTTAGCAATGCATATTACTAATCAAAAATTAAGTTTTGATACATTTACGGTAAGAAATGTAGAAAGAAAGGTATCCTAATGATTTTTGGCATAAAGAAAAAATCAATAATTTTGACCCATACAATGTATTTTTGGATATTGCTACAAATATACCCCAGCGACTTAAGACTGGTTTTGTGGTCCAGGGTCACAAATATGAAGGAAATAATAGTTCTTTTTGCTTCAGAACAAGGAAAAAACTTAATTTATAATTTTTTCAGAATGGTGTTTTTTGAGAGAGGATTGCTTTGGTGACGTCAATGGTTGTTTGTAGGCATAAAATGCTCTTTTTAAACTATTAACTTTCAACAACTGCAATCTTTATGAACCTATGAAAGGTACTTTAATGATTTGTTTTTGTCATAAATTAAAAAAACTTATTGACATATAAAGAAGACAGTCGTATTGGATTATGTGTGTAGGGGTCAAAGGTCATCACCCATGGTGGTGTGGTTGTAAGGTCACAACTTGAATGGTTATAAATGGCTTTTAATATGGTGTCCGAGAGAACTCAAAGGGCTGCAACTTAAGAAAACACATGCAAATAGAAAAACCACCAGTAAATCAAGAAAACATCTTCATCAGTTTGACAGCAGGTGGTGCAAATGCTCATAACACAAACAAATAAAGATTTTTATTTGCAGCACGTTTCTTTATTTGGTTGTGTTGTGAGCATTTGTAGCACGTGTGTTGTAAAATTGATGAAGTTGTTTCCTTAATTTGCAGGTGTTTTTTCTATTTGCAGCGCGTTGAGCTCTCTCGGCCACTGTATTTTAATGATCTTGCACCATAAGGTTAAATGGGCCTCCAATAATGTAGTTTTTAAATATTATTTCAACTCCCTGTGGTTTTGAATGTAATTTCAAACAATATGCATTTCCGATCTCATTAACTCACAATAGAAACACATAGAATGGAATATAAGAATACAATGGAAATGGATCCTCCCTCCTGAGTGTTAAATGATGGATTGTTCCCTCACTCGGCACCTCAGTGATTTTAATGACTGGATCTGGAGAGCTGATCACAGCACTTCGGAGCTCGTCGGCTTTATATTAACAAAGTGAAATGTTACTCACCATGTTTCTGCAGCCCTTGGCCAAAAAATGCTGACTTGTGTACAAACAGTAATTTAATTAAATGTGGTTTTGGGTGGTATATCATAGCAATGGGTGTCAGATATTGAAACTATTTCTTGCAAACATTTGCAAAGGTCCTCATTTTACTTTTACTGAACGCTTAGTTTGTATGGGTCGCATAGACAAGACAAAAAGACAGAAGTGTTCAGTGCCTCTTTTCATGGTTGGTAGGGCATTTTTATTCTGTCGGCACTATGTAGGTCATTCACTCACAAAGGCCAACTTGCCAGTTCTGGCACCAGTCTAATACAGTGTACTTGGTCCAAAAGCCATTCTTCCTACTTTTAACCATTTCACAAAATGTTTTATACATGATATTGTTTAAAGCAGCAGTTCTCAACCTTTTTGTCTCCAAGGCCGCACCGTTGTCCACAACAACATTAGAAAGCCCCTAAACCTTTCCAATTGTTTGTCATTTTTGGATAAGGATTAATGACAAGGATTGAGCAAACAAAGCTTTTTACTCCATTTCTACCTGTATATTTTATGTCATTTTAAGAGTTAAAATTACAATATTTCATGCCAATTTCCATGAGTTTTATAGGTCTAGAAACTATGCTTTTTAAAATATTCTCTCATATATCCATGTTTACTGTGGGAATACTGGTTCTTCAATGAAAGAAAAAATGGGGTCAATAAAATAAGGAATATATTGAATTTTAATTATTTGAGCTTATTTAATGCACGTTTTGTCTTATTGTACATTATTTTAAATCTTTTTGTGGACCACTTATAAATTTGCTTAGGCCCCCCCAGTGGGCCCCCGATCCCTGGTTGAGAATTCTTGGTTCTCAAGGCATGATTTTAGACAGATACATTAAACTTTGTAACATAAAATAATATAATAATTGAATATAATTTCTCATAAAAGTGCATACACAGATGGGCTGGTTAATTAAACTGGTTAGTCTGAACAAGATCACTTTGGTTTTAGTTTAGAACAATGAAAAGAAAAATTACAATAAATGCACTAACTATTTGTTAGAGACAATAAGCTGAATAAATACTGTTTTTTTCAAGACACAGATCATGGATACAGTAAAATGTAGTTATAGTAGATTTTTATCTAAATCTACTCTGAATGCACACAGAGATTCACGTTCTTATGTTTCTCCCAGTAGTGACATTCTTCAGGAAAACTCGACAGAGCGAAGCTGTCCTTGTGACGACTGACGGCGTGAACCAGAAACCCAGCTAACTGCTGCTCCAGAAGCTCCACAACAGCTTTGGCATCTCCCTTCCTCGCAGGGCCTTCCATCATCTGCTTTACGCTCTCGTCGGGCACAGGCTGAGGGTTGCTGCTGAAGGAGACCACCAGGTTGGTGTCATTTCCTTGAGATACTTCAAAATAATTCTGTCCGGCGACACACTGAAAGTTCTGTCCGGCTCTGAAGTTGCTAATTTTGCCCAAGTTGCTAATGACTCTGATGGACCAGTTCACCCAGTCGTACTTCTTCACCAGGAAGTCCAGCAGTTCCTTGACCGTTTCCTGAAGGTTCCCATCTTCTTTCTCCTTCACAAGCCTCTTGATGTCCAGTTCAGCTTGCTCTGGAAACGAATCCACACATTTCTCTATTGTTTCCTTCATTTTCGTCTCAATTTCTTGGATTTTCATGCTCCACTCTTGAACCTTCTCCTGCTCTGATTCCTCACCCTGAGTAAGAAAGCAATATCCAAGCAGAGCGATGATTCCCAAACAGAGCAGCTCCTTCATTCTGACGCAGAAATCTTCCAGAACCCTTCTGTTTCTGGCCTCGTATTGTTCCACAACATCCAGGATCGGTTCCCCAAATGTGCTGTTTCCCATCACAGCATCGTAAAGCATGTAGAGGTTCTTCTCTCCTCCTGTTTTGGGAAAATGCTGCAAGAACAAGCGTTTTCTAACCTCTTTGTACTCAGGTTTGGCCTCCAGAATGTCTATGTATTTTCTAAACTGGTTGCATATATTTTCCTCCACAGAGAAGAACTGAGAATCCAACCGTCCCTTTCTAATCTCACAGTTGATGTCCTCTATTTGAGATGAGAGGACATCCAGTTTGCTCCTCACAACTAGAAACTGATCTTTGACATATGTGACCTCCTTGCTTTCCACATTGTCCAAAACCAGCCTCAAAACTGGAGCAGAAGCTTCAAAAAGAGGACACAGCTCTCCAACAGCGCTGGCCAGCACCTCGGCTCCTCTCTCAAACATCTCCATCACGGCTTCAATGGCCTCCTTCTTCTGGGCTACAACCCGCTCTAGTGGACTGGACATTTCTAAAAACAAAAAATAAATGCCTTAATTTCTGGTACTATTAAAATCAGATAAAAAATTTTCTTTCCACAATTGGTCTATTTTAATTCAAGCTGCATAATGTAAAAATAAAAGTTGCAAAAGCAATTTCATTGCTCAGAGATTGTTCTTTCATAAATAATTTTTGCCTAAGAAAACTGAACGTCTCCATTTGTTTTATATTCTCATTGTTGAGACACTTAAGTTGTAAATAAATCTCAGAAAACCTGTCGTACTTTTCTCAGATAATAGGCCTACAAGTATGAGAGACAAGAAAACTAAGTGCATTCGGTCAGATATATTATAATAGCCTAATATTTTTGATGTAAATGTATCTTTTTTAAAAACCTAAATTATAGGCCTACGTGTTTTCATCACAGTCGAACATATATTAAGCATACATGAAACTCCTCACGTTGCTAATTTTACACGATAGCCAACTGTGCCATCAGCATTTTCTTCCATTTTAAATCTGCATGTTAATGAGAAAAATCATGTTAAACCAAGTCCGGGCACATTGCAAACCTCTAAATAATCACATTCAGAGCAGAAACAAAACGACTTGCGCTTAAAATCGTGTTACGTAGATATGGCACCACTGTATGTGCCATCTTCTGTTCCGTAAAGGACACACCTCGAAAAGCGTTTTAAAGCGCAGTCTCCCTCATAAGTCTCCTACATGCGCATCACAGCAATTTACCCAGAAAAAAAAAATTAAAAAAAAATAAAAACATTTCGAACAGGTTTCTCACGTCTGGCAGGTTGAAGAGCTGCTGTCCGAAATTCAGGTTTCCCTCAGGGATTGTCTCGAGGAGGATATTTGTGATGATCTGAGTGAGTGTGAAATGAACAGAGAGGCAGCGTGCGCGCGCGACAGAGACGGAGTTGCGCGCGCTGAGAATGCGTTAGGATGATATTGGTTTGGAAAGCACTTGGCAACAGTCGGATAGATGTCTATTTTTTACGTGCTTGGCTGTACCTTGCGCTTTATTCATAATATGACAACATATAGAAATGCTCTGAACTGTTTTTAGAGAGAAATAGCGCGTAATGTTTGTTCATCAAGAGGAATATTGCGCGCAATGCGCAACATGGAGCAGCTCCGGTGGATCGCAAGAAACATGCGCAGATATTTTCCACACAGGGATGGCAGGTATTTTACACACTACTGGTGTATTTAAGTGCTTAACGAGTTTTATATTGTGTTATGTTATGTTATATAAAAATAGAAAAATAGGGGAAAATCTGATTAGTAGTTATTCTGTGCTTAATGTTCTCTTCTCTGAGCGTGCGATGATCAAGGAGGGTCCTAATGCATGCATATATTATGAAACCATACGCAGGAAAAAAAGGAAGTCACACATCATTGTACATATATGCAAATCAAGTGGTGGATATGCATTTATTTTCTAACACTCTACAAATAAGCGTTTGAAAATAAGTCAGGTGTGACCTCGTGTCTGAATGCGTCATAGACGGCTGACACGGCTGAACATGATGACTTATTCCCATGAGACCCGACAGAGGACAGAGGAGGGGTCTGCATTTTAATGTCTTTCAGCCTTATAGTCTACTGTTTGGTACGTAAGAAGTGACTACTTGAAAGAGTCTGTAGGCCCATTAGATTACGTCATATTCCGATTCTGATTATTTTATTGGGGAGACCAGAGATTGTCGTTTTCATATTAGGCCTACTATATGTTTTGAGTCTAAAGTTTAAAATAAACTGTTTTTCCCATTTTTTTTCTTTTAATCACGTAAACCCTCTAATATTAGGACATTTTCGTAATTTCTGTCCACCGAAAAAAAAAATCACACAATAATAATTTAATCAACACAATAAAACCAAACTGGTAGCCTATAGGCCTACAGTCGATTGAATTGAAAGCGTATTTTTCTCCAATTCATTAAGGCCTGCACTTTCCTTTTCCTCAAGTAAAATGCTAAAGCATTGCTGTTTTCTTTTCCATTTTAGCTGTTTTTTTTTTTTTTTTGTGGATCACAGCTTCTCCAGAAAAGCCTTAACACTTTCTTTCTTTCTTTCTTTCTTTCTTTCAGAATCATGTCCATATGATTGCCTCTCCGACTTGACCGTAAGAGTCTTTGCCAAGGTTTCTGGCTGATGGTGTGAAATGTCTCAGAACAAGTCTTCTGTCACAAGGGGTAAAGTAAAACTCGTTAATGTTTATGTTCTCTTAAATTAAATTTAAGTGATTAATACAACAGGAAAACAAAGATAAAGTAGCCTAGTAATATCCCCCAAACTACTTAGGATTAATTCTGAATATTTTGGGAGGGAAATGTATTTTGTTATTTGTGTGAAATTCCATTCAAAGACAGCATTTGCACGCAAGCCCCTGCTGGTAGATACTGTAATTACACCATTATTGTTCTGATATTTAACGACATAAAGATTGTAAGAAACGTCTTTCTGGAAAAGGTAGTTGACAAAAACTTAACAAAATAGATATGAAAGTTGTGAAAATTACACGATTTAGTATTTTTATACAATGCATCCCATTGTAAAGACTATCCCTCACAGACTCATTTTCATCCGTATTAAATTCGATGTGGCGTCTAACCTGATTAAATTCTGTTGTGTAGGCAAAAATAATTCATTAAAACGTAAACATTTTTTCTAACAACACAATTTTAATATAGCATAGTAGATGCTTTACCAGAGTCCATTTCAAAAGATTCAAAAGTCTGAAATTAACTTAGCATTTGCTGATAGCCTACTTCAAATATACAGTCCAGTAACATAGGCTATGCACATTTTCTTTACACAAAATGAATGAAATACATTTAAAAATGCAATATAACCAGATTTATTTGTCAAATGATAACGTAGTCAGATCATATGGCAGTTTAAACTGATTATAGCTGCATAAATGCTGTTTTTATTTACATTTATTAAAATAGTAGGTGCTATACACATTAAACAGTAGCAGTATGCTTGTTTTCATATTTTTAGATCTAAACTCAGTTTATGATCTTTTACTGCCATCTAGTGGCAGAGGAACATCTAACAAGAAAAAAGTTACTTCAAAGGTCCCTCCACCTACTGTTTACGTCAAAATGTAAGCCTTTAACATATGTTTATATTCTAAATATATCTTTAAATTATAAATATAGGCATATATATATATATATATATATATATATATATATATATATGTATGATTAAATTACTGATTAATTGTTTTAAATATGCAGTATACAGTTTTAGTGCAAGTCAAAACAACTTGTAATACTTTTCATTCCTTCCTTGTATCTTTATTGAAAAATGTAACAATATTGTACAGCGTTATAAGTGCCAACAGCATTACAAAGACTGAATAATAACAAAGTAAAAGGTATTTTAATAATGATTAGGAAGGTCTTGTGTTCCAATCCATGAGACATTCAAAAAGCACACAAACACATAATTCAGGTACATTTATGTATATTGCAGTGCTTCATGGATAAACAAATGTGAAACAAACATGATTAGATGAACTTCAGCCATGTCAGACTAAACGTGCAGAACTGTATATTGTGCCACAGTATAGCAAGAACATATTTTAATTTATCCAAAACAAAAGGGTCAAAGGAATGCAAAGAGTAACCTTCAATTTAGATTTCACCTTTCATATTAAAATATATGCTCTGATAATCTGTTCTAATGGCACTAAAAAAACACACAGGATACAATTAAATGCACACTTAAATCTATTACTAATGTGCCAAAAAGATGCATAAACATGAACATTTCAGACCGAAATTTTGATCTTGGTTTGCACAGACAGTAAATTGTATGCTCTTTATTTTGCAACATTTATGAATATATAGACCGATACATAGGTAGTTCCTTTAAATTATATATGTATTTTATAGAATATATTTGTAAATGCTATGTATTTATTCAAGAAACAAGTTGTTCATCATGTAGTCAATATTCAAGATGACACCGTTTATAAGCTTTAATAATATTTATATAACCACAACCAGCATTCTGTAGATTAGTGTGAAATATCTTGGTCATGTAGTGTTAAACTGAGGCAAGGCATGAAGAAATGTGATTGTGTGATTAAAAAAACAAAAAACAAGAACTAGATTACAGGAAACGACTCTGTACATTTCAGCATGACCTGCAGTTATCAAGAAGATAATGCTGCAGGTCGATGAAATCTATTAGAGTAAGAGGAAAAGGCAAAGCACAAAGGCAATAAAGAGCGTCGGTTGTGCAGAAAGCTTTCACGATCACTTGCATCTCCTCAGCACCTCCTGCATTTTCTCCTGCACGTTCCTCATATTCTCTTCCCACTCTTCGTTCCGAGATTCCAAATCATCCCCCAGGATGCCGTAGTAGCCCATCAGAGCGATGAAACCGATGCAGAACAGGTACGCGAGTCGAGTGCAGAGGTTTTCCATGACGCGCTGGTCACCCTGCGAGTGCTTCATGTAGACGTCTAGGATGGGCTGACTGAAGAGTTTGCGCTTCCCCATCACGCCTTCATAAAGTGTGTACATGTTCTGGTCATCTTTATCGTTGATGAAGCTCTCTACAAAATCCTCCTTCTTGCGTTGCACATTCTCCGGTTTGGCCTCCACGATCTCCATGAATTTGCGGAACTGATTGCGAATGTTTTCTTCCACCTCGTGGTACTGTTTGTCCACCGTTTCCTTCCTGATTTGGAGCAGGGCTTGACGGTTCTGCTGTGAGATTTCGTCCAGGGCTCGATTCACGCTGCCAAACTCACGTTTGAGTTTCTGAATGTCTTCATCGTCCACATGGTGCAGCACCACCCGGATGAGAGAACCAGCCACGCCGAAGATGGGATTGACCACCGCTGCTGCAGACGAGATGGTGGCCACACATTCCAGAACCTTCACTAGACCCCTCTTCAGCTTCTCTGGGTCATCGAATATCTCGTTGTCAGCCATTGTGTCCGGAGGAAGATTGTAGGACAGTCTTATCAGTTAGTTCACCTGAAGAAGGAAACAGATCACAATATTAAAGTTAAACAGAATTTCCATCAAAAATATGTATTTACCATGTACCACCGTTACAAGAATATTCCGGGGTCAGTCAGGGTTATTATAGTTAACTACAAATGAAACAAACTCTAAAACCATTAAAAAAAAAAAAAAAAAAAAATTACGTACTTGAAATAAAATAAAAATTAACTGAAATATATATATATATATATGTGTATGTGTGTGTGTGTGTGTGTGTATTATTTTAGCTAGTTTATCATTTTAATTTAGTTTAACTTGGTGTATTAAAACAAAGTCCCTTTTTATGATTAAAATAACTCAAATCTGAAATAAAAATGAATAAAAACTATATAGACAAAAAAATTGACAAACAAAATGACTAAAACTGTAATACTGAAAATATAAAAATAAAAACTGAATCTCAATATTTATAAAACTATTAAAATTAATAAAACTATAATATTAATAAATTATAAATAAAAACTATAGTAGTATCTACATGATACGAAGATAACACTGGGTTCAATACAGGTTAAGCTCAATCAGCATTTGTGGGATAATGTTGATTATCACAAGAATAATTTTGTTCCTCCTTTTCTTAAAAAGCGAAAAAAGAAGGTTGCAGTCAAGCACTTATGTGGTAAATGAGGTGGAAAGAAGTGGAAATTGTTATCAGCATTATGCCATAAATGTTGTTAATTGAGCTTAACTTGTACCGAACCTGGAATTTTTCTTTAAATTATTTTTTTTTCAGATGAGACTGATCAACCATTCTGCCTCTGAAACATCGACACACTCTAAAACATTCTGGGTTAAATACAACCCAGTGCTGGGTAAATATTGGACAGAACACATGCTGGGTTGTTTTCAACCAACAGTCGGGTTAAATGTTTAACCCAACCTTCTGGGCAGTAACCCAACCGCTGGGTCTAAACAACCCAGTCGTTGGGTTCGTCCATATTTTACCCAGCACTGGGTTGTATTTAACCCAGCATTTTTTAGAGTGCAAGTTTGCATTTAATGCAAATCAATGCGATTTCCATATTCACCTTCATTCTGCACTCACAGTCTTTAGTGCGTTCACATCATGAACTGACTTGGCAGAAATCACATTTGGTCATATAAAATGACAAATAAAGAGACTAACTGCCATGATATGAGAGAAAAAATAGATTCATTTATTGTGCAAGGAATCAGAGATGTTCCACAAAACATAAGCAAACAATTATATAATAATTCATAATAATGTGTAACTCACATCAAAGGCTCATATGATATTGGAAATATATATATTTTTTTTACAATATATTCAGTCACAATAATGACCAAAACATGCTTAATATACTTAAAAAAAAAAATTAACTGCGATATACAGTGTTAAGAACTTTGCACTACTTTAGTATTGCATTGAAAAGTCCATTGGCAAGCAGAAAAAGATTCACCCACTTTACACCCCACACATTTATTTAAACTTCCTAATTCAAGACTGCTTACGACGTTTAAACTTTCAGCATATGAAATGAATTGTCTCAGCAATCATTCAGTGCAACGTTCCCACTTCAGTTTTCCTCAGTGCATTGATCCAGAACTTCTTGCATCTTGGCTTGAATTTCAATGACCCTCGGGCCCCATTTGTCTCTCACTTCATCCTCGTCATCTTCACTGACGGCGTAGTAGGCCATCAGCGCCATTAGACCGATGTAGAACAGGTGGGCGATGTGAGAGCAGCGGGCCTCCATTACCTTTTTGTTTCTTTGGCAGTTCTCCAGGTAAACCTGCAGCATGGGCTTCCCAAACAGAGCGGTACCCTTCACTCCACGATAATACGTATCTAAGCTCAGATCCATCTTATCACTCTCGTAGATCTTCACAAACTCCTCCATGTGACGATCCGAGTTGTCAGGGTCCAGTTTTACTCTTTCCACCATGGTGTTGAAAGCGTTGTACTGATGCTTGATAACTTCCTCGTGTTTACCGTAATTCTCGTTGATTTCGTTGATGCGGATCTGTCGCAGGGTCTGCTTGTTCTTCTCTGAGATGGTTTCCAGCTTCTCATGAATCTCTTTGAAGTCTTTGTCCATCTCATGGTCCTCCTCATCCACGAGGCCTTTCCTGACCACGCCGACCACTGAAGTCACAATCCCAAAGAGAGGATCTATGTTGGAGGCGAAGGAGGAGATTTTCTCCACATAGCACAGCACTTTGACCGCAGTCACTTTGATCTGCTGTTTTTCTGCCATAGATGGATCTGAATCTTTGGTTCTTCTAGGCTTTCAGTCTTGGCTGATTCTGAAATTAAAGTAAAACATGTTCTTAATGAATCGTATAAAAACAGCACAGATCATAATGATACATCAACACTTCCTGAACTACATTCAGGTTTGAAACCGGCATGCTTCCTTGGACATTTGATTTTAAATATACACCAAAAATGGCTTTGAAACTAATTTTAATTTAGAAATTGCTATAGTAAATTTCACAAATAATTACAAAGAAATGGCAGTAACACATTAAATTAAACAAGAAATTTTGAAATAGGAGGACTAAAATAGTATTTTCTTGTAAAATGTACTGCAATAACCTCTATTTACTTCAAAAAATATTTTTTTTTACAGTGTAGATGTTAAGTCTTTTTGGCAAAAATGGTGAAAGCTGTAGCCTTCGGCATTGTGTGTAGACATTACAGAGAGGGCAATTCCACAATGTAACAATTCACTATTTTGACACTGAACTTGCAGTGTCTAATAAGAGAAATGCATTGTGGAATTGCCTTCTTTGTTTGAGTATAAATTTATACTGATATTTTATATTAAGTATAAATTATACATTTCAATTTTGATGTAAACTTTCATTTCATTCCATTATAAAATAGTTCAGTGCAATTCAAACAAACTATTTTACTTTGTATTTTTGCACATTTCGTATTAGTGTTTCATGCTGTTAGCTTAGCAACATCAGTCTCTGTTGGAATCATTTGCGAGTCAGTTCGCTAGTACTTTTATTTGAGTAGCCTATGTAGAGTTTCCTAAATTGGTTACTTGTGAGGTTTCATGACCTTTAAATTCTACCTTAAAAGACAGTTGTGGGTTTTCTAATAGGACTATATTTTCTCTTTCTTTGACCGCAAAAGGTTGCTGTCCAGTTCTGAATTTGCGCTGTCCTGAGTGGTAGTTTTCAACTGTATCTTTTTACTAATAAGTAACAAAAATATGAACTTTTAAACTATACAATGTTATATACTATAAAAGATCTAAACCTATATACCAACATTCAGTTTATTTATAGGTCTTTGTGCTTTCAAAATGGAAGTTCACAGGAAGTACTGACTCAAATTCACACATTATTTAAAAGTAATCAAAAACCGATTTGCACAGGAAAACAAACAAAACTTGTAATTCTACAACTAAAACAATGCAGTTGATAAGCATGTTGTGCTTGATATAACCATTAAACCACATGGCATAATGAATGATGTCATACTTCTGGTTTTACTCAGGTTTTCCTTTACTATAAATGAAAAGATTTTCTAAAAGTAACAAGAGTTTCTTCGATAACATTCAGTTTATCTTTGTTGGTTTGGTAAAATAGGTTTCTAGGCTGAATGAATGGCAGGATGGCTTGTAAACAGGCTAACACAATTAGCTCAAGAGGGAGGTTAGACGAACAGCATCGTTCAGTTACATGAAGCAGCATAAATGTTCAATATTTATGTCACAGGATGCATGTTTAGTAAAACCTAGAAGCAGGAGAATGTTCTAAGCTACAGATCTTACCTGTAAATGCGTCTGTAGCTGCTCAGTTCCTAATGGTGCTGCTGCTGTTTTTGTACAAGCAGCCACCATTTCACTGTCCGGTCTGAGAAACAGGCCCTCCCCTCTTTGTCATATAAGGGTAGGGTGTGGGAGTGACTCATACCACAGCAATGCTGATTGGTTTAGAAGGAAAAAAAAAAAAAAAAGTATGCAGCTTTTCCGCAATCCCCTTTCTGAAGAACACACACCCTGCGTGGAAAATGGCTGCAATGCGTTCTGCCAAGTTCACTTATGGATCTTGTAACTTGTAGACAAGAATGAATAACTATGGGGAGCAGATGAGTAAATTAGAGATCATTTGGTTTGTCTGTGTAAAAAAAAAAAAAAAAAAAGGAAAAAAAAAAGAAAAGGAAATTCTGACTTTGACTAGTCTAATATTAATGTACGAGTCAAAATAGCACGCGTGTATGTTGGGGAAAAAAATAGTTTATAGGCCTCAGACATCAAACAAGTGTGTATAGATAGTAAAACTATTCTTACAGTCAATTAAATGCAATAATTACATAAAAAGGTTCTATTCATTCCACTCGTGCTTCATGAATGAGGTGGTGAGTGTGTAAAAATTTTAGGAAGCAGGTATGTCTTGTTGTGGCTTTTCGGGTTAAGTGAGAAAAACCCACTGAAGCATAAAGGATGAATATACGGTGAAAGGAGAGGCTGTCGGGCAACTGTGCATGTCAGCTGCCATTTGAACAGCTGTAAGAGAGTCAAGTTTATGACAGATGCGTGCTGTGAGCTGGGCTTTATGTGGGTTTGTTTTGTAAATAGAGTGCCGGTAGATTTCATTCAGTAGGTTACAAAATAATGTGCATTGTATGCTTGGAGGAAAAGATCACATTTTCATTTTGTTTAACAAGAATGAGTGTCGCCTTTAACCAGTTAAGACAGGAAAATGAACTCTTACGTTGCAGTGAGAAAAACTGGATGTCCCAAATGGAGATTGTTTTCTTTCTTTCCAAGGACCTGGAAAAAAGGAAAGAAATTTTAGTAAATTCAAAGACTTCTAGCAAAGCATATTCAGAAAGTTTCAGGTCAGTTATCTGTTGAAATTCTAAAAATGACTACTGATAATCTTGGTAGTATCAGTTAGAATGTTATCAGATGTTTTACACAGCGTGCTATCATTTTCCAGAAATATTTTTTTACTTTTGTTTTTGGTAAAGAAAAGTAAGAGTGGTGAGAAAAAAAATCTTATTTGCTAAACCCTGTTAGGTTTAAACAGTGACACATCAACAAATTACCGATGCTTTTGATGCTTTTTTTTGAGATGAGAATGTTGGCATGGCAAATAATTGACTGAACTACAACTTCTTAAAGCAATTAAACAGTGGCACATCCACGTTATCAATGTTTTTTGATGTCAAAGTACATTATGGCTCAATAAATAATATGACTTCACAGGAATACTATAGTGTAATTCTTTAGAAGTATGGCTGTAGTAACAGTAGCTGTAAACATATAAGTTAATTTATGTTAAAACTTAAAAAAACCTTGATAAGCTATTTTGCACTACACTCTTTATATCTGCACAGTTTTCTTTTTGTTAAGCTCTTTTTGCACTACACTCATATCTGCACAGTTTTGTTTTGTTTAGTTTTGTTTAACCGATTTGCATTTCATCTGCCATGTGCCTTATGCCACTTAATCTAACTCTTTTCTACAATGTCCTTATTTGTATATCTGTATAGTTTGTTTTTATATTTTAAACTGTATTTATTTGCATTCTACGTCTACTGTTAGTGTTTTATTGTTAACTGTATGCACCATGGGTCTGAGAGTCACGCAATTTCAATTCTCTGTATGTATGTGCTGTACATGTGGCAGAATTGACAATAAAGCAGACTTTGACTTTGACTTTGACTAAAAAGCACTTTTTTAACCGGCATTGAAACTGCTGTAAAAAAAAAAGAAAAAAAAAAAGTGACATGACGTGGCCAAGTATGGTGTCCCATACTCGGAATTAGCGTTCTGCATTTAACCCATCCAAGTGCACACACACACAGCAGTGAACACACACACCATGAACACACACCCTGAGCAGTGGGCAGCCAGTTGGGGGTTCGGTGCCTTGCTCAAGGGCACCTCAGTCGTGGCATTGAAGGTGGAGAGAGTGCTGGACATTCACTCTCCCCACCGACAATTCCTGCTGGACCTGAGACTCAAACCCGCGACCTTCGGTTACAAGTCCGACTCACTATCCATTAGGCCACGACTGCCCCTGTATGAAGCTTTGGCAAATTCATGCACTCACTTGAACAATTATCCTCAACCAGGGATGTTTAACATTTACACTTGTGCATGGAAGAAAATTTAGTAGTAGTTCTGTTCTAGTAATCCTAGTTTATTAGAGAAAAGGGTGTGAATTAAAGTTCACACAACAATTATGCCTTGTAATGTGATAGTAGCTATAATGCAGCTACCTTTAGGGGTTAAAACTCATCGAGTGTCCAACTGTTGGCTATGATAGGACTGAACTCAGAGCTTAGAAGAACAATTTATTATGAAAAAGATGGCCTGGCCATTGGGCTGCAACTCTGAATGAGAGAATGAGTGCACATATTTACTGTTCTCATTTCCCATTAGAGACACAGACCCTTGTTCCTGATCCATCCAGAGGGGGCAGTAATTTACATTTTAAGATTTCTGATAAAAACAGCAGACAGTTGACAAAGTGAAAGGGTGTCATTTACTCTGATGCCCCCAAGAGGACTAAAATTTAACCATTTAAATGCTGGATGGTTTTAGGATATGAATATCAAAGTTGCACCTACATCCTCCATTCTTCCGTTCTTTGTGTATTTAACCCTTTAGTTTATCTGTATGCCTTATCTTAAAAAAAAAAGATTAAAAAATCATTAGGTTAATTTATATTAACTAAATTGCACACTTATTTAAATATAATTCAACTTCCCTCCATTTTCATGGACATATGAGACATTTAAAATCAAAAGATGAATCATCATTGATTAATATGAAAATAACTGAAAGGGTTAATAGGTCTTCTGCACCAACCCCAGTATAACAGCAAAATTGTGTTATAGTTTTATATGGATGCATAATCAAAATCTGTGATGTGCTTTTACTAGTCCATGTCAAAAATTAAACAAGGGCCCTCTAAAGTGACTAATCAGAGACTAGTCCATACTATGCACTTAAATAGTCCCATACTCTAGGCTTAACCAAAAAAAAAAAAAATAATAATAATAAAAAATTAAAAAATAAATTAAAAACCGTTCAGTTAGAGTGTTTACACTCCCCACTCACTCAGTTCAGACCAGCATTTGATCTCCTAAAGGTTCCTTCAAGTTAGCAATACTAACCATAACTTTGATTAATTACTTAACTGTAAAGATGATTATTTTTCCCGCAGTTTTGTTTGAAAATGGTTTTATATGCTTGAACACAGTGATAACCAACACAGAGTGTTGAGTGAGTCAGGAAGTAACCCGTCCCAGCAGCATTCACTGCTCTAAGGAGCGGCCATCTTTAAAGCTCTCTAACAGTTCACTCAGAGTTGCTAATCTGTCAAAATAATCTTACAAAATCACACAAATACACAATAATATCTATGATTTACATGCTTTTAGCACATTTAAGTGTTTTATTCATCAAGCACCATCATTAACATGCTTCCTCTCTTTCTTTTCCACAGCATTGCCTGCATGTCAAATTGGCCACTTCCCTTGGACAGGCAGCCAAGAGATCAAAACACAACAATTGCAGACCATCTTTATCAAGCTAAAGCACAACAATACAACATCTTCCTGTGTTTTCCCAACCACTGTGAGTATTTTAAAGAGTCTGAATCCCATTTGGAGCAGCTCACTTCAGCCAGCTGCTGTCTGCCCTGTTATAGCTCCCCCTAGCAGCTCCCTCCATATTTCCTTGTTCAGGCTAACCATGATATCTATTCTCACCCTATATAGACACCATGCCAAGACCTGTAAAAATCCATATACTGGCATGCATTATGGCCAATGTACATCCCAATGAGCCCATCCATCCATTAGTAGCCTGGCCATTGGAGAACACAGCTCCTCTTACCTCTTTAGATTGCTACCTCCCTCTCCAAAGTCCAATCCCGACTGTACTTCTTCTTCTTCTTCCCAGCAAACACTGCAAAAGAGGCTCTTCCATTTTAGCTCAATATGGAGGGGTGTTCAAATTGGACTATACCATTTTAATTGGCGTACAGATGGCCCTGGAGCCTCAAAAAGGGCCCTTTGGCCACCGTATAATGCAATTCTCCACTTGCTCCATTGCAGAGGCATATATGAACCCCTATTGACCAGCCCCCTCCTCAAGCCATAGATGACCTCCCCCAATGACATTCAAATATTTCAGGCTTCCAACAGTCAGATAGTCTATACAGAGAGCCGACTGTCACTTCTGGAGGCAGCTGAGGGCGCAGACAGTCTCCAAACAGGCCAGCTGCCAAGCTCTGCCATTGGTTACAACTGGTGCAAACTATTCATAGGGGACTTTTTTATCAGAATAAAGCTTTAAATAATTAATTAAAGGTTAGAATGAACCAAATGTATTAAAATGGGGTAGTGAAATATGAGCCATCTATTGCATATGCTGGCACAGAGTTAAAAAGAACACCTTTCCAATGGTGTCAATGTGTTTCCAAATAGGACACCTGTTTCTAGCTTTAATAAAAAAGCTATAATGAGACTTAGCAGTGTAATTAAAAATATATTTTAAGGTTCACTGATCAACAGGTATATACTGTACGTATGGATTTGAGTTGAATCTTGTTTAACAATATGAAGTGTCTATTTATCACCATTTCTGAAGACACCCATTTCCAATCTACTGCTCCTTTAAAGACAACAAATATGCTCTAAAATGAGCTGTTTAATTGTCTCTTTAATGCATGAATCAGCATACAATAACAATAATCATCCAGTAAAATGGGAAATTATAAACAACCTATTACATTTCTGGGGATCATGCATCATATTGTACTTTATATTTGTTCTAGACATGCAGAAACAGAAAAGCAGGCCATTTGTCTGTAAAATGGTGTAAACACAGGAAATGTCTTTTAATTGTCATGGCTAGAATATTCTGACGTCTCTAAATATAATGTCTGCTGAAATTGAAAATAACTCCCGCAGAAACATTTAGCTGAGTGCACAAAGAAGTCACAGGATGAGTAGTATATAAGGTCAGAGCTATTAAAAAAGAAGACATCTGGGTATTGAAAGGCATATGTATAGGCCTACACAAGGTTGTTGTTTTTTTTATCTGTAATTGTATTTTTGCTCTGAATGTCTCATGTGTTATAATATTTTAATATTAGCTGCTAATTAATGCAGCTTAATTTCTAATGTTAAACAGCCTTGTGTTAGTTCTAATCCAGTACCAGGGTGGGTTGTATTTGAAATAAATTGTGTGCGTACATTAATCGTGGTAAGCACATTTACTACTTTAAAATCATTACTATTCCATCACCACTTTAATTCAAAATGTTAAATATATAGAAGGTATTTCAATTCAAAAGAGTAAATTAAAAGCCCCTGACTAGTGTCGAGTTTTTTTTTTTTTTTTCACAGTTTAGTCCAATTATGTCTATGCACATTGTCTCATGTTGTGCATTCTTTTGAGTCCAGAAGTACATTAAGTCTTACAACCCTCTCAATCTGCTCAGCCATCAAATTTCAAATTTTTTAGCATGTAGATGAAAACCTTGTGTGAGTTTTATATATAAAATAAAACTAAAGAACCTGTAAATTCAGATGACACAAGGTCGAGATGGTGGTGGTCCTATGATTTTACCCCGTTCCTGGTTTTTAACTGGGTAAACCGGTGTTGTTGCAACACTCATTGGTGCAGTAGCCGTGTGTGCTTTAGCTTTAAGCATGCTTAGAAAATAAACTGAATGAACTAAACAATAAAAACCGGCGTTGCGCAAAAACTGAAGGAAAATGTCAGGTGCGCCAAACCAAACTATAGGCGCGGGTAGGACGTTTTGATAAAACAGCAATAACTGAGAGCATTTACAAAGCAATAAATCATTTAAACATTTAAAATGCGCAAGTAGCCTATCAGTGCGAACATTATCCAACATCCGAGTGTAGGATTATTTCCAGACAGGCATCAGTTAACTGGCCGACGCCACGTGTTGTTATCCCAAACAAACAAGTGCAGCATCAATACGCGGCCTGTGAAATCTGATCTAATGCGAAACATCGCGAAATCGTCCGCAAATGATTACTGGGTCTGGTATGACGCCAGGGATTAAGACAACATATAAAGGTAAGATAAAAACATCAATGTCAAACCGAGACTCACAGACAGGCTTAATGTTCATGGATTGCTTTTTGAGAGTTTGTTTATGCGTCGCGTTCGTCAGCTCGTTTGATGGACGTCAGCACAGCATTAGGTATCATATAGGCCTATGTGTACCTACTTAACCATATTTTGGAGACAGTTTGTACCCAGAAGTGAGCCAATCTCCCTTTGAAGAGGTTTTCATTCGAGGTCAGACATTAATTAAATATTACACATAAATTTAATCAAATTACCAGGCAAGCTTGTTGATTTAAAAGAGTCTTGCGTTAAAGATTATTTTACTATTTTGTTGTTGTTCTTTCATTCTTTCTTTCCTTTGTTGGTTTTGCGTTTTTGTTTAATGGAAATCGTGACGGTTTCCTAAAGTTTATTTTATTATTATTATTATTATTATTATTATTATTATTATTATTATTATTATTATTTTAAATCAGGTTCCTCTAATTACGAAACATGCAAATATTGGAGCAATTTAAAAAACTTTATACTGGGCAGACTAATGTGCAATTTGTAGGCTATTTTTTTTTCTGTCATAAATATTGACATAAATCATAAATCTGGCAGATTATGAGATGAACAAGGTGTAAGTGTGCATTAACAGTCCCAGTGGGTGATTGGCAAGATATTAAAGTGTCTTAAAATGTTTTTCTGTGAAGTATCAAGTCTGACAATTTATTCATGCTTCATATTGATTTTAAAACATTTTGATTACCCTTCAAGCTCCTGAATGAAATTGACACCTTTCCCCCCACATAATTTTGTCGATAAAGCCAAACCACTGGATTAATTTAAATTTATATTCAACATCAGATTGCAGTAATAATCAAAGAGGTGAGTAATATGTATCACTGTGTTTAATCCGAGTTAAAATATATTTTTATAATATTGTATTATGACACACTGTGCTGTACTATGAAATGCCAAATAAAGCTTGTTCTACCTTATGTGCAGTTGCCTTCACCTATATTGCATGTGTCCATATATTACAAGTTGTGATTACACAATATAACCACATTGATGTGAAAACTGAGTAAAAAAAAAAAAGCCATATTGTTGGTTGTGTATGTAACATGATTAATTATCCCATATGGTGTGTGTTAGTGTTAATGCCTGTTGATATATATTGTTGATATATATTGCCTGTTGAAGTATATATCCTTCTTTTCATGACTGCACCACAACTGCATGGAAAAAGATCAGGGAACATTTGACTTCTCGTGATATAAACCATTCAGTGCTTTAAGGCTGAATGTAATGAACATTATTCAAAAAGAGTAGCGTTTCAAGACTTATTCAGTACTCACTCATACAGTATAATGATACATTTAAGGCATGTGACATAATTGGAAAATTCCTGACGGATCATGGGAGCTCTGTGTGTCGGGCACTGTCCATGGTGCTGTAACATTTCTGTGACTTCCGTCTTTTTTTCTTGGAATTGTAGCCTATAGGTAGGTTTGTAGGGTATATCATGTAGTTTGTTTTTCTTTATGTTTGTTAGGACGGTAAGTTACAGTTTGATTGTTATCCTCACACATGCTTCTAGTCACTGGAAAATAAGCTGCAGTGAAAATCCGTCTGTCAAGTACTCTCCAGCATGCACAAGTGCAGAGCTCACGTACATGCGCTTTTACTGAAGTTAGTTCTAGCTTTCTATTTTGACATAAGCATAAACGGACAAAATATTTCCATGCCAATGCAACAACGGCAAGAACAATTCATCTTGAACTTAATCTTTGACGAACTTTTAGTGAACAAAACAGTGCGCACGGACTCTGAGCTCTTGACGAAGTCTATTTCAGATAATAGCAGGTCGAGTTCACTTAGTTTAGTTTTGATTTTAACGCGCTACTTCAGTTAGCTTTCTTCCTGTTCTTTAATAAATTTTAAACCTTGTCTTGAAGTTTCGTTCTCTGTTTTTCCGAGACCTGAAGAAGTAGAAGAAAAGCCATTTTGAATAAATCCAACAGTACGTTCTTCAAGTGTTTTAATGGTGTCAAGGCGCCAACCTGAAACAGATTAACTTTTATTTCTCTGTAATTGTAGCCTACTGTAATTGAACGCGGTTTTACTCCAGAAGGTGCTGTTTATAACCAGCTCTAATTCGATATAAGTCGTTTCAATAGCAGCAGTATTCCAACAAATAACCTGACTCTTATGAATGTATGATTTTAGCTATATGGCTGTATCCGAAATCGCCCGCTATACCCTCAAACAGTGCACTATTAGAGGGGACAGCCATTTTAAGTGGTGTTCGAAACCATAGTGGACGTTCTCGAGTGCACTCATTCAATCCCACAATGCACCGCAAAAACGAGTGTACAACCGATGTACACTCAACGGCTAGAGAATCCCCATAATGCACTGTGAGAGTCGCGCGCCGAATGAATTCCCGCGTCTCGCCAGAAGATGGCGTCCGCAGCTGAATCATCCATTCATTTATTTTAGAAGCGCTCGTCCACGGCGTAATACAACACCGGTACAAATGAATTGTAAATTGACTGTTAGGGTTTATACATAATTTCCGTGACAGAGTTCAAGATAAATCCTTCAATCTGGAGCTGTCCGTTTCAAATGATAATTAAACAGGAAGCAAATATGCAAAAGCGGCAGTCCTTCCGGTGCAATAAGTTAAAGTTGATTTTATCTGCGTCAAATGTAGATCAATATTCAAACAGAGTAAAAACCGTTGGGCGCCGAGAGTTTCGCGCGTTTCTTGAGGAGAAGCGTTCAAAAAATAAAAAGATACTAACGAAAACTAAAAAGCCAAGAGACGTTACAAGTCAGTTTACAACGGTAATGGTATCTAAAACCTTTCTTAACCTTAGTTAACTCTCATTTAAGTAGACTAATATGTGTGTTTGCTTTACTTTTATAATCTACAAGCGACGGTCCCCCTCTACACGTCCTTAAAAAAAAAAAAAAAAAACTCTGGAAAGAAATGGAACATCAGAGATAAAGAAAACAAAAAACAGCCTTCAGAATTATTCTGTTGGAAACTTGGAAAAAGTTGAACTTGCAGTGTCGCCAATCCACCACCAGAGAGAAGTATACATCTGACCAAACAGCAGTGGACACAAAGCTGACATCCAACCGTTTCAGGTCTGAGCTCTTCTCTCCTCCACCTTCGCAAATATTGATTATTTCTCATATATATATATGTGTGTGTGTGTGTGTGTGTGTGTGTGTGTGTGTGTGTGTGTCGATAGCGTCGTCCAAACAGCTGTCAAAGTAGATTAATTTCAGAGTAGCCTTCCATTGCCTTGCCTTAGGCTTAGACTAAAGCTAAACACACACTCAAACACACACAGAAGATATACTTGGCCAGTGCATTATGCGCTACTGAACATATGCGTTATTGTCTTACTGTAGCAGTTAATAATGAATTCTAACATATACAAGAAGAATATTTAACATTTGCTTCACTATGCCAGTCTCACACATTAACACGAAGTTTTGAAGATGCTCTTGACAGAGTACTTCTGATAAATATGTCAATTTCAAATGAAATTCATCCTTATGTAATTTCAAGCCTGTAGTATTTTTAAAGTTTAGCAGAATGCTCCTTTCCTAATATAATGAAAGTGAATGAGAACAGACCTTGTCAAGCTCCAAAATGTATTTATTTTATCAAACTTGTATTAAATTGTTTTTATATTTAATTGTATTTCTTTTTATGTATTTTAGTAATTTAATTTAAGTATTTTTGTAGGTTTTTTTTTTTCATTTCACTTCCATTGTGTGGAAAAGAACATGTTATAGTACTTTTAAACATAATTTTGTGTTCGACAGAAGAATAAACGTCATAATGGTTTGAAACAATAGGAGGGTGAGTAAATAACTGTACATTTTTTTTTTGGTTAATTATTTCATATATAGATTCAAAACACACCAGAAACCTCATTATTTACAAATGTTTGCGCAAATACAAATCTGAAACATCACACTTTCCCCCGTGTTAGTGCTAGAGACACTTGTAGTTGGTGGAAGTGTTGGTTTTATCAGAGGATGCAGTAGCATGTCAGAAGGTTTTATCACTCGCGAGGCTTCGCGTGGTTGTTCAGTGAAGTGACCCGGATTCTGAAGCAAAGTGGTGGAGGTGTTGTGGAGTGGGAACAGGGGTGGAGGGGGACTCGTATGATGAGAGTGGATTAGAGATGGAGGTAGGGGGGGATATGGGTGATGCAGTTTTGCAGCTGTGCGTGTGCTTCTGTGTCTGTGTGTGATTACGGGGGGCAGGAAAGGTTCAGAAGTGTTGGAGCAGAAAATCTCTCTTCTCTCTCCTCCTCCTCTTTCTCTTTCTGTCACCGGGCCAGACGTAAAGCAACAGCAATTTGTGCGATTTCACAGCTCACTGGATCCCAAAAAAAACTCTGACAGCCTTATACTGAGAAAGGAAGAGAAGCGAGGAGAAATGGAGGTTATAACTACAGTGACTATTACAGTGACTTGTCGACTTGCTTTGCTTTAGATCCAAAGTGGCGACCCGAAACAGCACTGAAATTGTTCACAGAATCAAAAATGTTAATTGAAATATTAATAATTAATTAAATATTAATATTAATATGAACTGTGTAACTGGAACAATATATTTAAATATTAAAATATGGCATTAACATAAACTGAACAGTAAAAACGATAAAACATAAACTTGGAAAAAACAAACCTTGTGGTTGTCGTCAACCATGTTTTTCGTTACTGCAAGCGAACCCTTATTAATGTAGTCTGGGTTGTATTTTCGTTTTCCTTCAGTAGTTTTGTTTATGTTTTTCAAGGGCTCATCACACAACCTGTCCATGTTGATATTTCTTGAATTTACACACACACACACACACACACACACACACACACACAAGTTTACAAAAAAAGATTTTTGCATGATTTGAGAAGGAAAGTTAAAAAGTTTTGGGTCAGTAGATTTTTTTTTATTTTAAGAAATTAATACTTTTATTTAGCAAGCGTGAATTCCATTGATCAAAAGGGACAGTAAAGACTTTTTATATTGATGTAAAAAAGAATCCTGAAAAATATTAAGTAGCACAACTTTTTTAGCATTGATAATAATCAGAAATGTTTCTTGAGCAGCAAATCAGCATATTAGAATGATTTCTGAAGGATCATGTGACTCTAAAGACTGGAGTAATGATGCTGAAAATTCAGCTTTGATCAAACAAACAAAAAAAACTGTAATTGTGACTTTTTTCTGACAATTATAAGTTTATATCTCACAATTGTGAGTTTATATCCTACAGTTCTATTTTTTTCTCAATTTTTCTCACAAGTTTATATCTCACAGTTGTGAGAAAAAAAGTCAGAATTATGACACAAAAAGTTGCAGTTAACTTTTTTTTTTTTTTTTATCCCATGGCAAAAACAAGCTTCCAAAGAAAATAGTTTTAATTGTACAAATATTTCACAATATTGCTGTTTTTACTGCATTTTTGCTCAAATAATGCAGCCTTATAGTGATTATAAGAGGCTTCTTTGAAAAACATTCAAAAATCTTACTGACCACAAACTTTTGAACGTTAGTGTATAAAATGTCTAAAAAGATTCTGCAGATTTATTTCTACATATTTGTCTTTTGTTTCCCCCATTTGTTAGTCTTCTGCTGGTTTAGAAACTATACAATGAGCTCAGCATAAAATCTGAGCCTGAGGATCACCTAATCCCTCAATCTCTTCATGAGCATTAACTGCTCTTTGAGCTTCTATTTGTGTGGCCTTTTCCTTTATCTAATATTCAGAGATGTGTCACTGTTAACCCCAGAAAAACCTCTGAAGCCGTTCTGAATCCATAATGCTGTCTCCCGGACAATTACGGTGTTTGCAGACAAGCGAGCGAGAAACTTGTGCAATAATTGAAAAGGCATTTGCCAGGATGACGGAGCACTTAAAAGAACCGCCTCTTTAGTAGAGGAGCTCAAGTGCCCTCAAGATAAGACGTGTCACCTGAGTTCTTTGTCTCGAGGGCTGTAGGACATCTGGATTGGCTTTTAAGGTCAGTCATGGGACAGGAAGCCCCTTTAATCCCTCCAGCTGTAAAGTGAGGAGCATATTCCTTGGGTTGCTGAACAGTAGCTGCACACAGTCCTGTCTAATCACAGCACATCACCTTAAAGACTTGGAATTGTTCACTTAAAATGAAAATAAGATGACTTTGTCAAAAAAAAAAAAGACAGAAATTTTATTCAAAATTCGATTCCTAAATATGACTTCTAAACACATGTACATTTAAGTATTGTAGAAAATGTTCTTATAAATAATGCAAATGAAATGGAGATGAATTTTATCTTTTGCATACAAAAAAGTGTAGGATTTTCCTAGATATTTGGTGCTACAAATATGTACACTGATTAAAAAAAGAAAAAAAAAACCTAATAATTTTGACCAAACCACCATTTAGTACAAAAACTAAAATTTGTAAAAATGTTGAAAATTATTAAAGCATATTTATTTATATAGCCTATATACCATTTAGTAGCCTAGTTGACTGACTTTCAAATATAATGCTGTTATATGCAAAATTGCTGAAAATCAAATAAATTTAACAGAATGTTCTTAAAATTCACTTATTCTATATTATATTATATTATATTATATTATATTATATTATATTATATTATATTATATTATATTATATTACATTACATTACATTACATTATATTATATTATATCACTTTGCTTCTTGATTAAGCTGAAGTTGTTATAGTCAACTAAACATAAACCTGTCCTGAATCTAAAATTAAAAACATTTAAAAACATTTTCATGGCTTGAAAAAATAAAAATTAGCTGAAATAAATTTAAATATTAAAAACTTTCTAAGCTACATTTCTTATTTAATGTATTAACTTGATGTACTAAAACAAAAACTAAAACTGAAATGAAAAAAAAAAAAATAATAATAATAAAAACTAAATAGGTTGGTGTAGTTATTATTAAAATCCAGCCATACACTGAAAAAAAAAAATTGCCTAGGGCTTACTATGAAAATATTTTCACTGAGAAATTGCTTGTAAATTTCACAAATAATTACAAAGAAATGGCAAGTACTACATATTTTCTTGTAAAATGTACTCTAATGATCGTTGTTTTATAAACCTTTGAAAAAATGTTTTTTTAACAGTGCATGCTAAAAGTATTAAAGAATAGAAGCAGGTTTATAGATAAACACAGGCACTTTTAGACGTGCTGTGTGGGCGCTGTTTTCTCACATGAGCATGAAATGACTTTGTAGGGTGAGGGGTCAAGTGAAGGTGGCATCCCCACGCAGCCAACTGGAAAACTTGGAGTTCAAAGGTCATTGAAAATATGCTCGATTGCTTGACTTGTCATACAAATCAAATCAGCTGCTAGCTGTACTAGCTGTTTAAAATGACCTAGCCTATTAACAGAGCAGGGACAGCAGACGGCAAACCGGTACTACCAGTCCAGAATATCTGTATCTTCATTTTTTAATCTTCAGATATTTTCAGATGGAGTAGATTTTATAATGCTACACTGATTCTAGCTTAATTTTATATTCCCTTTGTGACTTTGACCTTGTCTTCCCTCTATTTGTAAGACTGTGATTTATCTGTCAGATTAATTTTGTTGGCTGCATTGAAATGTGTTTAAGATAGGGGTCACTCTTCGGGTCAGAGATGGCAGCCAATAAATTGAAGGGGAAAAAGAAGAGAGAGGGTGTTTAAAGCAAATTGTCAGAGGACAGAATAACCGAAAGTATTGCATTTGCACAAACATAACAGCATCTCTGAATTATTAAACAGTTTATGGGATTATAGGGCTTGGAATTGAGTTTACAATTAAATGTGTGTTAAACACAACAATCAATAACTTTGCTTCATAGTAAACATGCATTGCAGATGTGCATTAACTTAGGACTGCTGTCGCATAGGCAGTGTGTCTTTAGAATAGTGTGAATTTCAATAAAATCAATAAGTGTTTTCTTAAAGCTCTTAGCTGGCGTTCAGTTTGGCATGCCTTGCAACAGCTATATGAGAGCTATCCACATATATACACAAAGTAAGCACATCTTTCATCAGAGTCACATCTGAAGTACTAGCATAGGTGCAACAAACACGTTCATTGTGCATTTTTTTTTTAAATCAGTAGTAGTAATTTACACCAAACCATTATTGCTTTAAGTGTATAATGCAAAAACTAAAATATTACAATGTTTAAAATACTGAAAATAATTAAGCCATGGTTATTTTATATCATTGATATATTATTATAGTATGTTTTGAATTAGTTTTTATTTTCATAATTTCCTTTTTCATTTTGATTTTTAAAGTTGTATTAATTTTGTTTTATGTTTTTGTAATTTTTAAAATTTATGCTTTTTTATATTTTATCTTACAGTATGTCGGTTAATGTTTGTTTTATTTCAAGTAATGGAAATGTTTTTATGATTTTAGTTTTACTTGACTATAATAATCCTGGTCACAGGAGTTCATTTATTTATATATACCAATTAGTACTAGGTATATAATGCTATATGCATTAAATAATTTGATGTTAAGACACAAATTTGCTAAGAAATCAACAGTTCACTTAAAATTCACTAAAATATTCAAACTTATATTTAAAAATATTATTATATTATATTATATTATACAAACTATTATTAGAAATATAATATTACATTATTCAAACTTTTATTAGAAATATTATTATATTACATTATATTATTAATATACATTTGAAGATTCATCAAGCTGGCACAGTTCAAACAATTATTCAAACTTTTATTAGAAATATTATATTATATTATAATATATTATTCAAACGTTTATTAAAAATATATATTATATTATATTATATTATATTATATTATATTATATTATATTATATTATATTATATTATATTATATTATTAGTAGTACCAATATAACAATACATAACCATAAAAACCAGTATTAACTGTATTTTTGTAAAACTTAAAATGGCATTCATGGAGATGAATCAGAGTTTTACTAATGAGGTTTAAACCAAAGATCCTATAAAAAATAAAAATTAAAACACTCAAATCACATTTAGAAGACTGCAATATTCAAAATAGCATAATTCCATATCGCCAACAAAATCAGTATGAAAATATCATTAAAAATATGCTATAAATAATAGTCATTTTAAAGCAAAGGATGAGGAAAAAGAGTTACTTTTCAACATATACTGTAACACAGTATACTGTATGCACAGATTATCCAAGAATTTATCCAAGAGCTCGATGGGCAGATGAAAAACTCCATCACTAGATGGAGACCCACGTGGACAGACGAGTTTATAAGGCAGATGTTTATGACTCGTTATTTACAAGCTCTTTAATCTGGCCAATTTCCTTGCCCTTGGCAGTGGACGGGTCTACGGGTCGCTCCGGCTGAACCCGCGCCGCTGGTCATTCATCTCCTCGCGGGCAGCTAATGTGGGGCAGTCGCTGGAGCGAAAAGCTGTCAGGGCTGTTTTTCATTCATCGCCCGTTTTCCCGCATGCATTTCAATTAGAGGAGCTTCGGTATGCTACCGGTCCACCGAGGGAAGCTCTGGCAAAGCCTTCGTTTAATACTCCCATCTGTAAGATAAATATTAGCCCGTCGCTGCCCGTATCGATTTGCGCTAAGGTTAAAAGCTTCGAGGACCTTGGCTTGAATATGGGCTGCTTGACAACTTCCCTTCACCCCTGTGGTCAGATCGGGTCTGACCCAGACAGTTGAATCCTGCTCCTTGATTTCTTCCCCCATATGTGATTAAATGCTGCCTCCCTCCCCGTCACCCCAACCTTAACCCTGGACCTCTCCGCTCCCAGGTCACTTAACCTTGAACCCAATTACAAGATAAGGTTACTTAAAGGTGACCCCCGCTTTGCTTTACTCAGCTAATAGGACAGTCGAGAAAAAGCCTGGCGCAGCTGATACGCTTCTAGCTAATTCACACGGGTTGACAAAGGTCGCACTCAAGCCATAAAGAAGAGCTTCGATCTCTCGCACGAAATGAAACTCAGCAATACACAAAGATGATCAGGCGGAGAGCCAGCAGCACAGCCTGCTATTCAAATAAGACATTTTTGATGCATTACAGTCAACCTGAAGTATTAACGTTCATACACGGGTCACATTTACACTGTCAACCAGTTTTGTTTTTTTTGGCAATGACTGGATCTTTCTTGCATGAGCGAAAACAGAAAAAAACACTAAGATTTCTCTGCGTCCAATTTTGGCCACTTTTATGATACTCATGTCTGATTTTCCTCTTTATTTTGGAATTTTCGTCATTGTTGCATCACTGATAAGCTCAGGTAAAGTTACTGAATGCATAGAAAAATGTGTGTATGCAATTAGTATTTATGATATGGTAGTCAAACACTCAAAAAGTGTAATGCTGATTAATTGAATGGTGTTTTTTCATGGTTTGATATGCCATGTTCTTATAGTGATAGTTTTTTAGTGTTATAGTAAGTTAATAGTTCAAAGCTGAACCAACTATAATTATGATTAAATGCAAAAAAAAAAAAAAAAAAAAAAAAAACAATTCTATAGATTTTGCATATTTAAACAATTAAATGAAAAAAGTAAATGCACTATTTATTCATTCATTCATTCATTCATTCAATCATTTAATTCATTCGTTCATTTATATGTAATTAAAGTTGTTTTTAAAAGAAATGTCAGTAACCCACTGTATTAAAATGACCTTACTTACAGTCATGCAACCTGTTTTTAAATTTATAATTTAAGCAATATGGGAAGCTGTCCAAACAAGCGATGAAACAGCCCTTCTTGACTGCAGAAAATTAAACACACATTTCTGTCCTTTGTTGATCAGTTTTTGCTTGTCAGTTGTCATTCAGCAGATAGTTTGCATTCAGAGCGATCTGCATTGCACTAATAGCAGAGACTCTTCTCTCCAGCAGCGGAGGTTAAGTGCTGTGCTAAAGGCCACTGTGATCACAGTAAGACTGTGATCCTGATAAGCTTCTGGTTGCTGGGTCACTCTTGTTTGAAACAGAACCTTCAGCCTGGGTCAACAGTCATTGCCTAGTTAACATTGTATCACCAACAACTCACAGCAAATGATACAATTTCTTTAGATTATATATTGTTTAGCTATGATGAGGCATGATTTGCCATTAACTCAAAATAGTAATACTTACGGTGGCCGAGAGAGCTCAACTCGCTGCAACTTCAGAAAACACATGCAAATAGAAAAAGCATCAGCAAATCAAGAAAACATCTTCATCAGTTTGACAGCAGGTGCTGTAAATGCTAACAACACAACCAAATAAAGAATTTTATTTGCAGCGTTTCTTTGTTTGGTTGTGTTGTGAGTATTTTCAGTGTGTTTCTTTATTTGTTTGTGTTGTGAGCATTTGTAGCACGTGTGTTGTCAAATTGATGTTGTTTTCTTAATTTGCAGGTGTTTTTTTTCTATTTGCAGTGCGTTGCTTTATTTGTTTGTGTTGTGAGCATTTGCATAATATCTCATAATATTACAGCAATCCTGTCGCATTTATGGCAAATAACATCACAAAACCCATGGTGACCCTGCTGACAAAAACAATAGAAACCATCACAGAAATTCTAATGATTACCAAAACAAATACCATTACAAACATTACAAACCATCAACTTTTAACCATTAAAACCATTAAGTAAAGGTTCCTGTAGTGTGTTTTGGGATATATTATAGTAGGATTTAGGGAATTTTTTATTTTTTTTAAGCTACCAATAGAAGGCGACCAATTACCAGCAGAGACCAACAGGGACCATTACAGTTTCCATTAAAACCAATAACATTTTCGTTATAATCAGTAAAACCATTACAAATTATACGATGGTTTCTATTAATTTTTTTTTATTATTTTTTTTTCAGCAGGGGATTGAAATAAATGTATTAGGCTATCCTATGAACTAAAATTCTTGAAATCTACATTAAAAAAGCATAACGCAAAATGTATATGACAATGATAAACATAAACCTAGAATCGAGACAATGCGGAGTGATAAATAACAGTGAACGTTCGGACAAGGGGTGTCCTAGGATTTTACTATAGTGCTCATAGGCTAACTGTTTGCTTTTTTTTTTCTTTTAGTTTCTTCCAACGGCCTTTCTTTTCACATTTTTTGCTTGCCATCACGAGCCCACTTCGTGTTAGTTTCGGTTTCTTATAAACAAAAATAGATTGCATTAGCGCCCCCTTTTGTCGGCCGTCAGTGTCACTTAATTTGACACTTTTTCTTTGATGATGAACCAGCCAGGCCGAATAGACGGCAGTTCTGGACTTCTCCATAACTTACAGATGGCCAGTCCGCCCCTGTCGGCCACCGTAAATAGTAATGAATCCATCAAGATGGAACAGCCTTTGCACATAAACTCACATGATTTTATGATAGGATATGGTACTTCATTGTAGGGTTGCACGATACACCGGTGCTACGGTAGTATCGCGATACTAAAGCTTAAAAATACCCGCGGTGCCATTGCATTTTTTAAACGGTAGTATCGTCCATAGTACCGTAAGATATATTGTATGCACGACCGGAACACTGTTTAAAACGTTCATTTGAACATGCATGCCAGCAGAAACATTACAAGTTGATTGCCAAATGTCTTTCTGCTGTGCTCTGTGTAGTATAGTCTGTGTATACACTTTATATGGTATTGAGTGTTTCCCGACGCTTCAGTTCAGTTTGCAATGCGAAGTTGCACTTGCTCGTCGTTGTTCATGCTGCAGTACAAGCATCACTTATTCAACATCATAATATCTTACAAGAAAGTATTCTTGCAGTTTTATTAATTTGACCACTTCTAGAACAGGTGTAATTGTTCGTTTCTGGAAGCATCTTTCCGATCACTAATGCAATTCCATTCATCAACATAGTGGCTTTGCACTTGGTTCTTATCAATCATTATATATTTTTTATATTATATATGTTTTAATATACATGCTGCTAACTTGGAAATGTCAAGATATGCGAGCAAAAATGCTCCTGACAGTTCGGCAATATGACACGAGCAAGAGTGCTGTTTGTGTTTCGTTTCTGTGTTCGAATCCGAATCCGCGTTGGCTTGAGCGAATCACTGATTCAATAAGCCATTCATAAAAACAGTCATTTGATTCGCTCCTGAAGGATTCAGCCGTTTTGAAAGAATCGTTTGAATGACTCAGTGATTCAATCACGAACTTCTGCCACCTGCTGGCCGTTTTAAGTTTCCCATCTAAAAGTAGGCATATTACATTCTTTTCCAACATATTTCTTTATTCAGAATTTAGTATTTAAAACATTAATCTCATAACATTATTTATGCAATTATAAATAGAGTCTAAATGTATAAATGCCACATCTAAATGTCACTTCATGCAGCTTCTGTGCAGTGCTAAGATGAGTTTTGTTTAGATCATTTCATGGATAACAACAGACAGTCATTCATTCACAATTATTCAGAGAAAAATATTGTCTGTTTTCATTTACATCTATTTATTTAAGAAATTGATTCATTTTGTAGAATTTAATTTTAAATTAACACAAGACTGCATGGTATCGTGATACTACTTGGTATCGTGATACTTCAGCTGGTATAGTATCGTAAGATATTTTTATGGTATCGTGACAATCCTACTTCATTGCATTCGCTAGTAAAGAGTTAATGAAAATATTGTCAATTTATTTACCCTCATGTCATTTCAGTTCCTTATGACTTTCTTCCCTCTGCTGAACACAAAATATTTAGAGAAATGTTGGGATCATTTGTATGGATAATTTTTTTAAAAATAATATTAATAATACTTACTATTATATATTTCATATAATTTACATATTGACCACAAGGTTAAATGCACAACTAGAATTATGATTAAATGAATTAAAAAAGAATAAATTTTTTATTAAATAAATACACAAATTATATATTTATAGAAGTTTTATATATAATATAATTATTGTTATATATGTTATATGTAATATTATAAAATGAATACAATTTATTAAAATAAAATGAGACTGTTTTTAATAAATGCTTTTATTATTTATTTATTTATTTATTTATTTTAAATAGTACATTTTTCATAATGCACTACTCAGGTTTATGCAGCCTAAGATTAAAATGTGATTTTTTACTTTATTTATGGCATCAAGGATTTTATTCAGCCTTTTCATCATATGAAAGAATGGGGCTGCATCTGACGTGCTTAAACACATCAGTTCATTGTTTGTAAATTAAGCCTTGAAATAGGTCATTGCGTTTTGATGAGAGACAAAGGGACTGTAAAATTGCACAGCAATGCCAGGCCAGTAGGTTCAAAAGATCTGTCTGCCTGCAAGGACCACTTAAATGATACATTAAACAGCCAAAAAACATACCTCAGTGAAGACAAACATTGAGCTCATGCAGAAAAAGCACCTGCAACAAGCCTGGCATTTTAACAATGAAGGTGAAAACAACCCAGCCTCAGTGTTTAATACATACAGTAGTTAGTGTTGCCTGATTGCTTACAGCCAGAAAATAAGGAGAAAAGGCCAGAGAGGGAGGGAGAGATGGAGTGAGAAAGAGCGAGAGTGCCTTGGTAGCAGAATAGCCTGTTGACCGCCGGGTGAACCTTCCTCTGAACTGAGGATGAACCTTCAACTTGAGGAGCGTCGGTCACAGATCTCCCTGGGAGCTACAAACAGGGGCGGCCAACCCTGGGACCAACACACCAGCACTTAATACACACATCTCACACTATTCACCCCTGCCTGCACACATTTTTTGCTTTCTCACACCTTCGCCGCAGCCATACGCAAAACGGCAGAGCTGAAAATCAGCAATAGCCATTTTTTTGCTATTGTGAGTTCATGCTTTAAATCTCCTGCAACACTATGCAATAGTGTACACGCACACCAGCAACATACGCAACCATCCCAACAGGACACGCCCAGCGGGGCGATTGCAAAATGCGGTAGGGGTCATGGACGGGTCAGTGTCGAACATACCATTCCTGTCTCTGTTTGGCATTCTGTTGCAAAATGTCACTGGGGAGGGACTAACAACGCTAGGCAACGCAAACTCCACTTTCCGAGGTAAAAGCTGGTTTACTGGTAAGAGTCCCATTAACAACAACATTGAGTTGTGAAGTGGGGCAAATGTGAGCCAGAGGGTGTCAAGCAGGGGTGAACAGAGACCTATAGGAGATGTACTGTACATACTGGACTACAAGAGTACTGGCAGTGTGCTAGACTTGGAAAGCACAGGCATTACATAACCTGACTCAACTGATTTAACATTTGTCTTATTCAAAATAAGATTTGAAAATGCACTTATTTTGATTGTATAAATACTGAGTTACTGAATATCAACATAGTGACTTAAATATATATCCAGTTCACTACCAGTCAAAAGTTTGTGGTCAGTAAAATATTTTAATCTTTTTGAAATAAGTCAATTAAATGCAACCAAGGCTGCATTTATTTGATTATCAATACAGTAAAAAAATTAAATATTGCTGCAATTTAAAATAACAGTTTTTTTTATTTGAATATATTTTAAAATGTATTTATTCCTGTGATGCAAAGCTGAATTTTCAGCATCATTACTCATTACATAATTTCTTATTATTATCAGTGATGAAAACAGTTGTGCTGCTTAATATTTTTATGGAAGCAGTTACACATTTTTTTCAGGATTTTTTTGATGAACAGAAAGTTCAAAAGAACAACATTTGTTTGAAATAGAATTTTTTTTTTTTTTTTTGTAAAACAATAACAGTCACTTTTGATCAAATTCATTCATTCTTGCAGAACAAAGGTGGTCATTTATTTTTTTTAAAAGAACTCTTACTAACCCCATACTTTTGAATAGTAGTGTATTTTTATTGAATAAATAAACAGAATCATTAAAATTCAACTGAAATTGTTTTTTTGTTTGGTTTTTTTGGGTGGCTTCCTTGGACAAATTGGTCCTTGGTCATTTGTGATAACTGGATAAAGGATTTTAAAACCATTTTATACAAAGTAATTTGTACTGGGAAAAATATTTAAAAAATAGAAAAATAACTGCTGTCCATTTTTTTTTTTTTTTAAGATTATTTAAGCCACTCCTATGAGATTTTAAGATTTTATTAATTTATATGACTTTTCCAGGCTTTCTCAGGATGTTTTCAGGACTATGGATATACAGGTGCATCTCAATAAATTAGAATGTCATGGAAAAGTTCATTTATTTCAGTAATTCAACTAAAATTGTGAAACTCGTGTATTAAATAAAGTCAATGCACACAGACTGAAGTAGTTTGTCTTTGGTTCTTTTAATTGTGATGATTTTGGCTCACATTTAACAAAAACCCACCAATTCATTATCTCAACAAATTAGAATACTTCATAAGACCAATATAAAAAAACATTTTTAGTGAATTGTTGGCCTTCTGGAAAGTATGTTCATTTACTGTATATGTACTCGATACTTGGTAGGGGCTCCTTTTGCTTTAATTGCTGTCTCAATTCGGCGTGGCATGGAGGTGATCAGTTTGTGGCACTGCTGAGGTGGTATGGAAGCCCAGGTTTCTTTGACAGTGGCTTTCAGCTCATCTGCATTATTTGGTCTCTTGTTTCTCATTTTCCTCTTGACAATACCCCATAAATTCTCTATGGGGTTCAGGTCTGGTGAGTTTGCTGACCAGTCAAGCACACCAACACCATGATCATTTAACCAACTTTTGGTGCTTTTGGCAGTGTGGGCAGGTGCCAAATCCTGCTGGAAAATGAAATCAGCATCTTTAAAAAGCTGGTCAGCAGAAGGAAGCATGAAGTGCTCCAAAATTTCTTGGTAAACGGGTGCAGTGACTTTGATTTTCAAAAAACACAATGGACCAACACCAGCAGATGACATTGCACCCCAAATCATCACAGACTGTGGAAACTTAACACTGGACTTCAAGCAACTTGGGCTATGAGCTTCTCCACCCTTCCTCCAGACTCTAGGACCATGGTTTCCAAATGAAATACAAAACTTGCTTTCATCTGAAAAGAGGACTTTGGACCACGGGGCAACTGTCCAGTTCTTCTTCTCCTTAGCCCAGGTAAGACGCCTCTGACGTTGTCTGTGGTTCAGGAGTGGCTTAACAAGAGGAATATGACAACTATAGCCAAATTCCTTGACACGTCTGTGTGTGGTGGCCCTTGATGCCTTGACCCCAGCCTCAGTCCATTCCTTGTGAAGTTCACCCAAATTCTTGAATCGATTTTGCTTGACAATCCTCATAAAGCTGCGGTTCTCTCGGTTGGTTGTGCATCTTTTTCTTCCACACTTTTTCCTTCCACTCAACTTTCTGTTAACATGCTTGGATACAGCACTCTGTGAACAGCCAGCTTCTTTGGCAATGAATGTTTGTGGCTTACCCTCCTTGTGAAGGGTGTCAATGAAGTTGTCTTCTGGACAACTGTCAGATCAGCAGTCTTCCCCATGATTGTGTAGCCTAGTGAGCCAAACTGAGAGACCATTTTGAAGGCTCAGGAAACCTTTGCAGTTGTTTTGATTTGATTAGCTGATTGGCATGTCACCATATTCTAATTTGTTGAGATAATGAATTGGTGGGTTTTTGTTAAATGTGAGCCAAAATCATCACAATTAAAAGAACCAAAGACTTAAACTACTTCAGTCTGTGTGCACTGAATTTATTTAATACACAATTTGAGTTGAATTACACAATTTGAGTTGAATTACTGAAATAAATGAACTCTTCCACGACATTCTAACTGCACAGTTAAAAATATGAAACTTTTAAAATGGCTGGTGGTTACAGTTGTGACACATAAATAAGGGAAAGGGAAAAGGAAAGGGAAGTGGTATGCGGCCAAGTATGGTGACCCATACTTGGAATTTGTGATCTGCATTCAACCCATCCAAGTGCACACACACACAGTAGAGCAGCCAATGCTGCAGCGCCCGGGGAGCAGTTGGGGGTTCGGTGCCTTGCTCAAGGGTCTCACCTCAGTTGTGGTATTGTGGTATCTCAGGCCCTACAATCCTTGTCGGGCCTGAGACTCAAACCCACGACCTTCGGGTTACAAGTCCGACTCTCTATCCATTAGGCCATGACTGCCCCAAATAAGGTGCTTTATAGCAAAAATCACCTGCACTACAACAAGACGTTGTACCAAATTGTACTAAATAAAAACAACTGGTGATTGTCTGTGCAAAACCCACCACTAGGGTGTTGCTATGCAGTGTACTGGTTGCCAGGGCACTGATATGCATTTTCTGTAGAATTGCACATGTAGATGTAGAATTTCCTGTAAAAGAGAAATGCATAACATTATGGAAATGATGGGTTAGAATGCCATTTAATGTTGATGAAAGTAAATATTTAAATAGTTAAAAAAAGCCATTGAAGAAAGCAATATACAGTACAGATCACACTGGCCATAAAAATCTTTGATAACTCATAAATCATTATGTTCTTACTGTATAGCAGGGCAGCCCTGAGCCAAGGACACCTTGCCATGGCCAAAAAACAAATGAAGAGACAGCTGTCCCTGACGTAAGAACAGGTGCTGCGGGACAGGCCAGAGTCCGCCGGGACAGCTGTACTATTCCTGTCCGGAAGAGAGCCGGCTGACTGTGGATCCACAGAGACTAATGACAGATGGACAGGTGGGGGAGCCCTCAAACGGCCCGGAGGTTTGTGCTTTACACTCCGAGATGATGATGGAAAAAGCTTTTATACAACATACATAGAATTGATGGCGCTATCAAAGTCATAAATACTCCTAAATTTGTTAAATCAGCATGTATTTGTTTCTAATAGTGTTCCTCTGTCCTCTGGAAACAGATTTATTCACTCCGATGAGCAATTTCCACACACACAGACTCGTGGAAAAACACCGCGAATCATGCAGCTGCAACACCCCGCGCCAATTAACATGACTGCGACCTCACACATCCGGGTCAGTGCATCCGAGCAGGGGAACAAAGGCAGAGCTGGTCCCAGAATGTGAGTTCCCAATTACCCTTGAGTGAGATCCACAGAGCAGAATGCTGCAGGTGAGAAGTTGGATGGGGCTTCTGTGACGGGCTGGCAGGGACACAATCAACCTCTGTGGCACCGGCTTGGAATCGCTGCATGTCTGCGATGAAAAATGCTGAGGGCACAAGACAAAACAGTACACAGACTAATGAATTCAGTGCATGTGTAATTTATGACGAGCAGACGGGCCCCTCGATTCTTTCCGGTGTGGAAGTGCATGCTACAATCGTGTGAAACGCGCCAAATCAAATACGTATTTAAGAGCTGGTTATCAAGAGACAGTGTCATGTGAGGTCATTTATACTTTGACCCACAAAAATTTCAAAAGATACTAAGATATAACAGTATTTAGAATTTTTATTTTTGATGTCATTCATGTCTTTTCAAACACACATGCAATTATTTTTTTCCACATGGAAGATGAAAGGAGACATTTTAAAGAGTATTTATGAGAGTTCATAGTGACTATTATCATCAACCTCCAAAAAGATAATAAAAAAATTGCTAAATACTTTCAAATTTGATATTAAAACTTAAAAAAAATTCTAAAGAATTTTTTTTTTAGAATTTTTGTAGTTTTTTGAGGGATTTTTTTCAACAAATTTTTGTGGTGTTCTAAGTCAAAAATGACTGGCCTACAAATATTGCTTATAAATTTCTATCAATAAAATTACGCTATTTTACCAAATTTTGGATTACATCTTTTTATTAACTTGTTTTCTTTCAATTAGCACAGGTTTTGTATTTCTTTGATTGATCTGACCTTATGCACCTCAGTTTTTGAGTAAATATTGCCAAAAGTATGCACAAATGTTTTTGTTTTTTTTCACTCAAAGCCTGAGGTGCTTAAGCTCAGAACAATGAGGCATACAGTCAATCACTTCCAAAAATACAGAAATACAAAACCTGTGTTAATTGAAAGAAAACAAGTTGACAAAAAGATTGAAACCAAAATTTGTTGATAACATAGCATAATGAAAAATTGACAAGCAATTTAAAAAAAAAAAAAAACAGGAGCACCAAATTAGGTAAAGGGTTTTCAAGGGATTTTCAAAGTCATAACAAAATCCTAACTGAGGAACAGATAAGTCGTTATACAACCAAGCATCTCAGATCTTATTTTTGTTTGTCAGATTCAAAAAAGGTGCATTGGTACATCAAAATAGTCATCAACATCTAATGGCATGGGGGTTCTCTGTGTTGTAGCTGACTGAAAATAGTCATATGGACTGTTTTGTGGTGTTACATTTTTGTCCTTTTTCAAGCATGATATCCTCCAATCCCCCAGTTTGGGGGGAACTATTGCTTTAAAAATCAGTTAAGTACACATATTAATTGATCAAAACATGCAGATACTAACTGCTCAGACAAACATAGCATATAGTGGCAGATGTTGTCAACACGATAGGAAGTGAAGTGACGTGACGTGTGGCCAAGTACGGTGACCCATACTCGGAATTTGTGCTCTGCATTTAACCCATCCAAGTGCACACACACAGTAGTGAACACACACACACCGTGAACACACACCGGAGCAGTGGGCAGCCAGTGCCGCAGCGCCCGGGGAGCAGTTGGGGGTTCGGTGCCTTGCTCAAGGGTCTCACCTCAGTCGTGGTATTGAAGGTGGAGAAAGCGCTGGACATTCACTCCCCCCACTGACAATTCCTGCCGGACCTGAGACTCAAACCTGCGACCTTCGGGTTACAAGTCTGACTCTCTATCCATTAGGCCAAAAAGGCCATGCTGTATCTCATCTCAACTCGTTCCCTTTCTGTTCAATGGCATGTCATCTCTGCAACAATTACCCTGTCCTTACTGTACCGAACAACTCGATAGAATACGACTGTGATCTAATGTAGTAGATCCATCAGTGCTGGTGTAATGACAGTGGAGTTCACACAGAGATCAGGAATCAATGTGCAGCTCTGCAAAGGGTATATAGAGTTTGTTAGTGATGTACAGGCGTATACACAATCTGTGCATGCAAAACTCAAACGACTGTCAGTTATAAACATTTTCTGTCAAAAAACATTCTGAGTCCAAAAGTCTCAGACCAAACTGTAAATCTGTGATTCAAAACCTAATTTAAACCTTGAAATATAAAAGTTGTAAGAATTTTGAAATAAATAACATTTTGACAAAAATAAATAAGAAATTAATATTTATTTAATAACATTTTTAGATAATTTATTATTTAAAACATTTATATTATATAATAATATTATTGTTTTAAAGTTATATTTATGGGCTTTTATGGCTTTAATGGACAGGAAAGCATTTGGTGGAGAGAGGGGAGCGGGATCGGCAAAGGACCTTGAGACATGAATCGAACTCGGGTCACTGCGAGCACAGTTGCGCACTAACCACAAGGCTGTTGACGCCAACTAAGATAATTTATTTAATATAAATTTGAATAATAATTTAGACAATATTTTTTCATATACATTTAAAAAAGAAACATTTTGACACAAAATAAATAAAAAATTAATATTTATTTAATATTATTTTAGAGCATAATTTTTAAAATAAAATTGGATAATAATTTAGATCATAGTTTTTGTATGAATTAAAATAAACATTTTGACAAAATAAATAAGAAATTAATAATTATTTTATAAATTAATATAAAATTAAAACTGCAGTCCTTAACTTTTTTGTTCAAAATTTACAAAATTTATATAATAAGCGAGTACACCATGAATCCATTTTCCAAACCGTGTTTTTGGCTTTTCCTGAATCACTACGGTACACCTATAATAAGTGTTTATATTCAGACTATTTTCAACTGGTTCGGGTAGTAACCGCTGCGGAGTAGCCCGGTACCTGCATGATTCGTAGTAGACATAAACGGAGAGAAGTAGCTCCGGCTACTATGTTCTTCCACAAGACGCACGCAGTTCTATTTATTAACCGCTAGAGTGCCAAAAGTTACAGACTGCAGCTTTAAGTAATAATTTAGATGATTTATTTGATATAATTTGTTTTTTGTTTTACAAAGAAACTAGTATTAGTATTTATTTTAATTAGTGTTACAAGTAGTACTGAATAGTACTAAATCGTGTATATATATTAAATTATTTGGATTAAGTACTAAATATAAATTGAATAATAATTTAGACCATATTTTTTATAAATTAAAAAAGAAACATTTTGACATAAGAAATTAATATTTATTCAATAATAATCTATTTCAAATAAAATTTTATAATAGTTTACTAGTATTAGTATTTATAAATTTTATAAATATAAATTTAAGTATTACTAATAGTAATAAATTATTTGAAATAGAAATCTTTTGTTACATTATAAATGTCTTTACTGTCACTATTGATTAATTTAATGCATCATTACTGAATAAAAGTAGTAATTTCTTTAAAAAAGTTATAAATTAAATACATTTTAGTAGTAAATTAGTATTTGTTTAAAAATTGTTTAGAATTTATTTAAAATTTACATAATTTAAATAATATTTTAAAATGTAATATTAATATAATTTATGCACTGATTTAAGTTACTAATTAAAAATAAACTAATGTGTGGCAAAGTTAATTCTCTTTGCACATGGATCATCAGGTTTTGTTCATGTCAGCTTGAGTGCTGCTATTATTAAAGCAAAAAGGGGACACGTCAAATGCTAATAAATTATGAAATTCGTTAATTTTCTAGTTCAACTTCTTTATTTAAACTGTTATGTTAATAATATGATATGTAACTCTAAACAGTATTAAATTAAAAAGGGGGAAAAAAAGGAAAACACAAGCATTTTAATGCACAAATGTACTTTTGGACCCCACTATAATGTAGCAAGATGAAAATGCTTATAACCTCACCATGCACAGCATTTTCAGCTAATGGCACACACCAATTCTGGGTAACATTGACAGGCCTTAAGGCCATGTGATGATGACTTTCTAGGTCAAATGCTGCCCAAAGCCAAGGCAGCCAGAAAGGAGGGGGGAGAGAGAGACTGAGGGGAAGCAAAACAGGGGGAGAGCATGCACAAAGTGGAAACAGACGTGCCTAAAAATAAACCATCTGAAATATTTAACTTACTGACCCAGAAACTGCATCACTGTAATCATATCTGTGCTCCAGCAGAGGGGTCGGCAACAGCGAGAGTATGATATCATTAATGTGGAGTATGGAAATCATAATGAAACAGGAAGAAGAAAACCCCGGGGAAATTCGCCCGCAAACATGTAGCCAAGAAAAATCCTGTGAATCCAGGACGCTTTAATAGCTCTGTCCACTCTTATAGAATTGTCTAGAATCAGTGAACTTTTAACGCAACGTGTGTCACTGGGCATCAGTTCAGTATGTGACTCACGGAGCCCTCTTGAACACAAATAAACAACTGAGCTAATGGCGAGCAGAAACTGTGCCTTTCGAGAAACCTTTGGAACTCGGTTATATAGAAGACTACAAATACATTAAAAATACTAAATATTGTGAAATTTTATTGTCATTTTAAAACTCTGTTTTCTAGTTGAATGTATTTTAAAATGTAATTTATTCCTGCAATGCAAAGGTGAATTTTCAACATCATTATTCCAGTCTTCAGTGCCACGTGATCCTTTAGTAATCATTCTGATATACTGATTTACTGCTCAAGAAACATTTATTATTATTATTATTATCAGTGTTGGAAACAGTGTGCTTCTTAATACTTTTATATAAACCATAATACATGTTTTAGGATTCTTAGATTAAAAATGTTCAAAAGAACAGCATATTTTAAATAGTATTTTGTAACATTATAAATGTCTCTCTTAGTGTCACTTTTGATTAATTCAATGCATTCTTGCTGAATAAAAGTAGTCATTTCTTTAAAATAAATACATACATACATAAAATTAAACATAAATAAATTACTGACTCCAACCTGCAGACTATTTCAGTAGAATCTATTTTAGAGGGCTCAAAAAATCTGTTTTACTTCAAAAATGAAAAGACATTTATTCACTCTCATGTCGTTCCAAGCCTGTATAACTTTTCTTTGGTGGAACACAATTTAGCAGATTTTCCAGCATGCTCTGTCCTATACAATGAAAGCAAAGAAAAACAACAAAAAAAAAAAACCAAACATAAAATTAACATAAAAGTACTGTACATTTAGTCATCTGGATCCGTTCAAAAGCATTTGTGAGAAACATGATGTAAAGCCACTGCTATGTGTCTTGATTCTAAATGCTAATGTGCAGTTTTGCGTGAATGGTTCCTTTAAGAGATGTCTAGTTCTCAGAGGCTAGTAAAATTAGAATATAGGTGATTATTGTTTCGAATCATTCACAGATTACACAAATAGGAGAATGAGAAACATATAGACCGGCCTTGAATCTCTATTTGAGAATCTAAAGAGTACAATTTGGAGGGAGATTTACAAATCATTAAACTGAAGATCTCTATTCTGGGAGCGTTATAATCAAACTTTTGCGTTTTGGTAATCACTATTTGAGAGTTGCCCTGGGGCAGTTGGCAATGCAACACCATCAATATTGATGCCCTGCAGCTTAACTGGGTTTTGGAGGGACTTTCTCCCACATCAATATTGATGCCATTGCCACATATCCTCGTCAGGCCCTCTTTAAGGATTTATAACAGCGACAGGAAGGGTGGACGACTTTGTTAAAATGCTGCGGATGTATCGTCCCAGTGACTGTGCTGGAGGAATTTCTTTTAGTCACGGTCATTAGTTTTATGAGATTGTGATAGCTCTGGATTTTCGGTTTGGAAAACGAAATGGATTTAATTTTCAAATGAAAAACACCTAAATAAATGGGGTTTTGATTTCATCGCCCCCAATAAGCAATCGTCCCAAACTTCTCCAGTACGGCTTTGTGCGTTCCCTCAAACCGCCGCAGAGCAGGAGCTCTGCTTCAGCAGCTGGCTTCCTGACAGAGAGCCAAAAATGAGAGACCTCGTATGCACAAAGACTGACCTCAATTCAGTTTGACGTCTCAACTATTGATCTGACTGGCCGACCCTCCCAGAGACAGACCGCTTGCCCTTGTGGCCAATGTTCAAGTTTAAGCGCTATAGCTGCGGGCGACTTCATTCTTAACATCTGAAACGTGCATTGCTATAGTTCATCCAGGCCTCTCGTTAAAATGAGATTGTCACATCAGTTAGAGGTTAAACGTGTGTGTGACTCAAGCACTGCTCAACAACACCCCATTTGTTTGCTATAGTAGAGTTTGGAACAATCACTGTCGCGTCTGAATGATTTATAGGGCCTGACATCAGATTTGTCATTTTAACCACAAGCCACAATGACTATTAAAACACGTCAGAGTCTACTCTAAACAATGGTAAAACTGAAGCTGAATTTTTATCGAACTGAAGATGTAAAATACAACAAACATCCTTATAGATGCTTGAAATATGTATGTGATGATAAAAACCAATAGGCATCTATTCAAACAGAAGAAACATGCTGCTGTAAATATATTTTATAATCACAGTTAGGTAATATTGCATGTTGTTGAGGTGAAGAGGTCACTGTTGAACTGGAGTGACAGGTCTGAAATGAAGGTACAGGTCATTTTCATACTAGCCGCTCTATTGCTGGAAGGGGTCTAGAGACCACAAGGCCACAAGCATGACTTATACCCCTGCCAACAGAGGTCTGAACATTATGCATTGGTGAATTTTCCAAAAGAATGAAAAAAAAAAAGGTTAAATTCCATCATCTTACAATTAATTACTTAGATGTCTTAAAATGTATATAATATAAATAAATTTATATTTTTAAAGCCGTATTGGTTAAGGTATTCAATGATCTTTAGAGATCACAATGGCTATGCCTCATTCACTCCCTAGAATTTCCCATAATGCACCAGAAAGTAAGGGACAGCTGCTCACAATATTCACTTATGGAAAATGAAATTTTCACCAATGGTGAAAGTCACCACTGTCCCAGTGTGTATAGTGGATCAAGACTCCTGATAGTGCCTGAATTCACTGTATTGATACACTGATTTTCACATCATTGGGAACTAGGCAATGGAATGAGACTGTCAATACGTTAAAGGGATAGTTCACCCAAAAATTTAAATTCTGTCATTAATTACTCACCCTCATGTTCCAAACCCTTAAGACCTTCGTTCATCTTCAGAACACAAATTAAAGCTGCAGTTCGTAACTTTTTTTGGTTAAAAATGATCTGAAATCGTTGGCATCGATAGCCTCGTGGGCAGCGTGTCGACATGTTGGGAATCCCGGCTCGCAGACCTTTCCCGATCCCATCCCACCTCTCTCTCCCACTTTGCTTCCTGTTTCATTACTGTCCTATCAATAAAAGGCAAAAACACCAAAAATAAATCTTAAAAAAAAAAAAAAAATCCTAAATCAATAATTGAGCAAGTACATAATCAGCCAGTGTTCAAAACTATCGCTTTACTTTAGTCCGATTCACAACGGTTAGCTTATAATAATGTTTTTTAATTTGAATGGTACTGGTAGGAATTTGCGGGAAATTCGAGCATGCCACCGTGTCATTACGTCACATCTGTAAACATGAAGACGTCCCAGCTAATAGGCTATCACATGTGAGGATTCTGCAGGTGGCGGATCGTTTATAGCCTTTTCTCACAGCAGCTGCAATAATTACACATCATTTTGATGGCGGATTGTAATCCAGAAAGGATTGTGTTTATGAAATACATGTGACTTAAATTATATTCCAGTTTTAAATGTGCATCTGATTACAGATAGCCTACGTGGGATTACACAAGTTTTTGTATTTTAAAGAGAACCAGTTCGAAGTAAGAATAATTTGCTTTTTGGATTAAAATCATTTCTTTATATGAAATTCAAATGGGATTACAGTTAGAGATTAGACTGTCCATAAATTGTAATCTACATGTAACGCTAATACACACTACATACACGTAATAATAATTAGCACAGTTTGATGTGAGATGAGCTAAGTGATCATTAGATTTAATCACCATTGGTAGTGCAATTTATTGTAATGTTTTTTTCCTCAGTTAGTCAGAACAAAAGTGGCAGACTTGCTACTTGTTCAGATGACAATATCCGGTGACAATTCTAATTTGGGTCATATATTCCAAGACGTAGGCTAGAATCTATGATTCCTAAGTACAGTATCCACACTGGTGCGGTGACTGACAGCCACACATTCACCTCAAAAACACCATGTTCAATGCCCAAAAAAGGTAGTAAGGACATTAAAATATTCCATGTGACATCAGTGGTTCAACTATAATTTAATGAAGTTATGAGAATACTTTCTATGCGAAAAGAAACTAAAAATAACAAATTTATTCAACAGTTTCTTCTCAGTTCCCTGTCTGTCTTTGACGTGTGCTCACGACAGTAGCATACATGAGTGTGGTGCATGATGTGGAACCCGAATGCACTGCGCCTTGTTTACAAGCAGAGGAATGCACTCGCATGCATTATGGTACTGTTGTGAACGTGCGTCGAAGACATGAAAACTTGTTTTCTTTGTGCACAAAAAGTATTCTTGTAGCTTCATAAAATTACAGGTGAACCACTGATGTGGCATGGACTATTTTAATGATGTCTTTACTGCCTTTCTGGGCCTTGAACGTGGTAGTTGCTTTGCTGTCTATGCAGGGTCAGAAAGCTCTCAGATTTCATCAAAAATATCTTAATTTGTGTTCTGAAGATGAACAAAGGTCTTACAGGTTTGGAAAGACATGAGGTTGAGTAATTAATGACAGAATTTTAATTTTGGGGTGAACTATCCCTTTAAAGCCCTGCTGTCTAAAATGGAGGAAACTGCCATTAAGTAACAAACTAAGTCAATTAAGGAAATATTTTAGCATTTTGGAAAAATCCACTCATAAGAATGACAAACACAAAGTAATGCTTTAAGGTGACTAGAAGTCATGTGTTAAAGTCAACTGATTTAAATTGACGTGTTTAGTGCAAATCCAATCCAAATACAACCAAATATCCTTGTACAATGGTCCTTAACCATTAATCATGATATTGGGAACACTGACTTGAGGAAAACCTGTTTCAGTCAGCCAGACGCATCAGCATTTTGGGTTCAGATCCATTTTTTATGCACAACAGGTTTAAAAACTATTAAGGAGTGGCCCAAACCATAATAATACGAGAATGAAATGAGAACCAGGAACAAAATGACACACACACACACACACACACACTTGTTTCACTATCCTTGTGGGGACATTCATTGGCGGAATGGTTTTTATGCTGTACAAGCTGTATGTGCTATTGCCCTACACCTGCCCTACACCAACCCTACACCTAAACCTACCCCTTACAGGAAACTTTCTGCATTTTTAGATTTTCAAAAAACTTCATTCTGTGTGATTTATTGGCTTGTTTACCCATGGGGACCTCAATTTAGGTCCCCACCGTGACACGAATCCCCATGAGTCTGTGTGTATTCAGGTTTAAGTCCCCACTGGGATATAAAAACAGGTACACACACACACACACACACAAATCCAACAGCAACAATTCTGTGAATGACAGACTTTTATTTCATTATTTCATTTCTTCAAACCTAAAATACAGAAAAACATATTTTGATAGAAATATTCTGTGAACTAATACAACAGGTCCTGCTTTCAAAGGTCCAATGGCTTTTATATCCAAATGCTGCCTTAAAAGCTGTAGTGCCATGTTAAAAAAATGTGACAATGGGGTTTAAACATATTCAAACGAGCAAGAAAGTAACAAAAATACTTGATGAAACCTACAGTATGCTACACAATATACCTGGTCATCAAAGGCAGACTATTGGCATAATTGAGGTCTTGAGTTTGTCGGGTGAATTAGGGTAATCTGGGTCATTTTTGCATGTTTGACTGCCACCTCACACTTTACACATTCAAACATACATGGTACAGTTAGCATAGACTTTGTTGGCTTGGACACATTGGAGCTTTCCCGACATTCCCAAATGTCCCAAAATACCCTATTTTACCCTAGTGTTTTTCTTGAAGCTACAGGAGATAAACGCCTGTATTTAACAAGACGCATGTTGTGCTTGACACGGCAACATTCTGTCTAGATGTGCTGATTATTTGGATGCAGCTGAGAAAAGCACGGAAAGTGAGGGTTATCTGGCTGGTTTCAAGTGCCTCTTTCAAGTCTTCCCACCTCAACAGAGACCTAAACGCAAAAATCAACAAGACAAACGAAATTTCACCTCAGTCATCAGTTCCACAAAATGCTCCCGAGAGTTCAGTTGCCTGTCCTACTTTGGCAATGGCTTTCTCTCCAATAAGTCCTGCAAGAGTCATGCCTTTCTCTCGGTTGTATTTGGGGTGAAATACAAACCCCCCAACCAAACAGACAGAATCTTGACTCTCCCGTTAATACAAGTGGTTTTCAAGGTCCATCTAATAGCTGTTCTAATAAAGTTTTGGCATCAGCTTTAATGGCTTCTGGTTGAGTCAAAATCAGGAAAGGATGTTCTCGTTCAGTCCTCGTTCATAAAAAACCTCTGTAGGAAACAGTTCGGTGTCTATATGAGTGCTATGGTCCATTCCCATTGACGGAACAAACGGCTGGTGCTTCAGGTAAGTGAGCAGGTGATGATGTGACAGAAAGGGGCGTGGCTTGCTGACAGATTCTCTGTATTGGCCATGACCCCATGGCAGCGGGGGTGTGATATGGATTATGGGGGTGGGATCAGGGCCCGTTCTCGTTGTAATGGAGCGAGATGGGCCGTTCTCTCTGGACGGGCATGTAAGGCCAGTTGTAGCTGGAGCCGGAAAGCAGCATGTCCCGCAGCAGGGTCTCGATGGGCGTTTTGCCTACCAGTCGCACGAAGAACAGCTGTTCGATAACAGGAGAAGAAACGATGCGCAGGGAGGGCAGCCGTAACAACAGGCGGCCGAATCGGTTGGGTTGATTGGGGTATTGGTTCCGCACATACTCCTCAAGAGCGCACTGGGACTTTTCCTGGATGCTCTCCACATGGGCCACATCAGACAGACCCATGGCATCTGAAGAAGTAAATAAAAACAGATGGGAAAATTAAGAAATACTGTACTACAGTATCTATCAATCCATCTATCCATCTTTTTATCTATCCATCTTTTTATCTATCTATCTATCTATCTATCTACAAACTATCGTCTATCTCTCCATCCATCCATCCGTGTATTTACTCCTGGCTTAAACTGGATTGTGGGTTCTTACTGAAAAGAAACATCTGAAATAATCAACTGTGTAAAAATGCAGGTTTTAAGGCAAGATCCCCTTCGCCATTCTATCTGTCACGCTACTTATCACTGGTGTATGCGTACACTTAATCCTGCTGAGCTTCAGTTCTGATAACAAAAGATTAATTGCTTCATATTTCTATGAGGGCGAGGATACCCGCTGAGCAGGACACAACCGCCACTTCTGTCCCATGAGTCCGGATAAAGACATCTATAGTCACGATAGGCAACGTTTTGTAAGGGGGGCACTGATGCGTCAGTCCCTGGCGTAATGTCAGCGGTGACAAGCCTTGCGTGCTTCTGCGCCAGTCCCCCTCGCGCTGGCGTTGCACAGCAAAGGCATCCCCCTCTCTCTTTGTGTTTCACAGTGTGAACACGCGCTGGGAACTGCCACCGCACTGTGCCGGGCAATCGGGGCGACTGGCTGACATTAGAGGCCTGTCGGGTGATGTGAGGTGATAGAAGGTTTGGGCTGAGGTTACGGGCCACAAGAGTTTGTCTGTCCCTGTTAGCTCATGCCGGGATCTGCCGGCATGAGCTAACAGGGACAGACAAACTCTTGTGGCCCGTAACAAGCTGAGGGGGGCTTTGGCTGGAATTGCAGAATGGATCACATTGATGCCCAAGGCTACAGAGGTTATGTAGGTCACGGCCAGACTGAAGCGAATCCCTCTTGCTGCAACTCAGCATGCATAATTCAGTCATGTTGGTGGAAGTTGAGGTTGGGCGGGGGGCTGCTTGCCTGGTTTCAATAATAGATGGAAGCATGAAGGATTGAGTGATAAAAAAACGAATCGAGGGCGGTGGGTTCAGCCATCCATTTGGAAAAGTGCAGGTCTGGGCTGGAAAAGGGTTTTTGACAGGTAGAGCAGGGAATCAGAAATCATCTAAACCAGTGGGCAAGACATCTCTGAGTCTGAAGCTCTGTTTCCAAAGCATCTGGCAGCGACACGGGAAATCCTGCCCGTCGTGAATGTTTTGGGTGTAACACGTTATTTGTACTGTAACGTACATTATGTAATCCGGTACCCTTTCTATTTGTTTAGTTTAGTAACAAACACGATTGGAAACCTCACAAGATAGTCAGGTCTACTGACAACTAGACCTAAACAGGTCCAGGTGTTTTCTAAATGGTATAATTCGGGTGGAAATGGGTTTCTAAAATGGACTCGTACAGTAAATGCTAATTAAACCAAGTAGCCACTAGGTTAGTTGTTCTTACCAGAGGTGAAGAGTACGATGGACTTCAAACAGGAGTACTCAGCCGTGTCTACCTGAAGGGCTTTCAGTTTCTCCACCTGCTCTTGGAAGACACGTATGTGGTCCATGAATGCCACCACTCTTTCGGCTGACATGGGGGAGGCGTGTAGACCAGCAGCGGCCAGCAGGGGCGCTACATGCAGCGGCATAGAGCACTGTGCAGCATTTAGAACGAACAGCTCACTCCACGACATACGCAAGAGCGCCACCTACACAAAAAAGGCACACACGTGTGAGATATTGCAACAGGGTTTTTTTTTTTTTTTTATATATATGAAAAATACTGAAAAAAATAAACCATAAAATATGTGAATAAAAACATGTTTCTTGTTTAAAGTCCTAAAAAAGTAAAAGAAAATATAGCAGAAAAATAACAAATTTAATCCAATTATATATTATTTAATAAAACTAAATTTGGTAATGAAAAAAAAAAACATTGATGTCTTCTATTATATTGCTGTCATTGTTAGCAATATATTACTCACGGCTGTGTATTACAGTCATTTTATCTTGATCAAGTGGGTTTCAGTAAATTATCCCTCATCCATTGTAAAATCACAATAATGATTTATTGCTTTAATTTAGTTTCTTAATAGATGTTCCAGACAGTGCATGTTACTGCCAAGAAATTTTTTTTTCTCTTACCACTTTTTGTTATCGATTCAATAAACAAAATAAAATAAAAAATATTTTAAAATATTAGATAAAAAAATGTATAAAGTAAAAATGAACTTGATTTATCAGTTTATAAAATAAAATAAAATAAAATACATTTATTCATTTATAAAAAATATATACAAAATTAAAAAAAAAAAAAAAAAGTATTAAGTAAAATGAACTTGATTTACCTGGTCCATGAGCTGCAAGTCAGGAAAGAAAGGGATGTTCTTCGCCCACTCCACAGCGCTGAAGAGCAAACGGGCGGCCAATTCACAGATATTCTCGATGCCCATTAGGTTGTTGGACTGCATGCACTGGGCTCCATAGCGGGACGTGGGGTACGGCTCAGCCCGTAGGAGCAGAGAGATGAAGCCTGAGAGATACGGCTGCCCGTTGTATGGGTCACTCCCGTTGCTCAGGTACTGTCCTGGACTGGACTGCGAGTTGGACATACGACCCCTTTGCACAGCTGAGGAGGAGAAAATAAAAAGCAAAGAACCATTAGAAGAGGATATTGATATGTTTACTTGCAAAAACAACCAAATCCATCCGCCACAATAGATCAAGTGCCCTTCTGATTTCTAATGTCTAGGCAACTGCAGTCATAGAATCTGTGAAACCCATCAGAGAGATGCCGACCCCTCTGCTATCCATCAATGAGTAATGAGTGAGTGAACACTATGGGTGAAATGGTGTTTTTCACACTTCTTCAAACAAATGGTTCAGCCAGAGGCGAAGGGCAAAACAGAGGCTATTCCTGTAACGATGCAGCTCAGTGCCCATTTGGGAAACACCTGTTTAACTATCCTGCTGTCTGGCCAATAACTTCATTTACTATAAACCAGAGGGAGCATGAAGTGAACACAGAATGAAAAAGAGACTGTGTGTGTGTAAGAGAGAGTGACAAAAACCCAGAGGAAAATGTTATTGCTCAGAGGTTTCACAGACATAATAGAGTTTTGTGTAAGTGTCAACTCTATCACAGTTGTTCCTCATAAATGACAGACCAGGACCTGAAAGTGTCATTATCGCTTTATTTTAATCATTTGAATAAAACATATTTAGTCAACGGCACATGCAAACCCTGAATCAGATGAATGGTAAGGGGGAGTTAAGGTTGAAAGAATGACTAAACGAGGAACAAGGTGCTCAGACACTACAGATGTAGGCAGATCCAGGCCGATTAATTGACCGATATTTGAGATTGTCAGCATCACCCCACCAATCAGGTTAGGGCATCCAGTGGTAGAAACGCCCACTATGACCAACAGTAGAGCCACTCGGTAACCTCTAGCTAAGAAATCACACAAGATCAGGACTCACAATGAAGATTAAAAGGAAGGAACAAGTCCACAAGGCTCTCATTATGATATGAAATACAATCATAGTTTCCTTTAGGAAGGGAGAAACAGAATGGTGAGGATTCAGAAACTTTTGTTTTGGAAACTGCAGCTACATAATGAATGCTTCAGCAATGTGTATAATTTACAACTGAAGCTTTTCCTATTCTTTGTTTTATACAGTTAACTAGTGAAAAATGTTTTATAAATGTCATTTGTGAACAAACAATAGTACAGTTATTTTAGATAAATACACTACCAGTCAAAAGTTTGGAGTCGGTACAATTTTTTGAAAGGAGTCTCTTTTGCTCACCTAGGCTGCATTTATTTGATCAAAAATAAATAAAAACAGGAATATTGTGAAATATTATTATGATTTAAAATAACTGTTTTCTATATTAATATATATTAAAATATTTTTTTTCCTGTGATGCAAAGATGAATTTTCAGCATCATTACTCCAGTCTTCAGTGTCACATGAACCTTCAGAAATCATTCTAATATGCTAAGAAACATTTCACCCTAACAGCATATATTTCTTAAGAGCTGAAGTTTAACTGCATTCTTATGAGGCTCTGATAAATCAATAAGTGAACGTGCTTCACGTGTGTCAGAGGATTAACACTTGACACACTCAGAGGTCAAAAGTTACGGTAGCTGGACTTTCCTGTTCCTCGTTTGTTTTCACTGTTTGTCGTTCTCTCCTGAAACTGGTTGTGATGGAGCTCTGGCATACCATAAGACATAAAGTGCACAATAGGTGCACAATATTTGCTGAGCAAAAACGTGTGACATTGGGTGTTCAACCACATTTCTGCACAAACATTTAATCACTCAGGTACACAAATTAAACCTTACTGACTAAATTATTTTGAATTAGGAGCAATTCACACTTGAACAAGTAAAATAGAAGTGCATGTTTTCACATAACAGGTTAAGAAACCAATTGTAGAAATGCTTTATTTTACCAATTTTTGGTTTAGCATTTTTCTTTTACCACCAGCAGTGTTATTTTAATATTATTTATACAGTATTGATGTTTTAAAATCATTTTCAGTTTAAGTTTTAGTTTTTTTGGTATGTTTATTTATTTATTTATTTTTTATTTTTTTTTTTGTATTTTTAATAGTTATATTTGGCTTCAGTTTATTTCATTTTTAGTTTTAGTAATTTTAGTACTTAAACTTGCCATGGCAATATTTCTATTTCTAATATTAGTTTTGTAAGTTTAAATTTTTCATCTAATATTTATATTTATTTAGAGGATTTATTTCAATCAATTTTTATAGTTTTTTATAGTTTCAGTTAACAATAACTACATGATTATCAGCATAAAAATAAAGTAAAAGCAATGTTTTATTAATTGTCATGCCCCTGTTTTTTGAGTTAGATATAGTGAAAAAATGCTTTACACCACTTTTTTTTTTTTTCAGATTTCTAAAACTTCAAAATCCCTTCAAAGAATAAAATATCTAGGGGTCTCAGACTTTTGAACACAACTGTGTTTGAAGAATCTTAAGGCTTTACGTTACATAGCAAATCAGAAGGAAGAGTCACCTCTGCCGGAGGTCACCTGTTTAAACAGGTTGAACAGCAGGATTAGCCAATCGACCAGGTGGCAGAGTGATATTTACCCAAACCCCACAGAGAGCCGTCACATTTGGACTTTGTTATGATCCTGTCTATTATTAATGTTTACTTTCCATTGACCTATATTTCACCCTGCACATGGGAAGTGACTGACTTATAGGTCATGGGATGAAGTCACAGTTTCAGCACGTTTCCAGAGACACTCAGCAGAAGCAGCACATGGTGGACATGCACTGTTTACTGCATCTGCACGCATGCTGCCAACATGTAGTCCTAATGTGACATTTTCACATCCTGGGCCATTCTGCATGAAATTGTATACAAAAATCCGCTTGGAATACAAGTGTTATTTTAGCATAAATGAGATATTTATATGTATGTATTTGGATATAACATTTGAATATACAATAAATATTGTATATTTATTATAGATTATTATTATTATCATTATTATTGAAGTATTATTAGTTCTTATTATTACTTTGAATTTGTTTTAATTTTTTTATTTTCTGTTTTTTATTTATTTTATTTTTATTTTAGTTAGTTATCTTTAACCTTAAACCATTTAAACCATTTTTATTAGTTTTTTTTTTTTTTTAAGATATAGTTTTTTTATTAGTACAATTTAAACTAAATGAAAATTTTGAAATGTTTCCTTAGGCAACTAGCTGAAATAAAATACGTTTAATATTGTTTTTTTTTTTATTTTAATACTAACATTTATTTTATTTCAAGTAATTTAATTACTGCTGCTTACTGGCCCAAGCCAAAAGTTTCCACCCCCAAATCTATCTATTTATTCTGGTCTCTATATATGGCTCAAGTCCCTCATTCTATGAGATTTTGTATGCCAGCACTTTTGCATGTGAATGTCAGACTTCATTCAGTCCACACTGGTCGTTTTCTAGTTCTGACAAAGGTCACGACCTTGCGCATTGGAACATTCCAGCAGATGCACGTACTTGCAGAAGCCTGTGGAACTGACAAGGCAATCACACTGCTTTCTTTCAATCAGAGGCGCCCTTTGTCAGGCTGGAATGTCAGTCATGTCAAGAGCAGCCGTAAGGTGTAAAAACAGGTAGAGCGATCGAAGAAGAGGGGCGCTAGGAGGAAGATCACCTCTGTGAGTCTAAGACATGAACGCACTAGCTGAATCCTTCAGATCAATCTGTTATTACTTACATTTACACTCTTAAATAGGTTCTTTATTGACGTTGATGGTTCCATGAAGAATCTTTAACATCCATAGAAGCTTTAATAGGAACCTTTATAGTGGCAAAAGATTCTTTAGTTTAGATTATTAAAATGTTCTTCACAACAAAAATAGGCTAAATGTTCACTGAAAGGTTCTTTGGAGAACCTAAAATTATTTTGGTTACACTTTATTTTAAGGTGTCCTTGTTACAGTGTAATTATACATTTAAGTACTGAGTAATATTAATTAACTACACGTACTTACTATATGGTTATGATTATGATTTAGGTTAGGCTTAGGTTACTTGCATGTAATTATGCATAATTAATTGTTATTAAAATAGTAAGTACATGTAACAAGGACACCTTAAAATAAAGTGTTAGCTGGTTTTTCTTTGGCATTGCTGCGAAAAACACTCTTTTGGAACCTTTATGTGTAGATTCCAAACCTATAGTAATTCTTCATTATTTATGAATGAAGAATATTCAGAAAAGTTCTCCCAGAAAAAAATGACAGCATATGGGTTTGGAATAACCCGAGGATAAGTAAATAATGACAGATATTTCACTTTGTGTTGAGTTGCATCAAAATTGACGCACTTCTGGCTTCTTTGAAGCTTCCACAGAAGGTTCTCGTGTGGAATCAGGCTGTAAAACCATCTATTTTTAATCGAGAAGGTCACATTATCTATTCTGTCTGAAATCTGCACTAAAAAGTAAATGCGTACATGCATCCGTGTAACCGGCAGTGTGATTCTGCCCCATTCATTACCAAGCACACGTGATGAACTCGTAGGAGGAGAGAGTGGGATTTCTGAGCGCTGCAGAAAACAAAGAACCTTAGAGAGTGTTGAGGAGCCCAGACATGACACTCAAGCAGAAACTGTATCACATTCTATGAATATATATATATATATATATATATATATATATATATATAATATTTATGTAGTTTATTAATTTATCTATGTACTTATCAAAGACTGTCTCAATTTGAACCTTAGAAGGAATCTTTATAAGTTCTACAAGACACTGTTCACTATCGTTCATATGTATATGTGAATACTAAACATAAACCTCATCCACAAGGACCAAGGAGTATATGAGCCAAGTGTTTTGTTTGTTTGGTTCAAACTGTGTTATGACTGCAGATTATCTGTAATAGCTCAGTACAAGGTGCTTCTCTTTGCAAGTGACTGAATTGCATAATTCAGAGAAGACATCATTTATGAATGAAAAGAAGAAGCGAGGCTGCATGTGTTCCTGTCTATATCTATTTTGTCTGAACAAATGCAAAACAACCTGAGTGAAGAAAAATGCATATTATTGATTTAAATGAATGCATGCAGACAGGTAAAGCAAACCAATGTCTTGTTTTAACTAAACTGTTGAGGAATTCAAATAAAAGTGCGAAACATAAAGGCTGCCATTCCACATGATTTCAATGCTTTTACATTTTAGTTTCAAATAAATGAATCACACTATATGGGGTAAGTCACAGTGGAACTGCCTGCCATAGGCTTTTCTTTAAAAAGGTAAACACTAAATCAATTATGAGAGACAAAACAAGTCATAAAAAATATAATTAATAAATTCTATAAAAAATGTTTTTTTGAATAACTGGATTTTTAATTCTTAGGACTTTCATTCCAACTAGCCCCGGTCTCCACTATGCATTGGAAAACTAGATGTTGATATTTTCTAATTCAACAGGCCACTAAAAGGAATGTCAAGTATAAAAGTGGCTACAGAATATTATGGACCCGTATTTGTCATTCAAACTATCTTCTAATGTGAAGCTCATCAAAGGTCAACAGACTAGAGAATGAAGAGGTTTTCTTGGGCTCTTTCAGTTTGAAAACATGACAATGAATTTTTCCTGCAGTAATTTTCATAACCCAGTTGAATGAGGAACTTGGCAGAGCGTTCACTATTAACTGCAGAGGACAACTTATCCACCACCATAGAATTAAAAAAAGAACCCTAATAATTGAAACTTCTTTTGAAATGGACCATTTTTGAGGACGACTTTGCAAAATGCTTATGTCACAAATTAATATTTTAACTCCAGAAGTCTCATGTTAATCTGCAAAGAAGGAAATTTCGTTTCATTTTTGTAAAATAAATAAATAGTCATGTTGCTGTTGAATGTTATTTGGGCAATTAAAAAGCAAATAGCTGAGATTATTCAAATTCTACGTTATATTTTAAACTAAATAATTATTAAATAGGTACATTACATTAAAATAAAAGGTACATTAAAATAAATCGCTGTTGCAATGAGCATTTAAACAGAGGCTGAAGAAAAAAACAAATCTTTCCATCACAACTCTCATAAAACAAATTCATTAATGGTTATGTTTATCATTCTTATGAGGAACTTTTTGTTTTTGTTGTTGACATTTGGTTCTTTAGAGATAAAGAGAGTTCTTTGAGCAAAAGTTTTCGATGTTACATTGTAGGTTCTCCACATTAGCACACAGTTCTGGGTTCTCAAAAGCACTCCTAAAGGTACATAGATGGTTTACAAAGAACAACAGAATAAACAGTTCTTTGAGGAACTTTGCCCTCAAACCCCTTTATGGTTCTATATGTGAAAACTTTAGATCTGTCACCTTACACATCAAGATATGTTTAAGAAAAACTACAGAAGTATTCTGTTTGAAAGAGATGCCTTACTGATTTGTAGTCTATATTGTTTTACACTTGTAACAATAATTGTAGCAACTAAACTTTTTGTGGAAAATATGGTTACAATAAAAGTTCCATTTAGAACCAAAATTGCATAGTGATGGTTCTTTTTTATTAGTTCTTTGGAAACTCATCTACTGGTACTTTAGAGAAAAAAGTAATGATCCAAATATCACAGCAATAAGTTTTTTTTTTTTTTAATCTTCGAAGATCCATATAGCCAAGTAACTAAAGAACATTATGCAACCAAAATTATTTTTATTAGATGTAGGCTTTTACTTATTAAGTAGGCCTATGGTTTGGTTTATTGGTTTTTTTAAAAAAAAAAAAATAGTGTTCCCTAGCTTCATCTATATTATTTTAATCATTTTTTGAATTATTTTACATTTCTGTTCAGGTTTATTCTACTACAGGTTTTTGAAAACTGTATTTTTCAACTGCATGCAGCAGTTCAGCGCTGTCAGGTCTTACCCTCTCTCCTCATTCCGACCTTCAAGCACTTCTTCAGCCGGCAGTACTGGCACTGGTTCCGATGGTGCTGGTCGATGGGACAGTCGCGGTTCCCCCGGCAGGTGTAACTCAGGTTCCGTCTGACCGAGCGCTTGAAGAAGCTCTTGCAGCCCTCGCAGGTAAACTGGCCGTAGTGTTTGCCGCTGGACTTGTCCCCGCACACCATGCAGTCCACATTGGGAATTTTGTCCCCGGAGAGCGCGTCGTTGCCCGGGGTTGAACCTGAGGGAGTTCCCGGTGTCCCGCCGGGCTCCTGACTGCACATTTGCAGCTGCGAGCCGGGATCAGCCGAAATGTTCTCTTGCCACTGATTTACTACCATTGCCATGCTATCCCGCAACACTTTCTGTGGCAACGACCGATACAATGCGACTCGTTTCCAGCGGGGAGGAGAGTTCAAACGATCCTGAACGAGGCTCGAGGAGATCGAGAAGATCACCCCCGAGATCTTCCTACGACAGAAACTTGATGGAGCGAAACTGAACTTCTCTACTCAGAGGAGGTCTTGGAATATTTACAAAGTAAACAAGAAGGTGGCATAATTATTGTGAGGGAAATCCCAAATGCATGTTCATCTTGGAGTTTCAGAAGCTCTGAAATCTGTCAATTTAGCGCGATAATGTCCGAGCGAACAGGAGAAGACCATCCGTTTGAAACTTCTCGATCTTCTCGAAATCCCACTTGAGAAGTTTTGCTTTATATGTAAGACAGCTCGCGATCGATGTTGTTATTATTATTAGGTATTTAAAGGAAAAGACAAAATAAAGAGCGCTTTCCAGTCATCACACGGATACGATGCCAAATCGCAATCTTCGTCCAAACAAGAGCGCACGCGAAATATTATTGCGAAAAAAAAAACGTAAATAAAATAAAAATGAATAAACGCTAACAATTCTTTCCGTATATGATGACACCGTTCTCTGTACCAGGAAAGTTGCTAAATAATCCGTCAAAACTTGTAGGTTCTGTTTACAAGAGGAGATTCAGCGTGTTTCTCTCGCCAGCTGTCTGATTCATCTCTGAAAACCGTAGCGAAGAATTCGGTGAAAGTGACACTAAACAGTCGTGTTACCGGAGCTCCACCCACCACACTGCATATAAGGATACAGTGACCTTATTAGTATAAGACGCCTTCACAAGGGGCGGGGCTTGGATACGCTCAGCTTCTCAACTGGTCAGTGGAGGTGATAGAAAAAAAGTCTTTGTCCAATTGGACAAAGGCGCTGCTCTTGCACAATTAATGTGAATTGTTCAACAATCTCAAGCAGAGTGAATCTCAACAGATCTTGAGAGGAGACATTAACACTGATTATTTTTTTATTATCGTTACCAGAGTACTATAAGTGGCAAATGTCAATTCTTCAGTTTTAATCTGTTTTCTAACACTGTATTTCATAATGTTCTGTTCTAGAATAAATGATTCAATGCTACATATAGACACTGTTTTTATTTTTTTTTAAAAACTACTGCACTTTTTTTTTTACATATTTACTCTCATCAGATCAGTTCATTCTCAAAATACAAGCAGAAAAAAAAAGATTTCATTTATGTTACATTTCAGTAATAATAATTTCAAAATGTTTGCATTCAATTTTGTCATAAAATCCAATACATAAACATGTTTGTTTTGTACACTTAATTATTTCAGAGCAAAATAAATAAATAAACAAACAAAACTAAATGTGTTGACGTCTTCTTAATTATAATGAGAGAAAAAGAAAATGAAGGGATCTACATGCTTGTTTTTATTAGTGCGTTGTGGAGGTGTTAGAGTTTACACCATTTGACAAAGGCTCCTCGCAGGAGTCTTCACTTCTGTTAGTTTAGTCTGTAATGAGCATATTGTGGAAGCTGTTAATGCACAAAAGCCCACAGTGTAAATTACAGTGACAAGCACTGGGTTTACCATTACACCTAAAAGCTGTGAAGAAGCGTAGAAGTTAAAGGCATTGAACTAACTAACTGATGTCACAACTATTTAAAATCTTGTTTATATGCAAATTAAAATTGGCATCTGTTCTAAATGACACAAAGTTACTTTAATAAGAATTTATTGGGGATTGTGTTAAAAAATAATTTGGGTATATTCATGTAGTAAATGTGGACTTAATTACAGAATTCATTTGTTTATCTAATTTTTGACAGCTTAAAGGGGTCGTATGGCATTGCTAAAAAGAACATTATTTTGTGTATTTGGTGTAATGCAACGTGTTTATGCAGTTTAAAGTTCAAAAAACATTATTTTCCACATACTGTACATTATTGTTGCTCCTCTAAGCCCCGCCTTTCCGAAACACATCGATTTTTACAAAGCTCATTGTTCTGAGAAGCGAGCTGTGCTCTGATTGGCCAGCTATCCAGTGCGTTGTGATTGGCCGAATACCTCAAGCGTGAGACGGAAATGTTACGCCCCTTACCGTATTGTGATGGCATTTCCCGGCGCGATGACACAAAAACAATAAAACCCATTACAAACGAGGCATTTGTTGCATCCAGTGAGGACATAATTACTGATTATAATGACTTTTACTGTCTTTTTACGCGTTGCATCGCGCCGCGTAAACATTACCATGTCTGCATTTGTGATCGGAGAAACGACAAACAACAAGCACTACTCTACACAGCTCAAAACTTGCGTTTGAATCATCAGTGGCAAATTCTTTAAATATGAAAACATACTTACAGGCTGTGAGTCAGAAGCGCCAGACTGTCCTTGCAAAGTTGGAATTGCCCCACTTTATAGAAACAGCCTTTGTGCAAGCCAGCATATTGTAGGCTACTCTTCCAGGTTCAGGAAATAGTCCTCCGTAAAATGCACTGCACACAGTCTAATATTTGGGTTGAACTGTTCTGGAACAGTTTTGTAAATACAACTTAACCACTGATTTCTAGTTGTGTCCTCTTTTGGAAGCCCAAACAAAGTAGTTTCGCTTTCAAAACGAAACACAGCTTCTCCGGGACATGGCAGCAACAACACTACAGCCAGAATAATAGTTCCGCCTTCTTTCTTTGTGTATTCATTTGGGTGGTGTTTTACAAATCTCCCCACACTGTGATGTAGACATGTGGGAGCGTGTTTAAATGAGCCATTTTAGGGGGGCGTGGCAGAGTCTTAAATTTTATTAAAGAATATCTCTTTGGTTTTGAGATTTTAGTCTTTGCAACTTCAGGGATCTTATCTATGCACAAACAGCTTGTAACACTCTAAAGAGAAAGGAAAACTTTAAATCGCATCATATGACCCCTTTAATGAAAATACTGCATTTGCCAAAATACAACCTTTTTAAGCCTTGCTCGTTTTTGAAACGTCTCCAACTGATTTCAGACAGAGAAGGTAAAAAAAAAAAAAAAAAAAAAAAAACTTTTGCAAACACTTCCTTTCCAATATCATGGAAATTTTATGAAACTACAGTTTTTACATTAAAAAAATCCTAATACTGTGAAAATGGAAAATAAATTAGGATAAGAAAATTAACTTAATTGTTAAAAGTGATCATTATGCAACAAGCTCTAAATGTGATGGTTTTGTTCAAAGAGATTTAAAAAATAAATAAATAAAAATAAAAATATTTTAAAAGAGTTTAAGAGCACCTCAGTTCCATAGCGATGCATTAATATTTTCCCATCTCCGTCTCAGTGGGAAATTTCCCTTAGTGAGTAAGTGCAGTATTCCATTAAACCAGTTTAAACAGTTATGCTTCCCTCTCTGTCCAACGTTACATGCTAAGTAAACACTCATCTTTGTGTTGATGCCTTAGCAAAACAATAGCAATAAAACAATCATAACACTGCCAGCATTATTTACAATGAGTTAAAACATGTTTAAATATGAAGCCTATAGTAAATAAATGGAAATGAAAGAAAATAAATTATTTACATACTAACAAAACATATGGTCCCCAATTAGGCAGCATGCAAAGAAAAGAACTTGATGTTATTGTTGTCCCTGTTTAGCACGACACTTCTAGCGCTAGAGGCCATAAATTTGGCCTTTAGCTTAGCTTAATTGTTGTCACATGTAACCCTACCTGTCCTCCAATTAGCCTTTTGACTGACTATTAGATCATTCTGTGGCATAGTGACAAAGGGCGTTATTTGGTGATTATGTGTAATTCTATACAGTGATGGCATTTAAAATGTCCAAATGAAATGAATTTAGCTTTTTAATATCATTAAATTAGAGGTTCACTTGAAAAATCGCTGATTATTTACTCACCCTCATGTTGTTCCAAACCTGTATGCTGTTATTTTTTCCGTGAAACACAAAAGGAGGATTTTTGAAGGATCATCACACAGCTCTTTTCCATATAAGGACAGTGTATAGTTTGTCAAGCTTAAAAAGACAAAAAAACAACATAAATGTAGTCCATACAACTTGTGCGCTGGTCAACTTGTGTCTTCTGTGGTCATAAAATAGGAAAGAGACCAAGGGTTACAAACAATGTGATCAGTCATCAGAACATGAATCTGAATGTGATAAAGACAGCATACAGGCTTGGAACAACATGTGGGCAAGTAAACAATGAAAAAATCTATTTAAGCACTGCTGAATCTGCAGTGCTTAAAAGGTGGAGCTATATCAAATTGTATGATCATCACTAGTCCAGTACAAACGTCCATATGTCAGATGCATCTCTGGCTCTGACTGATTGTCATGATAAATACACAGGGAGCTCATGCCTAGTATGAGTTGACTGATGACTGCAGCGACTCCCAGATTCAGGTCAGGGAGTAAACATGACCACATAGCATGGCCTAGGAAATGCAAAGGCCACCGGTTTGCAGGTTAATTTATGGAAGCTTTGACAGTTTGTGACCCATGATTCAGTGCCCCGTTTCTGATGTGAAAGACAAGCCAGTCCAAAAATGTACCCGTAAACAATCACTTAGGTAACCTGAGTGTGAAGCAAAATATGGCCTGGAACGTCCGCTTTCTGAATGCCCAGGGTCTGTTTGAAAGGACAAAGTTAAGGTTAGAGTACTGAATGATCAGTTTTCATTTCGAAAGCTTTTAAACAGAACTATTTCAGCCAAAAATGTAGAAATGGACAGCCAACATCTTAAAATGAAATTATTTGAATCTCAAGCTAATATGATGGTTTCTCACACACACACACACACACACACACACATACATACATACATACTAAAAAAAGCACAAACGCATCAGCTCAGAACAATGTTAAATTATTTCTACCTTGTTTAAACTTGAAATGATCAACCATCAAGAAATATAATAAAGCCATAAATAACATGGCTTTATATATCATATATATATATATATATATATATATATATATATATATATATATATATATATATACACACACACACATATATATAATGACAGCATTGTCTATAAAACACTAGTTTATAATATAAGGACAGATTTACATTTTGGATGAGTGCCTTTACATTTGTGCTTCATATTGTGGTTTGTTCGGACAGTGTGCTCTTTCCTCTGTCCGATTAGACTTGATTAAGAGGTTAGACGTTGTGAAGCATGGCGTCTTTAACTGAGATTTATCTGTTCCTGTACTGACCTCTTTGGGGTTGCCTGCCCTCACCCCAATGTCCTCTAGATTTATTTGGTTATTTGTTTATCTATTCTGAGGAGTCTTGCATTTCTCCCTAATTTTTTTTTCCTGTTTATGCATCCAAGTCTCATTTTTCACAGTGGTAGCAATATGCCATGTGCTGAGACAGTCAAAATACGAGTAAATGCAATGACGACCCTCATGACCTGGACACCCGCCTGAAGCTCAGCCCACAACGTTCTGCATTGTACTGCTGCAACCAACATCTAATAAGACATACCACAGAGAAAATAACCTCCAGGTTTTAAACTGAATTTGAGTTAGTCCATTGAGATTCCACATCATATTTCCATTCGAGAAGGTCTTGAGAACTAAATTGAAGTTCTTAGAGTTCCTAATTTCTAGGTCAGCTAAAACAGGTTCCAACTATCACAAAATTCATTCAAGAAACATCAAAACAGGCACTTGTCTATGCACACATTTCTTGTTAGGAGTTTCTGGGCTAAACGGGGAGAGCAAGAGTATGTGGCTAGCATGACCTGACATGCCTCTGAAGCTGGAGGGGGTCTTGACCTTTGCTCCCGGGCTTCAAACCTAGGAAGATGAAAAAAAGGAATTGGTTAGGAGGGTGACTCCTTAAACAAGAGCTTCTGTTTTAGATAGGAATGTCAGTTCCATAAAAAGATGCCTATAGAGAAGGAAAAAGCAGTCAAAAGAGAACCGAGAGATAATGAAGTTATAAAACACTGTGTGTGTAGATGGTGTGGGGAAGACCGGGGCTAGTTGTCATTTAGGAACATTGTCATAAATGCTCCATTTCATTAACTATGTTGGTTTCTTTAACAGTGGTTTTATATGTATCAACAATAGTTGATATATAACATCTAGTTCAAAACCCTCTTAATTACATCCATTTTAGTGAATTCTGTCCTTCAAAATAACATTTCAATAGATCATTAGACTTGTGTAATAGCTGTTGGGCTAAATAAGACAACACAATAAAGATAAAATATTGATAAATTCCAACCCAAAAGGTTAAACAGTGTTCTCAAAGTGTGGGTATTTTTCATGTGTTCATAGGCTAGGGCAAGTTGTCAAGTGTTTTATATGTTGCAATTTGATACTTTATGCAATTTTTTATAGTATTTCTAATAGCTTTGAATGAATAATGCTTTATAGCATGTTGTTTAATGTTTTACATTTACTAAAACATTTTAACATTAAAAGTGGCAACATTAATATTAGTTGATACATTATGAACTAACATGAACTAAAAATGAACAAAAATATATTTATGAATTAACATTAACCAAGATTAATAAATGCTGTAATTTTTTGAGTTTATAATTCAGTTTTTAACACCATTGTTTTTATGTTAATTTTCCAGTTTTGCTGCTTTATGAATTGTTTTGTGTTGCAGAATTGTTTTACTGGTTAAATTTTGCTGCCCATTAGCAGGTTCGCATTGTGACTACTTGCATATATAATGTGACAACATGCCCCACTATGGGGTCAACATGTGTTAAATGAAATGTAATGGTGGAATTTTTTTAAATGGCTGCCAAGACTTAAGCATGAAAAATACTGACAGGAGTAAAAATGTGACATCCGGTCTCCTCTGTAAAGTCTAGAGAAATTTATTAATTGCATCTATCACCTGCAGAGGGAAATGACAATATGCATGGTGGGAAATACAGCGAAACGTAGTTTTCTACCTTCATTGCACTGTGTGTTGATCTTTCAAACAGGGAAATGGACTTTGCCACTCGCTGAAATACAAAGCGTGGCACTCAAGTATAACACGTCACTGGAGAAAGATATTTGATTATAAATTATCAGACTGGAAGACTGTGACCAATCAGCTTAACAAGGCAGAATACTGGGCTGTAACAGATTTGCTAAACACCCCCACCAGCCTTTCTGCCATAATGTGATGTTTATGGCCATTTTTACCCCCGGACTTCAGTCATGCGATGGAGCAATAAATTACTCAAGCAGGCCCGCTGGAGGGAAAGTCCTTGTGACTCTGTTCTGTGGCTCTAGCGGAGAGAGCGTGGCATAGAGGGTCACATCTGCAGATAACCTTGTGTTTTCTCACTGTTTTTCTCCGACATGGTGGCCGCCTGGAAAGCACACATTACCCACCCATGGAGGGTTGGGATCTGCTCTGGGTGGAACAGTGCTGACACGTACCATCAATACATCTTTAGCGGAGCGCTTTTGTTCGTGTCATTTTCGTGTCCAGCAGCAGATAAAGAGGCCAAAAACAGGAAATAAGCGGGAACATGCGGAATAGTGAAAAATTATACTGCTGATCTTTGGAGCAGATTAAGAGTCAAGTTATGGTCAAGCTTATTATAGTCAAAGTCTCATAGGACTATGATTGTAACACGTCTTCATATTATTTGCATTTTTGGTCAATCAGTATGGATTTTCATTTGACAGTTCTTGAAGTTTACGTTAGGTTTCCTAAATCTTGGAACATCTGGTTGCATCCTGACACAAAGAAAATTCTGTAACATGGTAAACAAATATTCAAAATACGATAACATCCCATTATGGCTGTGATCACTGAATGTTCCTTCACACTGAATGTTCCTAGCTTTTCTTCTTATTTCCTAATCTAGCGGTCTAATATATGTGGCACTGTACACTGCAAATATTGTTTGCTCTGTGCTCTGCTTATACTTTCTTTGTTGTAAGTCAGTTTGGATAAAATCATCTGCTAAATGCATAAATATAAATTATAGAAGATATTTAGAGGTGTGGTTCATCTTCAGTACAGCTTGCAGTAATAATTGAAAAACTTTACATTTACATTTAGCATTCCTGTAGCTCAAAGCATGGTGGTAGCAATGGCAAAGTCATGGATTCGGTTCCCAGGGAATGCATTAAATGGATACCATGAATGCAATGTAAGTCCCTTTGTTTAAACATGTCTGCCAAATGCATAAATGTAAATGTACTGTAGTTCAAAACAGTACTAGCAATGCCAAGGTCATGGGTTCGATTTCCCAACAAACTTACCGATGCAAGCCCAGATTCTTCCTAAAAGCAAAAGGTGCATGAAGAATCTGCGCTTGCATCAGACACGATGTCCAAGCGGCCTGGATTTCACATAGAAGGGAGGCCAAATTCCCTGCAGTTAAAATCTCAGACGGTGGTCTTTAACACATTCTCTCTCCCTCTCCCTCTGCCTCCCAATCCCAATAAAAACCTTCTGACCACCGGCTGACCTTTTGCCGTTCTTCCCCCATCCAGTGCTCTCTGTTCACTCCACCACCGCAGTCCAGCAGAGGCCAATGGGGGCCAGCAGCTGTGAGGAGGGGGATATGAGGTCACGAAGGTCACGGTACTGGTAAAGTCATCGGCGAGGCTCCAATGTGGGGCATCATTTCCCCCCTTCAAAGGCAGTCCTGACGTCCATGGGGGCCGCCCCGATGGCCCCGCTGATCCTGAGCTTTCAAGACCTGAGATGGACAAGGGTAAATAAAGTGATACCAGGTGTTAGCTAGCCCCCTTCCCAAAAAATCCACCAAATCGGGGCCCCATTTTACACTAAGAAACCCCGAACGGGTGCGTGAGGCATGGCAGCTTGGCGGCCCAAGCCAAAACAACCGTTTGGTACCGCCTAATCCGTTGAGGATTGAGTATGCAAATTCAAAGGCATCTTAGCTCAGATTTGGGATAGAAAGAGGTGGGGGCATCAAAGCCCTCGACCACCACCAAAAAAAAGCTGACCCCTTGAATAACTGTGAAGATCAAGCCAAGTGAATGGGAATCATTGTGGCGAAAACAAATCGGCTCTGACAATGAGTGAAGAGCAAACAGAGAGACGTCGTCAGCGCACAAGTGCTTCTGCTCTGGTGTTAGAAGCGAAAGGGGTGGCTTTGAAAGCTCCACCGTGCGCAGGTCGGCCCCTCTTCCTTTCTGAAACCCTCTAAAACTGTGCAAGGGCCCCAATTAACGCTAATTAACATCAACGACAGGCAAGGGGTCATTAGTCCAGCTAATCCGTGGTTTACATTTTCCTCCTGGAACCCTGCTGGCCAATTCTCACCCCAATCATAGAAAGGACACGTTGTTAAAAAGGCCAGCATCAAAGCTTTTCCACTCCACAAACTGCCCCATTAGTCCAAGATCTGGACTCGGATGGGATGGAACTCAAAGTCCCCCCGAGGGCTGGGTGTCAAGCCAAGTCTCTGTGGTTTGAATCGTCAACAACTTGTTTGGGTCCTTCATGATCCATGGCCATTTGCAGAACAGGTGGTCCATGAAAGAGGTTAAAGATGTGATACTGTAAAATGCCCCATTATGGGCGATTCATTCTGGCAGGCTGTACTGTAGTGGAGGATGCAATGCTCTGAGGGGTGGAGAGGAAGGCTCCGTTCCAAAACCTAGTCAGCTCCCTATGTAGGCAGCATCTTAAGGCATCATAAAGCTATTTTACTTTATATTTGTATGTTTTGGAGCTAAGCAACATGCTAGTGACAAAGTAAAAATCAAAACAAAAACATTCTAAATCTAACTTTTCTTAATGTTACATATGGGTTGCTGCCCATGTAGAGTTCTCCAAATCAGTCACTTACGAGGTTCCACTTGAGTTAGGATGCTGCCTTAGAAGGTATATAGCCAGTAGACAAGGCAAGGCAGCTCACTCAAGATTTGGAACAGAGCCGATGTCGCTCTATGATAACATTACACTGTCTAGAGGGGCTGAGAAACACATTATACAGGGCAATGACTCACAGCAGTGGGGTTAAGAACAGTCAAAGATGATGAAATGCTGAATGATGAATGTATTATTCTGGGAATATTACTTAAAATTAAATTAAATTAAATTAAATTAATTAAAAAATATTAATATTAATAAATAATTATTAAATAGGTGGTCTGGCAAGATTTATTAATATAGTAATACATAAATAAATAGACTACAAGTTATTTATTTTTTAATATATGTAAATAATTATTAAAATATTTAAAACATAATTATCAATAATTGTTAATAAAACCAATAAATAGACAGTTAGCAAAAAAGTCATAAAAAAGTCACAGTTAAACTGGAATATAGTTATCGATTTTATAAAATATATTAATATTAGTCACACAAACGTAAGTTCATTGTTTAGTAATTACTTTAGCAACTGCTTTTTTTAAAGCAGCTTCAGGTGAAAAAAAAAATACATAAAATAAATGGCAAATAAATGTGTAGCAAAATCTGTATGATTTGAAAAGCTGAAACCTCTTACTCTAAAATCTCTTATTCTGACTTGAGAGTCACTCCTGAGACACAGAGCACATGTAGGATGATGATCATTTACAGAGTTCACAATAGAAAGACTAGCAAAGAAGACTGAAACTGTTTATCCTTTATAGAGCCCAAGACTAAGCTTTCTATCAAACAAAAAGCCAGGGTGAGTTACAAGATTGATTTTGTTTGCCTCCGTTTGATGTTCTAAAGGAGAAAGGTAAAAATTAACCCACTGAAACAGTAGAAAGAAAGAAAAAAACAATTAATCTAGAATTAATTTACGTCTCAAACTTTTTTTGTTAAGTAATAAATAAATAAATAAATGAAATATCACATTGTTTGCTCAGAGTAACAGATTCTGTCAGTATGGAATGGAATGATAAAGTTTGGTTTTCTTTTTCAAAATGATTCTGACTATCACAAAAATGTGCATAAAAATTTAACTTCTAAATACCACAACAAAATGTATTTTTAGCTCACAAAGAAATGCTAAACTGATTACTTATGTTGTTTTAACAGAGTTCATCACGTAGCGCAGGGGTCAATGGTTATTGGGAAATCATGCGTTAGGAGGCAAAAATTTTCTTGTCTGGTGAAAATATGTGCAACTTTGAGTGAAACCTCATTAAGCCTCAGAGCTAAAGGGCAGTTTGGAGATGTTTTAAATAAAAGTTGCTCACACATATACTGGCACCTATTGCTCTAGGGCTGTTCCCTTCCCTCCCCTCCCCCGGTCCTGAAACCTGATCTGTCGGCATGCAGTTCGGAATTCTTCATTCACCCTGACATTTGACCTCTGGCCTTTTTGGCAGCGCACAGAAGAGAAGATGAAGTGTCCAAGGCTCTTTTTCTCCAACACAAAAAATCTCCTGTTCTTGCAAGCCTCCCACACACTCGCACACACACACACACACACACACACACACACTCACACACACAGAGAGAGAGACACACACAGAAACACTTTCGGGATGACTATCCCATGTATACCCCTTGCTCCTGTGATCCACAGAACACAATTACGTATAATATCTGGCTAATAGTCTGTGACATCAAGGGAGCGTTTTAAAAGTGTGATTCCCACTCTCCTGTTCAACTGCCCACAGTCTAGTGCAACTTAAAAGCTTTGCACAATGCTTTCTGAACCATCTGACCATTATGAGTGGTGTATTATGGAGCTCCTCTGTCATTTTCCTCTTTGATTGCGCCATTACAATGTAATCAGTGTTTGAGCCTGAGTGAAAAGGCTTCTTGTACTGCTTCTGAGTAATTCTTGTCTTGCTAGTGTGTGCGCACAGTTTTAGTTCCATTCATGCGCACCACAACAAACTGACTGTTGAGTGAGTGTCGAGCCATTTGATATACTGCCTCACTTTGTCAAGCGGTTATCTTGCTTTGTTACTTTTCCCCTTTACTTGAAATTCGGCCGAATAGACAAAAACGTATGAAAGAACAATGTCAAATGGGATCTCTTTTATCTCAGTTGCTCAGCGTTAAGATTCAGAATGGAGACTTTTGGTCCTCGTGTGTTTCCTTTAGAGTATATATCTCAAACAAAACAGTTTCAGATTAGATTACAAACGAACAATCAAATGTCATTATGATCTCTCTAGCTTCACCAAAGACCAAATTATCTGAGATACAATCTCTATGTTCACATCTACCTCTAATACTCTTACAGTAGCTCAAAAATTGTCTCATTTGCATCTATTTTTATTTCCTCTTTTATTACAGGAGAAACCTCGGAGACAAAGTTAACACACAACAAAACAAGTATGTATTAAACCTCTTTTTTAACTTGGGAAAAATGCTTCAGTAATATTAAATGTATGTGTTCAAATGTGCTAAATCTTCTCAAAGCATCATTCCACGTTAATGTTAAAGCTTTTTGTTGTTACATTATGTCAACAGTGGTCTGTATTTCTGAAATTTTAAGAGAAACCTCTCAAAGCTGATAGCTAAATGAAACAATTGAGAAGTTCTGAAACTATAGTCTTTTGTGGAGACAAACTGAAAAACAGTAGACTTTATGGATTTCTGAGAAAAAAAGTAAAGGAAAAATAGGAAACAAATAAATACATACAAATAAAAGTATAGATTATAGAGAAGAAATTGACGTGGACAGCAGCTCAAATGATTTGATTTTAATGAAAAATATTTGAGATCCCACTTAGATCTTTGAATTTTAATGGCTTTAATGACTATCTGAGATATCTGAGCTTTGAAAGGAAATCTTGGAGAAACATCTGAGAAAAAGGTGATACATAAATGAAAGATAACTGAGAACTCCTAAGTCTACTATTTTGGAAATTGTCCGTTTTAAACTTTAGCTTTGCCTGAGATGTTTCTCCTGAAAAGAGAAATAAAGCTAAACAAAAGCATCTGAGATACCTTTGACTTTTAATTGCAGACTTTGGCGAATCTGAGCACAGTTTGAGACATTGTTGAGATGTCTTCTGAAACCCTAGAGACACTTTTCAACTGTGTTCAGAATTGCCATTACAATTAAAATCCACATTAATTTTATAGCTCAATACTGTCATTGTACTTGTGTCTATTTTTTATTCAATATTTGAGAAACATCTCTGGCAAAGTTGATACTTAAATCTAACATAAATGAGAACTCCATTAAATCTTGTGAGCTATGAACAAACAACTGCAATAAACTTTTCCTCTTTAAATAGGCTAAAATGGCCAACAACTAAACCTGAAATCAAATTAGCCATAAATGGTTTCACTTGTAAGATCAAGAAACCATCACAAGCCTTTTTTGGAAAACTAAGTGTTTTTTGGAATTAGGAGAAACATCTGAGACAAAGCTGATTCTCATTACTCAGTTATGTTATATTAAAGTATCAACTTTTCCTCACTGTCTAGACTAAAATGACCTTTCAACCAAACCTAAAATCAAATGTTCCTCAAAGGCTTTAATCTTTAGAATCTGGAAACTTTTTTAGAATTCTCAGGAGTTTTTTATTTTTTTGGAATTCTAGCAGGAACATCTTAATTCTTAAAATGTAACATAACTGAGTCTCTTGAGCTATGATAGAGCAACCGCTGAGCAATAAAATGTATGTCTGAGTTACTTTATTTATGCTGTTTGGATTAATAAAAGTAGAAAATCTGTAAAGACAGCATGTGGTTTCATTTACTCCGTTATTTGAGGAATCCTTTCAACCCCAGTAACCAAGTGTGGTGGATCCTCAACTGTGGAAAATCAATGAAGGAAAAGCTCTCCTGATCCTCCACACCGTGTCTGATGAAATGTAGCAGATTTCTACGCCTGTGCTTAGAGAGCCATGGCCTGAATGAAGAGCCAGAGGGAAACCAGTGTGTGCTGTCGCCCCAAAAGCCCCAAGGGCAGAAAGAAAAGGATCCTGCAAACTGGTTATTATGGTCATTCCTGATCACAGAAGGCATCCCCCCCCCAATATCATCTATAGCCGGGATCAAATTGACACATGGCTACACACGCCTGTGCATCATAAGCACGCAGGAGCAAACACTAGGCCTCACAATAGGAGCATCAGAACCTGTCCTGACGCTCTCCCCGGGGAATCATGGGAAAGCAGCTCAGAGAGGGAAAAGCCTCCGCATCTGTCTCCTGCCTAAAGGGAGAGTGGGATGACATTCCTTCACGAGTGTCCCACCCGCGACAGGCTGCCTTATGAAGCCATCATTCACCCGATCAATGGCTCAGTGGCCTGAACCAGCCTCCCCAGGAGCGAGAGAATAGGGCGAGGAGGAGCTGGGGGCTCCAGTGGGCCGGACAGCCCGCTAGCACTGTGATCTTTCACTTCGGCTGGTGAAGAGGCAGAAGGGAAAGTGATTAGCTACCCTCCTCTCACAGCCAGCCACAAACAACAACCTCCACTGAGGAAAGGTGCAACCTTTTTAATGGAGATACGACACTCAATACACATCTTACAATATGCAAGTGTGACATTTGTACTATATATAGTGTGTTATGTTTATACTTTCAATTAACTCTTCAGTTAAACTGCTTAGGGGTGGGCAATATAGTCAAGATTTTTAACTTTATATGCATCACTGAACTGTGGAAGTTTTTTTCCCACCGCAGAATAAAAACTGCTTTGTGGCCTATTATCTCACAATTAAAAATTGCAAATTTTCTCAATTGTGGGATGTTAACTTCCATTTGCAACAAGAAAGTCCAAAAATATCAGAATTGTGGGATAAAAAGTCACAAATTATGCTTATTTATTTATTTATTTATTATTAATAATAATACCAACATCATTATTATCCCAAGCTTGTTTCAGACATTGAAAAAATAAATAAATAAATAAAAAAGGTTATGACTTTTCACAAGTATAATATTTTATCTCACAGTTCTGACTTATTAACTTGCAATTGTGAGATATAAACTCGCAATTCTGAAAATAAGTCTGAATAGTGATATAAAAAGTTACAATTTTGAGAAGAAAAGTCCCAACTGTGAGATACAAACTCACAATTGTGAGAAAAAGTCTTAATTGTGATATAAAAAGTAAATATAAAAAGCAAAAACCATTTTGACTTTCTAATTCTAACTTTATTTCTTGCAGTTGTGAAATTATATTTCTCTTTTATTATGTCCCATACTTAATTGTGTCAGTAATACACATCACCAGTGATAATTAGGCTTGTCACTACACCAATTTATTACAAATTGAACAAATCCTCACAGGTTTGAAATTCTCAAAATCACCACAAAACGAATAAATAACTTACAAATACAGTTTGACGATCTGACATTTCAACATTTTTGGCATGTCGACAAACTAGAAAAGCACCATAGTTTTCCAGCGAGTATTCATTAACCAACTCCGCCGACCATCCACTTGATCCTCAATTTGTCTCTGGGTAATTCATCTACAGAGCACAAAGGTTGCCATTAACAAGAAACATCGGAGCATTGCAAGACTCAGCTGTCTTTATTTTGCGCGATGAGAATGCTGGCACTGCATGATGGTTGAAATGGGCTTTTGATGACCTCAGCTTCTGCTCTCTGTAGGAGCAAATCCTGATCAAGCTAAACTGGGCTTTTATTGAGCTACTAAAGCACTGATTGCACTAGCACTGAATGAGCGCCATTCAATGGAGTCACTAATTGGCCAAATAGGTTTATAAGGCAAGTGGGTACAGAGGGAGGATAAGCAAATGTGACCCTAAATGTTAAACCAAAGCCTCATTCGGATGGGACTAGTTAAGGGAGGCTAAATAAATGTGTCTTTCATGTCCAAATCAACTTATTTTTCTCTAAAGTACCATTCCATTCTTTCTAGTTCAACATTTCATGTTTAATTCAATGTGACACTTGCCACTACTTTGTAATTATTTGTTTCAAAGTGTAAATAACTAAAACTAACTTTCTTGTTGGGCTGCCTGATACATCTTTATTAATGAATTTAGACCTTCAGCCAAATTTTGGGGTAAAATAAAAGTTCAAGCAAATCAATACGAAGATTTCATTCACAAAAACTGTTCATAATGACCACTTAACACTTCTTCTGTTAATAAATGTAATTCAAACGTAATTCAGAACAATAAAACCCATCCAAACAGTGCTCAAGAGACTAAACATAGGTTTTACTTTAGTTTTACTTCTAAATGCAAATTTAAGTTGCATTTAGAGCATGAAAGACATTGCAAATTTAGGTTTGGACAGAGCCATTCATCTAATCCTGCCAACTGATGTGTGACAGTCACAATCCATTATCCTTTACAACTCCTCATTAGATTTGGAGGGGGAAAAGCCTCTCCATTGTGCCAAATGAGTTTACTCTTATAGATTATGTGAACTTGTGAAACACTTTTTTCACAAAGAGGGTCAAGTTAAAGCGGATATGCCAAAATATCATGGAGCATGTCTTTCAAAAGCGAATGAATCAAAGCTTTGTGAAGCCAAGAGGAGATGTTCTGCAGAAACTGAAAGAAGGCTTGTAAATGTAAAAGGCTTGCATTTACATTTACTAATTTTTGCAGAAACAAAGCAGAAGTGTGCAAAAGAATGTCTGCTAAATGAATGAAATTAAATGTAATGTAAATTAATGTTGTTGTTTGTTTTGTTTTCCAGGGAAAAGGTATTGGAATGCATACAAAAATATGCAATTTAAAAAATTATATGAATATACAGTGGGTACAGAAAGTATTCAGACCCCCTTAAATTTTTCACTTTGTTATATTGCAGCCATTTGCTAAAATCATTTAAGTTCATTTTTTTTCCTCATTAATGTACACACAGCACCCCATATTGACAGAAAAACACAGAATTGTTGACATTTTTGCAGATTTATTAAAAAAGAAAAAAACTGAAATATCACATGGTCCTAAGTATTCAGACCCTTTGCTCAGTATTTAGTAGAAGCACCCTTTTGATCTAATACAGCCATGAGTCTTTTTGGGAAACATGCAACAAGTTTTTCACACCTGGATATGGGGATCCTCTGCCATTCCTCCTTGCAGATCCTCTCCAGTTCTGTCAGGTTGGATGGTAAACGCTGGTGGACAGCCATTTTTAGGTCTCTCCAGAGATGCTCAATTGGGTTTAAGTCAGGGCTCTGGCTGGGCCATTCAAGAACAGTCACGGAGTTGTTGTGAAGCCACTCCTTCGTTATTTTAGCTGTGTGCTTAGGGTTATTGTCTTGTTGGAAGGTAAACCTTCGGCCCAGTCTGAGGTCCTGAGCACTCTGGAGAAGGTTTTCGTCCAGGATATCCCTGTACTTGGCCGCATTCATCTTTCCCTCGATTGCAACCAGTCGTCCTGTCCCTGCAGCTGAAAAACACCCCCACAGCATGATGCTGCCACCACCATGCTTCACTGTTGGGACTGTATTGGACAGGTGATGAGCAGTGCCTGGTTTTCTCCACACATACCGCTTAGAATTAAGGCCAAAAAGTTCTATCTTTGTCTCATCAGACCAGAGAATCTTATTTCTCACCATCTTGGAGTCCTTCATGCGGGCTTTCATGTGTCTTGCACTGAGGAGAGGCTTCTGTCGGGCCACTCTGCCATAAAGCCCCGACTGGTGGAGGGCTGCAGTGATGGTTGACTTTCTACAACTTTCTCCCATCTCCCGACTGCATCTCTGTAGCTCAGCCACAGTGATCTTTGGGTTCTTCTTTACCTCTCTCACCAAGGCTCTTCTCCCCCGATAGCTCAGTTTGGCCGGATGGCCAGCTCTAGGAAGGGTTCTGGTCGTCCCAAACGTCTTCCATTTAAGGATTATGGAGGCCACTGTGCTCTTAGGAACCTTAAGTGCAGCAGAAATTTTTTTGTAACCTTGGCCAGATCTGTGCCTTGCCACAATTCTGTCTCTGAGCTCTTCAAGCAGTTCCTTTGACCTCATGATTCTCATTTGCTCTGACATGCACTGTGAGCTGTAAGGTCTTATATAGACAGGTGTGTGGCTTTCCTAATCAAGTCCAATCAGTATAATCAAACACAGCTGGACTCAAATGAAGGTGTAGAACCATCTCAAGGATGATCAGAAGAAATGGACAGCACCTGAGTTAAATATATGAGTGTCACAGCAAAGGGTCTGAATACTTAGGACCATGTGATATTTCAGTTTTTCTTTTTTAATAAATCTGCAAAAATGTCAACAATTCTATGTTTTTCTGTCAATATGGGGTGCTGTGTGTACATTAATGAGGAAAAAAAATGAACAAAAATTCCGTACCCACTGTATATGTATATATATGTATGTATGTATATATATATATATATATATATATATATATATGTGTGTGTGTGTGTGTGTGTGTATTCCCAATGAATATATATATATATATATATATATATATATATATATATATATATATATATATATATATTCATTGGGAATATACATACAAGTGTGAAATATGCAAATGCATTAGAAGAATCTGTGTGGGCCTAGCAGGGTTTAACTAAAACCATTAAAAATTATTATTAATAATAATAATAATAATAATAATATAATTAACTTAAAATTAAATAAACATCAATTAAAATAAAGTAGAATAGAAAAACATTTCTAATTTTCATTTAGTTTCACTTGATGAACTAAAATTACTAAAACAAAGTGAAATACTGTAAAAATTAATAAAAGCTATAAAGACATATAGACAAAAGAAACAACAAAAATGGCAAGAAAAATGCAAGTCACTTTGATAAAAACACAAAATTACTATTACTAAAACTTTAAAGTTAAAATGAAAATTAAAAATATAAAAAATAAAAACTAATTCAAACTATTAATCATTTCAATAATAATTAAAATTAATATATTTCATGGTCCATTTTTCACTGCAGCTGTAGATACTTTCTGGCATGACTGTATGTTCCAAATCTGTAATTATTTCTGCTAAAATGGACAGCCTCCAACCTCTGAAAACAGCCAGCTAGTTAATGGCATAATTACACAAACACTCAAGAACAGCACACATGACTACAATGGACCCGTGGCACCACAAACCCCACGGAATTGCCTGTTTGCTTTTTTATTTACATTCGTTAGCTCAATCTGATTTTCAGCAGTTTGTGAAGGACGTCATTATGACGGCACTCTCCAATCCAACAGATTTTTGACCCCAAACAGCATTTAACACTGGGATGAGTAAATCTCTAAGCCGTGCATTGAAGGGAGGCTTAAATGTGAACTATGCATTCATTCAGGAGCGTTTTTTCAACACAAGGGAGCGGAATCTCCAGAGAATGAACCATCTCAGGGAGTTTCTAAAAAATGCAGGTTCTGGATGAGCTGCTAAGAAAGAAAGAAAAACAAGAGATGAAAAAATCCCCAAAGGTCCCTGTCCTCCCCGCCAACCCCCACTGTGGCCCGGCCTACAGGGCTTTTCTCTAGCACCGGGGCCTCCGTTTGGCCCCCCTCTGTCTCTTTCAGCCTTCCACAAAGCAGCAAGCCATGTTATTTGAGGCACTAAAGAGTTAACCCTCCTCACTGCTCCAACACAATGGCCTCCCCATTGAGGGCTTTCTTCATTTAACCTTCCTAATGACAGGTTTCATCCTCTTTCCCCTGATGAAAAGGAGGAGCAGGAGCTAACCCACCACCTTTCTCTTTTACCTCCTTTCACGTCTCCTCCCCTTTCCACACCTCCCAAAAGCACCGGCTCTCACTTTACAGTCTGACGTGACAGCTCTTTACAGTAAATGACACTGTCATCACTTTGGGTGACAGTTTTGTGATAGCGAGGCATTTCGTGCCAACTTTTACTTGAGGTAAATGCAGTTTGCAAACTCAGAGAAGTGCTTATTAAAATACTTTCTCTTATCCCAGTTTAGTGTGCAGACACAACTATAAATGAACAATTTGTAGGTTGAGTCACCTGAAAAGTCAAAACAAAACACTGCTTTATTTGTTTAAACAGCAACATACCTTAACCAATGGTGTGAGTTTGGGGCGGGGCCATCTATTTGTTCAACCAATAGGGGGTTAGTGTCCGGGAAACCTGTTTATAAAGAATTTTATTCATTGATTTTTTTTGCACATTCATTTCTCAATGTACTACAGATGCGCCAATATTAAATACTGATAGATATTGATAAACCAATTTTAAATTCAAATGGCCGATATTAATATTGTGTATTGTTTTTCCTCAATTAAAAATATAACACTTAAAAAAAAAAAAAAAAAAACGTTTTAAATACCACTTCAAATTCCAACTTGTATATAAAAATATACAAAAATATAAAACATATAAAAAATGTCATTTTAAATGTTACTATATATATATATATATAAATTTATATATTAAATTAAGTTTTATATTAATATAAATTACATAAAATAATTGCATGTATGAATGTATTTATATGTGTATGTGTGTTTTAAATTACTTTTTAATATTTTATATAAATATAAATTACATAAAATAGAAATAGTTTCATTAGAGGGGAGGGACACCTTGAAAATTTTCCAAAAAACTTAGGGGGTTGAACAAATGAGTAAAAATTTCTAAAAATGGAGGGAGAACATGTCCATCATATTGACTACACCCTTCAGAAATTGTAGTTAAGGAGGAAAATAAGCAACAGTTGACATTAGAAGTTTAGCATGGGTCAGTTCCAACCACTGTTCCGCTAGGATGAGAAGACACGCTTCCCGTTGTTCAGGCTCATGGTTAGTCATACTGTAAGCTGCTGCAGACACAAAGAAAGTGCGAGAAAGCGACCCGCTGCTGCCAGCACTGAGCAGGGGTGCGACAGGGGTGAGCAGTTTTGACTGGGGGTCGACAGAGAACATTGACAAGAGTGTTCACTCTAATTCAGCCTCCATGTCTCCTGTCTCTGTGTCCCACCCTTTTCCACACCAAAGTGGGGGGGAATTTTTACGGTTGACCTTCTCCTCACGCTTTTGTGAACCTCTTCACCTCATGTCAATTCTCTTGACCTACTTGGTCGCCCCGGAGCAAGCCACTTAAAAGAGCGAGATGAAATTCTGTGGGCCACGCTCACATGTTTTTCTTGTTGTCAGCGACTTTAGGATTTTGATTCTTGCTATTCAAAACAATCAAGGGAAAAACAGAAGAGCAGCTGTTTGTTACTGTGCTTATGAAAGGGGAAAAAGGACACTCACTTCTGAAATTTATGCAAAAAAGCCACAAGAGACGCTGCCAAATTCACTCTGGTGATGCATCTAAATGATGCATAGTTCATTAGTAAATGATGATACTGAGAGGAAGAATGTATGAAATTCAACAGTAATACTTTACAATAATGTGGTTATTTTCCCCTATGCAAAACAAAAGGAGAACTTTTAAAATCTTAACATGGCAATAAGTTCATAGCTTCCATGAATGAATGAATGAATGCAGACAGTTCATCTTATGTATAATATTAATTTAATTAATTAATTAATTAATTTTAACTGAACTGTACATGTATTCCAAGCAGCTTCATTTTCATTCACGTCAAATATGGAATTTAACCTGACAAAGGAACAAACCTACAACTCCACATCTCTCTTTTCTTTCTCTTTACCATCATCACTGACCTGGATTAAACATTTGAACTGCTTAGAACTGTCTGCCGAGCTGATGAGCCTCAAGTATAAGACCAGAGAGAAGATTGCAGGCTGTCAGAAAGCTGCTCAGATAGTGCACTTAAGAGCAAGTCAAAGAGCAAGATGCATTTCTGCTGGTAGATGCAGGATATTTTATGGTCAAACGAATCCAAACAAAAAGCCATGAATGTGGGGAGGTTTCGTTTGTGTGTGTGTGAGAAGGGTGAGGTGGAGGGTTTCCGAGAAAAGCTGTTTGTCTATTTTGCAAGCGGTCAAGAACCTACACTGTCATGTCCAAAAGTTTAGTGGAAATCTGTTCTGAACACAAAAGCAAACTAGATTTTTACATTTTTTTGATGTTCTTGCTCATGCAACATGTACTAAGATAATGCTACACTTTTATAAAGGCTCTCTGGTTCCTGAAGAATCTTTGGCACTCATGAACCTTTTACAGCTTCTTTATAATGGAAAAAGGTTTTTCAGATCATGGACCCTTTTCACATTTCAATGGTTCTCAGAAGCGCAAGTTATCATAGTTAAGGAAACTAAAGCAAATATGTTTTTTCTTTCCTATTTGCCCCAACAGCAAATATTGATTATATTGGTCAGAAGAACGAAATACTTAAAATTTGCTTTCAATTCCATAGCTATTTTATTAGAAACACTCACCACATCCAAAATTGCATACTGTGTATTACATTTGAATTTAAGCTTACTTCACGACCATTAAAAAAGTATGTTCTATATAGTATGAATATGGGTTTTAATGTTTTTCAAATACTATGAATTCGGACATACTACTCTTTTGGCGTACTGGTTTTTTTTTTTTGTTTGTTTGTTTTTTGTTTTTTTGTTTTTTGCTGCAAACTATATAGTAGGGAAGAATTGGATGCAGTGGCAGCATCAGTTTTACCATGTTAATAAGGCATCGTCACAGTCTATATTGATAAATGGTCTATTAAAATGTTCTTCATGTTAAGAAAAAAAAAAAAAAAAAGATTCTTTTAAGAACTGTTCACTAAAAGGTTCTTTGGGGAACCAAAATGGTTCTTCTGTTGCATTGCTGTGAAAACCCCTTTTTGGAACCATTGTTTTGATCCTATAGAGCATTCAGGGTAGTTGCTAAGATGAATTAGGTTGTTGCTAGGTGCTTGTCAAAAGAGCCCACCCTCAAATCTCTACAACATTCAGGATCTCGCTCTCTCTCTCTCTATCTATCTATCTATCTATCTATCTATATATATATATATATATATATATATATATATATATATATATATAAAGGTTCCTTATTGACATCTATGGTTCCATGAAGAACCTTTAACATCCATAAAACCTCTCCATTCCACAAAAGGTTCTTTATATTGGAAAAAGGATCTTTTCATAACAAAAAGCTCTTCACACTAGGAAAAAAAATGGTTCTTTTTGGAACTGTTCACTGAAAAGTTCTTTGGGGAACCAAAATGGTTCTTCTGTTGCATTGCTGTGAAAAACCAAAAAAGAATCGCTGCGAAAATGGCTTTTTTTTCAAACCTTTATTTATGGTTCAGACACCTCCTTCAACAAGTATACTTGATTTTATAAAAATGGTACAAGCACACTTATCCCCAACTGGCTGCTCGATTTACATGCCAAAGTTTAATGCTTAGGGTCAGGGGTTGCAGTGTGGCGTGAACTACCTCAGGGCTGTAACCAGAGCGGACCTGTTCCTTACCAAACCAGCACTAATGTATGGAGAGCCAGAAACAGGAGATGCAATTCACCTCCACAAAGCCACTGAACACTTTGACAATCTCTACATCAGATCAGCTGCAAGCACAGAGGAAAAGATAAAGTGTTAAACATAAAGGGTTGAGAGGAAATGCAGTAAACCCTCGGCCAAACTCAAGGTTTGTTTGCTCAAATGTTTTATTTAACCTCTAATCGCCACATTAAGGCTTTCTTTCATTTGGCTTTTTACGCTCTCAAAGGCCTCGTTTTAAAGCACTAATGAAAATAAACCGCAGGGCCCCCGTCTCTTTATTTTGAGAGGGAACACTGGAGCCTTGGGTTCAGAGCGGGGTGAAAAACAGAGGGCATCTGGAACAAAGACCAGAAGACCTAGAGGTCAAATGGCCTGGTGTCCAGAACTTCTTCAGCGGACGCGGACAGAGAGGGAGCAAGGCGCTTGTATAATCACAGATCCGTTTTGTCCATGCGTGTAGGATAGAATATATCACACGGCGCTGACATGCCAACAATAGATCATGTTTTTTGTCTGAGCTGTGCGAAGCGCTTTTGACTCTTTTCAGCGGCCCATGCATCTGGACCGCTGCAGATTAACTCTCTATTCTCTGGCCTGCTTCAGGCAGATGACCTCCATGTCTGTCCTGGACTGACTGCGTCCACAAAATTAGACCCTGAGTGGGAGATTTCCAGGTGAAGAACATTATCTCGGGCTCTTTAGGGTCAAAGTTAATGAGGGGAATTAGAAACCATCACTAATGTGCTGCAGTTTTTTCCTCACAATTCTGGACAGTCACGGTTTGTGTGCTCTTTATTCAAATAGGGGTCATCGTTCATCTTTTGTGTTCTTATGAAGTGTGCTTGTATAACGAGATTTCGTTAAAATGGTGGTATTTAAAGGCCATTCGACTAGGCGGTGTAACTTTGACCCAGAGTTCAATTAGATGTCTCTCAGTACAACGTGGACAGTTCTGACTAATGAACAACCCTTATTTAGTTACTTTTACATTGGAAATTGGAGTAGAAACTATTTTCACTTTGTAATGGCCAGAAAATTTCACAAGAAATTCAAAGAAATGGCAAGTAACACACTGAATTAAATGTGAAGTACTTAAGTAGAAAGACTGAAATAGTATTTTCTCGTAAAATATGCTCCAATAATCTTTGTTTTATTTGCAACATTGAAACATCTCTTTTTTAACAGTTAATTTTCTCATTAGGATTAGTGAATTGAACAAACTTTTAACCCTTAACTTTGATGTGTAACTTCTGCTGCAAAGTTTGTGATATGAACATGAATGATTCCTCAAATCATGCAGAGGTGCAGTTCTTTTTTGAGCGATTTAGTTATCTTTTGCCAAGTAGATATAGAAACAAACAAACAAACAAACAAATAAACAACCCAATTATATTGAAGGAAGAACCCTTATAGCTTTTGACTCGATAACTTGGCAACACATAGAAATGCCATAGAAACTTTTGCCTGGTATAAATAAACACAGAAAGACACAGATAGAAAGACAGACAAATAAATGGGCAAGCAAGCACTACTCACACTTTTAAAAAATAAATAAAAGTAAAATTCTACACTGTGAAAAATTATTTTTGTAAGCTGTAAACATAATTATTGAGGCACATATTAAACTGTTGTTTTTTCCTTTTTCTTTTTTTCAGTGAAGTGGTTTTGATCTAAATTTGAGTGCATTTTGAATGCAACTGCTATTTTTCCAAACATATTCACATTTTTATGAACTCTTCCTATGGATTGTGTAAATTTTAAAAGAGGTATTGTATTTTAACTACATTTTAGGAAAGATTTACAAGTCTTTTGTTGTTTTTATTAGCGTGGTATGCTTCAGATCGTGTTTCACTATGAGCCGAGTCATTAAATAACACTCAAATATCATCCTGTCTTACTCACTAATGTCCCAAACGAGGTAATGTCCTGTCATGTGACCCCCATCACCCACCTGTGTAGACTTTGTCTTAATCCCTGCTGATCTCCTCTCTGCTTTGAATACTCGGACTACTGAGTGTAACTAATTCTCCCACACAAGGATATTGTCCTCTGCATTTCAGCTTTGTCTTTCCTCTTTCACTAGTCTCATTCGTTTGCCGAGCAGCCGGACAAAAAAAAAAAAAAAAAAAAAAAAAAATCCTCCAAATTAAAAAGACTTAATGAGCTATTACTCTCACCTTAAATCTGTCTACTTTGCCTCCAAAACAACAAAACTAATGAACTATCAGTCCAGAGAATATCCTCTCTATTCAACTCTTTGTTTGAAATTTGAAAACTATGCAAACTTTGCTTAGAGCTCAGGTATTTAACAGTGGTCTGTTTGAAACACAAAATAACACATGATTGTGATGGAAAAATCTGACACAAAGCATCTCCACTTTTAAAAGAATAGTTCACCCATAAATGAAAACTGTCATCATTTACTCACCTTCATGTCATTCCAAACCTGTATGACTTTCTGTCTTATGAAAAAAACATAATATGAGATGTTTTGCAGAATGTCCAAGCTGCTTTTTGACATGCAGTAAAGTGGATACTAGTTAAGGTCTAAAAAAGGACACACAAAAAAAATAATAAAATTAACAAATATTAATGCCCACAACATATATATTCATGCACTTCATGTTTGTATACACAACTGTTCAAAAGTGTTTTTTTTGTTTTGTTTTGTTTTTTTTTTTGGCAAGAAATACTTAATACATTACACAGTTTAATACATTAGATTTAAAAAGTGAGAGTAATGACATTTATGTTACAAAAGATTTGTATTTCAAATAAATGCTGTTCTTTTGAACTTTCTATTTATCATAGAACCCTGAGAAAAAAAATGAACATTGATAATAAGGAATATTCCTTAAGCAGCAAATCATCATATTAGAATGATTTCTGAAGGATCATATGACACTGAAGACTGGAGTAATGAAATCACAAAACACACATGAATGAATGTTTATTGCTCTCAGCTATCCTAAACCTGTTGCAATGTGTTTAAAGGAGACATTTGTTATCTGAGTATGAAGGTGAAAGAGATTTGAGTTACGATGAAGGGGAAAAAATTAACAGTGAATTCTTAAAAAATTAAATAAATATTTTCCAAATATAACATAAGCAGTATGGACTACTTTTAAAAAATATTTATTGTCCTTTTTTTGTTTCAACTACAAAATAATATAATAGGGTTGGGGTGTTTGATTTTTAATTTTTGGGTGAACTATGTATTTGAGCACCACAGACTTGGTAAGTTTTCTTCACATTACATGTGAACGTTTCCCAGCAAATGGTAAACGTGTCACCCCCCACAGTACACAAACAGTGCATCAGACGGAGGAATGGTACAGACGACTATTCCATAGAGACGGCCGGTCCCTATAGGAGCTTTTTCAGACGACCATTTGGTGCTCCCATCCCTAACCTATTGACCCTCAACCTAGGGAGGTCAGCTGTGTCAGGGAGCCCAGATCCAGCACAAGCTTGTAAATCAAATGCCGGCGGGAACGGCACACCGTCCAGGGTCCCAGCCAGGCCTGGCACCATCACTCTCCCCACTGTGACGCACTACCAGGCCGGTTCCCACTGAACCATGCCACCCTGGCAGCCCTCGTGACCCCGTTCAGGATACATCAGCCTTCAGCCGCTCGGCCATATAACCCCACCTGCGTTACAGGCCTTCCTGTTCTGGCTTGCATCACAATCATGTATCTCTCAGGCATCGCCGCACCTGGAGCTCAAGCACACAAATCACTTTCAGGAACGTCCGTGCACTCCTGAGACGGTGAACGTTAAACACACTTTGGTTTGACCTGTGTGGGATCACCCCGGGGCTCTCTCTAATGGACGGAGCCATAAAATGGTCATGTTGCTGTTTTTCCAGCCAAACGACGACACCAGTTGTTCTGATTCCTCACTGGCTTTGTAATCGGAGTCATCTGTTCCACATGGAGGAACTCGGGAGGGAAACCTATTTTACCTTCCGTTGACTCCATACTTCAGTGATGAAGCACAGTTCTGTCCACTTCTCCAGCAGCGACCCCACATCACTAATGACAAACCATCTACCTACCTCAGGAAGACTTGCACAATAACACTTAAAAAAAAAAGTTTAGGGTCAGTAAGATTTTTTTTTCTTCAGCAAGGATGCATTGAATTGATTTAAAGTACAGTAAAATCATGTATAATGTTACAAAAAAATATCTATTTCAAGTAAATGTTGTTCTTTTGAACGGAATCCTGAAAAGAAATGTATCAGTTTCCACAAAAATATGAAGCTGCACAATAGTTTTCAACATTGGTAAGAAGAAAGTTTCTTGAGCAGCAGCATATTAGAATGATTTCTGAAGGATCATGTGACACTGAAGACTGGAGTAATGATGCTCAAAAATTCAGCTTTGCACCACAGAAATATATAACATTTTAAAACATGTGTGACCCTGGACCACAAAACCAGTCTTAAGTCGCTGGGGTATATTTGTAGCAATAGTCAAAAATACATTGTATGGGTCAAAATGATCGATTTCACTTTTATACCAAAAATCATTAGGGTATTACATAAAGATCATGTTCCATGAAGGTATTTTGTAAATTTCCTACTGTAAATATGTCAAAACATAATTTTTGATTAGTAATATGCATTGCTAAGAAATTCATTTTGACAACTTTAAAGGTGATTTTCTCAATATCTTGATTTTTTTTTTTTTTTTTTTTTTGCAGATTCCAGTTTTCAGATAGTTGTATCTCAGCCAAATATTGTTCTATCCTAACAAACAATCAATGGAAAGCTTATTTATTCAACTTTTGAACAGATTATGTATAAATCTTAATAAAAAAATAAAAACAAATACCCTTATGACTGGTTTTGTGGTCCAGGATCACATATTAAGATTTATTTTAATCTTAACACATAAAAGAGTTAATTTAAATTGCAATAATATTTCACAACATTACTGTTTTACTGTATTTTTTGATCAGGTAAATGCAATATTGTTGTGCATAAGAGACGACTTTTAAAAACATAAGAAAAAATCTTACTAACCCCAAACTTTATAGTGTACATCAATATTTAATACTAATCTGGTTCTCTAACATATAGATTATTCTTTAGATGTTGTTTTATGCATGTTAATAACAAAATTCCTTCATTATCAGTATTTACTAAGTATCACTAAGAGAAAATAATGGATGCACAATAAGCCAATTATTATTACAAAGCATAACCCAGACACAAAGAGAAAGTTAATTTTGCCATACTGACTGGGTGAGTGTACTTTACGTGAATACTTACCATACAAATAAAAAACAGACATGAAATATTCGAGTTCAAATAATTTGAGATTGTAGAAGTACATAGTGTGATACGAAAGGCATGAAACTAGCACTGCAATGTAGGAAACTGCTCTCCTGTGACAACAGTTTATTATACAGTTTAGTGGTTATTATATAAATATATTTGACTGTAAAATGCTGCAACTGACCAACTTTAATTTTCTAGAGAGTTGTGCAATAAATTAAGTTGACTTAAGAAATCAAGTTCTGTGCCAAATCATATGTAGTAATTAACTGTTAGATGTGTTAATTAAAAAAATTGAATAGAAAAATAGAATAGAATAAGGTATATGCACACTTGGATTTGGCGTGAAGATTCTACTCTACTCTTGCTAAATTAGGTGGATTTTTGTGACCCTGGACCACAAAACCAGTCTTAAGTAGCATGGGTATATTTGTAGCAATAGCCAACAATACATTGTATGGGTCAAAATTATTGATTTTTCTTTTATGCCAAAAATCATTAGGATATTAAGTAAAGATCATGTTCCATGAAGATATTTTGTAGATTTCCTACCATAAATATATCACAACTTAATTTCTGATTAGTAATATGCATTGCTAAGAACTTCATTTGGACAACTTTAAAGGCAATTTTCTCAATATTTAGATTTTTTTGCACCCTCAGATTCCAGATTTTCAAATAGTTGTTTCTTGGCCAAATATTGTCCTATCCTAACAAACCATACATCAGTGGAAAGCTTATTCATTCAGCTCTCAGGTGATGTATAAATCTGAATTTCAAATAATTTACCCTTATGACTGGTTTTGTGGTCCAGGGTCACATATAACAGAATGACATTAGATATCTAATTGTTTTCTCCTGTCATAGGCAGATCTGTTTCTCTGCAAATCACCTACCTACCATATTTCCTTCACCTCTATAACTTGTTAGGGATATTTAAATTAGGTATTAGATTATAAAGGTTGACATAAGGATTGTGAGCCTACATATTATATTTGTTGCTTTAATTAATCATTTTAACATTGCTTTGCTAAACAAATAACTTCTTTCAGATGTGTTAATGTGGAGGAGCCACTAACATTGATGCCAGATCCAATTCTGGAGGTGTCAGACATCAAACTTGTTTTGCCACAAATGAAGCTCTGCTTATATTCAATTACATAACCAGAAGTGATTTTCAAGTGGAAGAGGCAGCACTCCACAGATGTTATACAGACACAGCTGCACTCTGATGATCTGTTGCCCTCTGGTGGTACCATTTCTCCCCGTTACACTACAGATACTAGAGATGTGAGATAATACAATCCAGTTTTAGAAGCCAGAAGGATAAAATTGCCTCTCTAGAACACTTTATTCTGATTGGCCAGGGGTCAAATTTGTATAAAATAATGACTGTCCATAGAAACACTGCTCATCTTCTGTTTCTACATGGTCTCTACAAGCAAGATTTTGAACTCAGCATCATCAAATTAGGAAATATTAGGCCTTTCTTTTTTTGCAAATCAGCAGAAATACTTTTTCAAGATGCAGGGCTGTGCTATACATTATTTCCTAAAAGTTTTCATTAATTTTTAAATAAAAAAAATAAGAGATTTAATACTTAATAATAAGAGATTTTACTACTTTGGTGATAATTTTAATTCCATGTGATAAAAAGAGAAGCACTTCCTTCTGATGTAAATGAAGCATAAATCACATTTTATTATATTACTTAACCAGTCCAAGCCAATAATGTTTGTATGAAGTCAATTAAATATCCTGGTCAGCTCCAGAAGAGAAATATGCATGAAGCAAATATGCAAAAAACCAAATGATAAAACTTCATATTTGATTATTATAATGTTAAATACCCATCAACACTAAGATTTTGTCAGTCAGTCTCGACCCGCCTTCAGTTTCTCGGCCATTGTGCTATCATGCTTGGATCCTCCCATGCACGGGGGGCTTTTGGCCAGGCTGGGGTTGCTGCTCCACTGCTGGGGCGTCTTAGCCTGGATGGCGAGGGCATGAACGCAGGTGCTGAGCTCCTCCCGCAGGGTCTCGTTTACAAGCCGATGACGCTGCAAGAGCGAAAGACCCTCAAACTGAGGACTCACCACCAGAACTCTGAAGTGGGACTCTGAACCAGCGGGTACGGCATGCATGTGACTCTCGTTCATGACCTCCAGGTGCTCAGGTTTGAGGGCCTGGGTCAGTTTGGTCTGTATTGTGGTCTCCACAGGACCCATGTGGGGCCGGTGATGGGTCAGCTGTCTGGTTAAGGCAAGGATGCAGGTGGAGGGACGCAGACAGCGGAGAACACTGGACAGCATCAGGCACAGATGAGAACAGCTGCAGGAAAACATCAAAGATCAGTGAGAAATTTCTGTCGAGGAGTGATTTGTCGAGTTTGTCATTTGGCACCCTAAAAACTATTTGTCTTCTTAAGGACTTATTCTGTAATATACTGAATAATACACGACATGTAAGTCTATAATAAAGAAAAAAAATCTGCCAATTCTATTCCTGTTTTATATTTTTAATTAGTTCTCATCTTTTAAAAACATAAGAAAAAAATTTGTGCTGTAATTTTAAGGAAGTATTTCTATAAAAGGCTACACCAGACTCAGAAATATGCTTTGTTCAACTTAAAACATTTAAACTTGATTATTTACAAAACTGCAAGGAAATAAACCGGATTAAAGAGCTAAATTTAGCTATTTCTCAGTAAAGGGTATTATATTATATTACTGATTTCTGTGATTTTATCAAAAAGGATGGATATCTATGTTTATGTTAATAGATAGATAGATAGATAGATAGATAGATAGATAGATAGATAGATAGAGTACTTGACAAAAGTTTGGAAATTATTTGAAATTTTTTAAAGAAAATATTTTTATTAAAGGGTTAGTTCAAGGTTTCAAGTAATTTAGAAAGTTAATGCCTTACTTTTTCAGCTTTTGGTAGGGATTTTACAAAAGGTGATATTGATGACAATTCTGTAAACAAGGACACAAGAACAAACTTTAGAGTGATTAACAATTAAAATAATATTGCTAACATTTCCAGACTGCTATGTTTGATTACAAAAACAAAAACAATGAAAAAAAACTTGAATATTTGTTTTTAATTTACAGTTTTTCATGTCAAAAGTTAGAGAATTATCCGAGAAACACTGGAAAAATGGCAACATGTAAATAATTTAAAATACACCAATATGCTCAATTAATTGTTAAAGAAACTAGGACATGAAAATTCTCTCCATAGCAGCCATGATGCAAATGATAGAACTCATATTTTTTCTATTTATCGCTGTTGCTATGGTAACCTAATCTGACCAGTGTTGCCAGATTGGGCGGGTTTCCGCCCAACTGGGTGGTTTTGATTTGGGCTGGTATGGTGTCAGTTTAGCGGTTTTCAAACATATAAACTGTATAGGCTAATTGGTTAACATACAAGCCCAAGTGTGCATCCAATCATCATCACGACGTTACTAAACACACACGCATGCTGCAAAGATAACTGGTGCTGATGTTGATATCACGGCCGCACTTTTAGATCAGTGGATCACTGTGATAGATCACTGTGGATCAGCAGACAGACGTGATGATTCATGAGTGATGGGCTTTTAGCGCGATAACGGATCTGATTTTGAATGTATAACTGTATAAGTGATCATAATGCCTAAATATAAGTTACATGGTAAAGAGTGGAGAGTGTTTTAACACTCAAAACGTGAATTACACCTGTTGAGGGAGAGATGACACGAAGGCTATATATCACTGCAACACTGAAATCAGAGCACAGTTAAATTATTTAATCAAAATCTATTTATATCTATACGATCCTGTCTTTTATCTTTTAAAGGGTCCAGATTGGTATATCCTTGAAAACTGCTGGACTTGTTAGTTTTGACTGTGCAAAGTTCTGTATGAACTTCACGAAAGACTTTCTAGTTCTGTGCGACACGAAGGTAAGAGCATTATTGTTGTTAATTTTTTTTTTTTTTGTCGGATTATCATACAGTATGCATCAATCAGTTTTGACTGTGATGGTGTGTGCATGAACGAGTGTGAAATACCTAATCACGTTGCTTATTCTGATCACTTATATTGGGCACTTTTTTTGCATTTAAAGTCTGACTGTTGACATTGAAAATGATGCATGTGTTTTTTTGTGGTATCGGTTAATTTCTTGATTGCCGTTTTGACAGTGTCTGCTTGCATATTTTAATTATATTTGGTAGTTCTCTTTAATGTATTTGCCCTGATTTGATCCATGGGAAATTTATCTAGCATTATATTTATATTATTTTGTCGTCATTATTTTGTTTTAAGGAGTTAAAAACGGCTCTTATCAACCTTGATTTACATTCTGTCACATTAATTTGACAGTTAAAGTTTTGGTTTTTGGGCGGGTTTTTGTGAGCTTTTGGGCTGGAAATCATCCATCCAATCTGGCAACACTGAATCTGACCTCTGTCCGCCCCGCTCAGGTCTATTTGATTGCATGTGCCAATACGCACGGACTAATGTAACTTGTTAAAACGTTGTCAATAGGGATGGGCGATACCTCTTATTTTATTTTCGATCCGATACTGATATTTTCAAGCCCAGTATCGTCGATATCGATACAGATACCTCTAAACTAAACTGATCTTTTAAATTATTAAAAGAATATAATCAGTACCGGTAATTATACTCACTTAATTTTAAAGCAATGCATTTTTAACATTTAATAGGCCTTTTTGTTTACACTGTCAGAAATAAAACATACTATAATTGTATTTTAGCTCTTTACAGGGGCAGTAACCTCAAAGGTGCAACTATACCCCTAAAAGGGAGCATATTAGTACCATACAAGTATGCATGCTTTAAGGGTAGATAAGTTACAAAGGTGCACATTTGAGGGTACCTCATGAAAATTAAACATGGTACTAAAATGTATTATTATTACATGGTAAATTTGTGGTTACTACAAATACTACAAAGTTTTACTACAAATACTGTGGTAAACTGTGGTTACTGTAATAAAACAATGGTTCATATTTGTAAAAGGCTGTTGCACCCCTAAAGGTGAAACTTTAGCATATATTTTTTTTTTCTGACATTTACTAACAGCAATTACAGAACATAACACAATCAATTTGAACTTTTAAGAACCAGTTTAAATAAATTTACTTGCACAAACTTAAAATAAATATTACATGTACACAAAAGTTTGGAGTCAATAAGATTTTGTAAGATTTTTTAAAATAAGTCTCATGCTCACTAAGGCTGCATTTATTTGAACAAAAATACAGTAAAAACTGCAATATTGTGAAATATAACAATTAAAAATAACAATTTTCTATTTTAATATATTTTAAAATGTAATTTAAAAAGCATCTGTGATCAAAGCTGAATTTTCAGCATCATTACTCCAGTCTAAAATGTCACATGATCCTTCAGAAATAATTCTAATATCATTTGCTGCTCAAGAAACATTTCTGATTATTATTGCTGCTTCATAATTGTGTGGAAACCGTGATGCATTTTTCAGAATTAATTTTATATAGTAACAATGTTATGTAATGTAATGTAATAATGTGGCAATGGTTTCTTAAGATCTACTTATGCTTCTGATGCTTTTGGGAAACACAGCCCTATTTGAACAAACACTGTGAGCCATGCGTCTGTGATTGATTGATTGATTGGTTGATTGGTTGATTGATTGATTGATTGATTGATTGATTCTTTCAGCATTTGTGTGTGTTCTGATGAGCAGGAGAAATGGTTCTAACACAATTATTCGCTAATATAGTCTATTTTTCCACTTAGAAGCTTATTTTATGCTCCGAATTTCTTGATAAATAAGATTAATGGTTAAAAAATGTACTTTAGAATCGATATTTTTATGTGAGGATCGATCCTTTCGATACATCAGTATTGAAAGTATCGATACTTAAGGATCGAGCCGCCCATCCCTCGTTGTCAAAATATGTATAAAAGTAAACTGCAACAATAGTCTGTGCACCAGATACACGCAACAATCTCATCGATAAATGTCATTCTGAATAAATAGTATATTTAAACCGCAAACTTCGCGCAGCTTCATAAAACATCAGGCCGAAAGGTTAGAAATGACATATTCTAGACTTGCCTTCATCGCTGCTCTTTAAAATATAATTTCTTGCACAGGTTTACATAAGCAAACAGCACAATGACAAGTGAATGCATGATCAAATATCGAAATCATATCTCTCACCTTTCGTCTCGGGTGTGTTGTTTTTGTATTATACACACAGGAAGCGACTCTTGCAGATCCTCCTTCACTGTTTAGAAAGCGGGAGGCTGAAATAACATTACTGCCCCCTAACGGCTGCACAGGAAGTTGCGTCAGATACTGAGGGTACCTCTATTTTTGGTTTTATATATTACACAAACAACCTAGTTTTCAGACAACACAACACCTCAAAATTAGAATTCACCTCAACCAGCAGCTGCATAAATTAAAATGATACTAAACCGTTTTAATTCTACATACTGATTTCATACTGTACGTACTGTTCCGTAAGTTAACACATAAATACTGTCATTTCATATTTTGTCATTATATTGTATATTTAGGCTACATAGGCTATCAGAAGTAGCTGTAGCCTATATAAAAATTTGATTGTTGAGATTTGACACCCCAAGCTAAATTTGCTTTCTTTTCATTCTGTAACATACTATGATGTGTAGTCTATAATCAAGAGATAAATCTTTCAGTCCTGTTCCAGTTATATATATTTTTAATTCTATTTTAATTCGGCGCCAAATAAATAGTTGCAAACAGAAATCGTATTCGCCTGAGACTAGCCTATCAGCTGCATAAAGTATATATATAGCCTAGGCCTATGCTAACCATTTTAATTCTATGTAGCCTATGTTTATACAGTGATTCCATAACATACTGTAGGCTGTTACTGTAAGTTGACAACATAACTACTGTTATTTATTTAATATTTTATCACTATTGTAGATTTACATATCAGAGGTAGTAAGTACAAACAAAAATGTAATTGCTTATTTGTGTGACAAACCTAAATTTTGATTACATCTGAAAATTTCTGAAGCCCTGGAATATAGCAGACATGTCATAGGCCTACTTAATTTTTACATATTTTTTGCTGCTTTTACTATTATTATTATTATTTTTATTTTTTCTGAGCCAACCACCAAGTAGCCTATTTCTATTTGCATGAAAACCAGGCCTTGGACCTTCTGCAAAACATTAATGTTTGTGTTTCACAAAAGAAGAACATGGAAAAATGCTGATGCTGAGTAAACAATGACAGAATTTTCTTGAGTATAAGTTTGTTTGAGTGGTGCGTGAAGAACTGCAATAATCTATTCAAGCATTATACCATTTGTTTATTATTTGTATGTATGTTTTAAATCCATTGAGGGACAGTTTTAACTCCACGAGCGCAGTCCGATCCCCAGAATACGAGTCAAAAACGCAAAGTAAATCTCTCACAAACTGTAATACAGAACCATTTTGGTAAAGATGGAATAGTCTCTATATTCAGCGATAATGTCAACATTTCCATTCTCATGTACAAAAAAACAAATCACAAAATGAACAACATACAGTAGTACTCTATTTCTCAAGTTCAACATTTTTATCTTTTTTGTTTTATTATTCCACATATTTATTCATTTACATACAAACATCTACAATCTCTACAGCACAGTACAATGATAAGGTGATAAACTCTCTGTCACATTTAAATTATGGCAATACACTGAAACTGACAAAAGCATCAGAAGACCTATGGTATATTTGTAGAGTACACGGATGTCGGCCTGTCGTTTTCTTTCGGCTGCTGTTTCATCAAATATGGCCAGAGGATATTTTAGTGTGCTTTCTTGCCCAATAGTTTGGGGGCAGAGCGAACATGTTTACCACTTATTGCTTTGATTTCTTTTTGCACACAAGATTGATTGTTGCTAAGTGAACACGTTTAGAAATACAAAAGACCCTGTAACAAAACCCAGAAGTCTTACAACCAGTACACAATCTTAAGTGAGGACCAAATCCAGGACTGCTTGTACACAGATAAGTCATAGCTTCACTGAGATTAGTTACTGTAATTCACAGCATACAACAGCAATTATGACATACTCATTGTAATTCAATGAAGGGAACAACAGCTACACGTTGGAGATGTGAAGAACTGCAGGACTGTCTGGAAATGTTTTCGATGGGCCATTTTGAAAGTGACATCAAAGAAGTTCAAGTTCATATATATATAACAGATGAATGGAGCGTACAAGCAATTAGGCCTATCTAGTTTACTGACCAACCAAATCTTTAATAGTTTTCAAGTCTTCCCTAAATTGTAACCAGCTTTCGGCTCATTTTAAACGTTTGCAAGAGCATGAAGTGCGTCCCATCTGAGTAAAACACCTGATTGAGAGATATGTCTATAGCCTCAAAACTTTGTTTTTCATATTCCTTTTCTGTTTGGATCGCCACACCCTGCTAGAACGTAGATGTATTACAAATCCCGTTTTTGTCTGTGCCGTGATGTGAGATCTGCCAGTACAAACCGAGGAAGTAGAAAATATTTGGCAATTAAAGATGCGCACGGTCACACATGGCACACATAAAGATTGTCACTACAGCATCTGTGACACTACTGCTGACCGACGGTCAGGGCAGGGATGGCAGTTTCTAGAATTTTTTTAACTATGTGACGCAATTCCACTTTCTCCAATTGAAATAGGCTGTAAGGCTGTTAGAAACATTTAAGATTTGTGCCTAAAATGAATAGTTTGTGTTTGGTAACCACTTTGGTTGAAGTATTTTTAAATCTAAAAATGGTTGGTTGTATCGTGTGTCTACTCTGAGCACATAATATGGCTGCTATCCTACAAAATGGCAGTAAAGAACGTTGAGAATGACACCAAAAACTGTTTCCGTGTAAGCGCTGGCTGTGTTTACGAGCAACAGGGCTGAAATATAGCTTCCAGCCAGGTGGGGTTTTGTCTTCTCTGATGGTTTTTTTTTTTTTCTGCGTCATTATCTGGTATTTAACCAGTTTTCCTAATTGTGCTTGGTAAAATGTAGCAGAATTGGACAAGTTGCTTGTCCTAATGGGATATCCTTGGTTTTTGCTTCCTATCAAATGTTGCTTTATTTTTAAATCCATTGGGTTTTGACTTTCGCTTCTTTTTGATGCTATATTCAGTTACTGCTACCAAGTCACCAAAGAATTGAACATCAGGTCAACAATGATACAGCAAAAAATTCACCCTGCATGTGGCACTACATCAGTTTCCACAGATACACAAAGTAAAAAATACTATAAAATCAAACTCTCATAAACAGTTATATAAATAAATACAAATATTCAGAGAACACTCAACATTTCACATGCAAGCACACATACTTCCATACTTACACACATACCCACACACAGACGGATACCTCTGTTTCTTTACAAGAACACAAGAGAAAACGTGAAGGAGGGTGTTTGTGTGTGCTGCAAATCAATGTATTGACTTGTTCAGTCATTTTTTAATATATTTGCTTTGATAAAAAAAAAATGAAATCCCTTAATGAACAGATAAACTGTATATACATACATCAAACAGAATCTATCTAAAACATATGTTGATACTAGTTCAACATTTGAACATGTAAATATCTTTTCTTATATATATATATATATATGTTTGTATATTTAATAATAGTTTGAGTGTTCAAACAGACAGACTTGAATTACAGCTAATTTTTATATATTTATATTCAATACATAATTTACATAATCATCAAAATAAAACTATTGTTTTTGAGAGTTTAATCAAATCACATTGTGCTTCATTTGTTTATTTTTTCCTTTAGTTTTTTCTTATGCGTTCAATGGATTTTTGTATGAAAACGGGGCGAATGTAACGTTTGTCTCAATATTTGCGCACATTCAAAAGGGACGCAACTAAAACTGCTCTGTGGATCACAATAGGAACACAAACTCTGGGACCAAGTATGATATTAGCATAAAACAATGCAAAATATGAATAATGGCATACTAAACCATACAAATGACAACCCATCATGTCACTTATATCATATTTTACATCATGTCCAAAGTATCATAGGTAGAGTAGCGTAATACAGAGCACTTTCATCAGTTATGTTCATTATCTTCAAGCATATTCTTATGAATCGTCACGCTTCATTGCATGCACAACACCGCCAATAATCAGACATTTTGAAAGAACCGAATTTGAATTCTGAAAACCAAAAATGAGTGAACCACTGTCTATAGTAATGTGACATTTAAAAAGTGAGGAGTGCTTGAACCGATATTGCAGACAATTGCGGCATCACACACTTTTTATGTTTTTGGGACACAACGGACTAGAGTAAAGCAACAACAATAACCATCACCAGCACCACTAGATCAACACTGTCCATTCAAATATATCTACCTACTGATTTCATGGGTCCTCAGTGATGGTTTTCAAATCACGTGATGGCTCGGATGAAGATTAAAGGGAAAGTCAAAATGAACATGTTAAATTTCACATTCATTCCATAACGCAAAGCTGGAATGTGTTTAACATGGCAGTTTTTCTACACACACACACATACACACAGGGTTTCCAACATTCCTGTGAGACAGTGAGACATCAGCAGGGAACATCTCTATGCATGTAGATCTGAATGAAATCAAGTTAAATTGAAATAATAATACGATTGCACATGTTGGAGGAATGAAGATATCTGTAAATGTTGGATTTGTGTCGGCTGCTTCCAGCATTGCTCACTCACGGACAGGGTCAAACTCAAACGCCGCCACCTGCACGCTGGAACGCTGCACTATTGAAGCACCTGACCGCGAGTCTCAGGAAGCTTGAGAGCCAAGAAGCTTCCGGCTGCCAAAGCCCCCGATGCAAAGAGGATGGGCACCGCTTTAGTGATGCCCACGAATGATTGGAAGATGCTGATGCCCAAAACTGCAGCTAACTTACAGAGGGCGTTCAGAAACCCGAAGGCTGTAGTTCTGTGGAAAAGAAGAAAAAGATTAAAAATGTCATAAATTGGATCTGTCTATAAAGAAATTCGTCCTTTTGAAAGAAGTCTCTTATGGTCACCAAGGCTCCATTTATTTGCTCAAAAAACAAACAAACAGTAAAAACAGTAATATTGTGAAATATCATTACAATTTAAAATAACATTTTTCCTATTTTGAATATATTTTAAAATTTAATTTTAAAATGTAATGACGGTGACTTTTCACCATCATTACTCCAGTCTTCAGTGTCACATGATCCTTCAGAAATCATTCTGCACTTTTTAAAAAAATAAAGGTTCTTTATTGGTCACTGAAGGTTCCACAAAGAAGCTTTAACAACCAGGGAACCTTTTCACTGCAGAAGAGCTTCTTTATAGCAGAAAAAAGGTTCTTCAGACTAAGAAAAACATGATTCTTATAAGAACTGTTCACTAAAAGGTTCTTTGTGGAACTCAAAATAGTTCTTCTATGGCATCACGGCACACAACAAAAAAAGTGTAATATGCTGAAGAAACATTTGGTATAATTATGAATGCTGAAAACAGTTGTTCTGCTTAATATTTTTGTGGAAGTGGATACATTTTGTCAGGATTCTTTGCTAAACAAAGTTATTTGAGATCTTTTATAACACTGTAAATGTCTCTGAAATCAAATGGTTGTTCAGGGATTGAACTCTTAGGGGTGCTAAAGAGCACATTTTTTTTAAGCAGGCGCTGTCAACACATTTTCTTAGAAATAAAGCATAGCACTTTGTGGCAGAACCGCTGAGACTTCATTCATTTTGACTGAGAATTTTTAGATATGCCCTAAATTATGATGTATTTGATCTGCACTGCAGTGGCAATGCAGCACAGAATTACTGACATACATTTGATCTATTAATCTTTCTAATCATTTTACACAGTATGAAAAACATTCTCGTTAAAGGAGAAGAGAATCTTGTTTTTTTATCTAATTTCTTGACAAATATACATTGTAACGTGGCGTAAGTGTCCAAATATGTATTGGGATCACTGTTTAATACACACGCACAGAGAAAAGAGGACAATTGTTATAGATGCACAATAATCACAAAAATATGAGCTTGGCCCACCTCTTGTCCGAGGGGTACAACTCCACTGTTAGCACATCCAGGGCATTCCACGACGCAATGCTGATGCCCCCGAATAGACAGAGCAAGGCGATCATAGCAGATTCACTGTTTCCAAATGACAGGAAGAAGCAGCTGATGCAGGAAATCACACTGGAACCCGCTGCACCAGATGACGAGAATGAGAACAAATGTTTATTATTTTTAAAAAGACCTCATATTATTCTGAGCTCCAAAAACTGTTCAGCACTGATGCAACTTGTTTTTCTTACCCAGCATTCTTAGACGTCCGATCTTGTCCATGAGCAGGGCAGACACGATGTTCCCGGGCAAGACAGCAAGTGTGCCAAGGAAGCTGACGAAATAGATCATGTACGCGTTGTTCTCATCGCTGAAATCCAACATACAGCCCTCTTTGTTATGCAGAAAGGTGCTGTTGATGAGTTTGCTGTTGATCAGCCGGTACTTGAACAAGTCTAGAAACAGATGAGGGCTCTTGTTAACCAATGCAGCAGCAGCAGCAGCATTACACCAGTTTAAGTATGCAGACGTTTCTAGGTCAAACTGCTGTAAGAATCAATAGGGTGACCATACGTCCTCTTTTTTTCTGGACACGTCCTTGACGGGATTTCTAAATTGCCAAGTTTTGGCTTTGTTCTCCTATTGACGTGCTCTCTACAGTCCTCAAACATTATATGTAAGTCTGTTTGCACTGCTTTGACTGTTCTCTGTAGATACCACCTTATTGCATCCTACGATTGGTCGATTATGTACAATGCCTGCACGCTATTGGTCAAACTACTTTTCAGTCATTGCTTTCAGCAAGTATGAAAACAATAGCAAAGTAAAACCAAAAACCTGGACATTTTAGACAACTTAGAAATCATAGCCAAAACTTGTCTGGGAAAAAGAGGACGTATGGTCACCCTAGAATCAATAGACATCTTTATGCATGTGGTCTAATGCATTGAGCTACTTCAAGATGCAGAGGACAGAAACCAACTGCATTTTTGACTTTTGCCTCCATACTAAAACCTTATAAGTTCTCTACTGCTTTCAAATGGTCAATCACACAGGATATGGATACTATAGTCATTGCCATCTTGGATTAATTTATTCACTTAACCTTTTGAAAAACAGCATTTTGCGTGCCTATAATGCATGCCAGGGGATACATGCATGCATACACCAAAAAAAAAAGAAAATTCAGGAACACAAAAGAAGATATTTTGAAGAATGTTGGTAACCAAACAGTTTTGGGTCCTGTTGACTTCTATAGTGTGGACAAAAAATAAGATGGAAGTCAATGAGAAGTGAAAAGGTTTGGAAAGGTTTGTAAAAGGTTTTACAGAAGAAAGAAATGCATACAGGTTTGGAATGACTTGAGGATGACTAAATTATGGCAGTGAACTATCTAATGCTTTGGATAAAAGCATCTGCAATTGCATTCATGTAAACATTAAAATGCTAATCATTAAAATGCTAAATGGTAGGCAGTGTACTAGGTTTTGGAACAGAGCCTTTGTTTCTTAGCCTCATCATTTATTTGCAAGCTGCTGAGGGAAACAATCATAAACGCTCAGCACGACTGAATCAGGAGAAGCAGATTGTCATTCCTTCACAGACAGGCAGAGGAAGAATCTGCTCTGGTGTTGCTAGGATACCTGAAACATTTTCAGTGCATTCAATAGCTCTAGAAACTGGAGCCATTTTAACCCAAGAAAAACATGTCATACAAGTGTCTTCTTATAGAGCATCAAAGCTTTGAACGACTACGGCTGGAATATTTTTCAACAGCAATGCTATATATATATTTTTTCATACCCAGAAGGGTGAAACCTGTGGTTTTCTCACCTGTGTTGTAGAAGAGGGTGGAGATGAAGGTGCAGTTTTTGAAGAAGGTGTTGCTTGACGTGATATCCTCAAAGTAGCATTCCTCAAACAGGGAGTCTTCAAATACCATAGACTTCATCTTCAGATTCAAGAACCTTTAAAGAAAAAAACAAAAGATTCACTAAGAAATTTGTATTGCTTAGAGGTATTCAGAATTCCTTTAGCTTCAAACTACAACAGAGAAATAATACAGTACAAAGCAAATAATAAACATAGAAATGTATATATATATATATATATATATATATATATATATATATATATATATATATATATATATATATTTCTATGTTTATTATTTGCTTTGTATTATTTCTCTGTTGTAGTTTGTTTTATTGTTTTGGTGCTTAATATTTATCTGTTTCATGTATAATGTTTCATGTTTACCACAGAACAAACAAAACGTGTTTTTGGTGATATCCTTTATCCTATATATATATTTAATGTTTCTCCTAAAATACTGTAAGAAAAATAAAAATATAAATTGTTAAGATAATTACTGACAGGCAATAAGAATAAATCTAAAGATTACTGGGGTGTTTTGCTGAGGAGAACAATGAGAAACCAAAGCAAAAGTCTCCATCTGGTCTCTATATAATTTCAAAGCTCTTTATGGAGAAACAAGATATTAAATATATTTCCTTTGTGATTTTGTATCATTCCTATTGGATATGTTGTGCATGTTAAGACAAATTCATATATGTATACTTTATTGAAGGTCATGAAATGAAAACTGCATTGTAACTACAAACTAAAAGCATTAGCTGATAAGAGATTAGCTTGTATATAAAACCACATTCCTGATTAGCCGAACATAAACTAGATTTGTGGGAAAGACTTTTATCTAGTTGAAGTGGAACAGCTGCTCATAATTGGGACACATTATTTGAATAAATCTGTAGGACACTGACTGATTAATGGTTTCATAGAGGGGCTGAAGGGTGATCACACTATCACAGGCTTCACATGAAAGCTTCTGATTGTTACAAACTCTAGTGATCTGCCTTACTGTCTACAGGCAGCCACCTACGTGAAATTTATTTCTCTCAACTCGTCTGCATTCACATGACTTTTAGCAACACACTCTAGGAATGTCTTTCTGAAAAAAGATACATACTGTATGATCAGGGTTGTTATTGTAACTAAATCTAAAACTAATAAAAAATTATTTTTGTTAATTGAAATAAAGCTGAAATTTAAATATTAGATGAAAAACCTAAACTTAAAGTTGATGTTTGAAGTACTAAAAGTACTAAAACTAAAATAAAAAAATCTAAAGCTACAGTATATAGAAATATTTAATAATATTTCAAATAAAAATGACAAAATGACAAAACTTTAGAACTTAAAAGTAAAATGAAAACAGAATATATATATATATATATATATATATATATATATATATATATATATATATATATATGTGTGTCAATTTAAAATATTAATAAATACTGCATACTACAGATCCCTGTGCACTAGAACATCTAGGCATAAAAACTGTTTTTTCCCCCATGCCATCTACAGCCTAAACAGCTAACACAGGAATTATTACCTGTGTTCTGTAATTCATGCCTGTAATTCATTCTCCATTTCTAATTATTGCCTCTCTCTCAAGTACTATGTAAATACATATGCATATTTTCTATACAGCTGTAGATATAGAGTAAATAATGTACAAATCTGTACATAAATCTTCTGTTCCAGATTCATACACATTATTATTTATTAAGTCTTATTTAAATGTTTATGTTCTCATGTCAGAGACAGTATGTATATATGTATACAACAAATTCCTCGTGTGTTTGCGCGCACTTGGTGAATAAAGCTAATTCTGATTCTGATTCTGATATGATGCTGCCTTAGACTTTGGCTCAGAGAAGTTGTCTGCCATAAATTAAAGAAAAACAAAGGCATGCTCAAAAGACAAGGTTGTTGTGTCATTCTCTCACACTTAAAATTGCATTTAATCTGGAATATACATTTAAAAAAAAAGCAAATGTCACAACACAATTCACCTATCATAGAAAGGTCAGGCCTATTTACTGAAATATGTCAGGCGTACCGCCTTTGAGCAGCGCTTACTTGTTGTTGAAGTACTCTCCATTCCGGTGGATCTGGTTCTCCAGGGTGAAGTTAAAGGTCACATGCTCCACTTTCTCTTTGATGAAGACCTTTGTGCGAGAGGAGTACTCTTGTTTCTGCAGGTATTTGATCATGTCAGGGAACCAAACAGTCAAACCGTAGTAGCTGGAGACAGAGAGCAATAAGAAATGAAACGATGCAGAGATGCATTCATAGGATGGTTTGGAAAATGCATGTGGTTCAGGGTAGTTTACCTGAAGGACATGGAAAACCACACGGCCATCATCATGTAGGTGGTCCTCCGGTACTCTGGATTAAACACTGTCAGGAAGTTGCTCCACACCTGGAAACCCAAAATAATTTGATTTGATTTTATTTGAGTCCAGTGTAACATAGACACTTTATTGTTTGTAATTTATGGAAACTAAGCAGCAAATTTGTGTCCATCAGAATTGCCATGGTTACAAAGTCACTAAAATGTAAGCATGTTAACATATGACCACCCACATTTATATATCAATGCCTATTCGGTACTCAGCAAATTGGTGAGGGCATTATTATTTATTTCATGCAAAGAGGTTAGCCAAATACAATAACAATCATTTACATACTGTATATGCAGTGCTGCTTAAAAGTTTGGTATTGAACAAGATTTTTTAATGTTTTTGAAAGAAGTCCCTTAAGGTCACCAAAGCTGCATTTATTTGATCAAAAATACAGTAGTCCTGTGACATGTGTCACTTGGTCATTCTAATATGCTGATTTGTTTCTTAAGAAACTGTGTCCTTGTTACACATGTTACATGTAATTACTATTATAATAACAATAAATTATGCGTAATTACATGCAAGTAACCCTAAACCAAACCCTAATCCTAACCCTAACCATATAGTAAGTACATGTAGTTAATTAATATTACTCAGTACTTAAATGTATAACTATACTTTAACAAGGACACCTTAAAATAAAGTGTATCCAATATTTCTTATTATTATAAATGTTGAAAACAGTTGTGCTGCTTAGTGTTATTTTATTATTATAATATATAATATAATTTTTATATTTTCAGTTTTCATTTTAATTTGAGTTAGTTTTGCTCTTTTGTCATATTTATTAGTTTTTGTTCTTTTTTTTAAATATTATTATTTCTTTTATTTCAGTTTTAGTTCAGTTTTAACTTTTATTTATTCCCAGTTAGTAATTTTAGTGCTTCAACATAAAATTATTTTAGTTAGTTGTCAAAAAGAGCTACTGTTTAGTTTTTCATTTAATATTTTATTATTAATTATTTTTTATTTTGTTTTTAGGTTAACAAAATTGTTTTTAATAATTTTAACCCTGGTGCTGCTTAATATTAACATGATACTTTTTTTCAGGATTCTGAATAGAATTTTCAAAAGAACAGTATTTAAATATAAATCTTTTATAACATTATAAATGTCTTTTCTGTCACTTTTTATCAATTTAATGCATGTTTGCTGAATGAAAGTGTAAATGAAAAAAAAAAAAAAAAAAAAAAAAAAAAAAAAAAAAAAAAAAAAACTTACTGATGCCAAACTTATAAACAGTATTGTACAGTGAAATGGTGACTTTTTGGTGCAAGAAACTTTGACTGATATAATAAAATGTGCAAAAGTATAGAATATGTCCTCTGTAGATCATTTTGAAATTAAACTTCCATATGGTAGTTGTAGTTTTAGATATTTTTGCTGTGTTTGTTGTACTCTACCTGATGAAAGAGGTTGGTCAGCTTGATCCTCCAGCGCTTATGCCAGGCTGTGGCCTCTCCACCCATATCAACCAGCTCATCCATCTGTTTCACCGTCTTAATAGTGGTGACCTGAGGATTTCACAGCATGCTTCAAAACATGTCTTCATACTTTACAGATATTCTCAGTTTTGTGTGGTTAATTGGTAGGAATATGCTCATGAATAGCCTATATTAACTACAGTACTTGGCAATGAGAGGTGAGCCGTGTCTAATTAAGCAACAAGATTAAGATTTACAATGCTAATTGTTGCAGACTTTAAAAGGGTCCATAATACTTATAGAATGTTGTTTAAGTTCCCAAAATAATATATAACTTGATTGACCTTCATTAAATGTGCATGAAAGCCAATTTAACTCCAGTTCGACCAGATAAATGGAAACCCATTAGCATGGCTGCATAATTCATTTCTAGCTCATACTGAGAAATTAAAATTTCCATTCTAATGTTATTCTTCCTTCTGATGGTGAATCTAGCAGTACTCACAGAGAAAACCCTCTCCGGGTAGCCCTTGGCCCTCATGTTGGTGTCATGGACTTGCTTCAGAATCATCCAAGCTTCATCATGTTTTCCGTTCTGTTAAAACACACACATTGCAGCAAAGTCATCTTTCATTTAGGAACTTATTCTGTATGTTTCACCTACAGCATGAACCAAAAACACAATCCAAGCCAGGATGTGGGATGTCACTAACCTCCAGGAAGAAGCGTGGGCTCTCTGGCATGGTGGTCAGCGCAGCGATAGCGGCGACGGACGGGAACGCACACACCAGCACAAACACTCGCCAGCTGTGAAACTGGTAGGCTGAGCCCATCTGGAAACTCCAGCCTGGTTAAAGGGAAAGGGCATATATTACTAGTTGCAATGAATCAGGCTCAGAAACAAACTTTTCCATTTAGGGGCAAACATTTTTTACCTTTGTATTGTATTCTTATATTTACTCAATTAATCCAATCAATCAGATTACTATAATCAGAATACTATAGACTGTTACCAACAAAATCTTATTAACATCTAAAAAGTCAAAGGTGGCACAGAAGCTGCATCTGACATGGCATTTACAGCATGTTTAATGATAGTTTATTTTGTTTGTACTGTAAATATGCTATGAGATGAATGTAATTTTAAATAGCCTCAGAAGTATATTCAAATAAAAAACAGGAACTAAATGTAAACCTTTCATGCATTTTCACATTTCATTTATTCATTAGTGCTGTCAAACGATTAATCGCGATTAATCACAATTAATCGCATCCAAAATAAAAGTTTTTGTTTACATAATATACATGTGCGTACTGTATATATTTATTATGTATACATACACACACATACAGTATATATTTTAAAAATATTTACATGTATTTACATGCATAAATTTATATTCATATAATTAATATTATATATAAGTATATTTAATATATAAACATAACACATTTTTCTTAAACATATACATGCATGTGTGTGTATTTATATATACATAATAAATATATACAGTACACACATATATATTATGTAAACAAAAACTTTTATTTTGGATGCGATTAATCGTTTGACAGCACTATTATCCATTCCAATCATAATCTATTTTGTTTAATTGTGCAGGGGCTTTTTTTTTTTTTTTTTTGCCCCAGCATCTTGGATTTGGAGCATATTTTTGTGATTTTGGTTGCATTTTTGCCCCAAGCCCTTGTAAATTTCTGAACCTGCATTAAATGCACATTCACAAAGTCATAAAATATCCAAAATAATTCAAGATATCAAAATGTGTCCATTTTTTTTTTTTTTTTTACTTTTTAAAGAGTGAATGCTAAAAATACCACTTAATTTACAGCTAATAAATTATAAAGGCTTCAGTCTTTCAGGGATAGAGAAACCACACTGAAAAAAATGGTAACCTAAAAATGTGTTTCATGTGATAAAATCTAAATTAATTGATTTTATTCAAATAAAAAATGTTATTTAACATTACTGAATCAACCTGAGTATTTTAGGATACATCAACAAAGATAAATAAGATAAGGTACAGTAGAAATAGCTCTTTAATATAACAATTACAGGTTACCACTTTTTACATTGCATTATAACTTTAGTGCATAATTAATATCCACATATAATATAATTAACAGTCATCACTCAAGCCACACCGGGAAAAGTTTGTGTGCAAGCTTGTTTTGACAATATTTTAGGATTGATTATGGCAAAAAAAACAAAAAAAACAAAACTCAAGTGACTGACATTGCTGGTATTCATGGAAAGTACGCTTTTAAAATCATGTCATGCTTTTGAAGATAAGCTGATGAGATTTATTACTACTGGTACTTTTCATATTGTCCCTAAATCCTTTATTGATCATCACATGACACGATAATTGGAATTACTTTGGGTGACATTTGGATCTTAAGTTACCGGTTCAGTCCCCTCTGGAGTAAGAGGCTAAGTGTCCTGCTCAAGGGCACAGTGGTGATAGTTAATGGATCTACAACCTTTCAGCTCCCAGCTGAGATCAATTAACCATTAAGCTACAGAACACCACCCAAACAATGTGAGTGTGATGGTTACCATAGTGGGGAATGATGGCCCAGGCCATGGCAGCAGCGTAGATGCCTCCAATCATCCAGAACATGCAGAGCCAGCTCAAGTGCTCACCACGCTTCTCTTGAGCCAGAAACTCAGAGTAATATGAGAACACGATGGGAATAGAGCCACCGATCCTACAGCACAAAACAGAGGGGGACTCCATTATTAGGATATTGTGCATCATTTTTTAAAAACAGAATATCTCATTTAAAATGAGACATAACAGTGTAGTATTTTTTGGACCACTATAATTTTTCGAATTTGAATTGAGCTAGTAAAAATACCAGGAAGTAGAATTAAAATGGAATGAAATTGAAAATAAGGTAACTGCTGTTTTTATTACTATTTTATTTTTTACATTATAACCAATTACAGTGTAATTCTGGGTATTTCCAGAATCATTAGATCATATGTGTATTAAAAATAGGGGTTTAAAATGCCACCTATAGAAACTGTATTAAATTCATTAAATATAATATTTCAATAAATTATATACAATTTACTTCTGTAGGATGAAACAATTTTCACAAGTTTTTAGTAAATTTCAGCAAAAATTACAAAGAAATGGCAAGTAACACATTGAATTCAACATGAAATTTTGAAGTAAAAAGCCTGATTAAATATTTTCTTGTAAAACACACTCCATTAATCCATTCATTTTAATTTATAACTTCCAAATATATATTTTTGGAATGTATCATAATTTGTATTGGTAACAAAAAACTAGAACTATTAAAAAATCTTTTGCTAATTGAAATAAAGTTGAAATAAAATAAAAAAGAAATAATAGATGAAAATTTTTAAAAGAAAAACAGAAATGCTGTGACTTGACAGCTAACAGAAGTAAAATAAAATAAGTAAAAGTATTACTAAAAATAAAAATAAAACTATTACTAAAACTAATACTTATAATACATTAAAGTCACATGTACATAAACATAAAAAAACACAAAATGACAAAAGCACATAAAATCACTAACTAAAATGAAAATGACAACTGAAAATATTTTTTAAAAAATTGCTAATTCAAAATGAGCAAAAAGTAAACTATATATATATATATATATATATATATATATATATATATATATATATATATATATGCACAGACACATACTGTCTATTCATTTATATTTGCTTGCTTTAATTTATGTAAACTATTTTGTATTTTGATTCAAATTCTGAAGTCATATTTATTTTATCTGAAAGGGAGCCAAATTTTGCTACCTTCATATCTATTTTTAAATTTAATAAATGTAAAAGAAACTGTAGGTGGTGTGAAGTGTGCATTTACCCCACACCAGAGAGCAGACGACAGAAAAGGAAGGAGCTGTATCCTTGGACAAAGGAGGAGAAGAAAGCAAAGACACTGTTGATGGAGAGAGAGATAAGAAGAGTCTGTCTGCGGCCGATTCTGTCAGCCAGACCTCCCCACACAAAGGCACCCACCATCATACCCAGATACACAATTAGACCTGCCAGAGAAAGACACAGAGAGACAGGCAGATCAGTAACTATACCAGCGTCCTGTCCCAATCAGGATGCTCCATACAGACAGTAAATCAAAGTGACCGATAGAGCAGTATGCTGGGTAAAATGACATTTCTGGAACTGGAGCCAAAATACGATTAAAATGTCAAAGTTTTGCTTCTTTTATAGAAGGGAACATTTTCATTGTTTTGTGCCTGAGAGCTCAAATTAATTTTGTCTTTTGTTCGTGTGTGAGGATTTCTTTGGTTGGTGAATTCACACTGACGACTCTTTCACAGCTCCAGCACCAGCTGGTCATGTGACTGTGGGTGTGAACACAGACAGACGTCACCCGACAGCACCACAGCAGACTGCTGGCACAGCTGGCACCGATGTGCTGCCACGGCAATCAGAAAGCAGGGAATCATCCATGGATACAATAGAAATGACCCAAGGAAAATGATATTCCTCAGATGTTGCTCTTTCACATCTGATTAACATCGTTTTACACCTTGGGTCTTGTTGGCTAAGCTCACCAGCATCTGAAAACACAATGGCTCTGTTCCAAAACCTAGTGAGCTGTCTTACTCTCTGCAGCCTGTATAGGCAACATCCTAACTGAAATGGAAACCTCTGTATTGACAATAACATAAATATTCTACTCCTTATGTAATTTGCATAGGAGTTTCAAATCACTCCATAATATTTTAAAACATAAAAAATTGGACAGAGGTACATCACAAATATAGATGTTATTTATGTATTATATTATATATTAAGTCTACATTAGTCATACATTTAGAATTTATGTGTGTCTACCTATATATATATATATATATATATATATATATATATATATATATATATATATATATATATATATATATATATTAGTGATACATTTTGTATCCATTTTGTCCAAAATATATTTAAAAATATACATTTTGCATTCACCCAAAAGCCAGAAAATGTATTTTCTTGGCATTTTTGGCATATGAAGGAATAGTCAAAATATATTTTAAATTTGAAAAGTATATTTTCTTGGGTACATATATTCTACATATGTATTTTGGCCAGAAATGTCATGCCACTAAAAGTAAATTGCCTTATGAAATTATAATATAATATAAAATATTATATTAAATTATATATAGAATTTTATTCAATTAAATTATATATATATATATATATATATATATATATATATATATATATATATATATATATATATATATATATATATATATAAAGCATACATATACCTTAAAGCATATTTTCTAATATATTTTGGCATTAGAAGGAACAGATGAATTATATATTTTAAATGTGAAAAACTAAATATTTTCTTGCATTCATATTCTACATATTCAAAATATTGTGTTTATTAAATATATAAACTGCATACACATATTGGGTAAGACAGATTTTGAACAATATTGGACTACATTTAGTAATACCTTTCAGTATTGAATGAATTGCATTTATAAACATTTCTCTTGGTTTCACCATCAGAACCAACAGCTATACTCTGATGAGCATCTGTGCTGGTGCCTGGTGTTTCTGCAGGATCTGCAGGTGTTTGAGATGGTGCTGCAAATGTTGAAGAAGCATTAAAGCTGACTTTGTGAGGCAGCTGTCAGCACTACTTTTCTCTCACCTTGGCCTCATAATGGGCCGCTATAGCAGACAGCCGTGATGATGAGCCTTGATAGGCATCACAGTGGTCTGTTATCTCAACCCCTCCTCCCCAGGGCCCATCAGCTTACACTGCACAAACCCTGCACAGGACATGCCCACGGCTCTCAGCACCTCCTGACTGAAGCGCTGTGTCCACTAGGCAATGCATTAGCAGAGGGGAGCAGCACTAAAACGGGACAGTGGGATTTATATACAAGACTGCTCTCTTATTAGCAGCAGAAAGTTGTGTTTGCAGTCTGGGTTGAATTTGATGGGATAAAAAAATTGGGTAATGCAAAACAACACAAAGATAATGGTGAATCTGTCAAAGCATTTACTGTCAAAAATATTGCAAAAGTAAAAATATTTGTTCACACTGCAAAAAATAAATAAAATAAATAATAAAAAAATCTTAACACTTTACTTGAAGCCTTTATATATATATATATATATAATACATTATATGATGTGTTTTTAAAGCATTAAATATGCACTGTAATGCACCTTATAATGTATTGTATGAATAATTGTAAACACATTTATAATACATTATAAAATAATCTATTTATTGTTACACCTTTAAAAAAATAGTATGCATTACCCTACTGTCACGTATGCTGGAGCCAGGAACGAGGAGACACGGAGAATTCACAAACTGGGAGTCTTTAATCCATATAGGGAACATAGAACACGAGAAGACATTCAAAGACCGACCAACACTAACTGAAAGGACTGGGGCTTTTAAAGACAGGACAATCAAAGAACTAAGGAGACACACCTGGAGCAAATTAACACAATCAGACTGGGGAGAAACTGGGTCACAGGAAACACATGGGGAGCAAAAACCACAACAAAACAGTCCAGGGGCGTGACATTACTCCCCCCTCCCGGAAGGTGCGTCCTCGCACCGTGGAACAACAGAAGGGGGGGGAAACGGGTGGGAACAATGGCGGCGGCTCAGGAGGAGGACGGACAACCGGGAGGGGGCCGGCAGACAGAGACCAGGGAGGCGACGAAGGAGGGAGGAGCCAGGGAGGAGACAGGAGGAACTCGGAGCAGGAGGAGCCTGGCAGGACCCAGGCCACAGCCATGATGATGGCCCACGGTGGAGCCGACGGAGGGAGGAGCCATGGAGGAGGAATGGCCGCCGACTCCAGGGTGCCGACCAACGAAGGCGGAGCAGGTGGAGGAGGAGCCCGAGGTGGAGACGGAGAGCCGACGAGCCAGGGTGACGCCGAGGATCCGGAGGGCCAAGGTGGAGCCAGAGGCTTCGGCGACCGAGGTGTAGGCAGAGATCCGGAAGGCCGCGGCGGAGCCGGAGCGACAGAGGACTGAGGTGAAGCTGGAGGGAAGGAGGAGCCCAACGGAGCCTGAGGGATGAAGGGACGTGGCGTAGCCAGAGGAGTGTAGTCCCGAGGTGGAGGTAGGGGGACGACTGACCAAGGCGGAGCCGGAGGGACGAGGGAGCCCGGTGGAGCTGGTGGACTGACGGGCTCTGGTGGAGACGAGGGAGCTGGAAGCCGGGGTGGAGCCGCTGGGGTCGCAGGACCGAGGCGGAGTCTGGGCCTCGGAGGCTGAAGGCGGAGTCGAGGGATCCTCCAGACTCAACGCCAATGGAACTGGAGATGGGCAGACCAGCGGCGAGCCCACACCACAGATGGTGGGCTGAGGGTGAGCAGAGGGGCTGACAGGATCCAGTGAAGATTGCGTTGAGAACAGAACAGATCGATGAGAGGCGGTGGGAGAGGGAGGTTGGGTGGGATATTTTGCCAATCCGGCAGTTCTGATGAAGGTTGAGTGAAGAGTATTTCTGTATTAAAGTCAATTAACAGTCCAGAGTCCAGTGTGAGCTCACCCTCAGAAGTGGTGCCGTGGGCGGGGCTTTCCATAGCCCCCACGATCTCCACAGCTATATCCACCGTCGCTTGTGCTGTCGCCTCTCGCACCTGGTCAGACACTTGGGCTCATGCTCCGGGACGATCGTCAGCTCCGTCGCTCCTGATGGCGATGGCTCAACGACCGCGGCATGCTCTGGCTCTCCGTCTGCGGTGGGCTCTGGCAGCTCCGTGGCGTAGGGTGGAGGTTGACTGGGCTCTGGGTCCAGAGTGGGGCTGGTGTCATCATCCGCGATATCCACAGTCAGGTGCGACTTGCAGGACACCAGTACCCACTCGATGAAGGCGGCGAGGCTCTCTCGAGGACCATCCCCGGACAACTGCTCTCGTGTGGTGTTGTTCAGTCCAGCTCGGTAAAAAGTACAGAGGCAGCTGTCCGGGTAGTGCGTGTAATTAGACAGGAACACGAAGTCCTCGGTGTGGTCCTCGAGAGAGCGGTCCCCCTGCTCCAGCAGGAGGACGAGGACAGCAGGGTCATCCATAAAAAAAAAAGAATAAAAACTGACAGAAACGGAAAACAAAACGAGGAGAAATACGCCGCTATACTTTACTTTATAAGGTCGGTCTTTCTGTCACGTATGCTGGAGCCAGGAACGAGGAGACACGGAGAATCACAAACTGGGAGTCTTTAATCCATATAGGGAACATAGAACACGAGAAGACATTCAAAGACCGACCAACACTAACTGAAAGGACTGGGGCTTTTAAAGACAGGACAATCAAAGAACTAAGGAGACACACCTGGAGCAAATTAACACAATCAGACTGGGGAGAAACTGGGTCACAGGAAACACATGGGGAGCAAAAACCACAACAAAACAGTCCAGGGGCGTGACACCTACATTGCACAACATCTGCGTTTTTTAAGTTTTTATTTACAATTATTTATGAAAAGATATAATGTATTTAACATATTATGAATACGTTTATAATACATTATACATTTTAATTTTGTTTTTTTCAGTAAAATATCTGAACATCATAAAAATAAAATAAATCGAATTAAAAAATAATAAGAATCATAATTTTAATAATCTTTTAAAAGATAATATATCTTAAATGAAATGTGTGTGTGTGTGTATATGAATGAAATATTTCATATAACATTCACTTAAAATATATCTGTTATCTTTATATAATGTGTAAAATATATATGTGCATACTGTACATAATACAGTATTCACACACACACACACACACACACACACACATATATATATATATATATATATATATATATATACACACACACTATCTATAACTATCCATATATAAATACATTAAAACTATATATGGATAAATCTTCATATAAACAATAAAATATATTTAATATTTTAATATATAATATTTTTGTATATTTTTCTTGTATTAAAAGCTGTTAATTGTTAAAGAACAACTTAACATTATACAAAAAAATACTATTGTTTTGTTTAGTGTATACTATAGACTAGATGAAAGCATGATCAGATTCTCAATAATATTCCAAAAACAATGTGTAGAGCGTTTGCATTCTGTGGAACTCTGTGGTGTTTTCCGCTGAATTCACACTCATGCAGGCCTGTTTATGACCTTCAAAGGCAATGATGCAGAGCACATTTGCTAACGAGACCTGAACAATAGAGATGACAACACTGAACACATGTGCTGTGTGATTTTACACAACTCGCTCACCTGACAGCATTAATAAACACGGCTGTGCTCGCGGTTAACCACGTGTCTTGAATTTAAAGGGAAGGTCTGTTTTACACTACCACTGCTACACTGATGCAACACGAGCCAGCCAATTAGGGCTCGGAGATGGTTGAGTGGGCGAGGCCTCCTGCATGATGTCACAGGGGTCTCAGAGATGCAGAGATGCAGGAGAGGCGAGGGGCGGGGCAAGAGCCTGGAGACAGTTGACCTCCGCCTCCTCTTCCTCCTCAGAGAGAAAGAGAGGGAGGGAGCAGAGGGGGAAGGGTGAGAGAGGAGACTGTGATTCTCCCGCACAGTGACAGGAACGCACACAGGCTCCAGGGTTGAGGAAGTGAGGGAAAAAGAGAGAGAAAGCGGGGGAGGGGCCGGGAGACTATTTATAGAGGCAGTTTTTCCTTTCTGCGAGTGTGTCTATGCGTCACAGATGAGGGGAGCGGAATGGACTGTGGGAGGTTTGTGTATTCTGTTCCTCAGTTTCACCCGGACTAATGTGCTGTTTGGCACCCGGTGTTCTGGTGAGAAACAGGCTAAACGTGTGCCGTCAAAGATACAGCGGCGTCACCTTTCACCCTCACCGCTGAGATGAGCAGAAACACTCCGCATTTGTGCAGAACAAAAGAGGAAATCTGACATAACAGCTGCAACCAAACATCTATCTATCTATCTATCTATCTATCTATCTATCTATCTATCTATCTATCTATCTATCTGTGAGCCACTGTAGCATCCATCCATCCATCCAAACAAATGTTCAATACAAATACATCAAACTATAAAATCTCCATGACGCCTGATTTGTCATAACATTTAATGAGGCAATTTACTTTCAGTGCCTTGATAAATAATAATAGTGTTGTATCCATCTTATTTTCATATTACACACACACAAAAAATGCAGTTTTTTCTAATTCAGGCCTCATTCGTTGCATTTAAAGCCATCAGTAGAGAAACACGCAGGTTGACTGCTGGGTGCAGTGAGCAGAAGCAAACCGTCCGCGGGCCATTTCATCCCACACATCCACGCTGTTGGATTTGATTGAAGAGTGTCACGTGACAGAGGTTGAAGCATTTCTGCTGCAGAGCTGCAGCTGTGTATGCATGGAAACGTTTCAGCACTAGGACCCAGCAGAGATGCAGACGGCACTCCTGCATGAGTCAGAGCTGTTTTGTAACAGGGAAGAGACCAAGGGCCCTGCTCCCAAACGGCACTCACATACACATGCTCAGCTGAGACCCACGCCAAGTGAATATATCAATGAACAAGCACTGACATGAACACAGAAGCTCACATTATGACCCAAGGTGTGAACTTTACGACAAAGAAAACACATCAGTAACGTCCCAGTAATCGCTTAAAAGATCATTTAGCAAATAGCTAACATAAAGAAAAAATGAATATGGTTTAAGGGCAGCAACACCTGCGTGCATGCATTAGCAGAGCAGTTAAAGCTACCAAAATGTCTGTGGATATTATATAATGTTTTTTGGACATGTAACATGATATTCAAGGACTCCATCCATGCAAAAAGACTACTAGAATATTATATCACAGACCACAAGGAGACAGAACAAGCCATGAAAGCACACTGTACTGTTCAGCATGTCTATTGTCAGTTAATTATAGCTCAAACTGCGTCAATGCTGCGTCGGGTTCGACCAGGATGGAGAATTATGTGTCCTTGCTGGATGGACTGACAGATGGTGAAATGGGAACAAGATGACAGTGGAAACTGGCCTTAAGATATATTTTGTTTATATGTTACAGAAAGTTATTTTTCCGTGACCACTGGACAGAGATCTGATACATTTCTGCTGAAAAAAAATAAACAATTTACATCAGCCTAATATGGCTTGCTGGTCTAAGTTGGTTTCCCGCTTGGTCAGGCTGGTTTTATAGCAGTTTTAGGCACTTTTTAGACCAGATAAGACCAGCAAACCAGCTTAGTCTGGTTTAAGATGTTGCAAAGGATCTAAACGTGAATATCAGTGGTATTATTGGTTTTCAAAAATGACAAATTACATTATGTACTTGTTCCAATTTAACATACAAATTTGCAAAAGTGCAACACAAAAGAAGATCTTAGGCAGAATATCTGAGGTTCTGTTTTCCATAATGTATTTCTAAAAAAGGGCCATGAAATATCATCAAGTAAAATATTATTTGGACATTCGGCCTAACATGTCATTTTGTGTTTCATAGAAAAAGATAATCATACAGGGTTGAAAAATTGTTCATTTTTGAGTAAACTAATCCTTTATTATCCAGTTTCATTACATTTATTTGCAATACATTTAATTTTCAATCCTACACATTTTCCAAAAAAATAAAAAATAAAAATCAGCAGAAAGTTTCTCTCTCTCTCTCATTTACAGCTGCATCTCAATAAATTAGAATGTCGCGGAAAAGTTAATTTATTTCAGTAATTCAACTCAATTTGTGAAACTAGTGTATTAAATAAATTCAATGCACACAGACTGAAGTAGTTTAAGTCTTTGGTTCTTTTAATTGTGATGATTTTGGCTCACATTTAACAAAAACCCACCAATTCACTATCTCAACAAATTAGAATATGGTGACATGCCAATCAGCTAATCAACTCAAAACACCTGCAAAGGTTTCCTGAGCCTTCAAAATGGTTTCTCAGTTTGGTTCACTAGGCTACACAATCATGGGGAAGACTGCTGATCTGACAGTTGTCCAGAAGACAATCATTGACACCCTTCACAAAGAGGGTAAGCCACAAACATTCATTGCCAAAGAAGCTGGCTGTTCACAGAGTGCTGTATCCAAGCATGTTAACAGAAAGTTGAGTGGAAGGAAAAAGTGTGGAAGAAAAAGATGCACAACCAACCGAGAGAACCGCAGCCTTATGAGGATTGTCAAGCAAAATCAATTCAAGAATTTGGGTGAACTTCACAAGGAATGGACTGAGGCTGGGGTCAAGGCATCAAGAGCCACCACACACAGACGTATCAAGGAATTTGGCTACAGTTGTCGTATTCCTCTTGTTAAGCCACTCCTGAACCACAGACAACGTCAGAGGCGTCTTACCTGGGCTAAGGAGAAGAAGAACTGGACTGTTGCCCAGTGGTCCAAAGTCCTCTTTTCAGATGAGAGCAAGTTTTGTATTTCATTTGGAAACCAAGGTCCTAGAGTCTGGAGGAAGGATGGAGAAGCTCATAGCCCAAGTTGCTTGAAGTCCAGTGTTAAGTTTCCACAGTCTGTGATGATTTGGGGTACAATGTCATCTGCTGGTGTTGGTCCATTGTGTTTTTTGAAAACCAAAGTCACTGCACCCGTTTACCAAGAAATTTAGGAGCACTTCGTGCTTCCTTCTGCTGACCAGCTTTTTAAAGATGCTGATTTCATTTTCCAGCAGGATTTGGCACCTGCCCACACTGCCAAAAGCACCAAAAGTTGGTTAAATGACCATGGTGTTGGTGTGCTTGACTGGCCAGCAAACTCACCAGACCTGAACCCCATAGAGAATCTATGGGGTATTGTCAAGAGGAAAATGAGAAACAAGAGACCAAAAAATGCAGATGAGCTGAAGGCCACTGTCAAAGAAACCTGGGCTTCCATACCACCTCAACAGTGCCACAAACTGATCACCTCCATGCCACGCTGAATTGAGGCAGTAATTAAAGCAAAAGGAGCCCCTACCAAGTATTGAGTACATATACAGTAAATGAACATACTTTCCAGAAGGCCAACAATTCACTAAAAATGTTTTTTTTATTGGTCTTATGAAGTATTGTAATTTGTTGAGATAGTGAATTGGTGGGTTTTTGTTAAATGTGAGCCAAAATCATCACAATTAAAAGAACCAAAGACTTAAACTACTTCAGTCTGTGTGCACTGAATTTATTTAATACACGGGTTTCACAATTTGAGTTCAATTATTGAAATAAATGAACTTTTCCACGACATTCTAATTTATTGAGATGCACCTGTATATATATATATATATATATATATATATATATATATATATATATATATATGTATATATATGTATATATATATATATATATATATATATATATATATATATATATATATATATATATATATATATATATATATATGTATATATATATATACATACAAACAACATATTTTTATATTTCTCCATTGTTTTTATTTCAGTCATTCACAATACTTCCTTGGATTGCCCTACTTTGCCTTCATGAATTTAGCAGACTTACAAAAGAGGACAAATACAAGCAATTTGTCACTGAGCCAACAATAATCATAATATAGCGATCTTTCCCTGATTAAATGTGTTAAGTACACAGCTTTGTCTTTTTGTCTAATTTTCAAACATTTTTTTTATTATAATTTTTTTTTTTTACATCAAATCAATTTTTGTAGTGTTTTAATTCACCTTGTAACTGGTTGGTTTGGTTCATGAGAAATGAGAATTAATGAGAAAACCACTTCCGGATACAATGGCGGGGAAAGGTGGATGGGCAGATTGTGCATTAAAGCACTTTATAACAGAAACCACAGATAAAAGCTAAGAAGCTGTTCTCGACTTACCCAGCATCCCTTTGTTGGGCTCAGACAAACACATATCTTTCTCAGCACTGGGCAGTACGAAGCCCACCACGAAGATCTCCACACCGTCAGCCATGAGGGCCAGACCCAGCACAAAGTACAGGGTCCACTGGAAGCGGCCGTGGCCACACTCCTGGAGGATGGTCTCATACTGCTGGGCCAGCTCCTCCTGGTCCTTCCTCCTCTCCCCCTCATACTGCGTTATGTCCCGGAACTGAGACTGTCCCACTCCGCCCACCTGTCCGTCGGCCTTCTCAACGGAGTCGTTTCTGGGGATGCCCTGGTACTCGCCCTCATAGATCTCATCGTCCTCATCGTGACCCTCTGTGGAGTCACTGTGAGCCCCTTCGTCGTCGTTGGCCCTGCTGTTGCTGCGGTAGTAGCTGCCGTCCTGGGCCTGCACTGGGTAATCATCATCATCATCTTCCTCTTCAAAGCGAGTGTAAGAGCGTTTGGTGTACTCATCGCTCATCTTGTCCACATGGCGGCCCACCTTTTTACCTGCTTGCTTTTTGACCTCTTTGGCAATGTCCTTAGCACCTTTAATGAAGGCCGAACGGTCTCTGTAACCCTCCTCCATGGTTCAAAGTTGTGCGTTGATGTAAAGAGTGCTGGAACTGGATGTCAGGAGCTGCCTGTTAGCATGTAGTAGAGTGAAGCTGGGCTGAAGAAGTTCAGGACCTTGGACAGCACCTACCAGAGCACAAAGCTCTACACGGCAGTCTGAAAATATACAAGAACACATGCTGTTATTCAAGATGAAAAACTGACGCATTAAAGTGCCCCTATTATGGATTTTTGTAAATGACCTTTCATGCAGTGTGTAACACAGCTCTAAGTGAATGAAAACATGCTGCAAAAATTTAAATCTGAAAGTACACCGTGTATAAAGTTATTGTCTCTCAAAAGAAAGTCGACTCTGAATCATTGAACGAGTCGTTTTTAAAACGAATCCCAAGCCGTTTCATGTTGAAGCCAAAGTGAAACATTAGCATATTGCACGCCCACTTGTTGCGCGCGCAGACCTGGGAAAACTTGATTTTCGCGTTGGTCTGAATGAAAATGCAAATTCATTCTTTGCCACTAGGTGCCGTTTTTGGAGCGTTAAAAACTCACAAACACTGCTTTAAATGAAATCGACCAATCACCGCAGATTAGTGTCACGCAAAGGAGGGGTTTGGAAAAATGAATCGTTGAACGAATCATTTGGGAGTCGTTGAGCAAATAAGGTAAAGATAAATGCATATTTTAAGAAAATGAAAGTGTTTTTTGACCTTGTATGCATGTCAGCCTGTTGTTGGGGACTCCCAAAACCAAAATATGAACCTTTCATAACCCATAATAGGGGCACTTTAAAGCAATACTTTACAACATTAACACATCAATTTACAATTAAATCATAAGTCATATAAGGCGCCTTGTTATTATAAATTATGTTATAAATTGTTATATAAAATAAAATAAAATCTTTTTTATCAAAAATATTAAAAAAAAAAAAAAAAATATATATATATATATATATATATATATATATATATATATATATATAACAATGTACAAAGTATAAAAATAAATGTTTTTTTTTTTCTTTTGTAAGATTAGCTCTTTTAGATCTTACTCTTTACTGAATCATACAGGTAGTCTGTAATGTATATTCTTAAAAACAGGTCCATCAGCTGCTATAGCTAATCAACTATCATTTTTCGTATGGACTTGCAAAACACATGATTTGAATTCTTGAACTATGGCTTTTTGCTTCGTGTACAGTTTACCTGTTCATATCTATGCATTTTCCCCACAATATTAAATATATGAGATCAGCTAGAAAGATAGTCTGCCAGGTCAAAAAACAGGCATCTTCTGCTATTCCAGCTAATAGCAACCATCTATACCAGATTAAATCTGCTAAATGACATGCTTAGACCAACAAGAAATCATGTAAAACCAGCAATTACACTGAGCTTGGCTTCAGCAGGATTTCCAAGCAGTGATATTACCTGAATAAACTTGAATATGATTAATTAGCTTTGTGATAACAGCAAGAAAGTAATACACATAGAATTCAAATTCTTGTAAGCTAAGAGCACAATTACAAATGACTACATGGATAACGCTGACAGCATGTAAATAGGTACAGCTGCAGCTCACAGTGACCTTGTTTCGTCCAGTTTACATTCTGGAGGAAAACACTTTAAGGAACCAATTGAGCCTCCCTGAAAAAGGGCGATTAAATTGTTCCCGAGGGAAATTCTTAAAGCCATCAGTCTGTGTTGCCTTGTACAATCTGTTGAAATTGGTCTGGATCCAGTTATTGCATTAATAATCTAATATACATAATTGAGCCACATTAATAATATCTCAGGGGTACTTAGGAGCTCTACAGCACTGATAAAGATCTGTGCAGAAATCCATCACTGAACAAACCTGAAAGGGATGAGATTTAGGGTTATGAAACAAAAACCAGAGATGGTGATGACAACACGTCTTGGTTGCTTTCTGATAAGTTGTCCTCACTATAGAACAACCAGTGTAACATTTTTTGAACAAATATCACCTATGAGCTGGTTCTTGTTAACTAATCAGAATGAGTGAGTCAAAATAAACAAACAAACAAATAAATAAATAAATATGAAATGAAAACTCACTAAATCATTCAGAGAGGATCCTGACATACTCAGTGAATCAGAAGTCATTACTTTTTATCATGTTCGACTCAATAATATAATATAACATAATATAATGTAATATAATATAATATAATAAATACACATGTATTTAAAATATATCTATCAATATAAATATACGTTAATATAAATATACATATAACAATACAATAATTAAATAATTAAATAAATACACATGCATTTCTATCTATCATTTATTTATCCATCCATCCATCTACCTATTAAGAAAAAAAACTGTCACAATAAAATAAAATAAAATATAACAATACTGTAATATAATAAATAATGTATTTAAGATCTATCTATCTATCTATCTATCTATCTATCTATCTATCTAGATAAATATAAACTAGTTTGGGGGAATTTTGGAACATTTGGAATATTTAATTTTGCTGTAATAAATTATCAGATTTAGTTTAATAATATAATATAATATAATATAATAATATTAAAATTAAATAATATATAAAATAAATTAATAATATAAATAAAATACAACATAAGAAATACACGAATAAACACGTTTTGGATATATACACAGATCTACATATATGTATACAAAATTAAATAATGATTCCTATTCCTAAAGACTCCAATGTAAACAAGTCACATTCTTTTTCACATTCTTGTCTAATTTGTCTGTTCTTTTCTCTCTCTCTGTGTGTATTCCTCTCTGAATAGAGCTCATCAGCCAGGCGGCCACCGCTCAGCTCCACATCACCCTGTGTCTGTGAAGATAATGAGCCGGCCAGACATTCGGCCTTCTCATTGAATCTGGGATATCTGTCAGCACTGCTCTTCTCAACACCTCGGCCCAAGTCCTATTACGTTATCATGGCACTGATAAGTGAATACACGGAAACAGACCAGTCATGTGGACTGGAGAGCCAATAAAACAAACTGACGAGTTCTCTCATTACTCAAAGTAAACACAGAATTGGTTGTAAGGCTATAAATGTCTATAAAGGTGAATCTGGGGCGCTATGAGCTCATCAGCGGATGCGATTGGTCCAAGGGAGAAACGGCCCAGTTGGCGGCAGCAGGCATGGATCTGCCTTATGCCGTCCTCTGTGGTCGTTTCATTCTCACTCATACAATCCCAGCATGTTCTCTCCGCATGTGCATGCGTCTGCCAATAGAGGCCTGCGCTGCCATTGTGAAAATCATTTTTAATATGGATTGATTTCAGGGCTGATTAGACAGAGTTTGTTATAGAAAAATCCATGCAAGTGGGTTCTGATGAGTTTTTAATCGATACAGCGCTGATACATGATGAAAATACAGTGCCCTTCAAAAGTATTGGAACAGTAAAGACAAAATTGCTCTGTTGGCTGTGGAGTCAAGACATTTACAAATATGATTAAAAGATGAATATGAGACAAAACTACAGAATGTCACATTTTATTATTGGGTGATTCAACACAGATGTTTTACCAGCTAAGAAGTTCAGCACTTTTAGAGTTTCATCCCCCTATCTGATGTGAGCATAAGTATTGGAACAGTTGCCTCACAGGTCTTTCTAAGTGATCAGCTGTGTCCTGTTGCATTCATTCTTCAGATATTAAAAACAGGGAATGTGTCGTATCAGTTATATCCATTACTTCTGCATTCTGAATCTTGCATTCCACGATGACACACACAAACCAGGATGAAGATGAGGGAGCTGACTTTGAGAGAAAAGCAAGCAATTTGGATGCTAAAAGAAAAGAGGAAAAGCTATAGCAAAAACAAAGGGCATGGAGAAATCAAGAGTTTGGAAACCACCAGCGACACCAGCAACCAACAACGACCTGATCGGCTGAGAAAACAACAGCAGTTGATGACAGACAAATCATAAAAGCTGTGACAATGAACCCTAAAAGACGTGTCTGTAAAATCACCAACAACTTCCAGAAAGCTGGGGTGATACTCTGACAATCTACTGTCCTCAGGAGACTTTGACACAGAATTACAGATGCTACACAGCAAGATGCAAACCTCTGACCAGCACCAAAAACAGAAAGGCAAGATTAGAGTTTGCAAAAAAGCACAAAGGTGAGCCAGAAGAGTTTTGGAACTGTGTTTATGGACCAATGAGACAAAGATGAACCTTTATCTAAGTGATGGGAAAGCAAAAATGTGAAGAAAAAAAGGGAACTGCAAAAGATCCCAAGCATACAGCCTCATCTGTAAAGCATGGTGGAGGTGGTGTCATGGCATGGGCATGTATGGCTGTCTCTGGAACAGGCCCTCTCAACTTTACTGATGACTTAATGTATGATGACAGTAGCAGAATGAATTTGGAAGGGTACAAAACAATCTTGCCTACCAATATTCAAGAAAATGCCACCAGATTAATTGGGAAGTGCTTCATATTGCATCAGGACAATGACCCAAAACACCCTGCCAGTTCAGTCAAGGAATTTATAAGGGCAAAGAAATGGAAAGTCTTAGATTGCCCAAGCCAATCTCCAGATTTAAATCCGATTGAACATGAATTTCACCAGCTGAAGAGGAGAGTAAAGGCAGAAACTCCCCAAAACAAGAAACAATTGGAATTGGCTGCATTAAAGGCTGGGAAAAGTATTTCAAAGGATGAGACCAAGAGTCTGGTGATGTCTATGGGTCACAGACTCACTGCTGTGATTGTGCACAAGGGATCTGCAACTAAATAATAGCTTTTAATCTTTTATATCTGCCTTATGTTTAACTGTCCCAATACTTATGCTCACATCAATGAGTGGGATGAACTCTAAAAGTGCTGTTCTTTTTATTTGGTAAAACATGTATGTCTTGAAACGGCTAATAATAAAATGTGACATTCTGTAGTTTTGTCTCATATTCATCTTTTAATCATATTTGCAAATGTCTTGACTCCACAGCCAACAGAGGAATTTTGTCTTTACTGTTCCAATACTTTTGAAGGGCACTGTACATCATCAGCACTGCGGCCATGCTCAGGGAACTAAGATTTCATTCTAAATACACAAATAAGAATGTTTCTTTCACTTACTCATCATTTACTCACCCTCATGTCATTCCAAACCTTTCTTCTGTGGAACACAAAGCATATTTTTTGAAAAGTCTTGTGTTTTGGTTTTAGTGTTTTTTATTTTATTTATTATTCATTATTTATATTATTTTATTCATTATTTATTTATATAATTTATCCAAGAAAATTGGTGGGGTCCACACAACATTGGACCCATTAAAAATATTTTTCTTCTTCTTCTTCAACTATCACTTTAAAAACACTCTGAGTTTGGGAAATCTTTTGGTTACTGCATTAAATGGAACAGTTCACTCAAAATTTAAATTTTGACATTATTTATCAGGGTTATAATCATTAACTAAAATTGCTAAAATATTTTTTTTCAAAATAAAATAAAATAAAAAATAATAAAATAAAATAAAATAAATGTTGCTTTGGTAACTGACTGAAATACGGTTAAGTTGAAGCACTAAATTTATTAAATATAATTAAATAAAACTAAAACTAAAACCTTAGTAGACCTAAATAGTGATAATAATAATAAAAAAAATAATAATAATAAAAAAAGAATAAAAATGACAAAAGCACATAACAAAAAACCCCTGAAACTTAATGTAAAAATAAGTAGAAAAAAAATAATAATATAAAATAATAATAATAATAATAGTATAAAATAAAAGCTAATACTAACAAAAACTATAATAGTATATAAATAATCCTAAAATAACAGTCATTTACTCAATTTCATATCATTAAGTGGAACAAAAAATACTACATACAGTGAAACTTTCATACAATGAAAGTACTTTGTAAATGTGGTTGCCAAGTACAAAAAGTACCACTAAATCAGTCAACACAACTTATGTCAGTTTCAACACACCAGCTATTTCAAGTTTTCAGAAACCATAAGATAGCTTTATGTGACAGACAGACTGAAATTAGGGTTGTTATATGCTCCTCCTCTCCGCCATAACACCATCAAAGAGATTTGAGAGCTATAAATGGGAGACAAGACTTCAAAATTCAGTCTGATCCTCACACAAATCCACCCTTCAATACATTCAGGTGAGTAAGTGATGACAGAATTGTTCGTTTATGCTTGAACTATCCCTTTAAGAGCTCTCAATGATATTCAATGTCAAACCATTAAACATGTAAATAAGCCATGTAACTAGTCCTGCGCAGGCAGAGCACACCGGCTGTGTTGCATTATCATGTTATGGTAACTGTCTCCCCCACAGTTCCCAAATACGTCTCATCTCTATTCAGTTCTGCAGACGGGAGAGCAATAGTGGTGTGCAGGAGCAGCGGCGTGTGTGAGACGGCTCTGCTGGGAACAACAGCCTTTCTCTTAGTGGAACACTTGCGTTTCAGTTAGACTGGTACAGGAACACATGTCAGCGCCACAGAACAGGGCCTAAAAGCTCTGTGAAGCAAAGCTTAGCCCAGAGCTGTCAAATCTACTCACTGATATACTGCCCTAATACAATATGAGATTACAGGCCTTTTAGATGTGATTTAGGACTGCGGTAGATCAAAACTGGAGTAAAACACAGACAAGGAAGACAGTGCCCTTCTTAAATACAGTAATAAATTAGATTTCCTCTAGATCTGTTATGAATCAAGAGTGATGGTACACTGCAAAAATACTTGCCTTTTATGTTTCTTTTATTTATTTATATATACACTATATGTTATAGAAGCTTGTTTCTGCAATGGAATTTAAAAAAAAAAAAAAAAAGATAAAAGGTTGTAAAAGATTTTGACTTTTTACCTCACAATTCTGACTTTTTTTCTCAGAAATGTGAGATACAAATTTGCAATTACAAGTTATAATGCCCAATTCTGAGTAAAAAAGTCAGCTCACATTTCTGACATTTTCTTACAATTGCAAGTGTATATCATGCAGTTCTGAGAAAAAAAAAAAAAAAATCAGATCTGCAAGATTTAAACTCGCAACTGAGTTTTATTATCGGGTGGCAGAAACAGTTTTTAATTATTTAATTTAATTTAATTATTTAAGATGCACAATTATGAAGCAGCATGACTGTTTTTAATGTTAATTATAATAATAAATGTTTCTTGAGCATCAAATCAGCATATTAGAATGATTTCTGGTGGATCATGTGATACTGAAGACTGGAGTAATGATGCTGAAAATTCAGCTTTGCATCAGGAAAAAAAAATTACATTTTAAAATATATTCAAATACAAGACACTTATTTTAAATTACAATAATATTTCATAATATTCATGTTTTTACTGCATTTTGAATCAAATAAATGCAGCGTTGGTGAGCAAAAAAAAAAAAGAAGAAAAAAAAAGACTTCTTTAAAAACTGAACCCAAACCTCTGAAAAATACTAAAAAAATACATTTATTATTAAATAGATTTATTTAGTTAAACCCATTGTTCTGACTTTTTTTTTTTCTTGTTGCACTTGTTAGATAATGAAAGTAAAATGGGCTTTGAACCATGGTTAATGTTGTAGCTCTTAACTTGGAATTTCTTGAGAGGTTGCAACGTATCAGTTAAAAGATCTTTCTTGTTCATCATCTTTATTCTTAACATCTCTTTAGGATCAAGCTGATTGTGAATTAACTCTGATATAAGGGTGGGCAATGGCTTCGTCTCTTGTTGACCAGTGATGAAAGACCCAATTATGTAATTCAGTTTTTGAAGCCGAGTCGACGAGTGTAGGTCATCATTCAACCAGAGACGACAGCAAAGCAGCGCATCAGCTCGAGTGTGAGGAGGCACACGGGACTGCTCTGGAGAATCTCAGTGTTTGCCAAAATAAACACAAACCTCTGACAGTCCTGAGGGGCTCATTTCTGTTCTAGAGTACATTTTCATGTCCCCACTATATATATCTTAAAGGGATAGTTCACCCAAAAATGACATTTCTGTCATTTATACACACTGATGTTGTTCCAAACCTGTATGAGTTTATATTTGTCTGTGGAACACACAGAAAAAGATATTTTGAAAGTCTGACTTTCATTATATGTACAACAAAACAGAATGACTATTTTCTTTTGTATTCCACAGAAGAAAGAAAGCTGTAAATGTTTAGTGCAACATGATTTGCGAGATACAAACAAGAATTGCAAATTCTCAATTCTTAGAAAGAAAAGTCGGAATTGTGAGAAATAAACTTGCATTTCCGAGAAAAATGTCAGAATTGTTTTAAAAAAGTTGCAATTACATTTATTATTATTATTATTTATTTATTTATTTATTTGTTATTCCATGACGGATACGGGCTTCCATTGTAAATGACAGCATTTTCATTTCTAGGTAAACTATTTATTTTAACATACTGTATATAACTCCCACTTTTAAAAATGGAAATCATATTAGTTTTCTTATAAAAATACAACAATTAAGTGAACTTAGAAGTGAATTTAAGTAATTTTATTTTGAATAATGTTGTTCTAACATGACAAACTGATAAAAAAAAAATCAGTTTCTTAACTTTCTTAATTTCTGTAAACAAAACATGTCAAATAAATGTTTTCTTAGGAATATTGTTTTCATCTGTGATTTTTATAGAATTTTCTCTCTGCCCTCAATATAAATTTCCATAGTCTTTTTGTAAAATCCTTTTACTTAACCTAAATCACATAATCCAATTTGGTTTAATGGTGAAAGCAAATTTACAAATTCTGGTTTCAGATTACAAAGAAAATGAGCATTAATAAAACCAGATTATATTCTGCACTATTTGTATAGTGATTTTCTCAAGCTGTGTAGATCACTGTCCAGTCGTGGTTAATCTGTTTGTCTGGGGAAACACCAGGGATTATAAAGTCATCTGGTTTGGGTGTTTTCTGCTGATCTGATATCGTGTTACAATAATTCCATCAAGTAGCTAATGTCAGTGAAAATCCCTCACACAGATGTTTAGGATCAGAGCGCTGATGGTTTGCTGGGTCACATCAAATGGCTTTGACAGAATTTTGACATTCAACAGGGCTTATCCCAGCATGAAGGCTGGATTTTCTCTTTCTTTACCAAAAACATGCAAACAAATAGTCACATAAAGGATCGTCTGCACCCATGACTACATTCCCATAATTCATCAACCCACGACATGTTCCTCTCACCAAAATACTCAAGCAGATGCCCGTTTAGCATTTAGAGGAAATGATTATGCTGCCTTCTAAAATACCTTATTTTGACCAAATTCTAAAGCAGCATCTCATGCATCTTTCACAGAGAATTCAATCCCATAATGCCCTATGAAGAGCTTAGTAAAACATCCAATATAGCAAAATGTTGATTATAAATATGATTCAATAGCTAAAATTACCAATAAAAAATCATTCATTGAAAATGTACAAACTGATCCAATAGTTTTGTGGGCTGTGTATTTTTATGCATTGGCATTCATGGCTCCATGAAGAACCTTAAACATCCATGGAACCTAGGTTCTTTATAATGGAAAAATGTTCTTTAGATTGGTAAAATGAAGAAAAAAAAAAAAAAAAAAAAAAAAAAAACCTTTTTCTTTTGGATATTATATTTTTATTTCAACATTATGACAACATAGAAAAGTACAAAAAGACAACAACAAGAGAAGAAAATAAATTAAAAAAAAAAATAAAAATAAATAAAATTTCAGTTAAATACATCAGTTCCTCCAGTTCTATACACATTGATGTTATACATCTACTTCTAGGCCAGTGGGAACGAGCAGTATGATAATACAGACAGTAAAAGGGTCAAACCTTTAAGCTATTACCTTGGACATTTGTTAAATGTTTAAGAAAGGGTTCCCAGGTGGCCTCAAAACCAGCAATGTTACCAGAAAGGTTGTATCTGAGTCTCTCTAAGTGCAAAGTGGCAGAAAGTTCTGACAACCAAGATTTAAAAATTGGTTTTGATACCTTTTTCCACTGACAAAGGATGATTTTTTTTTTTTTTTTTTAGCTACTACCATTCCATATTGGACAGCTTTTTTAATTTGATGGCCTAAGCCACAGAGTAGAATCTGAAAATTTCACTCCAGAACTCATTTCAGAACTCAGTTTCAGGCATGACCAAAACAGATGTCCCAGAGAGCCCTTTGCAGATTCACATTTGTTACATTTAGAAGAGATGGAAAGGTAAAATTTATTAAGCCTAACCCTTGAGTAATGAAGCCTATGTACTACTTTATATTGAATTAGTTGGTGCCTTGAGTTAATAGAACATGTATTTATGGCCTTGACATACTCAAGCCAGTCCTCGTCGGTTATTTGAATGCTTAAATCTTTTTCCCAGGAATCTTTCAGATATAAGGTAGATATGCTGAGCTGACTGGTAAAGACACCCATAAAACGGGAAATCAAATTAAAGGCATTAGAGGAGGCAGAAAGCAGTCTACATACTTCATTTTCATCTGTAAGCAGTTCAAATTGTGAGATTGACGTGTGAACATAATTTCTCAGCTGAAGGTACCTGAAAAAATGTGTTGATGGAAGATCAAATTTCTCCTTCAGCTGATAAAATGTGGCAAAATTAGCATCCACGTACAAATCTCTCACAGTGGCCATTCCTTTTCTAGATCAAACTGAAAATGTGGAGTCTGTGAGTGATGGCTTAAAGGCATGATTGTAAGCGACGGGGGTGGACAGTGTGGTAGATGGCAATGCAAATGCTTTCCGTACCTGATACCATATTTTGAGAGAGCTACCAAGCACAATGTTTGTATTGGCCACTTTTTTGAGTGGCACAGGCGATGCAGAGAGCAAAGAAGAAAGAGAGTAGTTTGTAACACTCTGTTCAATGGCGAGCCAAGATGAAATGTCATCTGCAGGCCCCGGAAGATGAGATTTTTTCCAGTATGATAAGGCTCTGCAGTTTGCGGCCCAATAATAATGCTGGAAGTTTGGCAAGCCTAATCCTCCCATCGACCTTGGTTTACAAACATGTAACTTAGAAATACGATGTGCTCTGAAGCCCCACACAAATGGCTGGACAATTGAATCCAAGGTTTTAAAAAAAAATTTGGGCAGGAAAATTGGCAGGTTTTGGAAAAGGTAAAGAAATATGGGCAATGTCACCATCTTGATTGCATTCACGCGCCCTACCATAGACAGTGGGAAAGTCCTCCAGCTTTCAATATTACATTTCAAGTTATCTAGCATAGTTAAGTAATTTAATTTATATACATCCTTTGCATTTTTTGGTAAAGTGACCCCCAAATATTTCAAACTGTCTGTTGCAATTTTAAAAGGTACGTTTTGTATGAAGCCTGGGTCAATATTATTAGTAACAGGCATGAATAACAGGCATGAATCAATATTATTAGTAACAGGCATGCCAATTTACAGAATATCCAGAGAACTTTCCAAAAGTCTCCAGTAAGTCTAATAGGGGTGGGATAGACCGTTCTGGGTCAAGAAGGTAAAGATTAATGTCATCAGCATAAAGAGATATATGGTGTTCTAAGTGGCCTATCTTAGGAGATGAAATAAGTGGGTTATTTCTTATAGCAACCGCAAGGGGCTCTAGCAATGGCAAAAAGCAAGGGTGAAAGCGGACACCCCTGCCTAGTGCCTCTATGTAGTGTGAATTGTGATGATTTATTCGAAATTAGTAAGCACTGAGGCCCTAGGTTTGGCATAAAGCATTTTCACCCATAGAGAAAATGATTCACCTAGATCAAACTCTTGGAGCACCGAAGTCATATAATTCCATTCAATTTGGTCGAATGCCTTTTCGGGATCGACAGATAAGATGGCGACATTTAAATGAGAATCATACTTTGAATATAAAATGTTCATTAAGCGTCTCACATTAAAGAAGGAAAAGCGCCCTGGGATGAAACAGTCTGATCCGGGTGAATAATTTTAGTTATACATTTAATTAGTCTATTCGCAAGGATTTTCGGGAAAATTTTAAAATCTGAATTCAGAAGAGCTATGGGGCGGTATGATGCTGGATCCATTTCATCTTTCCCTTTTTTAAGAATTAAAGAAATGTTGGCATCATACATTGATTGTGGAAATTCCTGATTTTCAACAGAATGGTTAAATAATCTCAACATCAGGGGAGCGAGTTTTTGAGAGTATTTCTCATAAAATTAAATTCCGAAACCGTCAGGTCCAGGGGCCTTACTGCTAGGGAGCGATGCAATGGCTTCAAATATTTCATCTAACGTTATGTTTGCATTGAGGGTGTTTTGATCTGTATCATCTAATTTGGGGAGATGTAAAGATTGGAGGAAGCAGGAAAGGTCTGCAGGGTCAGTGGAAGTTTGTGATTCATACAAAGCCTCATAAAATTCCTTGAAACATTCATCAATGTCCCTAGGGTTCGTCGCTAGCGTTCCATCCTTTTTCCTAATTGTGAACATGAGAGAAAAAAGTATATTGTCTGTCGGTCGGATGTTTTAACCTCCAAACATCAACCAAATCAAATGAAGTGATTAATTCGTTCAGGGTGGTGACAGAATTGGGCAGATGACCCATGGAACGATTAAAGATCCTGTCCAAAACAGAATCTAAAACCAGATTAAAATCACCACGATTATTAGATGTGTGTTTAACAGATTAGGCAGCAGATTGAAAACTTTATGAAAAAAGGATGGATCATCATGATTTGGTCCATATATGTTCAGTAACGTAGTATGTACAGAAAAAATTAGACCAGATACTATTATATATCAACCATTTGGATCACAAAGAGTAGATATATGTTTTGCGGAGCAAAATGGCCACTCCTCTGGCCCTGCATGAGAACGTAGGTTGAAACACCTGTGAGACCCAGTTACATCTTAGAAGCCTTTGTTCATTATGCTTAATATGTGTCTCTTGTAAAAACATGACATCAGCAGATATTGACTTCAAATACGAAAAGACTTTAAACTTTTTAGCCCGGTTATTGATGCCTCGTACATTCCAGCTGGCTAAGGTAACATTACAGTTTGAAAGTCTCATATCTGGAGTTGTTACAATGAGCAAAACAAAACACATAACATTTCAAACAAAATCTTGAGAAAAAACCCCTCAATGTTGCCCCCTCGTATCGGATCAGATTCCCGCCTAAAGTATTGCAGTCACGGATAAAAAAATAACAAGCGTAAAAATAAAATTTAAAAACACAAGTAAAAATATATTGCACAAGATTTAAAAATGAAAGCAAAGTTTTCAGTACAGCAAACAATGGTCACAGATAGAAAAATAATAAGCGTAAATCAAAAAATTAATAATGCATTTTTAAAAAGTAATAAGCATGAATCAAAACTTTAAACACATTTCAAATCATATTGCACAAAATTTAAATATTACGCAAAATTATCTGACTTGCGCACAAAATCATGCACAGTCCTTGTTCTAAAGAAGGACATTTAGCCACCATGTGCTGCTTTGAAGGGTCACTTTGGCAGAGCCAGTTAAATGCCAGTGGTCGAAGACTGGCAATGAGTGAGGAGACCTGCTCAGCAACAGTGACCTACAGAGCTGCAGCGCATGTCGAGAGAGAGGAGGAGCCTGTGCTCTCTGCCAGAGCCTCATCATGACTAATGACAGCAATGCAAACACACATAAGACAAAAAACACTTACACTTGTGACTGTTTAACTGAGATGTAAATGAGTTTGTTTCTTCATGGGAAGAGATTTGGAGAAATAGCATTGCATCACTTGCTAATTTTTCTGTCATTCAATGGATCCTCTGCAGTGAATGGGTGCCGTTAAAATGAGTCCAAACAGCTGATAAAAACATCACAATGATCCACAAGTAATCAACACCATTCCATTTTAACATTTTTAATGTTAAACTGTTGTTTCCAGGTAAAAATGTAAGTCCTATTCATAATATTGATTTCACTAGTGAAAATTAGTCATTTCGTCTGAATCAGGAGAGAAATATGCAAAGATAAAACACCACAAGCGAAAACAGTCCAAAACCGTTCTAAACTAATATGTTGGTCAATTTTGATGTGAGAGGACAACAGGGGATGGACTTTTCACTGGAGGAAACATTATTATGGATATGGATTTGGCCAGAAGCAACCGTTTAAAGTTAAAAAAAACCTTAATGATGGATTTGTTTCTTACAAACATGCAAGCTTGTTGGTTCAAAAGACATTAATTGATGGATTGGAGTTGTATGGATTACTTGTGGATTATTGTGATGTTTTTATCAGCTGTTTGGACTCTCATTCTGACGGCACCCATTCACTTCAGAGGATCCATTGATGAGCAAGTGATGTAATGCTACATTTCTCCAAATCTGTTCTGATGAAGAAACAAACTCATCTACATTTGTGGTGGAAATAATCCATAAATGGTCTTTAAAAAGTTAAACAGTCACAACATTGGGGTGTAAACAATATTGGACATGAAACACTACAACTTTGGAAATTCACAGAAAAATAAAAGTCAAACATGTTTGGATCCAAGGAAAATGACTTGTTTCCTTATTGGATAAAAGCGAGGCAAACAATTACAAACATAAAGATTTGAGAAGAGAAGAAGCACTCAAAACTAATTTGAATAATCAAATATTCAAATTAATGCATACATTACTATTCCTACAGTAGCAATGCTATTAACCGATACTTGTTAGTCATTTTAAGTCTGTAATTTACATACAAGGCATTATAAAAACTATGTCATCCCATATAATAACCCTATTAATACACTTAATGCGATAATTAATTATTCATTTAAATAATTTAAAAAGCAATTTCAGCCTTACTAGTGTGCCCTTCAGGAACAATACATGCCGAGTCACTTGTCTTACCGGGGTATTGAAGCCATTTTCCACATTGTGAACGATTATCTGAACAAAATTTTAAATAAAGCTATCCATTATTCACCAGACAGATGGAATATGTGTATGGTGGTCTCACACACACACACACACACACACACACACACACACACACAAACAGCCCAGGGGCTTCCCACAGGACAAACATGTGTATACTAATATCCACAGCATAACAGCGACTACAATGAAATGAAGCAAGCCTGATACAAACAAGTGAATTTATCTATAGGTGAATCTCAACTAAACCTGTTGTTCAGAACATGTTCAGGGTGTAAATTAGTCAATGGTGTGAGTTTGAGGAGGGACTCTCTGTTTGTTCAACCAATGAAAAATAGGGGGAGTGTTTGGAATCAAGCATTATTCTTGCAATTTCATTAGCTTGTAATGGAAAAAAAATTACACATTTCAGCTGTAATTTAGGACCACTTTTAAGGATCTCATGATAATCATTTAAAAATTTTCACTACCATTCAAAAGCTTGGGGTCAGTAAGACTTTTGTTCAATTTAGGATGCATTAAATTGATCAAAGGTGACAGTGAAGACATTTTCACTCTTACAAAGGATTTCTATTTAAAATAATTGTTGTTGTTGTAAACTTTCTATTCATTAAAAAAATATATATATATATTGAGCAGCAAATATTAGAATGATTTCTGAAAGATAATGTGACTAGAATAATGGCTGCTTAAAATTCAGCTTTGCCATCACAAGAATAACTTACATTTTACAATATTTTCAAGAAAATAATAATAAAAAAATAAATAAATAAATAAATTCATTTAAAAAATGTTGCGATATTATTATTGTTATTGTATTTTTGATCAAATAAAGGAAGCAGGTGAGCATAAGAGACTTAACATAAAAACAGATTTTTTTTTAACATAAAAAAATAGAAATTAAATTAAAATTTTTTTTTATAATGTCTAAATAACTATATTAAATAACTATAAGTATTAATTAATAATTATATTATTAAAATATAGTATTTTCACAGTTGTACTACCTTTCTGGTGACTGTAATTTAAAAATGATTGTATTACAGCGCTGTAACATTACACAATTATATTTAATATATTATTTAATATATATATTTTTTTATTTAAGGAAAGCTGTTTTAATGTTAGAATGCTCCAGCCTCTTTAACAATTTTTTTTTTCATCTTTTGTACGACATTTCTTCATTTGTTTGAAGTATAATCTTACCAAAAAGTGATCATTTAAGCATTATTTTAAAGCCGCTATTCTTTAGGCTTAGGAAGATAAAGTATTGCTAACAAGGCCAAAGCTCAATGCATCTGGTGTATATCAACGTGCGAGAGTGACAGAATGGATCTGGGAATGAGTGCGGTGGAATAGAGGGAGGAGAGGAGGATGTTAGCGGATGGTTAGAAGCATCTCGACAGCGGTCTCTCAGGAAAGGACAGAGCCGCTGTGAGTCATGTTAGCCCTGGAACAAATCTCTCAGTGTGCGCTGCTGTCACCATGGCCACAGTCACTCCTGCCCTCTGCTACATCAGCACCACCAGCATCCTCTGCCCTGCCTCCATTTTAGCCCGAAATATTCCAGCGCAAACAGGACTGAGCCACATTTGGACAAGTGTTGTCAATGCAACATTTCATTACTATCATAATTGCTATAGTGCAAATGTGAATTACCACTGAAATGTGAAATATATATTGCGCAAAGATGATTTTCAGAGAAATCATCATCCTTAAAAGTCCACGAGATTAAAATTGACCTTATTTGCTTTCTTAATATGTTCCTGGTCTTATTGTGCATGATTCATTATAGCACAAATTATTCCACAGAAATGAGACAGCATTTCATTATTCATTATTTTATTTTCACATTATAAAAGTATTTCAAAATCATAAAAAAAAAATCACTGATATGTCAATATGAATTCAAAATCAACCCTATTTACTTTCTATTTCTGATCTTATTGTGAATTTTATTGTATAAATAAAATAAAGATTCTGAGTGAAAACTGTTTAAAGAACTACACCAGATAATTTAATGTCATCCAAATGTAAAAATTTCTTCTTCCTCTGAACAAATTTCCTTTTTCCGCTGTCACATAATGATAACAGACAGCCAAACCATCTTTCGATCTAGATCTATCCACTTTTCACAATTCACTCAATTCAAAGATGATAAAACCAAGCTCCACTCCATTACTTCTTGATAAATATCCTGCTTCACTCAGAAACATACAGGAAATGGGTTACAAATGGCTTTAAATTTTGACTCTGACTTGCATAACAGTGGGACGCGCAACTCAACAGGTTTAAATAACAAAAGAACAGTCATGGCACATTTTGTTTGTGGTGTATATAGTGAAGTCCAGGGGAAATGAGAGGTCCTGCTATAAGAGCTCATATTTTACCGCAGGGATTAATGGGTGAGAGATTAGCGTATGATTCAGTTATATGCGGACTCATGCAGTATACACCTAAGCATACTGCAGTTCCAAAGAAACTTCTCAGGACATTGGACTGAGGACATTTGGATGTAACCTTGAAAAAAATTCTAAATAATTCACACATCTATAGAGGACTGTGATGTCACTGTTATTTGTCACACTTCAAGGAGTCTTTATCAGTTTCTCTTAGAACACATGCTGGGAGAATAATGTGTAGGTTTTTGTTCAAACACAAGCAAAAGGGAAATATTTATACATGACTCCACCTCTGTGTGTAAAGATACATGTTTGGAGATTCTGCTTCAGTTTGGCTCCCTTCAGCTTCACTCTGAAAATCTGCATGCCTTTGATTTCACTCTGAACATTTACTCAGGCTTTGACCTGGATCATTGCTGTTATGCAAGTTTATTTTGAACTTTTGTTCAAGTGATTTTACAAAAAACTAACAGATGGAACGTGGGTATTCAATGACAGGAAAAAACTATAAACTAATCACCAATTTTACCAAGAAATAATCCCAAGAAAGCAATTTGTTTGAAACATTTTGATTAGAGAAAGGAAAAAAGGGGGAAAAAACACCTGGAATATTTTTTAATAAATTGGCTGTTTTTCATATTAAAGGTCAGTGCAGCACCTGGAGACATGGAAATATTACATCAAACAAAAAACGTTCACCCAAAAATTAAACTATGCTGAAGAATTACTCAGGCCTCAGGCCATACAAGACGTAGATGAGTTTGTTTCTTCATTGAAAACGATTTGGAGAAATTTACCAAACCTAAAATGACATTTTTTCAAAGCGTTGCTTCCAGCTAAAATATGAGTCCATTATTCATAATATTGCTTAGTGAAAAAGTTGTCTCGTCTGAATCAGGAGAGAAATATATTATGCACAGATCAAGCACTGTTTACAAGCCAAAACAGTTATAAACAAGTATGACAGTGGATTTTAAAGTGAAAGGACAACAGGCGGTGGACTTTATTACTGGAGGAAGCGTTATTATGAATTATGGACTCGTGTTTTGGCCAGAAGTGACAGTTTTAAATTAACACCCCTTAATAACGGATTTGTTTCCTAAACATGCAGCGTTTTGCTGCACAAGATGTTAATTGATGGACTGGAGTGGTGTGAATTACTTTTTATCAGCTGTTTGGACTCTCAGTCTGACGGCACCCATTCACTGCACAGGATCCACTGGTGAGCAAGTGATGTAATGCTACATTTCTCCAAATCTGATCTGATGAAGAAACAAACTCATCTACAGGATGGTTTCAGGCTAAGGACATTTCCAGCAAATTCTAATTTTTGGGAAAACTATTCCTTAAATTGCTAAAGTGCGATGTTGAGTTTATATAAAATATTTTATCCAAATGTGACATGGACATGGAAATGTACTGCACCAAACTCAAGTGATAATCCTATTCCAGATCCCTGAATGAGTGAGTTCTGAACGACGGCGCAGTCAGATAAGACATCAGCACCTGCACAGATCAATGATAAACACTCCTGCCGTTAAACCCTGTTTCTGACCCTGTTCTCTCTCTTCCTCCTTTGCCACATCACTCCTCTGAGGATTCCTCTCAAGGTTACTCTGAAAAGAGCACTGCAGCGCACAGAGCACACAATGATTGAGGAACAACTGCAATCCTGAGCAGCACCACCACTGACGGAGACACCAGATGCTGCGTACCACAAACAGCCTGCAAATCAATTCACATTAGGAGAAACAGTCCTACACAGGGTTTGGACGCTTTCAAACAGATCGGATCAAAGTTGGGATCCAGAAGTATGTAAACACAGCAGCTCATTCTACCAATGACCTGTGTCACTGCACATCAAACTTTCAGACATTTGCATATCACATTATTTATTTTCTCTCTCCCAACTAGCAACGTAAAGCTGCATAGGCTACTACTATCAAATATACAGCTTCACATACTAACATAAATCTCTACATACCACTAAGGATACTATCAGATAAAAAACACTATCAATCCAAAAATACATGTGTATATGCATATATAGCAATACTACCAACATTAAGGTCTACATCAAGGCTACTATCAACATTGTAATACCATCAGAAATCTCTGCATTCTAACAGTAGGCTACTAACAACATACAGCTTTGCATATTCCAACAAAACTAGCTCTACATAATCTAATCTAAGAAATAATAGAGATAAAGAGCGCAATTAACACTATTTGCATGCACTCAACAGTAATGGGTGGTAATTTCCAGCTCAGAGAGGTTATTTCACTGAAAAAGCAGCAGTGATACAGACACATGTAGATGCATATAGGGCATCACTGTGAATTCAGTCAAACCAAATGACACTTGCTGTCGTGACGAGACTGAATGCGATCAGCAATGGAATAAATCATCGAGGAGATTCACACGCGCACACACGCGCTCACATGTAGCAGGTTTCCATTCTTCATGTCTGCTACAAGGTCATTTTGAAGCTTCAAGATATAACGCCGTACAAATCTCATTTTAATCTATATTTCTCGTGGTTTATCAATTCTAGCAAATATGAAACCCGACAACAGCCTAAAATCATGCAGCCAGTGAGGAAAATGGAAAGCCCTATCAGTCTTATTCTGATGGATATATTAGGTGAAGGGGCGAGGCTTAAGGTGCCGTGTGTCTCTGTGGGAATATGGCTTTTATCAATTACTCTTTTAATCTATTCTTTAACCTATGGCAAATAAAGATTAATATACATACAGGAAATAAGTAATAATAGGCTACAACGTTCAGGGTGCAAAATACAGCGCATTTCAACGAAAAAATAAAAAATAAATCTGCTCGCCGAAAAAATGAATTTTAATGTCTTGAGATGATGCATGAGCCGTGTTAAATGACAAAAGGCTGCCTTAAAAACAGATTTTATATAATTTACGTTGGGTGTTAAGATGTATTTTTGATGAAGATTACGTTTGCATCCATCATTGATGAGAACACATTAATTTCCAAATGAATGAATCTGATGCCTCAAATATAAAATCATAAAATTTAACATTAAAACACTCACTCAAACATAAATGTGGTATATTTAAAACATGTACGAGCGTCTTAAATCATATTTATGTATATGCACTCTAATTATAAACAAGCTCCAAAAAACACTAATTAATTAGCAAGAAACGTCACTTACCAGTGCGCTTCGGTTGTTGTTTTCCCAAATGCTGTCAGGAATAGCTGTATATAAGACAGGGTGAATCTGCAGTCGTGATGATGAGCAGGGCTGTGTGACATTGCCTGTATCTTCACCCTGTAACGAAGGCGCGTGTGACGCGTAAGGGGTGCAACCCTACTACACAGGCAAAATCAACGATTCCTACTATGGTGAACTCTTGACTTATTAATATTAATCGGCACGCTGACGTTGCATGGTAACCTTCATAAAGCGTCTAGTTACGTAATCTAGTTAGTATTCCTAGCCACGCCTTCTCCGTACTAGAACTCGATGATAGGCCACCCGACTCACAAACTACTGCTCCTCAGCCAAACAGTGGGGCGAACGTCACGCTGCGTCATTAATATTCATGAGACAAGTCGCCAGCTGACCTGCACTCTTTACGAACGTCTGCCTTTCAGCCAATCGTTTAGGTTTACTGAGCGTACGTGATGTTACGTAATTAATATTCATAAGCCAAGCCGTGGCCATAGTAGGATTAGCTAATTCGCATCCCTCATCTCCAGCGCACCTTTCTCCAATGTGCAAGCGGTCTGAAATTAATAGGGCACCAGCATCACAAATGCTGAAAATGAAACGCGTTTTTATTATGATCAAACGTCACAGTATGTTTAATCCAAGCTGCCTACAAAGGTTTTACGGAAATGCGCGTTTTCCTCGAATTGGCTAATCGATTGCGGAAATAGTCGTGTTTCTTCATAAATTAATGCCATATTGTGAGGTTAAAATATAAGCCTTTAAGAACATGCAGTGAGTGTGAAATCACTGGTCTGTGCATGACTGCACACGTGCTCTAACTCGTGCACATAATTGGCCAAAAGGACTGAACCGTGATGCGCTTTTCTCTCCATCTTCATCTCCATCGACTCTTATTTATGTAAATTTGACGTAACCTGCCGTTATCAAAGGTTAAAACACTGGCAATTAATAACTGTCTGCTGGAGGTAAGGTAGGACAAGGTTTTCAATCGTTTACATTCCACAGACTCCCAAATATGATTATCCCTGTGCATCCAGGTATGTATTTTCATGTATAGCCTAAAGACGCAATTTATACTGTGACAAATTAATAAATATACGTAAAAATATGTAGTTTCTATAATGTTGCATTACATTTTTATCTCCTCGCTATACTGTTGTACAGTAGCCTACATGTTTTACTGATTGATTGACTGACTAATTTAAATCAAATGAATATATTTAGTTTACTTATATATACATTTTTACACTGTTTTCCAGTAAACTTTTTCCCCTGACGCCAGTTTGAAACCCCCTGTGATAGTGAACTATCAAAACAGAATCATATTCCCTTGAATATTTTTTTTTTAAGCCAAGATTTATGTCAAAAAGTAAAAAGCCTCAAGGCTGTAATTTGTCCATACTGACACTGTTTTGCAATGAGGAATCAGTCAGATATCATTTTTGTTTTAAATGATAGGCCTACTAGCACTTCCAATGAATGGCAGTATGATATAACACAAAGTAACAGTAACAATACTATTCAAATGCTAACAAATAATGTTCTGCCACATGAAGTAGTGGATAAGTCCATTTCATTTACACATGTCAAGCAATGCTTGTCATATTAATGTAAAATGGCGTTTATGGGTATTTTACAACAATCACATCTCATCCACTCAGAATTCAGTCAGAACCGTTAAAAGAAAAATAGTGTAACTATTATAAAACAAATATATATTTAATTGCCAGCAGTTTCCTAATGGCCATGATGAGGTGCTTTGGTTATGATGCTGATTCCGGCATCATTTATAAAAGCTGTTGTTTTTAGTACACCTCGTATGAATCATAACACCATCTGCCTATAAAGATGGAACATGAGCACCGTAAAACTGGAAAAATCTAGTTCCACATCATTTTGAGTTATTTGTTTGATGTGATTGTCTGTCTCTTGTGGAATTTCTAGGTATCTGCGATGAAACCTGCACTGCAAAACCTGTGCCTGTCAGACGGAGTTCCAGAAGTGCCAGTATTATCGGACATAATGGGCTAATGCAGTGCTTAGCAACAGGCAGTATGACGATGTGACTGGTTTTCAAATAAGGCTGTATGTCACCATTCTCCCGCTGACAACAGGAGCATCTACTGATGTACAGGTCTCTGAAGAAGCTAATACACCACAGTACCTCAACACCAAAATGACTAATTATTCATGCAAACCTAGAGTTTGAAATCTCTGTATAACCTGAATAAGCATTAAACCCATAAAGCCTGACATATGACATAAATATAATTATTTGGAATAGTTCAGTTTATTGAATCTTTAGACAAAAGTTTGTTTGTTGAATATCAAAATCAATACAGATTTTATGGCTGATATTGTATGATATAATGAGAATACTGTGTTCATACTTGAGGAGGAAAAAACACCTCAGTTACTGATATTTATATGACCAAAAAGTAAGATTCTGCAAGGTTACCAAAAAGTAATTCTGATAGCTTGAAATCATAAAGATTTACAACAGTACTGACTACTTACATAAAATGCATATAAATATCAGTTATCACTCTATCATCTAATAATAATATCTTAGTAAGATGATATTCAAATACTTACTTTTATGATCAAAGCCCTGTAAAATATACTGTCTGCAATGCAATACAATGATTGATTTTTCTGAAAAATTATGTATGGATATTCAAGTAAAGTTGCTTCTTGAATCTTGAAATATTACTAACAATATAAAAGTTATTTTTATGTTTACTTCATAGAAATCAGTAAAGATTTCACAGCAAAAAGACGCATGAACCAAGACCTGAAGTGGGACGTTTTTACAGTGATACTAAAAGGCCTTGTTGTTAAAATGTATTAATTATTGACACTGCACAACAGATTTTTCAGCAAAATTTTGATCATGTTGATAATTCAGAGGCCTTCAAAATTTGCATATCAAATATGATACAGTAGAGTTAATTGTAATGCTTTTCAGCCATCTGTGTTTGCTGTTATTTCATCTAGACAATTTATTTTGCGAAAAATATCTGCTAAAATCTCCTAAAATCTATAAAATAAAAAAGGTTAGCATGAACAAGCAAGACTTGATGTACATCATTTCAAATAATAAAAAAAAGGGTTAGAAACCGCATTTCATGATGACTTTAACAGTATGCAAAGCACTCGGTTATGTTGCGGTTCTTTAGAAGTGCCTAAAATTTTGCAAGCAAGTAAACAGTTTAATCAAGAACATTGTATTTTATATGAGGCCGTCTTATGTGAATGTTAGGAAAATGAAGAAACCAGATCAGCCATATGCTGCTACATCCTTACAGGGCAATCATCATCAAGCTGTAATATGCCATTAGAAGAGAGCGACAAAATTATTTGTTCTATTTAATTCCTCGAAACCTTGTCACAACAATGGATTACTTCATTAATGCTAAATTACACCTCTCTGCCTCATGAGGATACGGCACCTTAACAGAAAACCTCCAGCTCCAGCAGACGCTTCTGACTCAACATCTTAATTTGTGCTGTGGGCTTCATTCGTGCCGCTGTTTCTAAAGAAAGAGGATGTACTAACTATTGTTAACTGCTCCCTGCAGACTGGCTTTTTAGTGCCCTAAAAAGTGCCATGCTGCACTTGACAGGAAAGCAAGCTGGATTTTTCTGTTCCAAAGACATTCTCTGCTAATATTCATTATTATTTTGCAAAATGTATGGACTAAAATGTAGTAAAATGTTTTTGAAATCTCCAGTTTCTTTAGTTCCAGCTGTTGTGGGGCCTGTTGGCACGAAACATCCTTAATATTATTATCCCAATTTAGATCAGTCTACTGATCAGCAAATTACAGCATGTCTAAGTGAACACCTGTTAGGAAACAGACAGACCACATCAGGCTGTACAGAACGACCCTAAACAATTAACCAGATGGAAGTCTGCAGTTTAGACTTGCAGAGCATCTAACTGACACTTATTCTGCTATAAAATGAAGAAAAGAAGGCATATCTTTTTAAAACTGTGATAGAATGTTTATTATAGCTTCTACTCTATTTTATTTTCCCCCCAATTTTATCTATATCTGAAACAACACTGGGCCAAAAGTATAAACATTGCATTGTCCTGCAATAACTCCAGGCTGGGTAAAATAAATAATAAATAAATACTTTTTTATTTTAATTAATTTTAATATATTTAATTTATTTCTATGTACTTATTTAAAATATAAATATACTGTATACACAAATTTGTAATTAGAAATGAGTTCTATTTACTTATATAAGTTATATATTATATATAGCAGATGCGTCTCCTAAAAAAATAAAATAGATATAAAAAAGACACACACAGAATGAGTATAGAGTGTGTGAATGTGAACATCACAGTTTAAATAACAATAATTTGGTCTCTAATTTACAATTAGAAATTGAATGCCATATTTTCAGTGTGGTCTGTTTTTGATGAGAAATATTACATTTTATATTTTTTTATAAACCTCTGAAAAAAAATATATATATATTTTTTTAAAAAAGCAAGCAATTGCTCTGTCATTTACATTATAGAAATATATCAACTTAAAAAGCTAAGCTATACATTTTATACATACATATATATTTCTATTTACTTATATAAAGATAGATAGATAGATTTTATCATCAGAATGTAATAATACACACTAGTAATAAATATTAAATAATTAGTGCAATATGTAGAACTAGTACTAGAATAGTTTATAGTAACTGGAAAAAAGTGCTAGTTCCTGAATGTCTAACTAGAATAGGTGTAAAACTGGAATAGATACCAACAACTACTGGATTACTTGCTAGCAGTAAATAACAAAGAACCTAGTAGCATTAAAAGACTCTAATAGTGAAATAATTAGGCTACATAAAAGATGCTAGAATTTTGAATCTTTTGACTGAAAGTTTCTGAAGACAGCTAGGATCCTGTAGAGACGCTCGCGCACCGCTCGCCTCGCGCGTGATGAGCAGATTTCCCTTTCTTTCTGTCGCTCAGTTTCTATCTGCATCTCATCGGCGCTGACCATCGAGAGCAATCGCCTCCTATTGATGTATCGACTTGCTCCCACCTCGAGAACGATAAACCACCCATCGCGTCGTGAACTGCGTTTTAATGACCTATTTACTGTCCGCGCGCGTAAACATGCTTAGAAACTATGAGTCTGTCGCGCAGGTGTCTCATCACTCCAGTCGTTTACCATGCGAGAACTGAACATGTGCTGGAAGATTATTGCGACATTGAGCTTGGACTGTTTTAAAGGTTCTCCGTCCTCTTCGCACAGGTACGTCATATTTCAATAACTGTGTCAGTGTTGCGCATTATCTGTATGAAGATGTTTGCATGCATATGCAGGATTTGTGTTGGCGGACTAAAAACAATGGCAGACTATAAATGGGTTGCTATGGCAATACCTGCTCCGAACATCATCTTTACAGAGATTGTGCGATGTCACTAGACTGCATGATGCATACAAATCTAATGCATGGACATAATCTGAAATACAGCACAAAACTGAACAATAATGATGTGCTTCAATCATAGACTAAGATGGTTTGCTGATCTAGTCTAGTCTGGCTGTTTTAAGGCACTTTTTAGCTTGATCAGGCTGTAAGACTAGCTTAAATTGCAGTAGCTGTTATTGCATGCTGACTTTAACAATAAAATGATGTAGTAGGCTATTTGGTAAACGTAAGATTCATCCTGGAGTCACAACACTAGGTTATGCAACACTACCGTCCTTTGTGAGCATGTCATGTTTCTCCTAAATGGAGGGGAAGGAGTCAGTTCTCAGAATCTACTTTGACTCAGATGTGTCTCCTAAAAGAAAATAAAATAGATATACAGTAAAAAGATGCACACAGAATGAGTATAGAGTTGTAGGTGAACATCATAGTTTAGATAACAATAATTTGGTCTTAGAAGTATATTGGGGTTCTTGTGATTTTTTTAAACCTAAAGGTTTAAAAATGTTTATTAATTTACAATTTGAAATTAATGCATTTACTTTATTGAAATAAGTATGTTTATTCCAGATTTAAATTAGAATTTGATTGCCATTTTGTCACTGTGGTCACAAACATCTGATTATGAAATTATGAAAAAAATCCCAGAAATCAGCATTAGAATTTGACTTGAAAATTAAATGTATATATAGATTAAAGCACATTTCTTAGTTTACAGTTTCAAAAAAAAAGAAAAAATTGTTCCAGATTCAAATTGCAATTTGAATGAAAACAATTCAATCAACATAAATATTTGAATTGAAAACTTAAAAATTAAAAAATATAGAATATTTAATTTTTTTTAAATAAATGAGTTTTATTAAAATTAATTTAAAATTAGAAATTGATTGTCATATTTTCAGTGTGGTCTGTCTTTGATGAGAAATACTTGATTTTATATTGAAACCCTCTGATCTTTTTTTTTTTTTCTTTTTTTAAAAAAAAACAACAACAACAACTGCTCTGTTATTTACATTATAAAAATAGTAACCTAAAAATGCTAAAAAAGCAATTTGAATCTCTAAAGAGATCTCAAATGTGTTGTTTTCTTTCCCATGGTCGTGCAGGTCATCCACAAAGCTGGGCTCGAGTCAGGCCGCCAGCATGGAGAGCAGTTCTCTGACCGGTAGTCTGTCTCTGAACTCTGATGTTCCTCACTGCCAGTGCTGCATCTCTTTCGAGGCCCGGCTGAAGCGTCTCTCCTGCGGCCACCTCTACTGCGACCCCTGCTCCGATCAGATCGTCAACCTGGCTTTTGAGGACATAGAGGGTCTGGCTGAGTATCCCTGCCCAATGTGCAAAACCCTGCGTCACCTGGGAGGCTTCGCTTCAGCCCACAGCTGCCAAGGCATGACCCACTGTTCACCCTTCGGAAGTCAAAAGCAGCAGCTAGTTGAAGAGAAAGGAGGCCTGTGGGAATGATTGTGTTATTTAAAGGAATTGTTCACCCAAAAATGACAAAGTGCTGAAAATGTACTCACCCTCAGGCCATCCAAGATGTAGAAGAGTTTGTTTCTTCATCACAACAGATTTGGAGAAATTTAGCATTACATCACTTGCTCATCAATGGATCCTCTGCAGTGAATGGGTGCCATAAGACTGAGAGTCCAAACAGCCGATAAAAACATCACAGTAATACACACCACTCTAGTCAATTAATGTCTTGTGAAGTGAAAAGCTGCATGTTTGTAAGAAACAAGTCTATAATTAAGTTTTTTTTTTTTTTTTAATTAACTTTAAACCTTCGCTTCTGGCCAAAATAGTCCATAATTCATAATTCTTCCTCCAGTGGAAAAAGTCCATCACCTGCTGTCTCTTACATCAGCTATTTTGGACTGGTTTTGCATGTAAATGGTGCTTGATCTGTGCATATTTCTCTCTTGATTCAGAAGAGAAAGCAATGTAATGGATAGAGGACTGGAACTGGAAGCAAAGGTTTCAAGTTAAAAATGTCTTAATAATGGATTTGTTTCTTACAAACATGCAGATTTTCACTTTACAAGGCATTAATTGATGGAGTTGAGGTGTGTGGATTACTTGTTAACTATGATGTTAATATGTTTTATAAGCTGTTTGGACTCTCATTCTGACGACACCCATTCATTGCAGAGGATCCACTGGTGAGCAAGTGATGTAATGGTGAATTTCTCTAAATTTCTACATTTTCAGCAGATTTTCAGTTTTGGGTTAACTACTCTTTTAATGCAGTGGTTCTCAACTGGATTTGTTTCAGGACCCAGATTTTACATTATTCCTTTATAAGATTATATAAGCTTACTGCTAACTACACACAATTACCAGGACAGATCCATCACTCATTTTCAGGTCGTGACCCACCAGTTGAGATCCACTGTGATTGAGCTTCATATCATGGTTCAGTATTCTGAATCTATTATCTGTAAAATGAGAATACAATGTTAAGTGAGACCTGCGTCGTAAGTGAATCATTTAATAGGTTTCATATGCTCTCCAGTGTCCTAATTGAGGAAAAGTAAGTTGATGCTAAGAGTGTTTTACTTCATTACTGGTGGAAGTGATTTAAACAAACTACTGGCTTTCATAGATAGTAGATTCAGTTTGTATTTTGATGTATTTGGTGTTTTTAATGCCAGATGATATATAAAGCTTTCCTGAGTGTGTATTTATTTTTGTAATGAGTGCTGTTGATGTAAACATTTATTTATTGGGTAATTTACAATTCATGAACTTCTTGTAATGCTTCTTGTAAAGTGCTCATGTTGTAAATATCTATATTTTGATAATATTCAAGTATGTCAGAACTATTGGGCTCATTTTTCATATATTTTTAATAAGCCAGAATAACAAATGTTAAGAAAACCATCAAACAGTTGTATTTAGGAACTATAATGTGTATTTATTTATCTAAAATGTGCCAATAAAGGTTGTTATAAAAGAATAAGGAATGAAAAACATGAGAATAGGTAATGATTCGTCCCTGTGGCAGATGCAGGGATGAAAAGTACAAAACAACTGAAATCAGTTTTAAGGCACAAGCATTGGGTCATTTCATGAAATGCAAGCAATTCTTGTGCCATCAAATAAACGTTTGCTTAAATTCAGTCTTGTGAAATATGTTGATGCAAGATATTTCAAGTCCATTTCTCCTGCTGATATGCGAGCGAGACAATAGAGTGAAATCTCAACCCGGTACCATATGTTAATGTTTCCAGCGCCTTTTCCCCGTAGGGGAAATAAAAGTAGGACACAAACCTCTGGAGCTACTCTCTCAATTTTGGAACGTCACTGTTGTCACATTAGTGGCGTAATCCTTTTTTGAGGAAGAATGTCTCACAAGAACAGATCTGAAGCTGTCTTGTAACCCACATCACTACGGAGCTTCAGAGCTTTCCATCAAACCTAAAAGGGATAGTTCACCTAAAAAATGAGAACGTCACATTTATGTACTCCCAAATGCTGTTATTTTTTCCTTAGAACATTAAAATGAATTTTTAAGAGAAAAACAACAGCATTGAGATGAGTAAATAATGACATTTTTCATTTTTGGGTCAGCTATTAACAGAATGAGCAGTTCTGAACACTGTAATTTGTAGAAAATATGTCAGTCTTACAAAAGAAATCCATAGGAAATGAAAAAACATGTTGAAGGAAGTCTTGGAACTCCACTGATTGAAAACGGAGAGAGTAAAGCACAGAAGATAAAAATATAAAAATGAGAATATAAAATGTCCTTCAGCAGGAGTGCTACTTTTTTGTCCTTCCTTATACACAAATTGACTTGACTCTAATGACAAAATGATTTTACAAACACACACATCCTCGTACATTATGATTAAGTAACACTTAAACGGCAGAGGCAGCATATAAATAATTGTAATTTCACTGATGTTGCATCTAGACTCCATTTCTCTTCTATTTTTGTATTAATACTTAATAAAATACAAAAATGCATAACACACTTGACAGTATTGTGCCGTTGCTTGTAAATACTGAAAGGCAAGACAGCATTTTATTATTTGCATTCAACACGGAAGCTAAAGATTATTTTGTGTCCATCTTGTGGCCATTCAGGGAACTGCAAAACCTCCTAAATTATATTATTAGCCTGATGGCAGCCATTTTCCCTCCTTTTTTGGTTGAGGAAACACAACTCGCTATTTTACTAGCCTACAGTACCATGAACTACTGCTACATGCACAAACTATTTAAAGTTAAACTGTTTCGTGACCAACACAGAAGTTATCAAATCAATATTTTGGCATGAACCTCAGACACATAACATTTCACATGCATAAGTTTACTAGCACTCTCTGCTTCTCTACAGTTTTTTATTTTTATTTAAACGAATAGTATATTCTGTTGTTATTTAGTCACCCTCATGTCATACCAATGTCTTTGTTCCATGAACACAAGGTAAGAAAAATGATCACAGTTTCACATGCAAACATAGTGCAAATTACAAGCTTTCAAGCATCAAAATTAATCATTTAGACTGATTCTATAAACAAAATCAACTGATTCACTGAAATTATTCATCTCGATTAATTCACAAATTGCATACTGCTACTTTTAAAATAATGTTTTTAGTGAATATTGATTTAAATTTTGTTTTGTTTTCACACAAAATCATGACTTCAGAAGAAGTAATATACATTTGGAACAACACGAGGATGAAAAAATAACACGATTCTTTATTTTTGGTGAACTAGACCATGTAGTTAAATTATCTTATAAAAACACAACAGGGGAAGAACTTCATGTTGTAAATTGTTGACGCTTTTTAGCTAGCCTGTTTTATGCTAAACTTTACATAGCTGCTAATCTAAAAAAAAAAAAAAAAAAGAAGCCCATGTCAATCTGTGCTTTTTCAAGTGCACATAGATTTCATGTTTCTAGTGGAGTTTCTGCTTTGTACCGTATTGAATGGTTTCAGTAACACAAACACCAGAGAGGGCCGTTTCTTTCCTTCCTACAGATCAGTGTGAGTTTCCGGGGCGTTTGGCACTAGGGGAGGGAATGTAACGCTGCCCTGATTGCGGCTCTTGGTGGCCGAACAGAAACGTGTGCTTGCCATTATTCCTCTGAGCAGGCCTGGACGGATCAGATGCTGTCCGCTGGGTTCTGGGAGGGATGGAGGATTGGACCACACCTCGGCTGGACAGCGGCGGCTGTTGTTGAGGTGTTCTAGAGGAAGAGGAGAAGAGGAAGGTCCCATTGTTGGCGTTCTGGTTGAGGTTAGACTCTAGCCGGCGTGGCTCCTGTCGTTTAGGCTGGTTCTCTGGGCGTCTGTGAGAAGCCTGAGCCAGTTTCTCTCGGAGCTGCTGCACTTCCCAGGCCAGCTGATCTAATGGATGCTGACTGCAGGAAGTCATGGGGTGTGAGAAAGCCTACAGGAAGTGGAGAGACAGACGAATGTTATAAAATTAACTCATGATTACAAGCCATAAACAACACGAGGATGTTAAATATCATGTTTTCAATAACCAAATATCGATCCATCCATCCTTTTATCCATTTACTCATTTATCTGTTTAGCCATCTATTTATCTGTTCAGCCACCCATCTTTTTAGCCGTCTATCTATCCATCCATCTATCTGTTTAGCCATCCGTCTGTCTATCCATCCATCCATTTATCTTTTTAGCCGTCCTTCCATCCATACATCTAACTGTTTAGCCATCCATCTGTCTGTCCATCCATTCATCTGTTTAGCCATCTATCTATCCATCCATCCATTTAGGTATCTGTCTATTTATCCATCCATCCATCCATCCATCCATCCATCCATCTTTTTAGCAGTCTATCCTTCCGTCCACCCATCCATCCATCTATTTGTTTAACCATCTATCTATCCATCCATCACATAAATCTATTTATCTGTTCAGCCATCCATCCATCTGTCCATCCATACATATTTCCATCTATCTGTTCAGCCATCCATCTGTCCGTCCCTCCATTCATCCATCCATATTTCCATCTATCTGTTCAGCCATCCATCTGTCCATCCCTCCATTCATCCATCCATATTTCCATCTATCTGTTCAGCCATCCATCTGTCCGTCCCTCCATTCATCCATCCATATTTCCATCCATCTGTCCATCCATCCATCCATCCATAGATATATCCATCTATCTGTTCATCCATCTATCTATCCATTCATCCATACATATATCCATCTTTCTGTTCATCCATCCATCTATCTATCTATCCATCTATCCATCTATCTATCTATCTATCTATCTATCTATCTATCTATCTATCTATCTATCTATCTATCTATCTATCTATCTCCACAGTGGCTTTTACAGTACATACAAACTTAAATACTTTGCATTAATTTCCCCGGAATGTGATGATTTTCTTTTCAAGAAAACAAATTGTTTTCACTGTATTTTGTTGATTCGCATACATTAAATTTGCAATCTAGTGAAAAAAACATATCCAAAATCAAACACCATTACAGTGTACCTGAGCGTGTAGTGCGCCCCGTAAATAGCAGCCCCTCCATACTCTGACACAGGGTCCCAAAAGCAGGGGCAGCAGGGGCTCGTATGGGTCGTGGAGAGTTGATGGGTTCTCTGAGGGTTCAGAGAGCGAACAGGCTCTGATGAGACGCTCTAGTCCAGACAGACTCTCAGATGAAGGAGCCCTGCGGTGGCTCTTCCAGTAAGAGCCAGAGTTTCCGCTCCTCCAGGGGAGCAGGTTGGAGGGATGGGAGAATGTGCTACGGGACAACAGGAACACAGAGCCTGGCAGTCCGTCATTGTGCTGAGAGAGAGAATAAACAGAATCAACACACTCTTTTAACAGGCTAATGAAGCGGTACAGTCAGTTGACAGCCCAATTAGAAAAATGACCTAATTTTGGCACAGGTTTATTAGTTGGCCTCATTTTTAAAGAACCTCCCTTTTGATTTCCAGCCATCTAGGGCAGCCCAGAAAACATGAATCACTGATCATTAACTTGACACAAGCAATGCCTGTTAGCTGATAATTAATTTCTCTGTCCTGTACTATCAATTCCCTACTCAATATTGTTCTTCTCTATAAGGGAAGGAGGAAATTAATAGTCATATCTGATGCTTTTACAGTGCAGTTATTACAGGGACGATGCTTCTGGAGAAGCCCGAGATTAAAAGAAGAATTCTAACTAAATATGAAAAGTCTGTAATCGTTTTCATAGCTTCATGTCATTCTGAACCTGTTTTACTATCTATTATTGTCTTGGATGGTGACTAGTACACTACCACTCAAAAGTTTGGGGTCAGTAAGATGTATTAATGTTTTTGAAAGAAGTCTCTTAGGCTCACCAAGGCTGCATTTATTTGATAAAATACAGTAAAACCAGTAATATTTCATAATATTCTTTCAATTAAAAAAAAAACAGTTTTCTATTTAAATATGTTTTAAGATGTAATCTATTCCTGTGATGCAAATCTGAATTTTCAGCATCATTACTCCAGTCTTCAGTGTGACATGATCCTTTATAAACCATTCTAATATGCTGATATCTAATATGCTGAAACATTTATTATTATCAATGTTGAAAACAGCTGTGCTGCTTAATATTTTGTGGAAACAATGACACATTTTTTCAGGGTTCTTTGATGAATAGAAAGTTAAAAAGAACAGCATTAATAGTAATATTGGCTAATTTTTTGGTGCTTTTTGAAGCCTGGCTGCAAATTTTCATGAAATAAATATCTTATGTGTTTCACAAATAATAAAACAGCATCAGAATGGCATGAGGGTGAATAAATTTGAATAAAAGTTTCATTTTAGGGTCTCAAGAGTGCCACTAGTAGGATTCAAACCTACAAATCTTTGGTTTATCAGCCCAGATCTTTAACCATTGTGCAACATTTCTATTCCTATACAGGATGGATGTATCCTTGCTGAATTGGGACTGTTAGTGTAGTCCTCACAGCAGATCAATCATACCCAGCTGCGGTCCAGGTTGGTGTTGAGGTTTCCGTTGAGGATGGGTGGAGGGCAGGCGGGCTGTGACACAGGTTGGGTGAAGCGGGCTCGTCTCTGACCACTGTACTGAAGGGCCCAGTCCCACACCGGGGGAAAAGGTGGGTCTACCGGCTCCTCTGGGGCGCCCATGGGCAATTCCCTCAGACCGTTCACTGGGGTGTAGCTCTGGGGAAGATGCTGCAGAGAAACAGTGCAATACAGCACACACTTCAGATCGGTTGTTTTGTACCTGAATCAGCAAAATGTCCAGACATTAAAAAATATTTATATATGCAATGCTTACATGGATAGTTCACCAAAAAAAATGAAACATTTCTCTTAAAAAGACTTTGATTAAAACTCGATTCATATGGATTTGTTTTACTAAGCCTTTATGGCTTGGATCAAGCCAAGTGTTGGTTACTTGGATTTTGGTCTCGTTACAAAATATATTTATATTTATATTTATATATATTTATATATTTATTTTTTTACAAACACTATACAAAGTCTTATGGGTTTGGAATGACAAAAATTAGTAAATGACAAATTTCATTTTTGGGTGAACAATCCCTTTAATAATCAATAGTTGTTTTACTGTAGCAACTATTTATAATCAGTTTTTCATAGCTAGGTTCACACCTTTTGTATCACAACATTTTCTTTCTTCTAAAATTATATTATATTAAGATAATAACTCTATTAAAAATAGATAACTCTAGGATAATAACTGTAATAAATATTGCACGCCCATTTAGTTTCCGTGCCACATGATCCTTCAGAAATCTTTCTGATGTGCTGCTGCTTACTATTTTTGTGGAAAATGTTTTTAAGGATTCTTTGATAATTAGACAATTCAAAAGAATAGCATTTATTTGATTTTTCTTTTGTGTAACATTATAAATGTATTTTCTGTCACATTTGCCCAATATAATGCCTCCTTGCTGAACAGAAACATTAATTTTTTTTAATCTTACTGGTAGTTTATGTATTTAAGTAGCTATGCAAAAGGAAGATAATGTACAATTTTATGATGCCTTATTGTAAAATTAACCCCTAAGGCAAATGCATTGCTGCATTAAATAGCTCTAATGTAGTTAGCAGCTTTTTGTTTGTGTTTTGACGTGTTTTGCGTATACCTGTGAACGGCGACATCTCTCCCTCTGACTGTTGGCTAGGAAGCTGCTGAGGAGAGGAAGGTGCACGCTGTCATGCAGAGCCAGCAGGTAGTCTTCAGTAAGCTGGAAGCGTGCAGGATACTGCGCCCACAGCTGCCACACGCAGTCGAGAAACAGCAGGAACACAGGGGCCTGCCGGAGAGCAAGGTACATCATACAACTCATTTAGAACAGGACTCTTACTCTCAATTCAAACTGAAACTAAAGCTGAAATGAGAAAAAGTTCAGCTAAAGTCAACTAAAACAGCCCATTTAGGCAACAGTTCATCATATGTGTGCTCACGACCTCACTTTGGCCAAAATAACATGCATGCTTTGAGGATAAGGCAGTACCAGAATGCACTTCAACAAGCTTTTTCATTCAAAAAGACAGAATCAAAGGATTTATTTTTCTTTTCAGTACTAACAAGTATCAACAGAGAATTAAACATCTACTTCCACCCATATGGGTGTGCTGCATATTTTTTTTGTGCGCAGCAATTATCATTAACTGTGCAACATGCTTCATCAGTTTATTCTGTTTATCTGTAGACATTGTTTCATTGCTATGATGTTTCGTCGCTTCATAAGGGCTAGAATGTTGAAGGGAAGGTAGATGATAATGTATGACACTAGTGTTTTCTGAAAGAAGAGATTTTCTGGTTGTGTCCAAACGTAGTGATCTGCCTTACTGTCAGTACATAAGCAGCTGCTTTTTAAGACAGCATCCTGAAAAAGGGACTGAAATGTAATCTCATAAGTGAATTTTGATTTGGAGACACACTACAATACCATTCCAAAGCTTAGGGTCAGTAAGATGTCATTTTTATTAATGAAATTAATACTTTTATTCAGCAAGGATGCATTAATTTGATCAAAATTGACAGCAAAGACATTTTTAATGTTACGAAAGATTTATATTCCAAATAAAATCTGTTCGTTTGAACTTTCTATTCATCAAAGAATCCTGAAAAAAAAATATATATATATATTTTTTACAAAAATATTAAGCAGTACAGTTTTAAACATTGATAACAATAAGACAAACAGCTTTGTATCACAGGAATAAATTACATCTTACAAAGAATTCAAATAGAAAACAGTCCATTTAAATTGTAAAAAATATTTCGCAATATTTACTGTTTTTTACTGTATGTTTGATCAAATAAATCCATCCTTGGTGAGCATGAGACACTTTTTTAAATCATCAAAAAATTGTTACCAACTGTTTTGACGCATTGTATATGTGGGTTACAGAACAGATAATTTTCTCTTTCTTTTACCTCCTCTTTATCACTTTCTCTGTGGTAGTTGATCCGACTGAGGAATTTGTGTCCGGCCGTGATCCACTCTTTCTGAACCAAGCCCTGAAATCCAGCCACGGTCCTGCAGTGAGGGTCACACATCACCTGCACCAGACTGCAGACCACACAGTTCATGTCTCGATCCTCCGGCTCTGAGGAAACAGAGCAAAACACAATGCATCATCTGAGAATTTATAATATACTCCAGCTTTAAACTTAAAATGACTGTAAACAGTGGATCAGGGAATTTCATCGCCCTCTCGCGGTGCTTTCTCAGCGTCTCTGCTCAGCGCACATGTGGCAAACAGGTTTTACAGTGATAAATGGGTGCGTCAGCCTCATCTGAGAAACTCATTCCTGAAGTTATTCACTGGTTGTCAAGACACACAGAATATTGATGTATATGGCAGGGCAGCTGTGTGTTACGTGGAGGAAAAGAAACGCTTTAGAGGACTGTAAAATGAAATGAGAATTTAAAGAATTGAAGGGCACTGCCAGATGTCGCTGTTTGTTGGTTTATGGGTTAGGAAAAAGAATAAATCACAACTGTGTGGTATGTTTTAACTTCTGCTAAGAGTGTGTCATTAAAAAGAGATGAAATCCTATTGTTACAAACTGCAGTCTTATGTAGTTTGAAATGTGATTCTAAAGATTTTTAGAAATGCACTTATGGGTCAGATCAGATTTCAAGTAATACCAAGATTGGCTTTGAAAAAAAAAAAAAAAAATGTAATTGAGTGCAATATGAACAAAGTCTAAGACTAACAAATTTAAGACAGCAGTACATTTGCTTCAATACTGAAATAAAAAATAAAAAAACTGAAATGAATTGAATAGTGAATAGCAATATACAGATGAAATTAGTATGAAAGTAAACAAATGGTCACATTTACACAAATGTTCAAAAGTTTGGGGTAAATATATATTTTATTTTTTTATTTTGTTGATTTCTGTTCACCAAGGCAGCAATTATTTGATAAAAACACAGTAAAAAACAGTAATATCGTGAAATATTATAATTTAAAAGAACTGTTGAATTTCCACCAAAAATATTAAGCAGTGAAAATGCTGAAAACAGTTGCACTGCTTAATATTTTTGTGGAAACTGTGAAACTTTTTTGTCACTATTCTTTGATGAATATAAATTTGAAAAGTTTAAAAACATTAATATAAAATAGAAATCTTTTGGAACATTATAAATGTCTTTACCGTCACTTTTGATCAATTTAAGGCATCCTTGCTAAATAAAAGTATTAATTAAAAAAAATAATCTTACTGACCCGGTGTTGTACACGTAAAGGCCAAAGGTTATATTAATGTCTGATTTTCTCACTGAATTCGGCATAGATTGGATGTGTTTAAACAGTAGACACACATGAATCATTATGTGCTAGCAGGGTGCAAAGTTCAGAGTCGGGTCAGATGGCCATTAATGATCAGTTTGACTAACCTTGGAGAACAACAGTCATGTGACCTCCTCTGAGCAAACAAGCCACCTCTGCGGCTTTTCTCAGACAGCACCTGTGGAGACACAATCACATCAAACACAGCAGGGCAAAGCACACACAAACACACACAGCAGGATACACTGATAAAAGCAACATCAAATACACAACGCTAAAAACAAAAGTTCAAGTTTAGAGCATTGAACTGTGGGATGCAGTATGCTCTTTTGTACATTTACATTTATGCATTTAGCAGACGCTTTTATCCAAAGCGACTTACATAGCATTCAAGTTACAGTTTTTACATTTGATCAGCTCTTGTATACCGCACATTTTAGCAAATGAAGTGTAGGTAAGATTTGCATGCCTTCCACAGTATACATACTACAGTGCAGAAAAAGTGGGAATGGTAAAGAGAGAAAACATTTCTACATGATGCATCCAAATATTGTTATATAGTTTAAAAGATCACTATTTATATTCATGCACAAATATACCGAGTATAGTCGAGCCAGCGAGTGCTTTCAAGAGTGGAGAGCCACTTATCATCAGGTACCGATACAGATGATGAAATATCTGTAAGGCGGAAAGACAAAAATACATTTTATTGACCAACACATTTTAAAACTTAAGAACAACAAAACTGGTCAAATATAAGCATAAGCATAAATATAAAATAATTTTACATGATAAAATATAATTATATCAAACTCCAACAAAACAAAGTGGCTAATAAATGCAAATATGAATACAAATATAAAATGCACATTTTACATGAAATACAATTATATAAAAGAACTCCAGCAAAATAGAAAAAAAAAAAAATGCAACAAATGTGGCTAATCAATAAATAGATATAAATAATATAAATAACTAGAAATGTACTGGAAATACACATTTCACATAATAAAATTTAGTTATATAAAACAACACTAAGAAAACAAAAATGCAACAAATGTGGATAATAAATAAATATTAATATATAATGCACAATTTGGGACAATGGCTGAAATTTCGGCCTGTCACAAATTTTCCAGCATTTTTTTGCATTACACAACAGACGATGCAAAAATGCAGGGGACTCAAGAAAAATGTGAGAAACAAAAGTCTGGTCAGCCGTGATGGGATTGGGCGAGCTGCTCTTTGAACTCGCAGCACTATGAGGAATGTTTTGGGCTTGTGTGGCTTCAACCACAGGAGGAATGTGAAGCCAGACAAAACAACAAGACTGTATCTCTGAAAGACTAAAATTTATCTTTTCAAATAACAGAAGCTCTTGACCTCTGTACACAAAATCTTTAAATCCACACCCAAGTCTCAAAACAGCTGTTGCACAAAAAAGTTACAACATTTAGCCACAAAAGATAAAAGACATCATTCCGATTCCAAACATTCCAACTGTTCAATTCAAAACGTTCAAATTCAAAGCACTTCACTCAAAAATGAAAAACATCCATGTAAGTCATACAACAGGTTTGTGTGAAGAACAAACTAGTTTTATGATACTTTTATAGAGCTGTTTTGTTTTTTTGTGGAGCTTGGCAGCATGTGGACACAATAAGTTTGTAATGAATGGAAAAGAGAAATGTGAACATTCTGCTCAGCAATTTCTTTTGTATCCATAAAAGAAAGAAAACCACAGGTTTGGAACAACGTGGTGAGTACATGAAGGATTTTTTATTTTTGGATGAAATATTCCTTTAATATGCCCTGCTAAAAAGAGCGTTTTTGGATGCTTATGTGCTGCTGCACCCATCAAGCTCGCCTGGCCAGCATCTTCAAGTAGAGTTTGTTGGAACAGCAAGAGCCTGTCTGGAAATTCAAGCTGGCTTTTGCACCAGGGTATCATCAGGTCATCAAAAATCAACTAAAATGACCCACCGCCCAGACAAAGTGTCCGGAGTCTCGTGTGAGCCAGCTGGATGTCTGCAGGTGATGGCATTTCCTCTCCCAGATCCACAATCACACACAGCTGCTGTCCGCCGAAGAGCACCAGCTCCAGGTTCCTGCAGATCACAGACGACAAGAGCTCTGTTCAGTAATGAATGCTCAATTGCTGCTAAGGAACGTCTAATTTATCGAGAAAAAGAAGTAATGACAAACCTGATGTCATCCTTCTCATGGTAGATGTTATTTTGGAAGCTGGCCATTCGTAGTAAGTCACTGCCATGTGGATGTCGCCAGCACCAGCGCTGAGGGGAGATTATTATATATTATAAATCATAAAATATGCTTCAATATAAAAAAGCTTTTAACATACAGTATAACAAACTGTGTTGTATTAAATACAGTGCTGTGAAAATGTAATTGCCCCCATCCTGAGTAAACACAAAGTACAGTTTTTAAATGATAATGTTATTTATTGGAGCAAAAAAGTTATCCAATACCAACAGTTTAATTTCTGAGACAATTTAGTATAAAATATACACAAAAACAGAAGAAATCAGGAAGGGGCAAACACTTTTTCACAGCACTGTAATTCACCCAGAAGATGAATATTCACGCACAAAGCTATTGAATGTCTTCAAAGTACGTAGTGCATCATATGAACTACTTTTATGGTGATTTTATGTCTTTTTTGGAATCTTGACAGACTTGTTTTGCTGCATGGAAAAAATAACAACATGCACTTTGAGAACTATTTCTAACTATTCATTTAAGGACATAAACTGCATTCACAATACTTGATTTTCGCAATGTGATGATTTATAAAGAGATAATTCAACCAAAAACCAAAATTCTGTCATTTTACTCAACTTCATGTCATTCTAAACCTGTATGACTTTTTCTTCTGTTGAACAAAGAAAGATATTTCAAAGAAAGCTTGGATCCAAACACAGTAGAAAGAAAGTCTTAGAGGTTTGGAATGACATGAGCGAATGATCATTTTAATTTTTGGGTGAAATATCCCTTAAAGTGAAACTGAATATTTTGTGGGAAATAATGTTGTGTAGGAACTGATTTTTTTCCTTAAGGATTTGATTTGTGAGGAGTAGGTTTTGGTTTTGGTTAATTTTGGTAGCCTTGATTAGAAAGTATTTACATTTCAATTATGGTAACAATATAAAAGATTATGAAAACAAAGTTTAGGAACATTCCATTATGGAACATTTATCTTAGCAGTAAATAATGTCACTTTTATTTTCACGCCGTGTTTAAAAGTCTTCTTGTTTTGTAGCAGGATGTCAGAATGAACTTACTGGGATGCGACCCTCGTTAAAGTGGGCAAATGTTTTTTTGAGCTCTGTGTCCAGGACTCTCTGAGGAACCACATTGAATCTGGGCAGACTGAAAAGAACATAAGAGGAAAAAACATGAGAGCAGTTTCCACATGGAACATGATGTGCGTATGATTGGACACGCTTGTGCAAACATGATATTATGTGGTGAGCTCACTGTACTTGGAGGCACAAATAGATATAGCCTTACATTTCTACACTACCATTCAAAAGTTTGGGGTCGGTAAGATTTTTTTGTTTTGAAAGAAGACATTTATGCTAACCAAAGCTGCATTTTAACATACAGTAAAAACAGTAATATTGTGAAATATTAATACAATTTACAATGAGTGTTTTCTATTTGAATATATTTAAAAATGTAATTTATTCCTGTGATGCAAGATGAATTTTCAGCCTCATTACGCCAGTCTTCAGTGTCACATGATCCTTCAGAAATCATTCTAATATGCTGATTTGCTACTCAAGAAATATTCCTTATTATTATCAGTGTTGAAAATTATTGTGCTGTGCTTAATATTTTTGTGGAAACTGTGATGATATTTTTTTTTTTAGGATTTTTTTGATAAATTGAAAGTTCAAAAAACAGTGTTTATTTGAAATAGAAATCCTGTGTAATATTATAAATGACTTTAATGTCACTTTTGATCAATTTAATGCATCCTTCCTGAATAAACATATTAATTTCTTTAAAACAAATCTTAATGATCTCAAACATCTTAAAAGCATTTGGATAAGCATGCAATATGTAACAATATACGCTCTCATATAATTATATAACCATAACGTATAAATCAGCAAGTGGTGGCCATTTATAATATTGAAATATGGTTATTTTGTTTTTGGTCCAATTTTGTGTAAAATGCCTTTAAAAAAAATTACACCTCACGTTACCTTCATTTCATTTGTTTATTTGCATACTGCAAATAATCGGCATGAGTAGTATGGTACTATGCTATTTTGAACACACAAAAGGGTATTCATCAGAGTGTATATGTGGGTAAAGCATTTAGCAAACTGTTATGGAACAATGAACATCAGTCGTGACTAAAAAGCGGAAAAACGTGTTCTAATGTCAATGCTAAACTGAGCTCAGGAGGTCTGAAAGAGGAGCTCTACCTGGTGGACATCTCAAAGCGGTCATTGACAGAGCTGACCCTCCAGCCGCTGGCACCTGTCCTCTCCAGCTCCTGCTCCCATCCCATCGAACACTCGAACCAGTTCATGTTAGGGTCACGCCGCCTGTTGCTTAGGAACTGCTTCATTTCTATAGACAGCATAGAGAAGCACTGAATGTTTGGATTGATTACAAGATCCGGTTTGTGTGCAAAACCTCCTGAGAACTGCAAACTCAATTTGCTCGCTGCAGAGCTCGTGGACTGGTGCAATGAACATGCACTGACTACAAACAAACCTTGACAAGGTTGAAAAAGGGCTAGAAGGTGACCCGTTTCAGATTACTTTCCATTATTCATCTGGTTACCAGTCACTTTCCCTCTCAGAGACGTGCCTTAGGTCACATTTCCTTCTATGATTCATTTGAATATCACATCTGTGTGGACCACAAAGCTAGAAGTGGGTGAAAATAATTATATTCGAATATTCTTCAGCTTTTTGACAATATAGATTAAAATATTTATGTATTTGCTCTGAAATCACTTTTAAAAACATTGCTTTTTTTAATGGAACCATTATTTTAGTAGATTCAAAATATTTAACGCAAAAAGTAAAATAAAATAAAATCCTTTTTAAAAAATAATATAATTATCTAAAAAAATATATAAAATCATAATTAAGGAATGTTTTCCATACTTTTTTTCACTAAATGACCACAAGTAAAAAAAAAAAAAAAAAAAAAAAAAAAAAAAAAAAAAAAACACATTTACATTTATATTCATCCGTATAATTGAACTTAAATGAACAGCAACAATTACCTACAAATTATTTACAAAATCTTAATTCATACACATACTTTTAATAATACAATATATTGCCCACTCCAACCTACAACAATAATACTGATCTAAAACTCATTCCTTCACTTACTGATGCTTCAAAATCAACTGAATAACTGAAAATAGAATTGAAAATAGCTGAAATGTAAAACAAATTCCTGCTTGTTTGTGCACTTGTACTTGAAATTTATATTCTTACCAGTAGCAAACATATCACCAAGCTACCTAGTAAAAAGTGTGTCATCTGGAATATGTCACATTTTAATTACTATGTGCTAATATCAGATAAACAACTATAAAAAAAAAAAATAATCACATATTATTCTAAATTATAAATATTGCAAAAACATTTGCTGGCAGCCCTCAAGGAATGTTTTGGGGTCATATTGCAGATGACCAAATTGGTATCTTCAAGAAAGCAAAACAAACACATCAAATAGATGTCTGGGTGACGTATGTGTGCTATTAGGATTTTTTCTTCTCACTGTCATAATGGATTTTTGTATTGATTATCAGTAACTCACCAATACTACCCAAAGCAGCATTTTGGAAGGAGAGGATGGTTCCAGGTTTCAGTGGTTGGTAGGTCTTAGCAATGGTGTACGTGATCTGAAAGCAAGTTGAAATAGAGTGGCAGTCATTAGTATGATGATCAAAGGCTTGAAACATACTCCACAATAATATACTGGAAAAGCAAATACTTCAAATTCAACGTTAGCAGTTGGAATGGTTAACATGGCCTCATTAAGGCCTCATGGTTAAAAAAAAGCATCTTTCTCCATTGGTGGCCATTCAAAAACATCCATGTTTTCTGATGAAACATTTTTTGAGACATATATAAAATAGTATAGTATAATATAATATAATATAATAATAGCATAGTAGATATTTTGCCTGTATACAATTCAGTTTGGCTCTTAAAAGCATGAAATTAACATCTATTTTTCCTGTTCAATGGCTTTGACGTCACAGATCAGGATAGTCGCATATTAGCAAAAAATACACATCTGCATTTGCGCCCCAAAAGCAAGATTTTTTTTTAAAGAAATTAATACTTTTATCATTTCCAAGGATGCATTAAATTGAAGAAATGGCAGTAAATATATTAGTATATTTACTAATATATTTATAATGTTACAAAAGATTTCTATATATCTATAAATCTTTCTATTCTTCAAAGAATCCTCAAAAATAATACATCACAATTTCCCCAAAAACAATCAGCACAGCTGTTTTCAGCATTGAAAATAATAAATAATTCTTGAGCAGCAAATCAGAATGATTTCTGAAGGATCATATGACACTGAAGACTGGAGTAATGATGCTGAAAATTCAGCTTTACATTACAAGAATAAATTACATTTTAAAATATTAAAATTGAAAACAGTTATTTTGAATTGCAATAATATTTCAATGTTTTTACCATATATTGATCAAATAAATGCAGCCTTGCTGAGCATGAGAGACTTTCCTTAAATTTTATATTAAGACAAACCTCCATAGCTTGAGTATCAGGCGTGAGTCTGTCAAACAGGAAGCAGAGGACACGCATGTCTCGGCAGTACAACACCAGCTCCTCCGGGGTGAATTTTAGGGAGCAGGTAGGGGTCACTAGTTTGGTGCGAGACGGTCCCACTACAACACACATTTATATGCATTAAAACATATGATTAAAATGTGACCTGGACATATTCTTTACAGGTTTCGTGAAAATATGTATCCATTTATCTGTCTGTAGCGATTGCCTCACCTGCCACGACTTTATCAATGGAGGCGAGAGCTACGTCATGATCTCCAAGCAGCACGGGATCTGCGTTATCCTGAATAAGGAGAAAAGAAGCCATCAAGATAAATATGTCTGCAAAGGATGTTACACTAGACTGCCAGAGACTTTATAAACTTCAGCTGGCCAAAAGCGCTTCACGGTTCACAGTAAGGCTCAACTTTACACGGAAAAAACAGTGCTGGGATTCTCATCCCGGAAACATCTCAGCTATCTGTGGCACTCACGTCAGGTTTCTGACTGTCCTGAGGCACGAAGGCCACTCTGAAATGAGTGCAGAACAGAGTCCCAGACAACCAGCCTCCTCCTTCTTTAGCCGACAGCTTCTTCCTCACCAGAACGGCTCGCTGTAGCACACACTCTCCTGCAAAAACAAACAACACATGATGAAAAAGACATGCCTTTTGTGACATTCAGTCCATGTCTGTTAGCTTGGAGGTCATCTATATGCTAGTATTATGCTAAAAGTGTACTATAGCAATAGGAAAGTGTGTGATCTGTTGAAGGAATGGCACAACCATCTGGCTTTTAATTCAAAGGGAAACTTTAAAGTCTCTGTAGGCTATTATGGTCACATATATAAATTATATGCAGTATTCTAAAACTAGACTGAGGGAAATTATGATTCTGTTGACATAAAACGCACACAATCATAAAAAGGGAAGGCAAAGGACAGAATTTAATGTCAGTAGAGCCCCTTAAACCCACCAGAGTCAGGCATGAACACTCTCTCACACACGTGAACTGAGTTGGGCTGCTCTTATGGCTCTTGTGGTCACTTTTCAAAGGCGAGTTTCTTAATTTTATGACTCTCAAGGGTGCGTTGAATCTCAAAGCTCATTCCTGAGGCATCATGGGACGCAGATGTCAGAGAGAACAGGACGGAAGCAGAGAGACTGGACCATCACGGTGATTACTGGGCTATTAGAAAAACAGCTCTTTGGACTGACTGGACAGTTTCATGAACAGTGAAAATGTACTTAATTCCACAAGGTTTACAACTGTTTCAGTGTTTTTATTTTTAATTAAAACGATTAAAAATTGCTTTTAGTAATCAGAATAAAGCTAAAATATAATAAAATAACAAAATATAAATAAATATTAAGTAAAAACCTAAAAATTAGAAAATGTTGCCTTGGTAAGTTATAAAATAACTAGTACTAATTGAAATAAATAAGCACTAAAATTGCTCAAATTAAAGCTATACAGAAATACAGAAACACACACACACAAAAAAAAAGAAAAAGAAAAAAAAGACAAACTAAAATTAAAAAAGAAAAAGATAAGATAAAGATAATTCAAACAGCAATAAATATATACTATAATCAAAATAGATTATTTTCTTAGATTATTTATTAATTTTGTGCACAAAATTAGAACTTATTCTGGACAAATATTCAATGAAGAAAATACACGTTTATTGTGTAATAGGTGGCTGCTATGTATTTAAAGTGTTTGACAGCTTATCCTAAATACCTCATGGGGCTTGGAAATTGTATAAATACATTTAAAGTCAGTAAGTTAATTGTTATATACGTGAAATACTAAAATAACACTGAATCAATTTAGTTTGCCAAATTCACTTTTCTGAATTTCTCTCAAAATAAAACTCTTTCAGTCATAATGAATAACAGGAATCCATTTCACCCGGCTTGTGTTGAGTTTCATTGAGTTGCTGCTTTGCTAATTTGAACCACACGTCCAGTTTGATTTGTTTTTGTCAGCATTTGTTTTCCATTAAACTTCACTTTCAGGCAAGAGTAGCGTGCGCTACCAGAGTCATGCCATGTTGGTCAAATGTCTCTGGGTCACACCAACCGGTTTGTTCTAGGTTTTATGCTACTGCATGACGTCATGTGAATAAGAAACCATGAAGCAAGGTCACATCTCGCATTCCCCAATGATAACAGAGCAAACATCTCGTATTATTTCATAAGTTTGCAGTTAAGACACTCCCAGCAAGGTTTTAATAGGTAACAGTGACCTTAAACTAGTAAGGCAAAAAAGGCCTAACAGCTTAAACCACTTCCCTTAAAAGGTGCTGTCAGTGATTTTTAAAAAAAAAAAAAAATTATGGAACATCACACAGAAAACGTCTTAACTTTCTGATATTACATAATTGGGTTTTTAGAGAAATCGGACAAAACATGCCACAGAAATACTGCATCACACAATGCAAACTGGTTTAAAAACTGCAAAATTCCTCTGATTTTGTTTCTGAGATGCTAACTGGATGCCATTCTCTCAATTCAATTTGAAACATAATGAGGTCATGCGACAACAACGCAGCATACTATAAATGTGAATAATTTATCATTGCATAATACATACATTCTTTCAAATAGCAGGCTGTCAGCAATATATATATAGTATAATCTACTCTTTCAAACTCCTCTGACCTGTTAACCTCCAGGGCCTGATTCAGTTTCCTCTGCCCTGTGTCGGAGGGTTATCTGAGATTGTGCAGATGGAGGTAGAGTCTTACACACGATTATACTGACCATGAGAGCATGTGTGTGTCCACGGGTCTCTGCAATGTGAGCCCTTTGACCCTGAATGGTTAAACTGAGTTTGTCGCTCCATATTCAAACTACTGTGAATGAATGAGACTTGTGGCACATGATATCTTAGACATCTAGGATTCAAGTAAATGAAGATCCCATAACAGAAGAAGTCATGACATGTGCTGCCTCAGACTGCTGTTCAGCCAATAATATTATCTATACTGTCTACACTGTCTATAAATTACTACTGCATGTCTTTATTGTACTAGTGTATACACTAGTATAAAGATCTGTGAAAGAAGTCTCTTATGGTCATCAAGGCTGCATTTATTTGATTAAAATGCAGTAAAAACAGTCATAATGTGAAATATTATTACAAGCTTTAAGAACTGTTTTCTATTTAAACATATTTTAACATGTAATTTATTCCTGGGATGCAAAGCTGAATTTTCAGCATCATTACTCCAGCCTTCAGAAATCATTCTAATATGCTGATTTGCTGCTCAAGAAACTTTTTATTATTATCAATGTTGAAAACAGTTGTGCTGCTTAATATTTTTGTGGAAACCATGATACATTTTTCAGGATTTTTTGATGAATATGGAGTTAAAAAACAGCATTTACTTAGAATATTTTTTGTAATATTATAAATGTCTTTAGCGTTACTTCTGACTGAATTAATGCATCCTTGCTGAATAAAAGTATTAATTCCTTAAAAAAAAAAAAAATTAAAAAAACCAAACTTTTGAACAGTAGTGCATGCTGTTCAAAATGAAAACAAAAGTAATTTGACACTTTCTGGTTGTCAAATTAATGTTTTTTTTTTTAATCACTAACGGTAGCTTTGCAGGTATCAATAAACACATTTTGTAACAAATTATTATTTTTTTTAAATTGCTTTTTGTTTAAAAAAAAAATAAATAATAATAAAAAATGATGCAATAGCTTTTAGGCATTTTACAGGATTAAGACATTTTGGGGGCCGCTGTTTTAAGTGTCCTTGAGAATTTAATTGAATTCACAAATGTAAACAGTGAAAAGTAAAAACAGACAGGTGTGTGTTTGGTCTCCAAACAGTAAGAGACTATGCAAGCTGAATATCAACAAAGACCGAACTGTGTGCGAGAAGCGTTGAGGCGAGCAGCTCTATTAAATGTTGACGCGGTGGGAAACGCTCTGTGCTCCCAAAGGGCCGCTGAGCATAAGTGCTGATATGAAGCGTTACAGATTAGGTTGTCCGGGTCGGACTCACGGCCTGCCAACATTCCTGAGTAAAGCTGCTGCTTAAACACACTGCTGACGCTGAGATTGTGGTGAGGGGCTGCTGGGCTTCAACACACACTCTGCACACTGAGCCATTGTTTTCTGAGGCCATTCATACCCACAGAGGCAGACGGACCACTACCATCCCGACCTGGTCTTTTCCTGTCGGGGATCAACTACCTGAAAGCAGCGCTGCTATTAACGTGACTACTTATTTCAGTAAGCTTTTCAAAACAGTGTAGCTTTTCCAACAAAGAGCGGGGAGTCACATGCCAAAACACTACATCACTGTTTTTGTATGTCACACTGTACTAAACTAACACACTCTCCTGGAATATTTTCCTCTCTCAAATGGCATTAGGAAGTCTAATTCATTTCAGGGAATCATTTGGTTCGGATGCTTTGTTTGTGAATTAATTCAGTTCGATAAACTGATTCAACAATACAATTTGCTGATTCATGAATCACCCAATTTTCACGTTAAATCCCTAAATCATTTTACTCATACTTTTTTTTTTTTGTAGCACAAGTACATTTTTAGCCACTATGCTTTTCAATGTTTTTTAGTTTAGTAAAAAGTAATTTAGTTAATAAGTTTGTAGTAAATTTGCATTTACTAACTATGAAACTGTAGTTTGACAAGCTCCAAACTATACATAATTAAAATTAGTTTCATCAACATGGTTCCTAACAGAACTACTTCAACTTACACTACCGTTGTACTGTTTCGTCTTGTTTTTTTGTAGAAATTAGTACTTTTATTCATTAAGGATACATTAAATTGATCAAAAGTGACTAACGAAATGTATAATGTTAGAAAAAAAGGCCATTTCTTTTGAATATATTATTCATCAAATAATTCTGCATTTCCATGAAAATATGATGCAGCACAACTGTTTCAACATTGATAATAATCAGAAATGTTTCTTGAACAGCAAATCAGCATATTAGAATATTTCTGAAGGATCATGTGACACTGAAAACTGGAGTAATGATGCTAAAAATTCAGCTTTGTATCACAATAATTAACATTTTAAAATATATTCAAATAGAAAACAGTTTTTTTGAAATTATAATAATATTTTACAATATTACTGTATTTTTGATCAAATAAATGCAGCCTTGGTAAGCATAAAAGCATTAAAAAAACATAATAAATAAATAATTAAATAAAATAAATCCCCAAACTTTTGAACGGTAGCGTAATTAGGATAACAGGGGAAATCCTGTAATAAATGTTAATATATTATAAAAAATAAGTTTGCATTGTGAGATTTACCTGGTAAACAGCAGAGGCCGAGCACATCTCTCCCGCGTGCATGAAGGCTACTGTGGCTCATCATCCTCTCCTGTACAAACACAGACAGATAATAAAGAAATGAAGGTTGTCATATAGTATGGTAAAAATTAATAGGGGTTATATGTGCAACAAACTTCTGCATTCTTTAAATCAGGTCATGTCATTTCCGGTCCAGGTCTTTTCTATGTGCTTTGTTAAATATAGAGTTGTTTTACTCAAGATGCCTTCAAAAGAGATACCAAAGATTATCATAACTGACGCAAATTGATATCTAAAAGTTTATATCTTCTCCATAACATTGGGGTACTAAAATTGAATGAAACACCAGCAAAAATAACAACTAGCCAGTTTAGCAGATTACCATAAAAGTCCATGGATATCACCATTAGTTCATATTGCTGTTAATACTTTCTTCAACAAGCAGATGCACTGAGACTGGTTTTCCAGTTTGGTCAGGTGATGTTCAACATACGCATTATGCACAGTTTATGTGTTTCAAAAATTACTAAAAATATTTGAAGACAGGAAGTTCAGACTCATACTAACATAACTAACAGAAGACACTGGTTAATGTTAAAAATTTCAAAATATTGAACAATTCATTAGTCTGGTTGATGCACGCTATGCAAACATACAGATATGCATGTATTTTATTTGCCTTCTGACACAGTGACACAGGAAATGAGGCCTAAATTTATATGCACTGAATAGTGGTTTGTTTTTTAACAAGATGCAAGAAAGCACCTCCTGGCACTGTATTTAAATTGCATTAATCTCTAAATAGACTTTCAGGTTTCATTTCCCACAGTGCAACTGAACCACACAAGTAGGTTAAAATTTAACATACTGATATTATCAACCTATTTATAACAAAGCGTCTTTCATTTGCAAGTCACTACTCGGTAGAACACAAGTCTAACAGGGATGACATATTTCCAGAAGTCTGAATCCACAGCTCTAATACACCTCAGTGGAGAAAGAGCTTCAGCATCTCTGTAACTTTTCAATACTGAGAGTTTGAACCAGAAGCATCTGGCTGCATCATACAGATAATAACCGCAGTTATTTAGACATTCAGTGTTTGATTAAACAAAAGAGAACAAAACAGTTCAAGAAATGTTGCATTGCCCATATTAGCATCATCTGAGAACTTGTTAGCTAATCATTAATATTAAACAGTCTTGATATTGGATATTAATACAAACACCCTCCCCCCAAACCTGAATAATAAATAAATAAATAAAAATAAAAATAAAATAAAAACATTGAAATAAACAAATGAAAGAAAAATGCAAAACTAAAATAAATAAACATACAAATAAATAAATAATTTGTTACGTTTTAGCCATGCTTAATGGAGAAAGGACAGGAAATGACAGCGAGAAGAAAATGAAACCAGTTCAAAAAAGCTTGCATTGCATTAGCACCTACTGAGAACTTGTGTGCTAATCACTAACATGAAAAAGCTTTGATACTGGATTATATTAATAAAAACACTGTCCCACTAAACCTGCCAAAAAAAAAACAAAAAAAAAAAACATTACAATTGAAATAAATAAATAAAAAAACTTTAATTAATTAATTAATTAAAAAGTTTAATTAAAAGTTAAATAAAATTTATTTAAATAAAAGAAAAAATTTAAAACTAAAGTAAATAAATTCCAAGATAACTTTGTATATGATGCTATTTTATTATTTTTTGGAAATACTGCATATCAGCCATGTATAAAATAATTTACTGCTTGCTCAGTTTCAGTTTTGTCTAAATTTAGTTGCAAGGTACTAGACTCTAAAAGACAGCCAGAATAAAACCCACCAGAACAAGATGGAAAAAAAACAAACAAAAAAAACAAAACAAAAATAAAAGTGTTTTATTCTGGTTTCCTTTGAACATCTTGACTGGAGTTTTTGTTTTTGAACTTTTAAAGGCTGGTGTTCCAGCCAAGACCTGAAGGAAAACAACACAAACAACAAAGTGTTTCTAAACAGAGGCTCCATTTCCAAATTTAACTAGCACAGGAATAAATGCGTGCACAAGTGTTAGTTTGTTTATTTTCAGGCTTAAGCTTTTAAATGATCACTTTTTATCACTCTGTAATCGTTCAAAACAAGCAACACACTCTTGCATTTATGGGGAATTAAATCAAAATTCCAGCTTGCATTATTCCTAAACGAATATAGATCTACAGAGAGGAGTCATTAAGCATTCAAAGCCCAGGAAACTGGACTGCTTAACATCTCTGAGGAAGTGAACAAATGTGCAATAAGTGGAGGACAGATAAATGAAAGGGGGAAAAAAAAAAAAAAAACCTCAGTAGCACATTTCTGCTGAGGGTTCAGTTCTTTGAGTCACATGGTCGCCACCGCTATCGTGTAATCTCTCTTTCATTGCCTCTTTCTTCACCATTAAACACATCCCTCCCTCCTTCCTCTCAGCTTCTGAGGGCCGAGGCAGCCAACACTCATTGCAGTTTCCATTGCTCATGGCTTCCCCTGGTTTCTGTTGCCAGAGAATGCAGCTGAGGGAACATACAGGCCTCCTCTCCCCCGAATCAACCAGGCCAGACTCAAAAACAAGACGGCCAATGGGAATGTGGGAATGCTCTGTGCCACCATATAAACCTCACACTGTTAAGTTTATTAGTCAGCGCCTAGAGGCACAATAAGCCTTTGTGCGGAGCATCAATCTAGAGCTAAATGAGGGAACTAGAGGCCCGGTGGGACGCTTAAACCTAGTGCTTTATAGAGCCAAGCTATTGTTTGGAGGCTCGTTATTTTCATGCGCTCTTCGCGTGCATCGCTCTGCTGCAGAGAAATGTCAACAAATGGGAACAATGCATCTATTTCTATAAAACGTTTGAAGTATTTTCTCTGTATGTCAGTTCAGATGGTTAAAAATAGCACTTTTGTTCTCAAACTAACATACCTGAAAAGAAAAATCATTCTCGTCTAGCCATGACGCTGCCTTTCCTGGGCTTTATTTTCCAAATAAAACAGCTTGTATCATCATTCCTTAAAAAAAAAAAAATCAATATTACAACAAGGGTTATTGTGGTTAACTAAAACTAAAACCAAAACAATTAAAATAATAACTTAAAATAACTAAATAATAATTAAAATAACATTTTCGTTGCTTGGAATAAAATAAACATGAACTGAAATAAAATAGTAATAAAAAAAAGTAACTTATTTTAGATAGTTTTCAAGGCAACATTATTCATTTTCATTTAGATTCAACTGATGTACTAAAATAACTAAAAATGAAATAAATCAAAAACCATACAGACATACTACAAATAAAATTACAAAACAGATAAATTAAAATAAAAATAGAAAATTAAAAGTGTTATTTTAGTATCATTCATATACTATTATTGTTATTGTCAATATTTTGAATTAGATTTTTTTTTTGTTTGTTTTCATTTTTGTTTGTGTTTTGGTTACTATTTTAAATTTTTAAACATGCCTATTACAGTATTTATTCATTTTTATTTAATACTTCTAATTTATTTTGTTTTAGCTATTTTAATACTTTAAAGTAAACAATTTCAGTTAATTAATGTTTATTTTATTTTAAACAATTTTTTTTTTTTCTTTTTTTTACTAAGTATTTTTACTTTTGGTTAAATGTTATCCTAATCTCAATAATTAAAATAATACTGATTACTACTGCTCATATTTAAAGATCTGTAGCGCTAAATAATAAACATTGGCACTGATAAATCACAATTAGATATTTTCACTTGGAAGGAGATAAATCAAGTTCAAAACAGGACCTGAGCCAGATCTAGAGACTTTAGGCCAGCAAGAAACCCAGAACACCCTAGCAACCGCATAGCAACACACTAAAACCCCACTCAGAACAACCACACAGCAACACCACAATACCCTAGAACTGCGACAGTGATTTAGGATTGGCAAGCATCACTCTCTACAAAGCTATTTTGCAAAACTAATCAAGTTTTATATAGATTCATATGCACAAACCACCACTGTTCCAGCTGTTTTTGTCACATAAATCTTATTCAGTGTCGTCATTCTCTTTATGGAGCTTATTAAAAAAAACCCACATCTCAAAAAAGCAGTGCAGGAAAAGCTCCAAGGTCAATTAGAGGGTGTGTCGCAGTCTTGTTTATGTTATGCATTGTTTTTTCAAATAATTTAAAGTCAAAACAAACCTTCAGCAAATCTCTTATTTAAACAACCACTCATCTCGCACCGAAACCAGATGACGCCATTCACTTCGATAACATAAACGCAATTACATACGCCACATGGCATATTCCACTCCAACCAAACAAGCAACAATGAATGAGATATTCCTGAGCTCTACAGCAGTATATTTGCATTTACAGTGTGCAGTTTGACCTATGGAGGAAGCGGTGAGTCATATTTATAGTTTTATTTTTTTATACCATCGACATTCCAGATGAACTGATCCCAAGACTCCCATTTGAAGAGTCTGAAACATCACGTCAGCTCTGAAAATCTCTGTTATGACTGAGTGACTGGTTTGAACTGGCTTAATGAATTTTAAATGAAAAAGCCAATGTGGTAAAGTCTTGCCACAACTGCTACATTCACAATTTCTTCTCCATCTGTTCATTTAGAGCACTGGATCAAAATATAGGTTGCCCCATTCTCAAATGCACCAGCTTGGGTGGCCTCCATCCACACAATTGGATTAATTTTCTAAGCAGGGAAGAGTCACGTCTGACACTTCAGCAATACAGATTCACCACCTCCACACCTAGGGAGTTCTGGGTAGGCCGTTTCCATGGCAACAGCCAGATGTTGTGCACATTGGGGCCTCCACACTCTCCAGAATCCGCGGGTGGAGGCATCTGCTAGCGTTTTTCCCCCCGAGGCAGCTTAAAATAGCCAGGGAAGAAAAGTTATGCAGTAGAGGTGAGCAATAGCAGATTATAGCTCAAGAAAGTAGATGATTTGCTCTCCAATAAATAAAAATTGTCATTATTTACTCATGCTCATGTCCTTCAGACCTTTTATTATTTTCTTTCTTGCATGAAACACAAAGATATTAGGAGGAATGTCCAATCAGCTCTTTTCCAACCAAAAAAAAAAAAAAAAGAAAAAGTGAAAGGTAATTTATACTGTCAATCTCCTAAACAAATAACAAAACAAATAATTTAAATAATCAATCATTTTTTAAAGTGGAAAACAAATGTTATTTTCTACACAACCAAAGGGGATTGCCATTTATATTCTCAATCCTCAAAATAAATTAACAAATTTTAAAAATAATTTAAAAAATAAATATTTTATAATGCGCAATTTATATAAAATAAATATTTAATATTAGAATACATTAAAATATATTTATGTCTCCAAGCATGCTTTATGAATTACTAAAAAAAAAAATAAAAAAAAAAATAATAATAATAATAAATAAAAATACACTCACCACACCCTATGAGATAAAAGATAGGCTACACAAAAAGAAAAATGAAACCGAATTCCCATCTGAGAATCCAATAAAGGAGGCTCTGTTATTTTATCATATTTAGACTTTATCATTTTAAGTAAAAAATACAACCAGCCAGACATTCCTTGCCTACTAAAGCAGATTTATGCTTTCTTGTTCCTTCTAGAGTTTTTTTTTTTATTATCATATTTTTTTTTTTTCCTAAATGGAAAAACTGACTCCTCAACCACAGATTGTCAACTATTCCATTTAAAGAGTTTCTGGTGAAATGAAATGATGTGAAAGTAGTTTCCAAATATAATAATGTGAGAGTTATGGAGGATAGAGTATAGAACAGAAAAGTATATTCCATCATTCACAATCACAGCATCTGAAAAATACTAAGCACTGATGCACTTCAAGTCCAAACTAACCTGAGCTCAAATTCATATGCCAAACAACATAAGTCATTCTTGGAAAAGGTTTTAAATTATTTTTTAATGGAAAACCGACTCCCACCACAATTGCAGATTGTGGTCATATCTATTAAAGCGATTTCTGATAAAATGATGAATTTAATGGATGCAGTCTTCCTGGGAAAGTGACTAGTTACATTTGCATGAAAGTTGCACAAACATTTAGTCATCGGTTATAAACTTACTGACAGATCAAATACATAAAATTCACAAAATGGATGCGTTTGAAACCTCAAAATCTTACTTTAATATGAATTACAATGTTTATGTTATACTTAGACGACGCAGAAATGAGAAAACAATAATAAACTTCTAAATAAATGATGGATATGTATTATTATTTAAGCTTACCTTCATGTCCGGAACCATCTGTCTCACTTTGAAGGTGGTTTTGGACCCTGTCAACATGATTTCAACCTAAAACAGCTCCGGACTAAAAGAATAAATGGTGTATTTGAAAGAGGTCTGATGGTTTGATCCTGTCCATGTTACTGAAATCGGATGGCCCGCGTCCAGTCTGCATCACTAAAGCGCTTTCACACATTACTCCATCCGTACTATGTTAATATACTCACACAAACACGAAATCATCTCTAACGGAAATCTATTTTCACAAAGAGGACGCGCCTTTTCCCACCGCATTTGTTTACAGCCCCTTCGCCATAGTGAAATGACACGGGTGTTACTGAGTAACAAAAACCAGGACCGAGTCTCTTAAAGGGCCAGTACCGCCACAAACTCAACGCGCTTCTGTCCTTATGGACTGCTTCCATCTCTGTCTCTCAAAACCTACTGAGCTGCAGCTCTTTTGAACATCCGTGGTCATGTTCAAAATATCATACTAGCGTACTACTCTTGCTATTTATACTTATATATATATATATATATATATATATATATATATATATATATATATATACACACGTATACTGTACACACACACACACACACACACACACATTATATAGTATGTATAGCCTACTATAAATAGCATTCATATTTTCTGTAAGAATTACCCACAAGACCTGACCTTATATTTACAAATATGATAATAGGTCACTACAAGGGGTTAAGGTTTGGCTAGTTAGCCCCTACTGGTAGATTTGCTGGTAAAGTCTCTTTTCCCATTGACAACCATTTAAAATGACAGACTCTGATTTAAGTGCACCTTTTAAGTATATTTAACTAAATTACAATAGAAAACCATTATTTTAAATTGCAAAAAAATTTCACAATATTACTGTTATTTGTTTTTTAATAAAATAAATGCAGCTTTGATGAGACTAAGACTTCTTTTAAACATTTTTTATAACATTTATTATTGTTGTTGTTGTAAAGCAATAGTGTAAAAGCACCTATAAAATAATTTTGTATTTTCTTCTGCCAAGCCTATTAAATGAACATGGAGTAGTTAAATCTTGTTTCCATTCTATGCTTTATCAATGCATTTAAATCCGCAAAATACCAATCAATATTCATTAAATTGTTTACAAACCATTTAGACTGCTGCACCATAATTCTCTTCTGCTCAAACATATTGCACTTCACAGGTGAGCAAACACACTTGACATTCCCGTAGTTTTTGACACCCTAGTTACCTTGTCACTGTAGTATCAAAGAACCATTTCACAGCAACGTCCAAACAGCAGAGAGACCGAGACAGGTGTCTTTAGATTACGATGTGTGTCCAGCATCAGTGCTCAGGTGGATATGAACACGATGCAGTGTGCACTGTGTGGAAAAGGCTTCTACTTGAAATGGATACCTGCAAAGCAAAAACAAATGAAAACTGATCCCAAAGATATCAGTGTTGCTATTACTAATTCATCAGACTCTCACTTTGAATTTATTAGAGCAAAAGAACTCAAGCAATAGCCCACAAAAATACCTCATAAATAATACAAACATCTGGAGCACTAATCTGGCAATTTCTCACATTATAAAGGAAGTGAAAGCAAAATAAGCCTTCAGCAATCTAATATAAACTTGCATTAAGGAGAGTAAACTTTATTTATGCTTTACCCTGTACAGTGTGTCCTGACACAAGGCAAAGATCACATGCTGTGGTAATTAGCAGTCTTAAATGGCAGACAGTGCTTGCTGGAAATTAAAATTAAATTACTTTACCTTGCAGTAACTTAAGATATTTCTGAAACAATTGCAAGGATCAGTTGCATTTTAGCTGATTAAACAAATTGCTTCTTCATATGCTTGCTTACGACTATAGTTTTTGTTCTTCTTAATTTAGGTTTCCACACATCCATACTGGAAATACTGGAAAAATCATTGAGATGGCAAAAGAGCAGCTTCTAGCCAAAGAAATATTTTAGAGAAGAGCCTTAAAATATTGAGAAATGTCCATTATTTTTAATGTTTTTTATTTTATTATTATTATTATTTTGCAAAATAAGACCTTATTAAAAGATCAGTTCACCAAAAAATTAAAATTTGCCAAAAAAAAGTTATTACAAACACAACTTTTCACTTCACAAGACATTAATTTATGGACTGAAGATGTGTGGATTACTTGTAAATTATTGTGATGTTTTTATCAGCTGTTTGGGCTCTCATTCTGGCGGCACCCATTCATTGCAGAGGATCCATTGCTAAGCAAGTAATGTAATGCTAAATTCCTCAAATCTGTTCTGAAGAAGGAACAAACTCATCTACATCTTAGATGGACTGAGGGTGAGTACATTTTCAGTAAATTTTCATATTTGGCTCAACTATTTCTTTAATCCCCACTAAAATCGTAAAATTCTCAGGTTTTCCATAACTGTGGGAATAACCTTGTATATGTAACTGAAAGCTCTTGTGTCACTGTAAAAATACAAGATGTTTGTTATTATGAAGCCTCCATATAGTTAAATGTAGAGAATGAGGATGCAAAATAAAATCAATACAAACAACTGTTTAAATACAATGAGAATTTTATTAAAACAGTGCAAAAAGAAAAGAAAAAAAAAAATAAAACAAAACTAACATAAAAATCAGATGTTCTTTCCACCTAGATTGCACTGTCACACAGCCTGGGGTCACTTCTCAAACAAGGAGAAAGGTAAAACGGCTGAAAACAAACACAAATTGCCCAATTAGCCAGAAGTAATGCACAAATATGAGTAGATAAATTGCATCTGCCAGTTCTGTACATGCAACAGTTTCAGTCTCATGCAATTTCGAGAATGCTGATGACTGTAGCTCTGTCACATCCATGAAAACATACCATATAAAAATAGTAAGTTACATCATAAAACAAAGCCCACTGTATTAAATAAGAGAATTTAGTGTGTGAAAACTGATGGTGGTGGACGCCACCACCATCATTAAAAAATGTACTCAAAATTCGATTAAGTATCATAATTCGCTTTAAAATAGAAATCAAAATTAGGAATCTTCATGAGGCCTGTCTGTTTGACAACTAGCCACGTAAGAAAGAACATCCTAGTTTCAGAACTAAACATCCCAAACTGTTTGAAAAATCTTACTACAAATATATATTTTCAAATCATACCTTGTCAGATCACTGATGGAGAAATTAGTTTGTTCACAAGAAACACTCGGATTTAAGAGGCTTCTCTTGTCAGCCATCGCCGTATGCTCCAGAATACTGACTCCACCACCAATCAGGGTACGGTCCTACAGCATACATTCGTATCTTTAAAAAACACTGTAAAACTGCGTCTGATTTACAAAAATAACTTGAATGTATTTATACAACAGTTTTATTTCATAATACAAAAATGTTTGCACTCTTATTGAAGTCCAACGCTCAGGGTGGCTGAATAAGCTTTCCATTCGTTAAATAACTGGATCCGTTAAACGCAAGCGACGAGTACACTGGAAGGAGAACATAAACTCCTACGGAGAGTAGTTGTCATTTCACTGACAATTTTCTGTTGTTTGTGCCTTGAAGCTGCAATAGGTTTGCAAAAGCACAATTCACCAGACGCACACACAAACACAAGCTCACACGCTGAATTCCTTTTTTGCGACTTAGAGTGGAAACCTGGGTAAATGGTGTATGCTTTACGTAAGACAGAAAAAAAAAAAATCAATCGCAGTTTATATTCAAATGTGCTGGACTGAAAGAAAAAAAAAAAATCCAAAAGCAGCAGCAGCATACTCTTTGTCCCTTATTTACACTATGAAAATGTGAGCCATCGGTCTCAAAAGGTCACTAGGGATGCATTGATTTAGACATAAAAGGTGACAGTGAAACCTAAACAAGTGTGCCATCTATTGGTTATAGAGTGAACAACATGTGAAAGATATCTTGCTGTCTTTGGATGAAAAATGAAACTAGCAACCCTTCAGGTTTTTATTCTGCTGCAAAACTTCACTCTGTCAGAGATAACAGACAATTTAGTGCTTTAAAACTTAAATGAATCTAAACTGAGCATTTACAGCTTCAAACTCATGGGAGATACCAGATGAAGAGAAAAGGTATGTTAAAATTTTGGTAGGATATTAACCTAGCATATATTTAATTGTGCAAATCAGTAATGCAAATATGGGAACATTGTGGCCTCGAGCTGACACAGTTATACAATTATTTGCATACAACAGATTGTATCTGTATTGAGTGTTTGAGAAGCGGAAGGGGGTTCACTGCGACTACAACACCAACTCTACATCTACCATCAATGCAGCACACTAACACTTATCCACATCAAATGAACATGATCACAGCAGCAACATCCTCTTACAGTACTATAGAGCCCATTTCATATGAGCAAAGACAGGGTAAAGGGATATTCAGCCCAAAATGAAGAACCTGTCGTCATCATTTCATTAACCCTCTTGTCGTTCTGAACCTGTATGTCTTTCTTTCTGCTGTGTCCAGCAGAACGTCCAGACTGCTCTATTCCATATAATGAAAACAAATGGAGACATGTGCTCTAAGTCAAAATGTTTTAACTAAATATTTTAACAAAGCAAAATTAGTAACATGTAAATGACATGTAACAGACTGGTTTGACTCAGATTCAGAGAAAACTGAGTGCATGTGTGCTATATTAGCAGTTTTGCCCTCCAAGGTAGCTCTCAATATCTCATTCGCACATCCGCATTGGCTTGTTGTGCTCAGTTAAGACACAAGAACCAAATGGCGTTTGTCATCACTGGCGTCAAATTTGTCAGTAGGTGAGATGGAGCGGAAGACTTTCTGTGAATAATGACTTCTGGTCCATTACTCACATTAAGTGATTGGTCCACATTTACTTTCATTGTATGGAAAAGAACAATCTACTTATGTATTTGTCAATCATACAGGTTTGAAACAGAATGTAAGGCTGAGTTAATAACAGTATTTTAGTTTCTGGCTGACTTGTACAACTAGCTGGCTTTATCGGAGGCTTTAATGTCTGTTAACAGTGTAATAGGAATTTGATAGTATCTCGATGCATTGTATAATTGAGATACTGAGAGATCTGCTAGCATCCCTCTAAATCCACAAATATCGACAACACTATGATCAGCACTGCGAACCCAAAACCAAACAGAAGTAGAAATTCAGTTCAACAATCCCCCTGAACTAAGACTGAAAAGGCAACTAGGAAACAAGTGAGCTTGTGCACAACAGTGGCACCTACAGCCGAACCCTGACATCCACAGTCCACGCGAGTGGAACTGCAAGTTCTCCCTCCAGAATGGAGCGAAATGCCAGACTAGAAGCACAGCAACATAACAGTCTATTCATTGTCACGTCTGAAACCCACACGCACAACCTTTGGACATTAGAAAAGTGCTTGATTTGGTGCAGTAACTGCTCTGGGGGTGATCGATCATTAACATTTAAGCCAGTAACATTTGAAGGGGTTAGAAATTGTTTCAACATCAGCCCCCTTTGACCTGTGAGTACCTAGAACTCCTTTATTAACAACTCTTCACATGATGTACCATTTCCAAAAAATTACATCTGATTTCCTTCTTTTTTTGCACTAATTTTAAAGGTTTTGCACTTTTAAATGTTGTAGAAACACTTAGTAGAATGTAAACGACTGTGATTTTTTAATATGGACATGTGAAGACCCAAAGCAAAACCTTTGGCTATCAAGGTTTAGCTCCATAAGTTGAACATCTTAGAAGCCAGAAAGCACCATTTTAGCTAATTCAAGCCAGTCGGGTATGGCTTCCAAAGGGGTGCAAGTTAAATTATTGTAGCATTGGGCCAATGCAGATAACACTCACTTGAAGTTACCAGTGTGTTTTTGCCTTACACTCACAATATGGCAAGTCTTTCATTGATTGCAGCTGAAATCCTACATGAAATGTCTATTATTATGTATACAAACGCATCTGATATAAATACGCATTTTCTGGTTGTGCTTAACATGTATTTTGGAGTATGCGGTGTGTTCGTGTGATGCAACCATGTCTATTGCCTGTGCTCTACATTCTCGCCACTAGGAGGAGACAAGGAGACAAGAAAAAGGATGACCACGTCAAGCAAATGTGGGCGGAGCTTAAAGCTTCTGCCTATGAGCCACAGCAAATGTAACACAACAGCAGTCCTATTCCCACAATGGCCATTCATTGTGGGCACCGAGTCTCAGTAACCTGATTCAGAAAGGCCAAACTTATGTCTTAAAGCAAGATCCACACAAACAGGATATGATGTGGCTCACATGGCGGGCTCCAATGAGTCCTATAGGAGAGAAACCGGACAGAAATTGTCCATTCAAAACCTGTGTATGGCCGGCTCCGTTTCCTTTCTCTTCAGCTCCTCTCTGTAGCAGTACGAGCAGTAATTGCCTGTCTCGGGGTGGCCGTAGTAATTGCACGTAGGCGTTCGGCATTTGCTGGACTGCAGGTTGGCAAGGCCACCCGCACTGCCTAAAGAGTAATGCCTCACTGGCATCGGCCCGTTGCGACTGTCCAAAGTGAAACGCGAGTCCCGCAAGCCATTCGTGTAGCCTCCAGCAGGTTCGGTTGGGTAATCAATTGGGTCATGCTCTTGGGGAAAAGACGTCAGGCAGGGGCTAATGATACGGGATGGGTTGCCCAAACTGGTGGAGGGAGGGTGGTACTGGGTATGGGGCGGGCCCTGTGCTAGGGGGCAGTGTCGGGGCAAGGTAGCATAGGATGGTAGGCCTGGGTAAGAAGACGGCGAACCTCCTGCCAGCTGCCGTCGTGTATCCAAATAACCATGCATATGGAGATGCTGCGTGAGTGGGTTAGGAGAATGGTCAATGAAGGTGGGCCTGGGGATTGGGACCACACCGGAGTACATCACTGGGCTGAAAGACGATGACTTCAAAGCGTTAAAAGTAGGAGGTGCGTTATCAGTAACTTCCTCTTTGCTTTCAAAACTTCTGTAGCTCAGCTCAGGCCCGTCCTTTTTTAGTTGGGACCCAGCAGTCATTGCGGGACCTCCTGCCGCTTTCTGCTCAGCTTCCCTTCTCTGTTCCTGTTCGGCACGGAAGCGCTCCTCGGCGTCAACCAGGTAGCGTTGGATCATTTCCTCCTGAAACGGCTGCCGGTTGCTTGTAGTGAGTAGCGCAGCGAAGATGTACTTCCTTTCGCCTTGCATAGCGGATCGGAGGATGCTGAGACTCACTTTCACATCCGAGCTGTACCTAAAAGGGTCACCTTCAGAAGAGTAGCTTACATTTTGTCGCTCGCTGGTTGAGGAGGGTGAACCTTTCCCAGAGTCCTCAGAGCCCATTTGAATGGAGGGAGAGCTGTCCTTACTGCCCTTACGACCTCTCAAAGAGCCTTTCTTCTTCTCTTGACCCTCCTGTTTAGATCCACTTCCATTTGCATTCTTTCCCGTCATCAGGCCTCCCACATTCTTTTTCAGCTTACTGCCCAAGCTCTTGCCAAAGCTACCCAGCTTGTTGGCAACGGAGTCTGCACGTTTCTTGTCCTTATCCTTTTCTTTATCTTTCTTTCCCTTCTCCTTTCCAATTGTGCCAGTTGTCCCTGCTGAACTGTTACTGGATGAGCTAGAGGAGCTGGAAGATCCACCACTTGTTTTGCCTGTTGTGCCACTGGTTGCAGTAGTGCTGCTGTCTCCATTGCCATTGGAACTGCTGCTGACGGATTCCTTATCGGACTCTCCAGAGTCTGGTGGGGTGCGGGCATCTTCTCCTGCAGATGCTGTAGGTGATTCTGGCTGGGCCAATGGGGCCTGCTGTAATTGCAAAATAAATAAAATAAATAAATAAATAAATAAATAAATAAATAAATAACATAAATAAATAATAATAAAATAATGTATTATTTAATTACTTCCTTATTTTTAATTAAGAGAATCCCCCCCCCCATTTCAGAACCATATCCAAATTACTTTGACATATAACATAAAAGAACAAAACAAAAATACTATATTAAAATTAACAAAATCTACATTTAGCATATTCATAAAAATTGATAAAAACGTTAAAATAAATAAATAAATAAATAAATAAATAAAAATCAGGGAAAATGATTAAACTCCTCTTCAAATAAATGTGTGTGTACAATTTATAATTTCTTTTACAACAATGAATCATTACATAATAGATTTTTTTCCAGACAAGTTTATATTTAGATAGCATGAAAATGAAAAGTGACCAGAAAACACTATGCCAGCTTGGCAGTTTAATTAGAATCATCATTTATTTTAAGACTTTTACATCATGAGAGTAGCTTTAAAACATATTTATACCATCCTACAGACATAAATCTTTTAGTGTTAGAAATAAAAATGCTTTGGATGTACTGACTGATAGGTTACACTTAACCAGTTAAATTATTCTTAGCATGTCAAACAAAGCAAGAAGCTCACCTGTACCTCACAGGGTAGAGGAAGCCAGGTGACAGTCATGTAGCTATGCAGCAGATGGAGCTTGGCCTCCAGAGATAAGGTTACACTGAAACCAAACAAGAGGCAGGTCAGAGTGCTGATATTCACTTATAAGAGGCACTTTAAATGCATTGGATAAAAAAAAAAATAATAAAAAATTAAAAAAAACATGTAAATGCAAAATAACAATGAGCATGTTTCACGAAAATACAAAATAACATTTGCAGTAAGTAGGAAAAAGTCACAAGAAAGATGTGCTGAAGTATTAAACAAGATAAGTAAATTATTTTAAAACAGAATATATAGTGACAAATGTGAAAGCTGTGGGAATAAGAAGGAACTACAGATGCAACTCTGAGCTATTTGAGAGCTTCTCTGTGTTCCATTCATAGAAAGCATTTAGTGATAATCTGCATTAAAGAATGAGAGTTGCTAATCTTGAGTGTTGGCCAACAGCGCCCAGTCCCAGCAGGCTCCACAGGGCTAATGCCGTCATTATGGTCAGAAATTACTGAACTCTGCTGTAAATAAGTCAGAGCTGAGTCATTTTGCACTACATAGCCAAAATAACCTGAATATTTTGAAAACATTTTTCAGAGCAAATTTGGTATATGCACAACATAGCAATTACAAGAATGTTCCAGGTTTAAAACAAGTGAAAATCTATGGATGGCATTTGTGACATGCTGTTGATTACCACAAGAAATAATTTTGACTCATCCCTCAGATTGTATAAACACGCATAGAGAAATTAAATGTAATTAAAATGTAATTTTAACAAAAATATGAGCTATGCATTTTTGCTTTAAAACTCACCAGAATGTCTCGCTTCAGACTTAACATGCAAAGTTATTACTGTAAACAATTTATGCTTGTTATTCTTTTTTCAATTGTAGTCTGAATTATTGTCTGTGGTAACTGACAGCATCTCAAAAATATGGTCAATTCAGCTTAATTACATGCATGAGCATGGGCCTTTTTTATTCATTAAACTAGGTGGCACACTTGTACAGAGGATTGCACAACTGAAAGTGGAGCAGAGAAAGTGATGAGCGCCTCAAAAAGCTGAGAAATGTTGATGTTTATGTAAAGACCACAAAAATCTCTTAAAATCACATTGTTACAATTGAATTCAGATTGCAAATGCATACTGCAGATTTTTTCAAACCTAGAACATTCCTTAAACATACAAATGCACGTAATGAAATTCTACCTTGCCAGCATCACATTATCGTTGTCATCTTTGCCCCATTCCCAGTCTTCTCCAGGATCCACAGCAAAGTGCAAAGGCAGCATCTTATGATCCAAGTCCGTCAGAGGGATCACCACTGTGGACGTTTTTACCAAACAAAAGGTAACAAATGGTCAGTATCATTCTGAATTTCACTACTTCCCTACTTATTTATGGTTTCGCTTATTTACAAACACAATACAGTATTCAAATGAACTCCAAGGCTACAGTCCCAAAGGCCTTTGAAGAAATAAGCTGGATTAAAGTGGATAAAGACTTTCTGGAAACAATAAATGATTGCAGATTTTGTTCTGTCTTGCTTTGAAAAACTGGTTTATCAGGCAAGAACAGCACACTGCATGAACCATAAAAAAGCAAACAGATTTGCTACATATAAACCACTCCTCACCTTGTTCTTTGGAACTGTCTTTCTGCTCCATTGAGACCAGGGCAGAGAAATGGGCCTGGTCATATGCCAGAACAAGGGGGGAGCGGTGGCACTTGTTGGCTGGTACTTCTAGGGGCAGGTAAATCCCTCCAAATGGGATTGGTGCAAAAGCTAAACAACAGACAAAAATGATAAGTTTTGCTTATGGAACATGAGAGGACAAATGGAAAATGCATTATTTAAAGGGGACATAGTCAACACTTTTGTGCCATTGCATTTTTCTGCAACAGTCATAGTCATGCTAATGTGTTCATGGTTACATTATAACCATCAAGATTTCGACTGAGCCATTTTTACAACTTGGCTTCAATAGACAAGTGTGTCAGACTCCCCTCATTTAAGAAATAGTTTATGCAAAAATGAATATTCTGTGCTTATTTACCTTCTCCCCCAGAGTCCCGAAGCATGGTGTCAGCCACCACCACTATCGGCCTGCGGAGCACATGAGCAAGAACGAACACATGAAACTCCTCCAGGCTCTCGTACACTGGCTCCTCCTGTGACTCGGCACTGCGGGACACAAAACACACTCACAGCATGAGCAAAACACTCCAGAAAACCTGTTTACAGCTTTCAAAGCAGAAAATAAAATCAGATGTAATCAACTCACCCGTTGCTGCCGTTAGTGCTGTAGTGTATCCTGGGTTCACTGGACGCCAGTTTCAACAACTCATTCCACTCTTTCTGCCACTCTTCCTCTGTGTAAACCAGTCCCGACTGCACACAAATCCACACACACAAATATTAGACTGACACAGAGACCAACTTTGTGCAGATTTTCTAATTTCGTAATTACACTACTGTTCAAAAGTTTGGGGTTGGTAACTTTTTTTTTTTGGATATTTTTGAAAGAAGCTGCATTTATCTGACCTAAAAATTGCATTTATGTTATCAAAAAAAAAACAGTAATATTGTGAAATATTACAATTTGAAAATTATTTTCTATTCATTATATTTTGTATATTTCTATTAATTATTTAAATGTAATTTATTCCTGTGATCAAAGCTGAATTTTCAGCATCATTACTCTAGACTTCAGTGTCACATGATCCTTCAGAAATCATTCTAATATGCTTTGTTGTTGCTCAAGAAACATTTCTTATTAATATCAGTGTTGAAATCAGTTGTGCTGCTTAATATTTTTGTGGAAACTGATACTGATGATTTTTTTCAGAACTCTTTTTGATGAATATAAAGTTCAAAACAACAGTTTATTTAAAATAGAAATCGTTTATAGCATTATAAATGTCTTTGCTGTCATTGTTGGTTCATTTTATATTTATTTCTTTAAAAAAAAAAAAAAAAAAAAAGTAAAAAAAAAAAAAAAAAGAGAGAGAAAAACACCCTTTTCAATGGTAGTTTATATTTTACTTGATGGAGCCTGATCTAAACTAGCATTAGCATTATCTGTTTTGTAAAAATAATGAACCAACAGATAAAGTGCTCTAACCTCTTTGTTCTGCATGGTTTGTTGCCATCTCCACCTTCGCTTTAAAGACTCCCTCTCCTGCCCATGATCCATCAGTGCATAGAGAGACTTTCGCAGCATTAGGTCTCGATCATGAAAGCCCCACATACCTGCATAATAATGTTTTAAACATAATTACTGAATTGATATCTTAATATTACACCTGGCAGTGGTTTCTAGGCAAGTATGCAGTCCTACTGTTGCTTTGGATGTAAGTTATATAGTTACACACTATAAATCTAATACAGAAAAAAAAGCACTTGTATAGAACTCTATGCTGCTCCAAAAAGCATCTGTTTTCAATAACACATTAATTCACAGGAAGACTAAATGTTTTTTTTAGCCTATAATCTTTGAGCTATGTGTAACACCAACAAAATTTTAGAAACCTGTAAGGTGGAATGAATATATATAAAAACTCTGTGCTGATCGCATACAAAAAGTCAGTTTGAACACTTACCCAGTGAAGCAGCGTGTAACAGACAGTTCCCATCACCACTAGTCGCCAGAGGTAATAAACTCTGACAGCCAGTCCCCAAACGAGTCCACCAGTTCAACCTTCCTGTTGAAGAAGAACAAAAAAAGGGCATTTATTTCTCAAATCTGTGGCTACATACACCAAGATACTTCCTTCTATGGCTGCATCCAAAAATCACATCCTTCCCTCTAATATAGTAGGCAAAAACAGCATTCAAACAGTAGTATATCTGAATTCAGAGTATTCATAAAACAGTTAAAAAAGTAGTTTTTCTGTTGAGATTCTGAAGGTGTGCATCCAATGGACACTTTACCATCCCATGAGGCTACAGGAAAGGATATGTGAATGGCAATGAAGTGACGCATCTGATGTTGGTAGTACATATGACAATGACATCATAAATACAGTATATTCATATTACATTGATACTACATGCGTTCAAACTATATAGAACATACTTTTTAATGGTCACAAAGTAATTACTTCAAAAGAAGTACCTACTATTACTATTAGTATATGACTGTGGAAACAGCATGTCTTTTTCAAAAACTAGTGCGCTACCTACATAGGCAACACTAAAAGGGCAATAGAGGACCAAGTAAAATATCAATCATAAATATTTATTCACTTTATTCATAATTAATTCAATAGTTAAATCTACTAAAAAAGACTTTATTTACTAAAAAGACATTATTTTGTGTGGTATGTATCTTTAAGCTTAACTCCTGTGTGCGTCACATGAGAAGCACAACATGCTGCCTATGTACGGCATTTCAAATCAGTCACTTATAATGTTACATTTTAGTCAGGATGCTTATGTAGACAGCAGAGAATAAAGCAGCTAACCGAAACATAAGTTAGAAATATCTGACTATAAAACTCATATCATCAAAATATTTGGTTCAGCTGTCGGAGGAGAGATTCTTGAAATGAAATGACTAACCAGCATGCTCCAAGGCCACCATCATGGACTGCTCAATGAGGTCTCTCTCGATGAAGCCGCGGAAGTCGTCTCTGTAGACGGTGAGGTCAGGCAACTGGAAGGTGCAGAGCGGAGTGTCCAGATGCTGCTCGTTGCTGCCGCCCGTACTGGACACGTGTGAGCGGGCCAGAGAGACGATGGTGGAGCTGGCGTGAGAGATTCCCCTCGACAGTCGCTTCTCCGTGGCTGCTGCCATGATACATGTTCAGATTACTGCATATACTGGAGAATATGAAACTAGACGCTGGTAAGCTATTATCTGGTCGACCTATTCTTATCAGTCCTCCACTCCCTTCAATTCGAAAACAACGTTAGTCAGGTGAGAGTGGGCAAGGCTTTGAAATGACATCATATGCAACTAACTGTCATGATCAGTGTAAATCATTTACAAAAATTACAAACCACAATTGAGAATTAAGGTCAGGCCGTCCAGACAGATATTCTAGTGCTTTTGTACCTTGAACAGCCTCATCTTGGCGATGCAAGAGAGGCCGTCCCGTCCGAGCTATCTCCTTTTCAAAGGAGGGATACTCTCTCTCCTCAGCAAAGGTGCATGAGAGGTTCCCAGCATGCACTTGTCGCAGCTGTTCAAAGTCACTCAGTGCAGCCAGGAGGTCCCAGTTCTTTCCTGCAAAGAAAGCCACATTCATGAAGCGTGCAAGAAAATGAGAGTTCATAGTTTCGCTGCACCTCTGCTTAGGAGTTTAAATATTAACCTGACATCGCAGCAAAGTTCAATGACACATTCCCCTGCAGTTGCTTGTGCAAATACTGGTCAGTACCGGCTGTCAAGCATGCATACTGCAGAACTATACATATTTTAACTCATTCTCTTATGTGCAGTGTTGCTAGGCAACACGTAATGGGTTTGTTAAGGCTTTTCTGCACACATTCATATAGATGCTTTTTTGCTCTTCTGCAATCACTTAATCATAAAGACCTTAGTCAGGGTAGACACCATATTGAACTCTACATGGCTCACCCAAATAGAATTAGCCAGAATGGTAACCATAATAATAATTTTACAATGTAGTTTTGTAAAATATGCATAATCAAGAAAAGCTACATTTAATATCATAACGAAAAAAAGTATTTATTTTGTTAAAAAAAAAATAAATGAAAATTAAAATTGCATAAATATGATTTAAATCTATATATAAAATCAGAGATGGTGATGGGGAACAGGATGGTTTTGGCTCACCCTCCAGCAGGTCTCTGGCCAGTCCAGGTTCAGCTCCAGTAGAACGGACAAAGTCGGACAGGACCGCGTCCATATCCAAAGTCATGTGATCATGAATTTACAGCGCAGAAGGGGGCATCAGGAGAGAGAAAAAAAAAAAAAAACAGGAGAACAATTCTCCCTCACAGCAGAAGGACTGTTTCGGCCACACCTAAAGAGCAAGAGAAGAAAACAGACAGTGAGGCCATGTTTAAGTTTTGGCTATGTACATCATATTGGTGCACATTACCAGAGATCTGTTGACTCCAGCAGTCACATGTCTTTTCTGTGACCTCTACAGTGGAGCTCAGCTGAACGCTTCAATTTGCATTACAGAGAATTTGCAATTCATTAGAAAGATGGCTACTATGATAGTGCTGTTTTAGAACCCGACCGATATATCGTTTTGCCGATTTTATCGGCCGATATGAGCCTGTCACAGATATATCGGTATCGGAGAATATGCCGCCGATATGAACATTTTTTTACAGAACATAAAACGCAGATAAAATGCTTGTATATGGTGTAATTACATAGTTTGTCCATTGTTTGCTACTGGCGACCTGGATGAAACGCTTTAAAGCTTAAGTGTATGGAATACCATTGAAACTTTGAACAGCCATATCTCTGTAACAGCGCGGCGAATCCGCATCAAATTCGGGGGACCCCTTCAGCTCGAGGAACCCTCTCGAACGCCGAATCGAGTGTACATCTCGAGGCCCCCTTTCGAATGAGACCACCCCCGCGTCGATAGCCCCGAGGGTCCAGGAGTCACAGGCGGTTAAATTTGCGGCGATCCCGAGGGGCTACCGAGGTGCGGAGGGTGGCGTTCGAGAGGGCTCCTTGAGCTGAAGGGACCCCCCCGAATTTGATGGAGATCCGCCCCCGCGTTCGCGAGATAATGACATCAGCCAACACTTTAACTTCAGTAAAGAGGTCTCTTGTTCAGGCTGCAGCATTCAAGCGTTGTCTTATTCGACCGTAAGTGCCCTGCGAAGTGGACTTCACATGATATTCCGCAATGATTCCAGTTCCAAGGGAATGCACATGTTACATTCAAAGGGCATTAAAGTGCGCGAGATGTGAATTTAAATTGTATTTATTTACAGTGGTACATTATGTCACACTTCACACTTCTCTAGTAAGTTTCGTCTGTGTGTGAAGACAGTAGCGCAAATCCGTGAATGAATGTTCTGAAGTGAAATAAACTTCAATGGAATAAAGTTGAATGGAATTGAATTGAAATAAAAGTTAAATAAACTTCACCTTTACTGTTCAGTGCACTGATGTCAGACTCATTTTGGAGAATAAAGTTTATTGTTAAATTGTTAAATGCCCTGCCTCCATTACATATCTTTGTCACGTCATTATAAGTGTTTGATCACCACATTTGAGTGATCATTGCAATAAATGCGTTTATGTATATATATTCTGCTTGAGCATATACTATAGTATTCTATATATAGCACCAGTCAAAAGTTTGGACACAGGAATGGGAAAGTGTCCAAACTTTTGACTGGTACTGTACTATAATATACACAAAGAATATCGGCCGATATATCGATATCAGCCTTTTTTTACGCCCTAATATCGGTATCGGCCCCCAAAAAACCATATCAGTCGGGTTCTAGTTTTAGGCACATTTTAAATTTCCAAATGATGTTATTTCAATAACTGTAAAATAAAAAGTAATTCAATGACATACTGAGGGGAAAAAACACCCACCCACACATAAAACAGGGCCCAACAAAAAGGATTTTTTTCCCGCTGACCTCACCAGTGATAATACAATTTTATTTTTTTATTTTTGCAACATACACATAAAAGTTTGGGGTGAGCAAGATTTTTTTTTAAATAAATGAACACTTTTATTCATCAAGGAAGCATTAAATTGATCAAAAGTGACATTAAAGACATAATGTAACAAAAGTTTTCAATGCTGTTTGAACTAACCTAACCAATCAACATAGCTCTACAAATTGTTTTAGTTCTTAACTCTTTAAGTCCTCGTGAGAATTTCCTACTTGTGCGTTTGGAAGTCATAATTACAAACATGTGCATTCAAATGATTTGAGTTCAGGCTAGTCATTTAGTCTGAATAAAATGGTTGTGTTAGCAGTTTTGTTTATGTCTCTCTTTTGTATTTTATGTAAGACAGGAAGCTTTTTTGTTCAAATGCAACACAAAGAAGAGCAAATTATGTGTGTAATTGATGCTTTCTCTGTGTCAGCACAAGAATGATGCATAGATGATGGAAAATTTAGTTTTGTCACGCATGTCTGCCGCCTCATAAACTGGCTAAATGAGTACTATTTTCTAGTAAGCTTTAAAGCCATTCCTCATCAACAGCATACAGACTAAACTGTACAGTCATTATTCACAGGAAGTACCATTCATGTGCACATATCTCATAGAATGCATTCATTGCAACATGACTTGAAGGCTGCATAAAAACAAATGCACATAAAAGCTCTGAACCTTTATGCCTCAAACTGCACTGCCCGAAGCATCCTGACACAAAGTGGTGGTCAGCTGAGAAGCCAGCACAGGAAAGCATTGGAGGAGCTGAAAAATGCCACTGAACTATCAGTTATAGCCATTATTAAAATTATTGAAAAATCGATAATGTACATAATTCAATATGCATTATGCATATCTCAAAAACCTGAAATAAGCCAATGATTTTAATACTTCAGAAAGTTACGTTTATGGTCATGCAAAGAGCAAAGAATAAATTGGGTACACAATCCTGCTGCACCACAGAACACCACTTACATATTTTTCCATTATATTCCATTATATTCGTCCCAACTTGTTAATGTACATATTGACTTCAAGTCTATGCCTCACATAGAGAAATATCATAATACAGATCACACTGTCACTTGTGCTGTTTTTTTTTTTTGTCAAATGCCACTTTCCAAAGTCAAAAAAATAAATAAATAAATAAATAAATAAATAAAGCAACAAAATATAATGACCAATTATAATATTATGAATACCAATTAAACAACAAATAGGCCTAAGCTTTTTTCATTACATTAATTCAGAAACAGATGAAACAGACAATGAGCAGAGATCTTAGATATAACAAGGTAGTTAAATAATTTTCAGTTTTTAAATGTTTAAATATAATTTTTATTGATTTCTTATTGCACATCAAGTATCGCACCATTTAAGCTATCACATTTTTCTTGAATATCGTGCAGCCCTTCCATAGTGCCCTATTCAAGCCAAGCTGCTCAGCTGTAAAGGATTTCAAATGGCTGCTGAAACAAAATTAGACAACAAAGCTTTATGGATGACAGATCAAATTAAAGTGGCAATTACATCTTCCTCAACAGGAAAATTCAAATCAACTCAAACAAAGGTGTCAGTGTAAATCCTCTGACGTGTTAAATAGTGATTCATTGCTGCTGATTACACTTTACAGGTTTGCTAACTAACAGAGACATCACATATAGATGATGACATTCTGCAGTCAAAAGTTCCCAAATTTAAATCTCCCCTCCCTGCTGTAATGGTACATGCTGTCAGAGCTGCCGTCGCCTCCCTGTAAGCTCTGACTCAAACTTTTCAACATAATGCCCATGACTCATGATTCCTTACTGGGCCCTCCCCATCTCTACTCCCAACAAAAAGGCAGGCGGCTCACAGTGCCACTGATGGAAATAAAGGGCCTTTTCAGTGAGGGAGCTGCTTTCTCTCTCGCTTTGACTTTGTTTGGCAACTATAGAAGAGCGACTAGAGTAAGACCAACAACGAAAACAAGAGAATCCGTTGAATCTAGAACATGATTAAACATCTCTATCTGATGATTTCTAGGCATGTAAAGAGCTCCTGCCCAGAGCTGCTAATCAGACTAATCCAATGGGTGGGGATAAGATTAGTGACTCAAAACAGTTCATGTCAAAGTTCAAAGGAAATATGAAGAGCAAAATAAAACCTGGAATGACTCAGTAGCATATAGCTAGCTTCACACTCACCTAACATCTTTCATAACATTAGTTAGAGTGAGTCGGCCTCTTCTATAACACAAACAAACACAACAGGGCAGCAGTTCCAGAGACACCAGGACAAGGTCATAAGCCCATCTCTCAGCAGGACCATCCAACAAGCAAAACTGTCAAAGACAGAAGTTATGCAGTTGTACAAAAGACCTGGCCAAAAAAAAAAAAAAAAAAAAGATGTGGTTCATCCAAAAAAGAAAATTTGCTGAAAATGTACTCACTCTCAGGCCATCAAAGATGTAGATGAGTTTGTTTCTTCATCTGAACAGATTTGGAGAAATTTAGCATTAAAGCTCCTCTGCAATGAATGGGTGCCGTCAGAATGAGTCCAAACAGCTGATAAAAACATCACAGTAATCCACACTACTCCATCAATTAACATCTTGTGAAATCAAAAGCTGCATGCAATAAACAAATCCATCATTAAGAAATGCGAGTCCTTTATACATAATATTGCTTTCTCCGGTGAAAAAGTCATTTCGTCTGAATTAGGAGAGAAATATGCACATATCAAGCACTGTTTACAAGCAAAAACAGGCCAAAACAGTTCTAAACATATATGTCGTTGGATTTTGATGTGAGAGGATAGACAAACTTTTTCACTTGAGGAAGCCTTATTATCGATTATGGATATTTTGGCCAGAAGTGACAGTTTAAATTTAAAATGCCTTAATGATGGATTTGTTTATTACAAACATGCAGCTCTTCACTTAAAGGGGTCATATGATGCGATTTCAAGTTTTCCTTTCTCTTTGGAGTGTTACAAGCTGTTCGTGCTTATATAATATCCGTAAAGTTGCAAAGACTAAAGTCTCAAACCCAAAGAGATTTACTTTATAAAAGTTAAGACTCGTCCACGCCTTCCTAAAACGCCTCATTTAAACAAGCCCCCACATATCTACTCACTGTGTGGGACGATTTGCATAACACCGCCTAAATGTTTACGCAAACAAAGGCGGCGTAACTTTTATTCTCACTGTAGTATTGTTGCCTCCACTGCCATGTCGTGGAGACACTGTGTGTTTCCAAATATGGTAAGGGGCGTAACATTTCCATCACACGCTTGAGGTATTCGGTTAATCACAACGCACTGGATAGCTGGCCAATTAGAGCACACCTCGCTTTTCAGAATGATGAGGTTTGTAAAAATCAGCGTTTCAGAAAGGAAGGTCAGAGAGGAGCAACAATAATGTATGGCATGTGGAAAATAATGTGTTTTTTTAACCTTAAACTTTGCATTAGACCAAATACACAAAATAATGTTATTTTTAGCATCGTCATATGACCCCTTTAAAAATACGTTAATTGATGAACTGGAGTTGTAAACAACTCCAAACAAATTGACATCTGCATTGGCGGACGTCTTGGATTGGTTAAATAAGTCTTGTCTGTCTCTTAATTTAAGTAAGACAGTTTGCATGTATGTCACTGCACGAAAACATAATTCGGTGAATCCAGACATCGTATTTAATGGTGAAGCAATTAAATGTGTGACACATGTCAAATATTTAGGAATAATAATTGACCAACACCGGTCTTTTAAAAAACAAGAAGGGTTATAAATAATATTAAATTTAATCTAAATAATTTTAAAAACATCAGGCATCAACTGTCTCAATCAGCTGCACTACTTTTTGTACATACTTTGATTTTCCCTCATTTGTCATATTGTATAACAACGTGGTCACAGGCAGGTGCGACTACACTTAAGCCTGTGTATTCTCTTTATAAACAAATTTTGAAAGTGCTAGACAAAAAAACCAAGGGAATATCATTATTGTACCGTTTTGAAAAAGTAAATTTTTTTAAATTTTGATAATTTTGTATTTTACAGTGATGTATGCCTGATGTACAAAATTATTCATAATCTCGCTCCCCCTCCTCTTAGGGGATGCCTGGCTCATAACGGCAGTGCCGGTCGGACAAGAGCATCTGCTAGGGGAGATTTAGTACCGCGGTATAGAAAAAACGCTTTTGGTCAAACAATGTTTTCGGTTAGAGTAGTGAGGTTATGGAATTCCTTACCTACAAACATCTGAAGAATTGACAGTTTCACAGTTTTTAAAACTAATCTTAAGAACTGGCTACTATCTGAACAAATCTGTAACCACTAATGACTCTTTTGTAAGTTCCGTGTTTTTTCATATACTGTTTTTATTAACTTCACATTTTTGGATATATGTATTGTGATGTTTTATGTGGTGTATATGTAATATTGTATGTTATTTTATTTGTTTACCTGCCCAGGGCCAGCAGATGTAAATTAGCTATTAGCTAACTCTGGTGCAATTACTTTTAATTGTACATTGTCCCTGTAAAAATAAACACTAAAGTAAAGTAAAGTAAAGAGTGGTGTGGATTACTTGGGGATTATTGTGATGTTTTTAATCAGCTGTTCTGACGGCACCCATTCACTGCAGAGGATCCATTGGTGAGCAAGTGATACAATGCTAAATTTCTCCAAATCTGTCCCTAATGAGGAAACAAACTCATCAACATCTTGGATGGCCTGAGGGCAAGCAAAAAAATTTTTTAGCAAACTTTAATTTTTGTGTGAACTACTTTAACATCTCAGGTTACTGCGGGAGAAACAACTAACAAAAGGCTAGCAGCATGTTTACAGAGTCAGTTTATAGGCAATTTGGATGATCTCTCAACGTCACATTTGTAGCATCATTATGGCATTCTGGTTTTGCCAGAGACACCTAGGTGATGGATTGTACACAGACAGGACCCAACAGATTTTTCTGCATTGGCTAGTCGGGCTTTTGTCTGTTACATAACATGCATTGCTGCCAACACGTGGGTGCTTTAAGATAGCAGGATCATTGAAACAGAGACACACAAGCAGAGGTCAACACAGTTGTGTTTGCTCTGTGCACTGACTCTAGCCCTCTAACCTATATGACTGATGACTGTGATTGTGCAGGTTAAACTAATTACAAAGATTTGCATCAGTTTATGGAAATAACACAAACGCTTGTAACATTTGCACCCCTATAAAAGGGCATTAAGGCTCAACAATAAAGATGACCCTGGGTCAGTGAGAGAGAGTTCTGGGCCAATTGACAAAATTGTCACTCAGGTTAGTGCTGTATTGTCAACTATGTTTAATGATTATGTGCATGTGTTTATGCATTTGGATATATATACACGCATATAAAGCCATAATGTCATTGTTTTATAGCGGTCATGGAGCCGATAATAGCCTGAAATACTGACCAGGACAGCGTAAAAAAATCCCCACAGTTGAGCCTTGATGCATGCAACAAGACTTGCCATGCCTCTCCTGATTTGCTTGTCAGATCTCCTCAATATATATCTTATGACACGCATGGTAATATAAATATGACACCGGAGCAGTGGTCACATCTTAAACTGAGTTTGAGTTGACAAAGTTCTTACTCTATGGCAACAATCTGCTTCTCCATGGTAGCTGACTTCTTTTATACCCAAAAGTAGGCTACCAAAAATACATGAGTGAGTTAGAAATTAGAATAATATCTGCAGGTGCAATGACACATATAATGCAAATAAACACTTATTTTTCACCATATTCACTCAATTCTCAAAATCAGTAAATTTAAGAAAGGAGGAAACTAATACTACGGTTAAAAGTTACAGTGAATTTCCTCTGAATGCACAGGTGTGTCAACACATTAAACAATGCAAAAAATATTTTACATAAAACAGAATTTTGGGCGTTTGTTTTACAAGAAAATACCATTTCAGTCTTTCTACTTTAAAATTAAATGTTTAATTCAATGTATTACTTGATGTTTCTTTGTAATTATTTGTGAAAACAGCAATTTCTGAGTTAAAATTGTTTCATAGTAAATCCTACACCAAATTTTCCTCTGTGTATTACAAAATTTAAATAATTTAAAAAATTGCTAACATTAGTCAATTGTGGAGTTAATGACACCAGAGTCAGCAACTAAAGAGGTTTGTTTGAATATGTTATAGACGCTGTTTCTCTTCAGGTGGTGTCTGCTCATGCAGAGATAATGACCTAACTCACTAGTGGCAAACACCAGCGTAAATGAGCAAGATAAAACACTAACCAGCCATCTGTTGCTCATAATCCAATTTAGTAATGTCGAGCAAAACAAAACCTAAACTAAGAAGGCCAGACAATCACGATCTGAATATAAATGCAATATTGGGAGAAGAAACTCAGAGCTGAAATGATTTCTGAGATTTGGAGCAGACCTCCTCGACAGATGTATCAGAAGTCACTGATGAAGGGTAATGGGATGAATGATCCCCGTGGTTAGTAAAAATATGAACTCTGATCTACACGACAGCTAACTGACAGTGACAACAGCAGCAGCAGCAGCATAAATTAAGCCAGTTAAATTTAAAACAATAATAATATTTTAATAATAAATAACATAAAATGTTTTCAAGCTGCAATGCATGCTGGGTACTTGTGCAATATTGTTCAATGTAAAATTGTTTGTTCAGATGACTCAATTTGAAAAGCTGGGAGAACATTTGGATATGTTGTGAACAAATACATGAGTATCTATGTAAGGTAAACAAAACAACTTTTGCTAGCGACATATTTAGAGTATTTTTGTTCAGTTCACAAAAAATTAAACTGACTTCTCCTACTAAAAATTCTTTGTTCAGGCTACTTTTTTTACATTGGTTAGTAGAACGTTTCGAAAGTTGGATTTTTTACAGTGCAGTTAGTGCAGCTTCTGCACCGCTTATGTACCGCACATGGACTGCATACGCACTGCAAACGGAGTGTGTGTGAACCTGGTGTAAATGGCCCATCTCACATACAGCTCATGAAATCAGGCTTGTGCTGTGTGTAAGCTATTGTGCAACAATTGCACGATTGTCAAAACAAAAATGCAGTGCATGATAAACGTTTAGGTGAGAAATATATATTTTTGAAAAATGTCTAAAAAAAATGCCCTCCTCCACACCTCAAATTAAAAAAATCCTCTCTCACAAGAGTTACCTAAGAGGGGAATTCATTTTCAAAAATGAAATTCAGGCCCTGAATAAATGCCTAAAAATCCTGATTTGATCATCACTATAAATAATTCCACATGATAAAAAGAAGGCTTTAAAAAGATCGGTATCGGTGATTGGATCGGCAGATACTGCTTTCTGTGATCGGCCTCAAAAATCCTGATCGGAGCATCCCTAGTATCAAACAACCACCACTGCTGAGATTGAAAGCAGGAGAGGCTGCTTGTCAATCACAACTTGACTCATGCTTGTCACTCTCACACCATGTCCTGACCAGGTGTGACACGACCATTTGAGTGTCAAGTAATTTTTCTGTTCTCACTGAATGCTGAGAGAAGCAACAAAATCACAGCCAACAGCAACATATTTGAAGTTTAAAGATTCTGTACTATTAGCAAAAGTGGAAGAAAATAAATACATTTAAAAAAAATAAGACAGCCATGGCCCAAATAAATATATATGTTTTCTTGCTAATAATATGCACATTCTTGTGCATACAAATTACAGCAGTAGATTAAGTATTATTTCATGAGCAAAATGAATTATTGTCAATGCATGAATCAAACAAAGTCCAATGAACAGGGTTGCTGCAGGATTTTTAAGCTAAAATTTAAGACTTTTTAAGACTTTTTTTTTAAGACCTGCACAAATAAAATTAATACCATATGAGCAGGGTAGGGCAATGTCTATGGTAAACTATTAAACTGTAAAATGACTGAAAAAAAACAAACAAACAAACAAACAAAAAAAAACATGATTTACAGTTCAGATACAAGTTTTCACAAAAACAAAAAGTTTTATAAAATGATGCACTTCACATTTCAGCCTTTAAACCATTTTTAAGAAAATGGATGAGTCAGAATTATTAATTATTATATTAATTTAAACAATTATTATCAATAAATTATTATATTAATTAAATAACATACAAACACATTTTACGGTTTAGATTTTTATAATGAATTATCTTCTTATCGATCCACCAGTTCACAGCTCTGCTTGTTTGTAGCGTAAAAACATGGGTCGATTTTCGCATTGGTCTGAACAAAGACAACCCAATGTTCCTGCAATACCAGAGGCTGCAGTTCTAGGGCTGCATTTCTAGGACCCTATGTTTTGGGACAGCGCCATCTAGCCAATTCTATTCCAACAGAGGAGACCTGATTCAAACATCAAACAAACATATGCAAAGACTAGATCCATGGAAACTATAAATTTTTTATCTTTCCATCTTATTTTTAAATGTAAGAGCTAGCGTGAACTTGAGTGTTTGAGGGGGTGTCTGCAATCTCCTTTTAGCCTATTTAGCTGTGCAAAACAGTTCATTGTGCTGCTGGATGTTGTAAATTAGTTTTTGTTTTCAAATTATTTTACATTTATCAAAGTACTAATAATCACACTAATTTGTACCACAATTGTTTTACCGTTTACTGCACTTTAAGTGGGTCACACATCAGACGTGAAGCTGTGCTGAGGCTAATGAACTGAAGTCTCGTACAGACACAAGTCTTTCTTTCCAAGAAAACTGAATTTAAAACCAGAATATATATAGAATATATTGAAATAAATAAGGTTAAATATTTCAAGAGGGTTACCAACGGGTATGTTTAGGGTTAGCAGTTGGTTAGGACAATAATTAAGTGTATACAATTAAAAAACTACATAATTCCTTAAAAATAATAATATACATAATTGAATAGTAAGTGCTATAAAATAGTATGAGCCGTTAATACACACACTGAAAAAAATTTGGAGTAGGATTTACTTGAAAATTTTCTCTCAGAAAAGGCTAGTTAATTTACAAAAAAAAAAACAAAAAAAACAAAAAAAAGTTAATTTGTTTGTAAATTTTACTTAAGTAATGCTTATCACTGTAAAAATTGTGCTGTTAAATAACGATAATTTACATACGTACAAAAAATAAATAAATAAATAAAATTATTTTAAAAAACTATAGGGTCCTAGAAATGCGGTCCTGAAACTGCAGCCTCTGGTATTGCAGGAATACCCCACTCACAACAACAGCCTTATTGAAAATGCACATTCATTCTCTGCCAGCAGGAGGCGCTTTCGAACTGCAGACCTATACCGGTTTCCCCGGTAACGGCAATATACAAAGTAGCACGGTGCAACGTTCATGTTTATTTAATAAAATCATAGCCTTTTGAAGTTTAATCGTCACATTAAGCTGTATCGCAATTCTGGTCCGTACCCAAATTTAAGACCTCTTGAAATCATAATTAAGACTTTCTTGTACAATTTAAGACTTTTAATGACCTTAAATTTAATACAAGTAAATTTAAGACTTTTTAAGGACCCGCGGGAACCCTGAAGAAGTCTTTTAAGATCTGATGAGCCTAGCAAACTTGGTTCTGGCGTAATCCATTTAGGCATGGGATGCGTAGTATTATGATGTAACATCACTGCTAGGGCTCTGTGATGCGGCGAAGAGGAGATAGAGCCGGTTTGCTCTCAAAACCCAGTTTGCACCTTCTCACTGCTGCACCAAGACAGGACGTGCAAAGATGAGACACTGTGGCCTGAAATCAAAGGCCGTCTCAGGGGGTTGGGTGGGGATGTGTACACTCTCGGGAAATTCAAAGACTGCACCACAAATATATGCTCTTCAGCATCCTGTCCAGCCCTCATTAAAAGTCATTAGTGCAAAGCAAACCAACTGTTTAGCCAGAGCATGGAGTCACTGTTAATTTGTCCATTTGCAGCAAATATGCTAAACAGTTTAAATGCAGTCCCCTGTGACTCCTAATCAAGGTGTTCAATTGCGTTTACCATTTCCTGGTCATAAAGAGGGACAAAATAAATCATTTTTGAAGAGAATACATAGGCCTTGTGTTGCTATGTTTTGTCACCTCCCTTCTCTGGTTTTAACAGTAATTTGTTTTTGTACTATCAAGAAATTTAACAGTGCAGAGAGGTCAAGCTTTACCTTATCTTGCCTTGTCCATCCTCACTTTAAGTTCATATTATTCCCTGACAGACTGACTGACTAACTAAATAAAGTAAAAATAAATAAATAAAGTAGATTAGTAAATATAATTAAACAAAAAATTAATATCCATCCAATCAATCACCTGTCATTGGCAGGTATGGCAAAACGTTGATGACTAAACTATTTTAATGTCAATTCTAATATTGGGAAATTGGTCAAAAGTCTGATAAGAGAGACGTCTTGCAAATGTAAACGTAACAAACATCTTTAGAGCACTCTGTGGGACTAGAGCTTCCAACGCATGTTCAAGCTCTTATCAGCAAAGCGCCAAGTTTAGAAAAGCTGGTTCTTGACTACTAAAAATAGCCATATATAATCATAGTCCAAAAAAAGCAACACAAAGTACAAAGTAAAGTCTACAAAACAGACAGCAGTGAGAGAGGAAACAGGAGGGCAAGAAATCTGGCAAACCCCCACGCTATGAATAACATGGAACACAATGCACTTTATTGATATGACTGAGAAGTATTTTTTTTTTTTTTACAATGAGATGAGCTTGCAGTCAATTATGTAATACTCTATTTCAGCCACAGTCTACTCTTCCAAGAAATACAGTAAATAATGAAGATAAGAGAATGATGTCACAGTCAACTTGTTTATCTCTGATGTGTCACTGAGTTCAGGACAGACAGTGTATATACTGTACGTTAGTAACATATGCTGAGCTAGAACATCTACAGAGGGCAGTGCCTTTTAAAAAGCTTAAAGAGTTTGTATGGAAAAAGAGTCAGAGTTTGCTAAAGTCTACTTATATCTTACAATACAAATACTAAAAGATAAGCCTATCAGCAAGCCCACACAACATCTGCCTCAACAGATTCTTTCAGCTACCAATAAGAGTGCAGTACTCCATTTATTGCATTAAAACCCATTCTTTCACAGATTTGAACTAAAAATCGGTGAAGAAAATGCAGAAAAAAAAAAATCCAACTGAGCCAGCTATCTTGGTAGCACAATGGCAATTCGGTATCATGGCTACAACTATTGCTTTGCTGCAAAAAATAAGAGATAAAAATACAAGATAACGGCAGTTATGTTTTCATTGACCCTGGCAAACAATCCTCCAAAGTTTTCACAGTGCAGGGGAGTTTGCCAACCCAAACTAAACAATGTTTGGACGACAAGTCATACTGTACTGTGTACATGGTTTGGGTTTCCCCTCTTCCATCCACATCTGACTGTGTCACATTTATGTATTTGAATTTAACAAACACGCCTTAGAAAACCAGCCGTCTGAGCAGGATTAGTCTGAAGCGCACGATCACATCGGACAGCTTCTGTCATTTGAAAAATGTGCAACGCTCACTGTGCCATGGGAAACTAGCTGCAGCTTCTACAAAGGATGCTATTGTTGCTTGAATGATTAATTTGAGTTGTTGCATTTACACTGATGCTGTTATGCAATCCACATTAATGTGGCAGGGTGTGGTTTGTGTTTTGATTTACACATCATTCTTAAAAGGCATGTATTTAACAAGATTTTATCTAATGTTGCTGCTTCCTTTCATCAAGCAAAAGTAGTCTACCATGACCGTAAGTAAACTCAAAAAAACGTATCTGTACAAAATGTTTAAGCAAGACAAGCTTAACTGCTTTGTTTTTCAAATAAGACACTTCAAACAAACCAATTCAAGAAGTGACTTCTCACCAGGGTAAATAGAAAAGTAATATTTCTTCCATAACAAACAAATGTATTATCAAGGAGGGCATTTGGAGCACACAACAAACTATAGGCAGCTCAACATGAATTATCTACAGCCTAAGGCAGCTATTGCTCATGTGAATCCCCACGTGCTGCAAACTCGACAGCCAGGCATCTTTACGTCAATCCCTGTGATGTCATCCCAGGTGAAAGACGCCTCTTCAGATTCTCTGGGATAGGATTACGGCTGCTATGAATCAAGACTGATGTTCAGGGCATGAGGAATGAGCCATGTGATCAGCACACTTTCACACCAGGCACTGGGCCCATTGACAGTCACAGCGCTGGTGGCTTGGGTAAACTGACGGTTACATGGCTGATATTGTTTATTTGACTCACTGGCCACTGTTTAAGACTAGCGGTTCTGCTTTTGTGGTGCTCTGAAGAATAGTGGTTTGTTAAGAAACGCTGTGAAGTTGACGCATAGGTCTGGGGCAGCGAGGTATGCTGCTAGCGGGACTCTCCAGAGTAATGAATCAAACCGTGGGCACTGGCTGTCGTCACATGGCCTTTTGGAGAAACCAAGAGAACAGTTAGATCTAAGCTCCGTGTTGTAGAAGAAACAACCTGCATTTTAAAGCTACAGCTTAACATCTAGCAATTAGACAAGTTATAGACAATGCTCTTTGACTAGACATAATGTGAGCAGTCAGTCACTTTTATCCAGGGTCAATTCACCTGGAGCAAACTGCTCGATCTAGGGCTTCGCTCAAGGGCACAATGCTGATGGTGCATGTTGGCTCATATCAAATGAAAACATAGTTCCTCTATATATAAAGAAGCAAGTCTAAAGCTGAGGGTCTCATATCAATTTAATATGGTGCCCATATTTATCAGGGCAGATGATTGTTGTGGGAGCATTTTGGCTCAGTGCTAACACTGTAAGTGATATGAAGTCTCTGCCCCACCTGCTCTCATTCACCAGCTGTTCACAGGCCCACTGGTGAGGGGACACCTCTTAAATTTTCATAATTAACAAGTAGCACCTGCAGGTTCTTACCTGACACCCAGCTCACAATTAGCTCTCAAAAATAAATAAACAAAACAAGGAATTACACATAAACAGACTGATGTGAAGCTCTGAATATAAGAATTGGTTTTCAGGTGTCTGAAACATCAAATATTCTCACATGCCACGATTGGTCGGTTGTGCACAATGCCTGCATGCTATTTGTCAAACTCCTTTTCATTCATTACCATCAGCATGTAGGTAGGAAAAGGAAAACAAAGCCAAAACGTGAACATTTTAGGCAACTTAATCCCAGCCATGACCCGTCCAGGAAAAAGAGGACGTATGGTTGCCTTACAGGTATCACTATTACTATTAAATAGCGATGATCGTGCAATCATGCACACTGCTGCAAACTGGACCAACTTAAAAAAAAAAATAAAAATTAAAAAAAAAAAAAGATTATTGAACAATTCCTGACTCTACTGATGAACTATGCTGACCACTTAAACATGCATATCAGCAGAACTTTTAAGCATGTTTTCATCAGTAACACTCTCTCTAAACTGTTTTACCAATTACGTTAAGTTGCCAAAAAACATTAATAAGGTCATGTAGACTAAGAAATGAGGGAGCAGAGACCTCCAAAGCACAGTCCACTCTTGTTCTTCAGTTTCAGGTGTGCTGGAAATAGAGTGTGACTCAGAGGAAAAAAGCTCTAAGATCATGTACCTTTCAACCTCTTTACTGCAAACCATAAAACAACACACTTTTCTGGGTATTACACAAGGTCTTTGTGGTTCTGCGTAAAATGTACAATGAAAAGAATAGTACAGCATCTCTAAAACAGCCCATTTATTCTGTATCAGGTTATGATGTAAACCCAAGTGCAACACGCAATCATGACATTAGTCTGAACACGCTGAATTAAAATAAAATCCTATGAACTTCACCATGACTAACAGACAACTACAGGTAAGCAGAGCTACAGAACAGTAAGTGTTAAAACATCCTGCTTTAAACATAAACCAAGACGTCTAAGACAATGTAAAATAACCACTTAGTGAACCGTCCTGGGGTGTGACATGCTAAACTGCATATAAAACTACGTCAAACAGCATTTCTCGAATTGCATTATAATTATTGTTCATGCAGCTTTCATGACTTCATATTAACATAGAAACTGCATGGAATATTTTTACTTTTGAAAAACAATTTGTCATAGAACATGTTGAAAAAAAGTGAATGCCCATGTTCATTTGTCAACTATGCAAGAATAAAAACAAATACGAAATCATAATGAGGCTGATGTACTGCATTTAAACTACGAAGGCTTAGCTACTATTATTTTCAAGGTCCACACAAGATAAAAACAAGCCCAAACAGTCTAAAAGCCCAAGACTTTGTTTGCATGTCCTACTTTCATGTTTAGGGGTGGCTGCCTTCACTAAACAACAAGCTGACAAAAGAGCTTGTAAATACAGAGCTGAATAATTCAGGGCTGAGTGTAACCGTACCCACACATTGTAGGGATTCAAACCATGGCAGCAAATGCCCACAGCTTTCATTTTAAGCGGGGTTTGGTAATGAGCGCCCCACACTCTGAGAACTCTGTCAAATTCCACCAGAAGAAGAAAAGAAGAAGGACAGTTGTGAAAAAAAAAATAGATTAACATAAATTCCTTACAATTTAACATACAGATTTGGGTCACTGATAAACACTGCAGTTCAACTGAGATAGGCACAATCACAAAACAAATCATGTCACCTGTCCTTCGGTGGTTGCTGTAATATACAGTTAAAGATGCAACCAGTATGACTTTGTTTGTGTTTAGCAAACTCTTATTAACCATTTTAATTGATTTTGGCAATGGATGTCCCGCTGTTTATTCTCAATCGGTGTTCGGCTGGTAATTGAGAGATTTTATTAATTGCATGACACATGATGTCGATATGGCAGCGCCCATAAGCAGGCAACTAGTTCCACGTTGAATAAAATATGATTTTTTTTTAGATGACTGAAGTGGTTGCTATTTACTTCTACATGAGTAAAACTCTTTAATTATCAAAAATTACTGAGTGCACTTTTTTTTTTTATTAAAAAAAGTTACTAGAAAGAATATATATATATATATAATGTGTGTGTACCAAAATTATAAATCTTTAATATTTATTCATAAAAATTACTGAGTGCACCTATATATATATATATATATATATATATATATATATATATATATATATCATAATCTTCTTCTGATTAAATACATTTGTTATTTGCAAGATTATGATCTTTAGTTGAATTGGCATATGAAGATAACTGAGGATATTGATAAGGTCATCATATAACACAATGAATAAATATATACAAGGAAACAGTACCAAATACCTGTGAAGCACGAAGGGTCAGTGGGCTGAAAGGAGTGGCCACAACCATAGGCTGCCAGATGGTAGCTTCAAAAGTGTTCAATAATCTAGAACACATTTCTAAACCTTTAATCCAAACCTTTAAATCCACACAATTTGTCCTTCTTCCAGACTGTCATTGCTTGACCAGTTAAGTTAGTTAGCTGCTCGGCTAGCGGACAGTGAGTCTCTCTCAAAGTTGCTGGGGCACAAATATTGCGTTAGCCCCCAAACTGAGGATCAAGTCTTGTTGTATACATTTAAGAGCATTTAATAAGGCTTGTAATGAACTTTTATAGTCTGTGACGGTTAGTTAATATAGTTTCAGCAGTTAAAGAAGGGACAACCATTCGCTCAGCGTCCCCTCAGAGTGTCCAGCCTAAAACATGACCTAACGGCCAACTTTCCCTTATTAACGCTCTACTTTCATACAGTTTTTCCACAGAATACATCTAATCCGGTGTCAAACTGTGGATATAACGGAAATAACGGACACTTTGCTTTTATCCCCGAGACTCAGCCGCTGATGAAAATCGACCCGGTTCCGTTACAAAACGCTCGTGAGGGGTTCTCGGGCTCGCGCAGCTAAAGCTAATGCAGTTGCGCGCTTACCTCGAGCGGCCTCGCGGAATTTCTCTCTCATTTCCTCCCACTCTGGGCCTTTCTTTCGCAGAAAATCACTTCCTCCGGGGGTAATGTGCTATTCAGCTTTGTGTAAATGTCAAAAATACGTCTTGCTTCTTGTCTTAAAAAGACTTGACGACTAAGTACATTCTTACTCCCACAACAACAACAATGTCAACCAAGGCGCTACAAATCCGCCCATCTATGGAAACTCAACTGGCCGTTTGGACCAATCAGAGAGAGAGTTGAGTTTGACAGGCACATGCGTGAGCCAATGGCGGTAGGAGTTTCCCTTTAAGCTCCGCCTGTGGGCAAAAAAGGGCAAATGTGAAGAGAGAGTGGGAGCTCAGTATCCCACGCTGGTTGGTTAACCACATTGTACATGATGGGCATCGGTTCGAGGAGCCTATGAAAGAAAATCGGACCCGAGTGACAGTGACAAAGCAGTAAGGAACAATTTTATTTAAGGGGGACCGGCTTAGTCATGATGCAGATTGCTGATGCTGGAAAAATATCATCAGCATCTTGTCTGGTCGATTCCACATGTTCTGTCAGCGTGACCTCAGAAGTTATTTTTCCTTTGTGATAAGTTAACGCCTATAGTATCAGTGGAAAACTGGCCTAAAAACATTTCCTAATAGAGATATGACATTCTTCTGTGGTGTACATTCCAGTTCTGATGAAAAAATAAGAGAAAAGCATATCAAATATTTGTATAATTAATTTAAACTCAGTTTAAAGTTAGCAATTAAATATGCAAATATCTAAACCAAGTCATTTTATGTCCTTTTTTTAAATACTGGTAAAAAAAAGAACAATGTCATTAAATACAAAAACAATAGAATAATTTATCAAATTATTAAACTATTTGTGGTCAATATTAGTCAACGTATTAAAGTCATCGCAAAAATTTGCACGACAGGATGGTTAAAAAATTAATCTCAAAGAAACTCATGAATACTACACATGACATTTGACTTCTGGGTGACGCTATTTTTATTTATACTATATTGGTACTGCATTCATTTGGGTAAACTTGTAAATTCTTGGTAAAACTGTAATTGTGAAAAAACAGAATAGGCTCAAATGCAAAGCATGAAACCAACAAAGATCTCAAACCAAATTAATTTATTTGAAATATACAAATCCCTACTCATAACAGGTTTCAATGAGTGAATTACGTCTACATACATTTTAAAGTGTACTGCCACTTTGTACAAAATAAAAGTAAATAAAACCATGGTGGAAATACAGACAGCTTCAACACGTATGCTTCAGCAGCGTCTGTCATTCTTTAACAAAAGACCAACAGACAGTTGTGAATAACTAACAATTAAGACAAAAAAAACCCTCCCCCCCTCAAAAACACTAAAATCCTCAATTTAGGGATACACGAACACTCCAATCTGACTCCAAACTGTCTTGAAAAACAATGCCACACTGGCTGGGAAACAGACACTGGAGTCAGAAAAGGGAAAAATCAGCGTCGCCGTCTGTCAGGGCTCCTACTGCGTCTTCTTCCACCCCTAGAGGAAAGCACAGCAGTCCATTAGTCATGTTGCATTACGACCTGTATCATTAACAAATTCAATAGAAGACAAATATCCACTACAAATGAAGTTTGTGTGAGCGAGTGAAACGGTCCGAGTATATAAATCCAGTTTAATAGGACCAGAAACTGACTCACCTCCTCTTGCTCTTAGGGGGTCCTCTTACAAAGCACCAGTCAACGCTGATTGGTTGCCCCATAAGTTCCTGGCCATTCAGCCCTTCCATCGCTGCCTGGGCTTCTTTGTAGGTCTCGTACTCCACCAGTGCATAGCCCTATGAAAAACAAGTCTCATTATTTGCCAAGATAATGTTTCAATCAACACATGACGCCCACAAAAGGGATGTTTTTCCATTGGGTTACCTGGTTCCAGAACAGTCTTTTACATTCTTTATCTTGAAACAGGCCAAACAAAACATTTTATGCATTAACGTGTGTCAAGCTTGACCTAAGAAAACAAACCAGCTAGCAAAATCAGGGTCGAATTTGATGATTGACCAAAATGGGTTTCTCAATGGCAGACAGTGATATATAAACAATTTGATGACAGAAATTATGTGCACAAAACACAAGGTCTGAGTGTTCAAATTCACACTCACATGATCAAAAACAGCTAAACAGAGCACAACTGAATGGACAAGGACACAGGGGTTGAGTTTTTCTTAGTTTTTAACATAACACTCTATATTAGATACATTGACCAAAGAACTCCATCTGACATGTGCATAATAAAATAGCGCAAACTAAATTTGCTTTCTCTCCCTCCCCACTGCTTGAGTTTATTGAAAGTGCTTGAATAGACAAAGTATTAAAGATGCACAACCCTAGTCAAATGCAAAGCTGCTACAACCATACATTAACCTAAAGGAAACCTCTCGTCATAGAAAATAAGCTGATTACTAGAATGCTTAAAAACAAGAAAGCATCGATATCATATGAAACCCCATCAAAACACATGGTCATTTTGACATTGTGTTCTGTTTAAAACACTGCCATCTGGTGGACAAAATCAAGCACATTCAGGTGTATCCCTGTTGTATCAGATTCAACAATTCATTCCTTTAATTGGGAGAAAGATTAGCAAGCTTTTCAAAGTCAATATATGGGGGGGGGGGGGGGGGGGGGGGGGGCACATTCTTGAGCCAATAAAACCATGGCAAATTTGAAATGTCAACACAAAAGTCATTTGTAGGACCAGTTATTTCAACACCACAGAAAATAAATAGCAGCCATTATAATAAAATATTCAAAGTGATTATATGTTGTCCTAAGACAAGAACGCATTTTGGTTTTAGGTTTTAGGACAATTCTGATGAAAGGTTTTGATCCACTTCAAATGTTGACTACTGTGTTAGACTTTAACATTGTCAGTCATTTTGACAGACAGGGTCATAAAAATTCCATCATAATCTATTACTTGTCATTTTAATTGTCGTATTAATTATAATAACACATTTGATTGCTTTTATTTTTATTCATAATTTTATTTTTAATCATGATCATACAGGACAAGCATATAAGCTTATGCATTTATTTAGCCTATTTATGAAGAGAACGGATTAAATGAGACAACCCACAGTGACAGTGGAGGCCACTAAAAAGAACAAAATATGCAAGAGCTGGGTATTAAAAAAAAAAAAAAAAAAAAAAAAAACCATTTCTTGATTTTAATAGATTCTCATTTTTAATGAACCTATATCGATTCTTAAATCCCAATCAATCTTTTGGGTCTATGCTGCTGTTTTCAGTTGATGAATGAACACTATATAATGCACTTGCCATCTAATAAATTGTAACCGGCTAAGCTTTGTTACTTTTTATAGGAAACAAAGCCTCAGATTTCAAATTTTGTGGGAATTATAGTTTCAAATTACAACAGATCACCCTCAGTGTAATCTGTCAAAGTGATGGACTGTCTTTAGATTTTTCCATCACTGCTAAAAAAAAAATTCTGTAAATGACGGAATATATATTAGATTATATAGGCCTACATATAAATACATATACAACAGCCATATCCCCCTGCAGCCCAAGACTGGTTGCCCACAGAAGCTAAGCAGGTTTGAGCCTGGTTAGTACCTGGATGGGAGACCTCCTGGGAAAACTAGGTTGCTGCTGGAAGAGGTGTTAGTGAGACCAGCAGGGGGTGCTCACCCTGCAGTCTGTGTGGGTCCTAATACCCCAGTATAGTGACGGGGACACTATACGGTCAAAAAGCACCTTCTTTCGGATGAGACATTAAACCGAGGTCCTGACTCTCTGTGGTCATTAAAAATCCCATGGAACTTCTCGTAAAGAGTAGGGGTGTAACCCCGGTGTCCTGGTCTGATTCTCTCCACTGGCCCTTGTCAATCATGGCCTCCTAATAATCCCCAGCCATTGAATTGGCTCTATCTCTCTCCTCTCCACCTGTAGCTGGTCTGTGGTGAGCGCACTGGCGCCATTGTCCTGTGGCTGCCGTCGCATCATCCAGGTGGATGCTGCACACTGGTGGTGGTTGAGGAGAGACCCCCCACATGATTGTAAAGCGCTTTGGGTGTACAACAAAACACAATAAAGTGCTATATAAATGCATCATTCGTTCATTCATTCATTCATATAATCTAAAGTGAATATACAGTAGTCAACATTTGAAGTGGATCAAAAAAGTTCATCAAAGTTGTCCTAAGACAAGAATGGGTATTGTTCAAACTTTGATGAAAGGTTTTGATTCTTTTCAAAATGTCGACTACTGTATTTTTGTCATCATCTACAGACAAGCTGTCCTTCAAAAAAAACAAATAGATTATGCAAACGTGCAACATATCAAATTTCCATTTACAGACATTTCACTGAACAAGAGAGGGAAAAACTGCCAACTAACCTTCAGGTAACCGGTTCTTCTGTCCAAATTTAAATGCAGATTTTTAATCTCTCCATATTCTGCAAATTTATCGTGGACATCTTCTTCTGTCGCCTCCTCATGCACACCAGTCACAAACAAAATCCATCCTTCAACAGCTGTAATGACACCAAAAATGTTAAAAATCGCAGCCACTTGAGTTCTATCATGTGAGAGAATTCAGATGCTATGTAGTTCTGAGTTACACTTACATCTCTGTGGTCCAGGCTCATCTCCATCCTGTTCTACTGTGTCATAGTCCTCTCTGACTCTAGATCTCGCTCCCTCCTCTGTCAAACAAAGCAGCAAACAACATTAGCACATGATTTACTAAAACGCGAAAACACAAGATTGAAGATGAAGTGACTTACCTGATCCAAACCCACGACCCTTCCTCTTCTTGGCTTTCTCCTTTAACTTGTGAATGCTCTCTGTAAAGTCCACAAAGGAAAATAATCACTCTTACGATGCATGCGAAAGTACTGAATGAACGTTCTTAAAGACAGCTTTATGAAAACATAAAAATAAACTAAAACAGAAGACCGCAATGAATACTGTCTTTAAAAATTAAGCACTAAAACACAAATGCAATGAGCCTACGTGCTTAACGAGCGCACAATATTTATTTATTTATTTATTTTTGGCCATGATAAACATGGAAAAAAGTAACACGTGTTAAAACTAAAAACCAAAGCACGGCAACAAAATAAAGCAGAATCACAACAGCGCGCGACTCGTTTGAATTAGCTAACTATTAGCAGGCGCGCTAATCGGACTAGGCCCGCCGAACATAAACACGAGTATTTCATACATTCAACACTAACAAACTGGTGAATTCTGGCTATATGAAATATATAAACTGTCTGTGCACCGTCTGAATATAAATAACTACTGTACCGTCACCATCCTCGTCCATAGGAAAGTCTTCACCGCCCGCTTCATGAAGATCCAGTACGTCCGCCATGATGCCTGACTGTGCGTGAGTGAGTGAGCGAGCGGCTGTGAGCATGCGCAGAACACCTCGATGCGACGCTGCGTCTTCTTCTGTGCGTCACACGCTGTTCGAGTACTACGCCATCTGTTGTTTTGGAGGAGATAGTAGTGTAATCAATTACACTATACAAACCAATATAGATAACAAACAAGAACAAATAGGGCAGGAATTAAACATTTTATTAAATAAACATAAAAAACACAAATAAACTATAAACGAAACATTTATTTATTAATTTTTACAGCTAAAAAAAATGTCTTGGTGTCTTATTTATTTAGCGAGTCTCTGTTAATGTCACTTTAATTTAGACACAATTCTAAAAAGACTGAAGTAATAAAACTGTTTATCATCCTCCTTAATACATTTTTTTACATACAGTCTTATTTAATTGTTCTTTCTGTTCTCATGTCATATGTACAGTTGTGCTCAAAATGATTCATACCCTTGGTAAATATGGTCAAAGAAGGCTGTGAAAGTAAGTCTGCATTGTTTATCCATTTGATCTCTCATTCAAACATTTAATTAAATCTAACCTTTAATTGAATTTAAAAAAAAAAAAGAAAAAAAAAAAGCAAAATTTGGGGAAAATCACATCAGGAAATAAATATTTTTGCTAGTACAACAATTATTGGTATCCCTAGAAATTCTTATGATTAAAATATCTCTGAAGTATATTCCCATTCATATTTGTATATTTTTATCACACCAGGGTGACTAGGAACATGAAATCGTACAGCCTTGGCTTCCTGTTTCACAGGAATATAAATATGAGGAACACAAAGGCCAAACTCCCTTAATCACAAGGAGTAAAATCAAAGAATATATTTCTGATGTGCAGCAAAAGATTGTTGAACTTCACAAATTTAGAAAGCGGCTGTAAGAAAAGAGCTAAAGCATAAAAAAATCCCCATGTCCACCATCAGGGCAATAATTAAAATGTTCCAATCAACTAAAGATGTCACAAATCTGTCTGGAAGATGACGTGTCTGTATCGTCCTAATGCACGGTGAGGAGGAGAGTTTGAGTGGCCAAAGACTCTTCAAGGACCACAGCTGGAGAATTGCAGAGATTAGTTGAGTCTTGGAGTCAGAAAGCCTCAAAAAAAAAAAAAAAAAAAAAATCAAACAGCCCCTACATCACCACGTTGTTTGGGAGGGTTTCAGGAAAAAAATTTCCTCGCTCATCCAAAAACAAACTCCAGCATATTCAGTTATCAGACACGACTGGAACTTCAAACGGGACTGGCTTTTATGGTCAGATGAAACTAAAAAAAATAGCTTTTTAGCAGCAAACACTCAAGATGGGTTTGGTGAACACAGGGATAAAAAGTACCCCATGTGTACAATGAAATATACTGCTGTATGTTTGATGTTGTGGGCCTATATTTCTGCTGGAGGTCCTGGACATCTTCTTCAGACACATGGCATCATGGATTCAATTAAATACCAACATATAAAAAATTTAAAACTGAATGTTCACGCTAGAAATCTTATAATGGGCTGTGGTTGGATCTTCCAACAGGACAATGATCCACAAACAAACATCAAAACCAAAACAAAAATGAGTCACTGAGAACAAAACCAAGCTTCTGCCATAGCCGTCCCAGTCCTCTGACCTGAACCCTGTAGAAAATGAGTGAGGTGAACTGAAGAGAAGCACCAACATGGAGCTGTGAATCTGAAGGGTCTGGAGTGATTCTGGATGAAGGAATGGTCTCTGATCTCTTGTCAGATGTTCTCCAAACTTATCAGGTATTATAGGTGAAGATTCAGAGTTGTTATCTTGACAAAAGGAGGTTGCAAAAAGTATTGAATAAAAGGGTATGATTAATTGTGGCCAATGTGTATTGTGAAATGTGAAAAACATTTATTTCATAATGAGATTTCTCTCCCATTTTAAATTCTTATTCACCAATGAAAGGTTAGATTTTTGTAAATTTTTAAAATGAAAGATCAAATGAATTAATTTTCACAGACACCTTTGATTATATTTACCAAGGGTATGAATAATTTTAAGCACAACTTTATGTATGAACCAAGAGCTCCTAAAAACCACAACAAATTCCTTGTGTGTTTGCACACACTTGGAAAATAAAGCTAATTCTGATTCTGATTCAACATATTTTAAACAACACTGATGATAAAGTTCATACATTCATGATAATCTAAATCTACTTTAAACAAGGCCCAAAATGATCTGAGTGTAAAGTTCAGTGTTTCTAACATTGTACTCCAATAATCCCTTTATTAGGCAAATGGAGACAAGATAACCAGGACTGCCTGACTGAAGATTTTCTCCCCACTCCGCAGTCTTAGATAAACCCAATCAGTTTGTGACAGAATATCAGCTGAGCTGGACAGTGTGGACGTGTAAGTCAAAACATATGATCTGATGTCTGCTCATTGTTTGTCATTACATTTCTTCATTCAAAGTTGACTTACTATGTCAAATTTTTAGATGCCAAGGAACTCCTAATATGATCATGGCAGTTTGAGGGACTCATCTCAAAATGTTTTTTTTTTTTTTTGTAAAATATATTTGGAAAATATTTAGTTTTTATTATGTTATATAATTTTTTTTTCTATTCACTATTGTACCTTTAGATTTATCTCTGTATGCATGTATTTATTTATTTATTCAATCGAATGTTTTATGTAATTACCAAAGTCAATTGTTTTTATTTACCTTAATTTTTTTTTTTTTTATAATTTTGAAAACACAATGATGTCTATGAAATTTATGATGTCTACATCATAGATTTCTTAAGGATTATCAGGATTAGGTTTCCATGGGCTATTAAAAGCAGGAACATGTAGTAAAATAAATAAAGAACTGTTAAGTAAGACTTGTTGAGACTGTTAAGTAAGGTTGTGTAGGTCATACACAGTATAACCTAGATTTACCTTTCCAGTGTTTTGATAGTTTAAGCACCATAAAGACAAAGATAGTGAAATGTGCTTCATTAATGAATTAAGTATGATTCTTTTAATATTAAATATTTAATATTTCCTTAATATATCCTTACACACACACACACACAAAAAAAAAAAAAAAAATCTCATGAGGTTAATTGAAACATCACAAAATGCATCATTTGAGCACAAAGAGTAAAAGAGATTACTGTTGAACTTTGATTCAATCACTTCAGTGTCAGTTAGAGCCTAAAGGTTCAGTGTGTGTGGATGATTTCATCAGCTCTGGTCACCCTTTGAACTTGTCCCAGGACTACATAAACCCACGACTCTTTGGAGAACACACCATCAGCTCAAGAACCCCTGGAAGCAAGGTAAGATTACAGCTACATTATATGCATGGTCATGTCAAACTCTGCTGTTGGTTCTTAATGTAAATTTATAAGGATATGACCAGAAACTGAAATCAATTATTGTCTCTTTCTGTTCAAGCAAATCTCGCTCAACCTGTAACCATGAAATTCTCCCTCATCGCCGTTCTTGTTGTTGCTCTGGCCATTGGTGAGACTTTATACCATGTTAACTTGTGATGCTCTCAAGATATTTTGTTTTGTAATATGGTAACTCAGTTAGTTTAGGGGTTAAATTACATAAACTAAAACAATGTGTGCGGTGGGTATGTTATTAGTACTTATAACAGAGTCTATCACCTGATTTAGCTTGAGTGGCTGAGAGTAAAGAAACAAGACTGTATTGATCAGACATCTCTGTTCTTGTTCCAGGCTCTGAGTCAGCTTCTCTGGTCAAGAGAGACGCTCCTGCTGAGCTGGAGAAGATCGCCAAGTACTTCCAGGACCTTGTGGACAACCTGAAGAACGTTGAGGGCCCTGAGCTGGCCAACAAGGCCAAGTAAGTCCATCATCGTCATGCACTGTGGGGGAATTTTCATCTCAACTGTGAACTTAAATGATCAATACAATGATACATTTGAATTGAATTTATTAATGAATTCTGTTTGGTTTGTGTTGTAGCGCTTACTTTGAGCAGAGCAGAGCCCAGCTCCAGCCCATGGTTGAGAAGCTCCAGGAGCAGCTGAAACCCCTCTCCAGCAACATTGAAGACCACATCAAGCCTCTGGCTGCCTCCGTCCAGGCTCAGGTCGCTCCCCTGGCCGGCATGGTCCAGACCCAGGTTGAAGATGTCCTCAAGTTTGTGGCTGACCAGACCAAAGCCATCCTCCCTCCCCAGTAAAACCATTGCTTATTTCTTTTCCATTTTGACTTAGTCTCTTTGTATGTATGCTGGTGTTTGAAATAATAAAAAGGATTAAAAACTGACCACTTTGTAATGGCTAGTTATTCACTTGTCTTACATTGTCAGTGGACAAGATGAAATTTTACCACTTTTTAATATTTAAACTTTTTTTTTTTTTTTTTTTTTTAGAAAACTACCCAATTTCCAACACTTATTATGACAAATAATGTAAACAAAATAGGGATTTTTAGTAAAGCTGTAATTGTAAAATACAACATAGTGGGTGATGATTTGAGAGTAGCATGTTTAATGCTTTGTGAAGTTTTACTCTTTCATTAGCAAATAAGATAACTCAGGGACCAGTTGTATTTTTTTCAAGTCATAATTTCTATAGTTACTATAGTTAACCACAAATTAACCATGGTTTTGCTAGACTAACCATATATTAACCATGATATTAGTAGAACTGTGGTTTTACAAATGGTAATCAATACAAAAATCAAAACACACACACACACACACACACACACACACACACACACACACGGTTACTACACTTTTACTGTAACAAATGGTTAATTTTCATAAGGGACAAAATTGGTCTAATCTGAATCTGAAAGGTGTAGCTGATTAGGTAGGCTACCCTTTGCATAACTAGTTGGTCAAATATACTAGCTATGTTTATGCAATTAGGCCCAGGTTGTTTATAAGTAGCTATGGTAAGAGATAGATATGAATCATATCAACTGGCTTAAATAGCCTATACTTTAAGACCAAAAACACTTTACTTCTCAGCCGATATTTATCCATTACATATGATTTCGTATCAAAATTATTGCCTGCCCTGTTGAGGTGTTGACACGAGCGAGCAGAAAACAAGAAATTACATGCGCAGAGTTAGTGTACACCCACGAATTTGGAAGTAGATTTGTTATATTGAACAAATTCAGTAATAAAACAGTGCAAGTTGTGAAAAGGGCTACCTCAAATCATATGATCATATAACAAGTAGCCTAAGCAACCATCCAGAACACTATAGCAATCGCATTGCAACACCTGTGTGTTCCTGATTCTAAATTGAGTTCAAGAACAGGTTTTTACAGTGCACATTTTAGAGCATTGTCAAACTATTTAGTAAAATCATTGTATTTAAACTTATTAAAATGCATTTAGCTATATTTACAATTTAAAACAAGGTAAATGTTCTAAGGCTATACAGTTAGCATAAATGCAACTGATTTAAGAGAAAACAAATGTAATTGATTTTTTTTTGGCCATTTTAAGTTACATTCTCTAATCGTACATCGTCATATGTTCTAATCCCAAATGACAAAGAATAAAAACAATGAAACATAATTAAAACAAAACAGCATTTCATAGACCATGCTACCAGTGTCACACAGTCTGCTTTCATCCTAATTTTACTGCATTAAAATATTTTATGCATGCAAAGTCAGACTCAAAGCCAGTCATGAGACAGTTTCATACAATAAAAGAAAGAAAAAGAAAAAAACCTGGAGGTACAATGATGTTTAGGTAAAGGGCGTGATGAAGTTCATGAATAAAACTAAATATCAACACATTCACATCATCTCACTGTCACTAAAATCACAACACAAGCAGTTTTGGACATACATTTATTTGAATCAGATTCCAAAACAGTATTTTCAGTTCTTAAACAGAAAAAATAAATAATAATAATTCTGTGTACAAAAATAAGCCGGTTTATTTCTGAACACACTGAGGACAGTTCAGGATCGTCCACAGTGTCGTCTTTAAAACTGATGAAACACCACAAAAACGCACAAACACAGATCACTATTGAACTTCGATTCAATCACTTCAGTGCAAGGTAAAGCCTAAAGGTTTAGTGTTTACGGATGATTTCATCAGCCCAGGTCACCCTTTGAACAGGTGCAATCCCAGCGTCCTGGGACTATAAAAACCCATGGATTCTTAGAGAACTCACAATCACAACATCAGGCCTAAGAACCCCTGGATACAAGGTAAGATTACAGCTACATTATAGCAATGGTCATGTCAAACTCTGCTGTTGATTCTTAATGTACATTAATTATTGTCTCTTTCTGTTCAGGCAAATCTCACCCAACCTGCCACCACGAAATTCTTCCTCATCGCCATCCGTCTTGTTGCTCTGGCCGTTGGTGAAACTGTAAACCATGTTAACTTTTGATGGTCTCAAGATATTTGGTATTTTGTGTATGTAATATGGTAACAGAGACAGAAACTAGAACAATGTGTATTATGGGTATTTTATCTTCACTCTGTAAAGTACTTAACATAACAATGTGCCCTGTAGAAACGTACAGTCTTTCACCTCATTTAGCTTGAGTGGCTGAGAGTAATAGCATTTAAGATGTAAGACTGCATTGATCAAACATCTCTGTTCTTGTTCCAGGCTCTGAGTCAGCTTCTCTGGTCAAGAGAGACGCTCCTGCTGAGCTGGAGAAGATCGCCAAGTACTTCCAGGACCTCGTGGACAATCTGAAGAACATTGAGGGCCCTGAGCTGGCCAACAAGGCCAAGTAAGTCTATGAGCTTCATCATCATCATCTTTGTGCAATGAATCTGCAACTTAAACAATGTTAGTGAAGGACGCAATTGGTACTCAGTTGGTCTTCATTGATCATTACACTCTTAAAAAAATAAAGGTTCTTCATTGACATCAATGGGTTCCTTTCCATGCACAAAGTGGAAAAACAATCTTCAGATTAGGAAAAGGTTCTTTTAAGAACTTTTCACTGAAAGGTTATTTTGGGAACCCAAAATGGTTCCTCTATAGCATCACTGTGAATCTTTACTTTTTAGAGTGTACTGTCAATAAGAAATATTAGTATAAGTCCTTCATATAACTAATTGTTCAGGCAGAAGAGCAGTACTGATTAATCTTGGTTTGTGTTGTAGCGCTTACTTTGAGCAGAGCAGAGCCCAGCTCCAGCCCATGGTTGAGAAGCTCCAGGAGCAGCTGAAGCCCCTCTCCAGCAACATTGAAGACCACATCAAGCCTCTGGCCACCTCCGTCCAGGCTCAGGTCGCTCCCCTGGCCGGCATGGTCCAGACCCAGGTTGAAGATGTCCTCAAGTTTGTGGCTGACAAGAGCAAAGCCATCATGCCTCCCCAGTAAAACCACAGGAATTCTTCTTAGTTCTCTTCCATTTTGTTATCTTTATGTATATTTAAAATAATAATAAAAGTGTTCTACAGGTCAATGTGAGATCTTTTTTTTTCACAAACTGTGTTTTTTTCGTTGCACATCTCACATGTATTAAAAGCAGTAGCCATTTTATTTTTCTTGTGCTACTAGGACTTCATTAAAATGAGGGAAACCATCTAAAAACAACTTCTAAAGACATTTTTAAGTCGACAAATCAATGTAAATCAAACCTTCAGAAGAAAGACTGTCTTTTAATTTTCCCAATACTTTAAATGTGTTCGAAAGTGAAACAGTGGAGAAACCTAATAAAAATTCCTATAAAATATATTATAGTAGTAATGTTTCTTTAAAAAAATACATATTTGTTATTATTATTATTTTTTTCTCATAGATTTATTATTTTTGAATCCAAAATTAAATGAAATACTACATTTGTGTTTGGAACTTTCTAGTCATTATGTCTAATTGAATTAAAAGTAGAAACATGTTGCTGTTTTAAAAAATTGTGGGACATTTAAATTTCAGTGCCATATCTCAAGGATCAGTGATATGACCAGGTTTGTTTTTAATTAAAGAATTAAGATTTAATGATTTAAGGGCATTTTAACAAATATATTTTATACAACTAAATTATTTACTTATTTAATTGGTGGAGCAAAAATAACCTAAAATGGCCATATTGTGTCTGAAATGTTAAATGTACACTTTTTTAGCAGAACTTCTGAAAAAATATCACCATAATTTTGTCATTTTAATTTATCTGGTTGAATCTCAATTTCACATCCAATGCCAAAAAAAAAAAAAAAAAAAAAAAAAAAAAAAGATTTCAGAGAAGCCCAGGTTTGTCAATTTCTCTAACCAGCTCTCTTAATTCTACTACAGAACAATATTTTATGCCAAGAAACAGAGGCAGCTGAATCACAATAAGGAAAAAAAAAAAAAAAAAACTTACAGGTGTCAGTTAAGCTATCCTAAATAAAACAACACACATTCACAGCAACCCACATACATCTGAATAACCACAAAAGCAAATTTAGGTCCAAATGAATATCCTCAGTTCATGTCAGTCATTTCGTTTGGCAGCAGAGGGCAGTGTAAATAAATAAACTCTGCTTATTTTCTGTGTGCATTGAAGGCATTCATCTCAGCGCCATGAAGTAGACTATGATTTGTTGTCTTCTTAGACAATAAAAACAACAAAATCACTAGTCTTCCACATGGCAATGGACTTCTCTGACTAATCACAGAAGAAGCTGGTTTTATTTAAAAAAAAAAAAAAAAAAAAAATTAATAATCAAATACTAATCAAATAAAAGATGCATGCATTACCACTGGAGACATCTGAGCTTACAAATAAGAGAAATTCACATACAAGCTCTCCAGTCGTGATTTTATTCGCCACTTCTTTCTGTCAATGCAACACCTGCATGGCCTGCAGACTGTGGTCATTGTCCCATTTGAGCACAAATCAATGATTTATATACATTTGCCTGAGTTTTAACATATGATGAAGCAATAATTTGGTCGTTTATCAGCTCACATCCCCAGTACCATGTAATATCTGGTGTGAAGATCACACAGACATGAGGGACACGCTGTGAGTCCGCATGACCTTCTCCTTGTACAGCGAGATAAATAAACTACGGCGAGCTTTTCATGTACATGTTTGCCTTCATAAAGCACATTTTTGTATCTCTCTTTGAAATTCAATGCCATGTGTTAAACCTTTTGGGGGTGTATATCTGCAAAATGTTGTTTATTCCAAAGCAAAATTGCATCATTTGACAAAAACAAATAAAGGAAATCACTTTTTTATAGAACATTACTGTCTAAAAAGATATAAAAAATATTGTATTTTCCTTCTTCCAAATTGATAAAAACTTACCAGAATGATGTACAAGCACAAATAAATCAACGATTGTCCTTTTTCTGTCTCATTGATCTACTTTTCCTTGGTCCATATGTTCTGAAATATGCATTCAAAGTCCTTAATAGCCGGTGACCTATAAGGATGGATCAAAAATGGATAAATGAAAATAAAGCAGATGATTCAAGGCAGCAGAATTAATGTCAAATAAAGCATACATGAAGGTATGTCCTTCCCGTCACAACTTCAAAATAAAATAAAACACTTGGTACTCACCACGAACAGCTATTGTGCGCCTCTCAAAGGAATCAGTTTATAGTCGAAAGGGCTTGGCTTTGACGAAAAAGAAAGAAAAATAGGAAAAGAAAAAGAGGAAAAATAAGGCTCCCGCTGATAATTGGAGCCTCTGCAGCACTTGAAAATAAAACAGAGGCCAGATGAATGGAGTATTGCTACAAACTCCAAGGTGCTTTAGCTGAAAATTGGGAACAAAACTACAGGTTTGTTTTGGAAAGACTGTAGGACCAACGCTTCCCGAGGAGTCTTATCTCTTGAAAAAACGGCCGGTCCTGAAGGGCCCCGGGCGCGAGGAAAGCTCTGCGTCTCTGGTCAGTGGTGGATACTAATGGGTAGGTTTTGCAGACATGGGTTATGTTTTTTACTCAAAGCTGACAGACATCCCCCCCTCCCCCCTCCCCCCCCAACAGGTGCTATTCAAGGATATTGTGTAAAAATGACGTCAAGCAAATTTTACTTGAAAATCTTTTCAGCGTAAAAGTCCCGCCCTCTCTTTCCACTGTATATAAGTTCATCTGTTCTATAGGCTGGCGTCTTCTTTAAAGCATCTTCTTTCACACCTATGCATTTGATCATTCATATGGCAAACTGTTATTATTCATTATTTATGCCATTTAGTGCATGTGTATGTTTCTAACATACCTGAACATCAGATGCATTTAGTACAATCTATAGAGTAATGCAAGCGTGCAGATGAATCTGAAGACAGACGGTGCAGCACGCAGAGCTTTTCCTCAGCAACAATGAAGCGCTGGCCTTGGTGATAGTTGCTAGGCGATGGAGGAAATACAATGGCCTCCTTAGAAACCAAAGGCCGTTTTTGGGCTAAAAGGAGCAGTGCAAAGCAAATTAAACTTGATGTACAGAACTAAACAGTGATGGAGATCATCTTCAATATGATTTTAGTCAAACTCTTTGGTGCTTTTAATGCCATATAAATATAAAGTTAACTGTATAAATAAATCAAATTTTCACCTATTGCATATGTATAAACTAGGTTTTATTTACACTGCAGTGACAATATTGAATATTTCCTGATCAGCAAGATTATTATTATAAGATGCCATTTTGGTCTAACTAACTGATATAATTTTAATATACCATCAAACCTGAACTATTAAATCTGCTCTATAATAATAATAATAATAATAATAATAATAATAATAATAATAATAATAACACAGGTGGTAAAATAGAAGACCAAATGAGGACTTTAATGTAAGAAAACGCATATGGCAATAAATAAATAATTAGCCTAGATAGATAGATCCTCTAGATTTTTATGTGTATTCATTCTCTATCTCTCTCTCTCTGTGTGTGTGTGTGTGTGTGTGTGTGTATATATATATATATATATATATATATATATATATAATATATATATATACATATATATATATATATATATATACACACACACATACACACTTATACACACACGCACACAGTGCTTTTTCAGAATGCATGTAGCAAAAATGAATACAGGCTCGAATCAGATCTCCAAGACCATTTCCTCCTGCTTTTTTCTCTTTTTTGAACCAAAGTTATTCAACTTAACTTATGCGGTAAAGACATGCAATTTTCTAAGGAAAATGCGTAGCAATTAGAAGACCATTCTTTCATTAAGTTGAGGTCAGCCCATTAACGGCGGGGGAAAAAAGAAACGCATAAGGCAAGTTTGACGCACCCCAGTGAGTTTTAGACAGGTCTTCACAATGGGACCTGCAGCAAAATGTAAATTACACTAAATTGCTCTAATACACATCCAGTGGTCCTGAGAGGCACAGTGGGTTTTTTTTTTTTTTTTTGTGCCCATGACTGATGATGGGTTCAGCTACAAAGTGGAGGTGAATTAGAGAACAGACTTGAAAACAGTAGAGAGTCAGCGTTTGAGCAAGAGGCAGGCCAGTGAAGGATTGTTCTTTTGTACTGACAGAGGAGGCAGGTGCACTTTGCGAGACGCTGAGAAAGACAACGGCTGGCTCGCTAGGATGCGGCATTTCCAAGATTAAAAAGGACAATTAAATTAATTGTATTTTTCTGGAGCCGCTCACCTCACCCTTCAGTATTTCCTTCTTAATTAGCAAATTAAAATGAGACTGAATTATTAAACATGGCCACACCTTTTTATTAAAATGTTCCTTTGCCATACAGTTTTCTAAAATTAACCATCATTTAGAAAAGAGCACAAAGCGATTGTTATGGCTTTTTGGACATGCAAGTGCAAAAGTGTGTCATGTTTTTTTGCAAATATCATGGTTTATGAATATGATAATAATTCAACTAAAAATTCTGATAATGATAATAAAATAATAATAAAACTGAATTTCATTTGAATGTGAATTAAATGGATGCTTTTCACACTTCCATCATCACACTTGGTTATGCTTCTTTTATACTTCAGTTATACTTCTTCATCATTTTTGTGTTCCCATTTGCCCCAGAAGCAAGCAAGCAAGCAAATAAATAAATAAAATAAAATAAAAATCCACAGTAGGTTTTTTATGACTTTGCAAAAAAAGAAAAATTATTGCGATATTATGATTATGCTGGTCAGAAGAGAGAAAAATGTCAAATTTGCCATCACTCCCTCAGTCCATTGCATTTGAAACAATCACGCAACAGTGTTAACTAGTTTTCTGTAATTTAATGCAAAGATACCAAATATATATAAAAAAAAAAAACAAAAAAAAAAAAAAAAAAATATATATATATATATATATATGTGTGTGTATATATATATATATATATATATATATACACAATATAGTGTTGTAAATGTAAATCAGATATTTTGAAAATAAAACATTTGATATCACTGTAAAAAAAAAAAAAGTTTTTTTTTTCAAAGTTGTAAATAAAACAAAGATTATTGGAGTAAAACACTAATTCAGTCTTTCTACTTCAAAATTTCTTGTTTAATTCAATGTGCTGCTTCTTTGTAATTAATTGTGACATTTGGCAACTTCCGAGTGAAAATAGTTCTACACCATTTTTTTTTTCAATGTAAATGTACGATGTTAATGCAATGTTCGATTTGTCATTGGAGGTAGGAAATTCAGAGCTCTATGTCGTGTTTTTCAAATGGAATGCTTACACAAGTCATAGTTCCTTCTCGGGAATTCGGTCCGCCTCGCTCAACCCCAAGCTGAGAATTCAAGATGACTGCTTCCTATACGTGCGCAAAAGCGAAAGCTATAAATACTATAATATTTGTAAAGCTTCTGTTATATTCCCATGTCATTATTGAGTCATACATTCATTACGGCACAACCTCTATCTGTGAACATGTTGCTGTGGTGTATGTGAGCATCTGCAGTTGTGTAATTCTCTGTTTTTGCCAACATGAGTGAACTCCATTACTTTTTTTTCTGACTTCTCTCCTGGAACGCGGTCCACTTGGGTGTGACGTCATTCCTAGCTCTGACATCTGACTTCCGAGATAAATCGAACACATAATTACTGAGAAAATGCATCATCAGTCTGTGGCTCCACTGGCCACAACACACTGGAAGTTGAATCAGCAAGAGAAGTTTACTGAACTGATGGTGTGTTCCATGTGTACTTGGTAATTTCGAGTTCCCAGAAGAACTTTTAACTGGAACACCTCTCAAGTTCAAGCTCTGACTCAGAAACTCAACAGCAAGTTGCTAAATTCAGGATCACATACTAGCATACTACTCTTCCTATTACTGCCATAGAAAGATGCATAAGAATAGAAAAATAGTAAGCAGTAATAGAAAAATATCAAATAGGAAAAAATAGTAAGTTTAATGAAACAGTAGTAATACAGTATATTGCTTATTAGCATTTCTGTTTGTCTGTGTCTCAAACGCCGTAGAGCACACAGTAGACCTACTATCCAATATCTGTGGACGTGATATTTTATCTGTGCATTATTTGTGCAAAATACCAATTTTTTTTTATAAATTTTTTTTATTGACTGGTATTGCGAACAAAGGAGGCGTCCATCTTTGTTTTCCAAAATGTGTAGTCTACTGGATTAATTCATATCTGACCTCTGAGGTAAACAAAACACAGCATGAGATTCAAAGAAAAGTAATGCATTCTGGGAAATGAAGTGTTTTATCTGTAATATCTTTTTTTTTTTAAATTAACATTCTTACATTCAATTTGCAATTCTGCATGCTGTTGTACCTCAGCTCATATTCAATAAAGATTTCAGAACTGAAATGCAACTTAAAAGGCCTTCTTAATTCAATTCTATGGCTAAAATGTAATGATTGCTGTTTTTGCTCAAGTTGCATCAAAGTGCACTCATAGATATATATGTATTTATACAAATCTATAGTATATTGAGTTGTGCAACCTACTGACAAAATGTCTTGTTTAATCATGGTGTGTCTGATTAGGACATATAAAAGTGCAACATAATATGAGCACATGTAAAATCCTTAAACTTCTTTTTGTATGACTCTGCTCTAATATTAAAGTACGGCTACACGCGGTTGTTTGGCAAGACATGTTTGATGGGTGCACAATGCTTCTCCATTAATGTACCTGCTGTTCCAATGCTGCAATTTCATTTTCATTTTCCCCAGCAGCCAGTTGAGGAAATGGTGAAGCTCCACTCAAGGCCCCCACCCACCCCCCTCAGCCCCACAGACGGCCCAAACCAGAAGTGTTCCACTCCGTTAGGGCTCTTAATGTAAATTCCATTTCAGTGGCTATTATCCCTGCTTATTTTCCAGAGCTTTCCGTTAGTACTACATGCATCGGGCCTGTGGCACTCACTGGCAGACGCGGCCCTCATCCAGCAGCAGCACCACCCCGGGGAGCCCTGCAAACTGCTTATTCAACAACTGCTCGCCATAAAGATGCGTAATGACATTTTAGAGGCAAAAAGGCCAGTGTGGTTTTTAATTCATATTTAATGGTCGTCAGGCTAAATAGGTCCACTGCCCTAAATGAGGACTCTCTCTCTCACTTAGGTCTGATGCTGTGAAAACTGTATACTTTTTTCTAAATTAATTGCTGAACCCAGCTGCTCTTGTTTTTTATGTCAGAGCAAAACAACATAAATTAAAAACATGTATAATAATATTTAATATCAACACATTACCAGTGTTTTTTTTTTTTTTTTTAATCATTGAGATTATTGAATTAAGTTTTATTTTTGTATTTTCCATTTTCATTTTAAATTGAGTAAGTTTCAATGATTTTGTTGTTTGTTTTTTTTGTAAGTGTGTGTTTAATGTTTATATAGTTTTTGCTCAGTTTTATTTCAGGTATAGTTTTAGTTATTTTAATACATCAAGCTAAACATTGCTTTGGCATTGCTTTGGATAGCTGAAACAATTATTTTACATTTTTTATATTTTATTTTATTTCAGTTAACATTTATTTTGCTTCAATTTTTATGGTTTTCATTTTAGATAACTATAATGAACATTATTATAAATTCTTCTTCTTTAAATAATTTTTAACAAAAATAATTTTAAAAGTTTTTTTTTTTTTTTTTTTTTTTCACTGTTTCAACAGCTTAAGTAAGTCCATAATAACAAAGTTCCTTTAAGGCTATTTACTCTTGATAATAAATAATCTCTTCTGAACTTTCTGTTTATCTGAGAATCCTGAAAAAAATGCACCAAGGGTTTCCACAAAAATATTAAGCAACACAACTGTTTTTAGCAGAAATGTTTCTTGAGCAGCAAAATCAGCATATTAGAATGATTTCTGAAGGATCATGTGACACTGAAGACTGGAGTAATGATGCTTAAAATTCAGCTTTGCATCACAGGAATAAATTACACTTTAAATTATATTCAAATAGAAAACAGCTATTTTAATTTTAAGAATATTTCACAATATTACTGTTTTTTTCTATAATTTTAATTCAATAAATGCAGCTTTTGTGACCATATGAGACTTCTTTCAAAAACAGAAAAATCTTAGTGACTCCAAATTTTGAACGAAGTGCAAATTTATTAAATATATATTTATATAAAAATATATATTTTTTATATATATATATATTGTACACACACACATATATACACAGAATATATATATATATATATATATATATATATATATATACACACACACACACACACACACACACACACACACACACACATAGAATATATATATATATATATACACATATATATATATATGTGAAGAGTTCAGATGCAAAAGCCTCTAAGTGCCATCTGAAATTTTCTTCTAAAATTAGCATTTTTCTCATTCTCATTACCTACTCATTGCCATTAAAGTGAAATTACTGAACTTAGAAGAAATTTTCAAATGGCGTTTAGAGTCTTTTACATCTGAACTCTTCATATATATATATATATATATATATATATATATATATACATATACATGCATACACACACACACACACACACACACACACACGTGGTCAGAATTGTTGGTACACCTGGTAAATATGACCAATAAAAAAAAAATAAAAAAAAGGCTGTGAAAATAAACCTGCATTATTAATCCTTTTGATCTTTATTTAAAAAAAACAAAAACAAACACAAACATCTAACCTTTCATTGAACTAAAACAATTGAAAATGGGGGGGAAATCTCATTATGAAATAAATGTTTTTCTAAAATACACGTTGGACACAATTATTGGTACCCCTAAAAATTCTTATGAGTAAAATATCTCTGAAGTATATTCCCATTCATATTTACAATTTTGAGCACACCAGGGTGATTATGAACTTAAAATTATCCAGCCATGGCTACCTGTTTCACAGAAATATAAATAGGAGGGAAAACAAAGCCCAAATTCCCTTAATCATCCATCACAATGAGAAAAACCAAAGAATATATTTCTGATGTGCAGCAAAAGATAATTGAGCTTCACAAATTAGTGAAGTGGCTTTAAGAAAAGAGCTAGAGCAGTGAAAATTCCCATTTCCACCATCAGGACAATAATTAAGAATTTCCAATCAACATAAAATGTTACGAAACTGCCTGGAAGAGGACGTGTGTCTATATCGTCCTAATGCACGGTGAGAAGGAGAGTTTCAGTGGCTAAAGACTCTCCAAGGACCACAGCTGGAGAATTGCAGAAAATAGTTGAGTCTCAGGGTCAGAAAACCTTAAAAAATATCAAACCTACACCACATCTACACCACGTTGTTTGGGAGGGTTTCAAGAAAAAAAAAAAAAAAAAAAAAAAATCAAGAAAAGTAAATGCTCTTATCCAAAAACAATCCCCAGCATATTCAGTTATCAGACATGACTGGAACTTCAAATGGGACTGGCTTCTATGGTCAGATGTAACTAAAAAATTAGCTTTTTAGCAGCAAACACTCAAGATGGGTTTGGTGAACACAGGGATAAAAAGTACCCCATGTGTACAATGAAATATACTGCTGTATTTTTGATGTTGTGGGCCTATATTTCTGCTGGAGGTCCTGGACATCTTGTTTAGACACATGGCATCATGGATTCTATCAAATACCAACAGATAAAAAATCAATAAGGGACTGACTCTGTTAGAAATCTTGTAATGGGCCATGTTTGGATCTTTCAACCGTACAATAATCCAAAAACAAACCTTAAAAACACAAAAAATAGGTCACTGGGCATAAAACCAAGCTTCTGCTATGGCCATTCCAGTCCTCTGACCTGAACTCTATAGAAAATGAGTGAGGTGAACTGAAGAGGAGAAGCACCGTCATGGAGCTGGGACTCTAAAGGGTCTGGAGTGATTCTGGATGAAGGAATGGTCTCTGATCTCTTGTCAGGTGTTCTCTAACTTCATCAGGCATTATAGGAGAAAACTCAGAGCTGTTATTTTGGCAAATGGAGGTTTCAAAAAATATTGAATAAAAGTGTACCGTTAATTGTGTCCAGTGTGTATTAGAGAAAAACCTTTATTTCATAATGATATTTCCCCCCATTTAAAATTCTTCTGCTCCAAAGAAAGGTTCATTTTTTGTGAATTTTTAAAATAAAAGACAAAAGGATTAACAATGCAGATTTATTTTCACAGCCTTCTTTGATCATATTTACCATGGGTACCAACAATTCTGACCATGTGTGTGTATACAGTGCCTTGCGAAAGGATTCATACCCCTTCATTTTTTTCATGTTTTTTTTACGTTGCTGCCTTATGTTAAACTCCTTTACATTACTTTTTTTCCCACATCAGTCTACACTTCATACACCAAACTGACAAAGCAAAAACAGAATTGTCACAACTTCGTAAATTTATTAAAAAGTAAAAAACTGAAATGAGTACATTGCATAAGTATCCATACCCTTCACTAAATATATAGCTGAAGCACCTTTACAGCCTCAAGCCTTTTTTGTTTGATGCGACAAGCTTTGCTCATCAGCATTTGGCAATTATCTGTCATTCTTCTCCTCGCCTGTTCACCTCTCAAGCTCTGTCAGGTTGAACGGGGGCAGATGCACATTTTCAGGTTTCTCCAGAAATATTTGATTGGGTTCAAGCCCAGGCTGTGGCTGGGCCACTCAAGGACATTCACAGAGTTGTCTATAAGCCACTCTTGCTGTGCGTATAGGTCCATTGTCCTGTTGGAAGGTGAACCTTCTGCCCAGTCTGAGGTTCTGAATGCTCTGGACTGGGTTTTCATTAAGGCTATCTCAATATTTTGTTGCATTGAGCTTTTCTTCTACTCTGATGAGTTCCTCAGTCCCTGCCACTGAAAAACAGCCCCACAGCATGAGGCTGCTACCAGCACACTTTACTTTTGGGATGGTACTCTGCGGGTGATGAGCAGTGCCTGGTTTGCTTCAAACATGATGCTTGGAATTGAGGTTCATCAGACCAGAGAATCTTGTTTCTCACAGTCACGCCCGGTTGCTTGCACCACTGTGAGGCATTAGAGGGCATTCCTGTGTTTTGTGTTCCTGCCTGTTGTTCTGGTCATGGACTCCATTTCCCACCATGCTGTGTTTTCATTAGTGTCTACCTGGTTCAGCTGTGTTCCATTTCCTGTTTGGTCCTGTGTATTTTAAGCCCTGGTTTGCTATTGTCGGGGTGAGTTGTTGATAAGTGTTACCTCCTGTGTTTCTTGTGACCCTTTCTTGGATTCCATCATGTATTTTGGATGTATATCGCTGTGGATTATCATTAAAGGATCTTAAACTGCATTTGGACCCGCTGCCTGTTGCCTACTTGTGCTCATTCGTAACACTCACAGTCTGAGGGTCCTTTAGGTGCTTTTTTTTTTTTTTTTTTTTTTCTTTTTCAAATTCTGAGTGTGTTTTCATGCGTCTACACTGAAGAGAGGATTGAGTTTGGCCACACTGACATAAAGCCCAGATCAGTGGAGTGTTGCAGTGATATTTGTCCTTCTGTAGGTTTCTCCTGTCTCCACATATGATCATGGAGCTCAACTAGAGTGATCATCAAGTTCTTGATCACCACACCAATCAAAGCCCTTCTCTATCAATTGGTCAGTTTGGCCAGGAGGCCAGCTCTAGGAAGAGCCCTGGTTGTTTCAAACGTCTTCCATTAAGGGTAACAGAGACTACATGCTTCTGTGAACCTTCAGTGAAGCAGAATTTTTTTTTTTTTTTCTCAACTCTTCCCCAGATGTGTGGCTTGACGCAACCCTGTTTCTGAGCTTTACAGGCAGCTCTTTGGACCTCAGGGCTTGGTTTTTTTGCTTTGATATGCATTATCAGCTGTTAGACCTTTTAAGACGTGTGCCTTTCCAAATCATACCCATTCAATTGAACTTGCCACAGGTTAACTCCACTCAAAGTGTAGTAACATCTACAAGCAATATGAATGCTCCTGAGCTAAATTCCAATGGTCCCAGATAAGGGTATGAATACTTACGCAATGGAATCATTTAAGTTTTTTTTGTTTTTTGTTTTTTTTTTTAATAAATTTGCGAAGATGTTAAAAACCTGTTTTTTGCTTTATCATTATGGTGTATGGAGTATAGATTGATGTGGAAAAATAGTAATTTAAAAGTAGTTTAACATAAGGCAGCAACATAACAAAACGTGAAAAAAAAAAATGAAGGGGTATGAATACTTTCGGAAGTCACTGTATGTATGTGTATGTGTCTGTGTGTGTATATATATATATATATATATATATATATATATATATATATTCAAGTTCAAAGCTCAAAAACTGTTCTGTCTAGCAATGAGAGCCCATGAGGGAAAAAAAAAAATGGCAGTAAGTGGGTTAAAAACAAACAACCACCATTAAGATGAATGGAAATGATAAAAAAAAATAACTTTCCAAAAGTACTATAGACCTACTAGAAGCCCAACGTAGCAGGCACTAAACTTAATAAGAACACAAATGTGTATCAAAAAGATTAAATCTTTGATTTCATGTTGACATTAAATATTTGAACCTTACATGCAAATAATATAAAATCAGTCCTACAAATAATTAGTGCAATTGTGCAAGAAGCACAAAGACCTTCAATAAAAACATGATCATCACCAAACAGCTCTGTCTCTCTCCCTCTCTCTCTCTCTCCCTCTGTCCAGACAGGGCTGAGGCGCTGAATGTAAATAAATCTATCAGGGCAAGGAGCTTGAATATCAAGTTACCACTCCTTACAATCAAGAGCCTTTTCATGCCACCCATGAGGGCCATTCTTGTAATGCTAGCACACAAGAGAGGCCCACAAATCATTTCTCCCTCTCTTTCTCTCTCTCTCTCTGTCACACACACACACACCTTATTATTTTTCCTCATAAATTCCCTTTCAATACCTCCCTGTTGTATCTAATCCTTCTTTCTTTCCATACGCTGACATCTTGTTTGTTTGATTGTGAAGAACAGATGCAGAGGGATCTGAACGCTGGACGGCCCGTGATTGATATCTGCTAGAATCTGGTTTGGACTCATGTAGCTACTACACAAACATGTTGCGAGTACATCTGGATGATGAGACTATCTCTAGCCATGATCAATGTCAGGCTCGGCCGCTATCGATCTGTCCCTGTTGGCACAGCCACGCTCTTACCGGGAGCGGAAAATCTGCTTACAAGGGTCAGTGGAGTATTTAGACAGACAATTGAAGAGGTCAGTAGCTACTAGTAAACAAAGTAAAATAGATGGGCTGGAAATGTGCTGCATGTTATAGAACAGCATAGCAGTTAAATATGATAAAATACCTGTGCATCACAATGTTTATTTAAAAGAATCATAAGTCAAAGTCCCTTGTAACAAAGACAATAATTTAGCAACTTTAAATATAAACATTTTAAAAATGTGAATATACATACTGTTCAAAAGCTTGGGTTTGATTTTGTCATGTTTTGAAAGTCTCTTCTGCTAAACAAGACTTAATTTATTTGATCAAAAATACAGTAATAACAGTAATATTGTGAAATGTTATTCAAAATAATATTTAAAAACATATTAATTTAAAATAACTGTTCTCAATTTGAGTATATTTTAAAATGAAGTTTATTCCTGTGATTCAAAGCTGAATTTTTAGCTTCATTCCAATCTTCGGTGTCTTCAGAAATCATTCTAATATGGATTTTTGTTTTTAATTCAAGTTTCATAGATGAATAGAAAGTTCCAAAAGAACAGCATTTATTTGAAATTGATTTTTTTTTCTAAATGTTTTTACTGTCACTTTTAATTAATTTAATGTATTCTTATTGAATAGAAGCATTCATTTATTTAAAATATTTTTTACTGACTCAAAAGGTTTAAATAAGTAACTTAAGTAAATAAATCTCTAACCTATTAACTCAAACATTTCTCATTGAATCTTGTCAAGACCTGAAGCAAACATTATAGTTATGATCCTGATGAGTGACATAAAAGGCAGATAACTGCTAATTCAGTCAATGACCAGCATGTCTTTTATCAGAATTAAAGCTTCTCACAAAGACAATTCAAGTGCATTCAGATCACATCTGACTTTCTGAAGTTCTTTCCCGAAACTGCCAGTGATTCATTATCAGCTCAGTGAGTCATTTGATGAAAAATCACATTTATAGATTTGTTTTTCAGACATTTCTTTTGGAAATACTGCTATAAAGAGTAAGCCTGTGAATCTGATCTCAAAAGTGAACAAGCATGGGCCACTTTTAAGGATGAACAAGTGTACCATGACATTACCCATCTGTGTTATATTCCCACAGATGACGACATGCAGTGTCTGTGACTGAGAGATCCTTTACACTTTAAACTTATCCTAAGCCTCACAAGTTATTTAAAAAGTATATAAAAATAAAATAAATCATATACTTCTGAAAGTTAAAATCAACATGAAATGGCATTTGCAAATCATTCTGAAATGTGACATACTATTCCCATATAAAACAAGAAATCTTTAAAACGTTGCTCTTACTTACTTAGGTATTGAGTCATGCCACACTCCTGAGTGTTTTCCTGAAGGCTCTCAATCATATTCACAACACACAGCTTTCACTTCCTGTGAGAGAACGAAGAGAGCACAATGTACAGCAGCATTTAAAACTGAAGGCCCGTTTACATCAAGGACAATAAATATAACCATAACCATGTAGAATTAATAATAGTTTTATTTGTATTAGAATAGGGAAGTCCACACCACAACTATAAAAATAATAGCACAGAGGACTGATATTGCTGAAATCACTTTCAGAGCTATTTTTTTTCCCAGCTGATGAATCATACAAACATTGACAGCCAATCAGAATCCATCTTACAATAAAGAGCTTGAGCATTTATAGTGGCACTCGATTACACGCGCTTAGAATAAATGCTAGTGTTTAGAATTATTTATATACTATTGTCATACTTTGATAATAAATATTTAACTTTTTTTTATTTCTTATTTTAGTTGAAGTTTAATAATCTTATGATAATGCTTTTATCATTTTCAAATATTTCTATTTAGATTTAATTTACTGTATTTTAGCTTTAGTGATTTTAATTTAACTTAATTTTTAGATCCCATAATTTTCCATGCTGCTCAGATGACCACTTCTTGTCGAAGTATTCTTCCTGTCCAGTTAGTTCTTGGTTCAGTCAGATTATTGCAGCTATGGCACTTGTTTAAAGATCATTTTAATGCACAGGCTAGTCGATCTCTTGCACTGGAACAAAATATCCTCAATAAGCTTCCAATAATGAAAGAAAAGACAACGTTCCACTGTTGTGTTTAGGAATAGCTTCCATTTACTGCAAAATCATTGTGGACTTATGAATAAATCATTATGCATAAGATAATATAATGCATCAAGCCATATTGCCCACAGACCTTTAACCCTTGGGTAGGTTATGAGATTAATCAAAGAAAATGCACTCACCCAGATATTTGGTTAATGTTTGGCCTCAAATGCCAAACCAACCGAGCGATTGATCTCTGTCAAACACTGAGAAGATGAAAAAGGTTTCTTTTTAATCTCATTAGTCCATCACTAAAACATTATTTAATATTCTAAATGATTTAAAATGATGATAATAGCAGCCGTCACTCTTAATATGCAGTATATTTTCATATGGGTAAATGTGTTGAATAAAATATTAAATTAATTGTAAATACTAAATTTCAGCACAATTAGCATATGGTGGTTCATAAATAAGAAGCTTTTATTAAATTTACTAATAAACTCAGAATTGTGAGATATAAACTCAAAATTCTCAAATATAAATTTAGAATTCTGACTTTTTTTTGGAATTCTAAATTTATAGCTCGCAATTCTAACTTTTTTCCTCAGAATTCTGAGTTTACATCTCACATTTATTGTTTTTTTCAATAATTGCAAATTATTCTTCTCTCACAATACCCTTTTCTTGCAATTGTGAGTGTATATCTCACAATTCAGACTTTCTTCTTAAAATTGCAAGGTAGAAATTTTGGAAATGGGCTTGTAATTCTGACTTTATATCAAATGACAGATAAAAAAATGAATTTATATAAAAAAAGAAGACAAAACTGTGAAATAAAAACTCACAATTGTAAGAAAAAAGTCCAAATTATGAGATAAAAGTTCAAATTCAGAATTCTGAGGAAAAAAAATCACAATTTCCTTTTATTTTTTTATCCCATGGCAGGAACAAGCTTCCATATATAATAGCAAGCAACTGCGCAGCTTAAAACTTTATGAAAAAATTAATTTGCTATTCTTCTAACCAGTTATTATTGAAGCAGAAATGGACAGATGAAAAGACTTTTTTTTTTTTTTTTTTTTTGTAGTTTCTTCAAGGATCAGGGATGCTGGACATTTCATGTCTTCTTGTGAATGGCAATTAACCCTGAGCGCCCTGAAGCTGTGTTCAGATCCACCAAACAGCCTTGGACTTTTATGGAGCCTTTCATTTAAAGAAATTAAACACTATTTTTGCATTGAGGTCGGTCATGTAATTGGGCTATTTCAAAATGATGCATTATAGTAATTGAATGGATCCGGCCCAAGACCAAACCTGATGAGATACATAGGATCAGTCGATGCAGAGTGAAGCGCTTCTGATTCCTCTCTTGCCTCTGCACTTTTTAATACTGCTTTTATTGGAATATTTACAAGGAAGCAGTGCAGATGATGATAGAGCCTTCTTGAAAATAAAAAATTAAAAAAAAAAAACAATGAAATCATTACACTTTAATTTCAGCTAAGAGGGGCAGTGGAGATTAGATGGTAAGACTGAGCTAATACATATGAAAGAGGAAGAAAAGGAGACAAAAACTGTAAGTGCGAGTCAGAGTCAGAATGGAGAGTAGGAGAGGAGATGCTGCATGTTCATTAGTCTTTGGCGAAGCGCTCCTCGAGTTTCGGCTCATCTGCATGAAGACGGGCTTCTCGTGTCCCTAATGAGAGAACCTAGATACAGTTACATTACCAAAACCCCCAGCAGCACGAGCCAATCGATCCCAGGTTTACCCCAGCGAGTCTCACTAACACTGCTGCTCTGATCACTGTGATTTGGGTGTTGATGGGGTTTGCTTCCTGGTAGAGAGATGATGTGAGGGGAAGATGAGGCAGAGATGGCCACACCCTGCAATAGAAAAACATCTTTGTATCTGTTGTTTTACTAGCGTAAAAACAAAACTTTAAACTGGTCATCTGAAAGCTCTGTTAACTGAAATATGTATTAAAGCGCAGATCCATTGCTTGCTTTGATTTTCACAATAGAAACAACCCACAACACCCCAGCAATCACGTACCAATGCCCTAGCAAACAGAACACCCTAGAAACCATATATAATGGCCCTGCTAAAGACCCAGAATACCATAACAAGTGCTACTACCAACCAGAACAACCCAAGCAAACACATAACACCCTAAAACAACTTAAACACCATAGAACCTGCTAAAACATCTCAGATCACAATAGCAACCACACCATAGCAACACCTTAGAAAACAACCAAAACACCGGAGCCTGCTAAAAACTTCTCAGATCACCATAGCGACATCCTAGAACACAACCAAAACACCGTAGCCTACTAAAAAGTTCTTAAATCACCATAGCAACACCTTCAAAAACAACCAAAAACATTGGAGCCTGCTAAAAACATCTAAGATCACCATAGCAACACGCTCGAAAACAACCAAAACACCAGGGCCTACTAAAAACAACTCAGATCACCATAGCGACACCCTAGAACACAACAAAAACACCAGAGCCTGCTAAAAACTCCTTAAAGGAAAACGCCACCGTTTTTCCATATTCCAATATGTTTTTCCCTCAACTTAGACGATTTAATATGTACCTCTCCCGTCTCAGTACGTGCAATTACTACTAAACACTAGCTACTAAATACTTCCATGTTTTCCCTATTTAAAGACGGTTACATGAGTAGTTACACGAGTAAGTATGGTGACGCAAAATAAAACGGGGCGATTTTCTAAGCGGATAAAAAATTATAACTATGATGTATGGAGGAAGAGCACTTCGCAGCACTTCGACCTCGGCGCAGTAATATTGGTTCTATTGATGGAAGTTAGAGGGAGAGGGGGAGTTTTCAGGAGTGATGATATTACTGCGCCGAGGTCGAAGTGCTGCAAAGTGCTCTTCCGCCATACATTATAGTTATCATTTTTTATCCGCTTAGAAAATCGCCCCGTTTTATTTTGTGTCACCATACTTACTCGTGTAACTACTCATGTAACCGTCTTTAAATAGGGAAAACATGGAAGTGTTTAGTAGCTTCTAAATTCATCTCTGTTTGGATCCTAAGGAATGAATGGTGCTAAGCTAAACGCTAGCATAGTGGCGCCGCGCACTACAGCGATTAAGTGCACACACTGAGACGGGAGAGGTACGTATCAACTCGTCTAAATTGAGGGAAAAACATATTGGAATATGGAAAAAATGTGGCGTTTTCCTTTAAAACACCATTGGTACACCCTAGAAAACAACCAAAACACCAGAACCTGCTAAAAACATCTTAGATCACTACAGCAACACCCTAAAAAACAACAAAAACGCCAGAGCCTGCTAAAAACTCCTTAAAACACCATAGCTACACCCTAAAAAACAACAAAAACACCAGAGCCTGCTAAAAACATCTTAGATCACCATAGCAACACCCTCAAAAACAATCAAAACACCAGAGCCTGCTAAAAACTCCTTAAAACACCATAGCTACACCCTAGAAAACAACCAAAACACCAGAGCTTGTTAAAAACTCCTTAAAACATCATAGCTACACCCTAGAAAACAACCAAAACACCAGAGCCTGCTAAAAACATCTTAGATCACCATAGCAACACCATAAAAAAACAACAAAAACACCAGGGCCTGTTAAAAACTTCTTAAAACACCATAGCAACACACTAGAAAACAGCCAAAAGAGCCTGCTAAAAACGTCTTAGATCACCATAGCGACACCCAGGAAAACAACCAAAACACCAGAGCTTGCTAAAAACGTCTTAGATCACTATAGCAACACCCTAAACAACAACAAAAACACCAGAGCCTGCTAAAAACTCCTTAAAACACCATAGCAACACCCTCGAAAACAACCAAAACACCAGAGCCTGCTAAAAACTCCTTAAAACACCATAGCAACACCCTCGAAAACAACCAAAACACCAGAGCTTGCTAAAAACATCTTAGATCACCATAGCAACAACCTAAAAAAAAACAAAAACACCAGAGCCTGCTAAAAATTCCTTAAAACACCATAGCTACACCCTAGAAAACAACCAAAACACCAGAGCTTGTTAAAAACTCCTTAAAACACCATAGCTACACCCTAGAAAACAACCAAAACACCAGAGCCTGCTAAAAACATCTTAGATCACCATAGCAGCACCATAAAAAAACAACAAAAACACCAGGGCCTGTTAAAAACTTCTTAAAACACCATAGCAACACACTAGAAAACAGCCAAAAGAGCCTGCTAAAAACGTCTTAGATCACCATAGCGACACCCAGGAAAACAATCAAAACACCAGAGCCTGCTAAAAACATCTTAGATCACCATAGCAACACCATAAAAAAACAACAAAAACACCAGAGCCTGTTAAAAACTTCTTAAAACACCATAGCAACACACTAGAAAACAGCCAAAAGAGCCTGCTAAAAACGTCTTAGATCACCATAGCGACACCCAGGAAAACAACCAAAACACCAGAGCTTGCTAAAAACATCTTAGATCACCATAGCAACATCCTCGAAAACAACCAAAACACCAGAGCCTGCTAAAAACTCCTTAAAACATCATAGCTACACACTAGAAAACAACCAAAACACCAGAGCTTGTTAAAAACTCCTTAAAACACCATAGCTACACCCTAGAAAACAACCAAAACACCAGAGCCTGCTAAAAACATCTTAGATCACCATAGCAACAACCTAAAAAAAACAAAAACACCAGAGCCTGCTAAAAATTCCTTAAAACACCATAGCTACACCCTAGAAAACAACCAAAACACCAGAGCTTGTTAAAAACTCCTTAAAACACCATAGCTACACCCTAGAAAACAACCAAAACACCAGAGCCTGCTAAAAACATCTTAGATCACCATAGCAGCACCATAAAAAAACAACAAAAACACCAGGGCCTGTTAAAAACTTCTTAAAACACCATAGCAACACACTAGAAAACAGCCAAAAGAGCCTGCTAAAAACGTCTTAGATCACCATAGCGACACCCAGGAAAACAATCAAAACACCAGAGCCTGCTAAAAACGTCTTAGATCACCATAGCAACACCATAAAAAAACAACAAAAACACCAGAGCCTGTTAAAAACTTCTTAAAACACCATAGCAACACACTAGAAAACAGCCAAAAGAGCCTGCTAAAAACGTCTTAGATCACCATAGCGACACCCAGGAAAACAACCAAAACACCAGAGCTTGCTAAAAACATCTTAGATCACCATAGCAACATCCTCGAAAACAACCAAAACACCAGAGCCTGCTAAAAACTCCTTAAAACACCATAGCTACACACTAGAAAACAACCAAAACACCAGAGCCTGCTAAAAACGTCTTAGATTACCATAGCAACACCATAAAAAAACAACAAAAACACCAGAGCCTGTTAAAAACTTCTTAAAACACCATAGCAACACACTAGAAAACAGCCAAAAGAGCCTGCTAAAAACGTCTTAGATCACCATAGCGACACCCAGGAAAACAACCAAAACACCAGAGCTTGCTAAAAACATCTTAGATCACCATAGCAACATCCTCGAAAACAACCAAAACACCAGAGCCTGCTAAAAACTCCTTAAAACACCATAGCTACACACTAGAAAACAACCAAAACACCAGAGCCTGCTAAAAACGTCTTAGATTACCATAGCAACACCATAAAAAAACAACAAAAACACCAGAGCCTGTTAAAAACTTCTTAAAACACCATAGCAACACACTAGAAAACAGCCAAAAGAGCCTGCTAAAAACGTCTTAGATCACCATAGCGACACCCAGGAAAACAACCAAAACACCAGAGCTTGCTAAAAACATCTTAGATCACCATAGCAACACCCTCGAAAACAACCAAAACACCAGAGCCTGCTAAAAACTCCTTAAAACACCATAGCTACACCCTAGAAAACAACCAAAAACACCAGAGCCTGCTAAAAACTCCTTAAAACACCATAGCTACACCCTAGAAAACAGCCAAAAGAGCTTGCTAAAAACGTCTTAGATCACTATAGCAAAGGCATAGTAACACCCTGGAAAACACCTAAAACACAAAGCCTGCTAAAATCTTCTTGGATCACCATAGCAACTGCTTAGTAACCACACAGCAACACCCTAGAAAACACCTAAAAAAAACATACAACCTGCTAAAACTACCCAAATCACCAAAGCAACTGCTTACCAATCAATCACATAGTAGCAACTAACTAGACAACAACTAAAACAGCATAAAAACTAAACTTCTTCTTTTCAGACTGAGGGTGAAGGGTACATTTTAGGAGCTGCAATAAATTCACAAAGCTTATGGCGTTATTTTAATTTGACATTACTCATAATTTAACCGGATATGCAAATGCAGCATGCACATGCAGGTCAACGTTTTGCTTTATTGTGTGTGTCAGAGGACAGCATAGTGTGGAGATCCATATATTAACCACTGCAGGTGTAAAAGCGTTTCCTTGTACCAGTTCCAGAAGTGCTTTTACTCCGGTCCACTTCGCACTGGTCTCTCTCTGTGGCAGGACATTAGTTTGATGTGGATTGAGTAACCTGCAGTCCGGTCACTACTCTCCCCTTCTGTCATCATAATTCTTTCATCACTGCTGCTTAGGAAAAAAAAGTGAGGAAAAGAAAGACAAAAATTTACTAAAATGATTCAAATATATTAAAATTTATAAGACTGAATGAAAAAGAAGTATTTTAGAATAAATAAATAAATAAAATTTTTATTTAATATTTAGAATAAATAAATAAATAAATAAATAAATAAATGTATTTATTACAGAGACAGCACTTGTTATAAAATTGTATTTAAATAATAAATAAATAAATAAATAAAGTATGCCAAAAATCTAGACATTTTTAAATAAATTCGTATTTTTGAATGAATGAATACATAAATGTGTGTTTATTTCATACATAAAGGGACACCACTTGTTAAAAATGGTGTTTAAAAATAAATAAATAAATAAATAATAATAATAATAAATAAATAAATAAAAATAAGACAAAATGTATTTTATTTTTGAATATTTGCTATTTGAAACACGTATCATTGAATATTTCATTTTATTTCATACTGTTTTTAAACAATATGCTACTTTTCAATTGAGAACACAGTCTCTAAAAAAGGTCTGTTGTTTCCTTCTTATTTGGAAGCTGCAGCCATTAGCAGTAGTTTTGTTGTGTGGGAGTGGTGAATTTGGCCTGTAATTGAATTATTCTCTGCTCTGATTGGCTTGACAGACTTATTCAGCATATCCTGTTTAAAATCACTGATACTTCCTATACGCCTAACTTTAATGGACTGGGAGAGCACAGCGGAAAATAATGTAAAATAAGTAATTTTTACAGAAAAACAGCAAGTCTGTTTAAAAAATGACACCAAAAAAGCACCATACAAGTCATCCATGAGTCATCCTGATTCATGAATGAATATACTGACTCTTTTAAGTCAGATCTTATTGATTCAGTTCAAAAAATCATCTAAATAATTTGTTCATGAATCAGTCCTCACTGAATGCTATGACATGGCTTCTGCAGATTCTCATGGACTACTTTTATGATTCTTCCTGGTCATTTTTGAAGCTTGAATGCAAAAGAGGAAATGAAAAAGAGGCCAAATATATGATTCAAAATCTTCCGTTTTTGAAATGGTTTGAATGGAATAACACAAGGGAGAAGAATTATGCCAGAATCTGAAGTTTTTTTTGTCAAACTATTCCCTAAATTCACAAGACCTGTGAGGTGTGTAATGGTCAGCATGGATGTTTCTGTGAGTTGTTCTTTAAAGCCCACCGAGGGTGTATTAACAGCCAGCCTCTCCTCACGCTGACGGTTTTCACTATTTCAAAAAGAGTGAGAACACGCTGAAATAAATCAATGGATTGTGGAAGCACACAGGTACACTGCTAGATGTAAAGAGGTAAACAACTGAGGCAATAATAGAGTCCGGAATCTGCGAAATGGTCTTAAAAGCCTCTTCACAAGCTGAGCTTTTAAAGAGCACGAGAGAACCGTCCAAACTCTCGAGTTGCCATTTTAGGGCCACAGGATAGAAAACCACCATAGATGGATTTTTCACTCGCCCCCTCGTTCTCTCTCTCTCCCTATCTCAGCTACATTTCTATCTTTGCTGATTCCGATGAAGAGGGAAAGAGAGGAGGAAGTCTGGAGCCATCACTATGTCCTTATTGCAGCAGAAAAAGGGTCTGCTCGGGTCCTGCCAGTAATTGTGGTCAGGGCACTATGACCTTACTGCTGTGTGTATGGAGACTCTCTGAGAGGGAGGCGGGACACAATATTTATCCCTTATGGGAGGATGAGACTCTGCAATCACAGCAGTCAGCCAACAACATCCATACTCTTCTTGTACCCTTTCAGTACCAGAAAGCCTTGAGTGGCTCCGAGTCCGAGCTGAAGGCATAAACAACATGGAAAATTACAACAAGCACAGCTGGATCTGTAACACACCAAAGGAAAAAATTATTTAATACCAAGGATAAAAAAAATCTATTCAATATCAATGAGAACAAAATTAAATGAGAATCAAAACAAACAAAGACACAAATAATTTTCTGTTACACATTTCTGGATTTAATCTGTCTCGATGTTTCAAGAAGTCTGCAATCAAATGACAAAGATCTCATTATGAGTTCAAATATCTCATTGCATTTTAAGCTATATTATCCACTTTCAATTAATAGCTTTATATTTGTACTGTAATGCCAATAAATTTATTTTTTTATTGTATATGAGATTTTAAGAGAAACAGATAACACTTTACAATAAACTTCGTTATTTAACTTTCGTTAACCACATTAGTTAATATGAACAATGAAAAATTCGTCTAAAGAGGTAATGTTAATTTCCACATTTTAAAATCAAAACTTTTATCTGTTAAGATTATTTAATGAACCTGAGCTAACATGAACTAACAATGAACAGGTGTATTTTTATTAACTAACATTAACAAAAATTCTTAAACACTGTATGTATTGCTTATTGTTATTAATGCTAGTTAATGCATTAACTAAGGTTAACTAAGAAAGGTTATTGTAAAGTTTTACTTACAAAATTGATACTTAATGTAAATGTCTTCTGAGCGATAAAAAGCAAATTCTGAGTTTTCTGCTGGGACAAAAAGAAGGAAAGAAAAATCACTAATTACTTCTTTTTAACATCTCAGTTGTTTATCCTATAACAAACGAAATAAATAGCAAATGCAGACATTTGCATGGGGTTCTCAGATTTATTCTCTTTAACTTTCTTTTTACTCCCGCAGTCTCGTCATGAAGACGAAAATCATAAGAGTATGTTAAATTGGTATGTATGTGTTAAAACACAAATAGACCTTTTTAAACGTTTTGAGATAATATGTATTCTCTGATTATTGTTGTATAGCCTACTGTCACTATTTAAGTTCTTTAACACTTAAAACTTTATTTTTTTTTTTTATATTTCCACCTTTATTTTGGACAATGTGTTACTTTGATTTTACTAGTAGACTATATTTGTATTTTGTTCATTGATGAAATATTGTTAATATGCTGATAGTTTTTTGTATTTTATTGAAGTTCAGCTATAAAATGTAAAAGATGAAGCCTGAATAAAGTTGTGGGTGTGAAGCACTAACTTGTGTTATTGAATATCTAACTAAATAATAATAAAAATAACAGTATAATGCTGTACTTTGTTTTACAGTACTCTTAAAACTACTGTACTTAGTTTTACAGTAAATTTACTGTAGTACAAAAAACTACTGGATAATTGTTGCCAATAAGCAGAGGTGGACAGTTGTGAAGTATTTTTACTTTACTGAAGTAAATTTAAAAAGTATCTGTACTTTATCAGTGTTTTCCTTTGGAAAACTTTTACTCTTCTACATTCAAAAGCATAATGTCGTATTTTTTACTGCACTAAATTTCATAAATAAAAGTTGTTTTTTTTACCTTTATACTTAAGAACATTAAAAATGTATTACTTTCTTGTACTCAAGTAAAACTTTGAATTACTTTTACTTGAGTAAAAGAAAGTACTAGATTCCTAATGGTATTAAGTATTAAATGATATTTAATATGAAACATTGTGCAGTAAAAAGTACAATATTATGCTCTGGAATGTCGTGAAGTAACAGTTTTCTAAAGAAAAACATTCTGATAAAGTACAGACACTTGAAAAATGTACTTTTAAAGCAGAGTAAAAATACTTCACTACTGTCCGCCTCTGCTAGTAAGTTACTGTTAATTTGACAATACACTTTTTACAGTGTGTCCTTTGAGTATGGAAAGTCATGAGTTGTTTTTTTACACGCTCAAAGTTCACGGTCAGCTCTAACAGGTGGAGCACTTCCGATCCATCCGTGTCCACCTGCAGCTCATGAATTTGGCTTCCCTGCTCGCTTCTGCAAGTGTCACAGAGGTGTCTGGTGACCACTGTTCTCTCTCATCTCACACTCACACTCAACTAATGGACTGCTTTGCCCCTCCCCTCCGTTTCTCCATCTCGGACTGGGAGGTAGTGAGAGGAGGAGAGGAGGCAACAGCCCACCGTTCCCCTGGGCCCTGCAATACGGCTCAATAGCTCAGCTCCTGGATGGGATCATAACCCTGAGTGCTGGCCAAGAGAAGAGCTGCTTCTCCTCACATCCAGAGTTCCTGCTGCAGGGTGGAGTTTCCTCCAGGATAACAAAACTCACTCGAACCCCACCATGGCTGACCGTAAGTTGGCCCTGGTTGTGGTTTTGCTTCTCGTCCTGGTCGCACCAGCCCTGAGCGGATGTCCAAGCGCCTGCCGCTGCTCCTTCGCCATGCTTCAATGCCTGGAGCCGGAAGGAATCACCAGCATCCCTGCACTGGCGGCACAGGAGAGCGAAAACATCACTGAAATGTAAGTTGAGTTTGGCGTTTAGGCAGTTTACATTGAGAAAAGTTGTGTGGAAGTTCAGCTCTTGGTCTTGGAAGGAGATGGAACGGGTGGCGAGTTCAGTCAAAGTGATTGGTCTTCACGAATTTTCATGGAGAAATCTGGGTATTTGGATATGTAGTTTGTGCATGGTGTAGCCTAGTGATTTTTCCTGGCAGACCACTCCAATTATCATCGGCATTTAAATGCATTTCACTTAATTTGTGGAATCAGGATGTGATGCACTGAAAGCAGAACTTTCTCAAAACAAGGCAATCCTTAGGAACGAGTCAAGGACTGGTGGAAAGGCCTGTAACTCTCTGCTGCTGCTGAGCGGCTGTGTGCAGCTTCTCTTTAAGTGCTTTTAAGAGTGTCAGGTACATAATCTATTCTCGGAAATGGTGAGAAAACATCTCCACGTTCATGTGTGTACAGTAAGACGGATGGATCCCAGAGGTGCAGGACTTGAGATCAGTTTAGTGCACTTCATTCAGAATAGTGTTTATATTACTATAGCACTCATGCTTGTAGTAGGAAACATAATCGCCACACCTCTTACAATCATCTCAGTTTCATGCGTTCTCTGTTGCCTGTCCAAGAGTAAACAATGCAATATTTAAATGGAAAGAAATGCTATAAAAAGCCTGATAACTGGTTAACTCTAAGTTAGTTTATTATATTCAATGAAAAGCTATTACATTTAAAAATAGAATGTATTTTTACACTATAATATTGTTTTAAATGTATACAATTTTGTATGTAAACTATGATTCACCTCAAAATTTACAGTCAAAACAATATCATTCCCCTATATAAGACAATTTTTTTTTAAAAGCAATACTGCATCCATTTTTCTTATTATTTATGTCCATTTGGGGTGTTAAATGGCATTTACTTAGTTAATGTTTATGGCATTATTTTAGTGGCATTTAGATGTGTGTTACCTTGATGGTCTTTGTTTGGGTTACAATGTGCACTGCACAAATCTGTGTATCAGTCACAGATGCTGGAAAGACTATTTTTGATGAACTGTACATCATCATGTGTATCATGTATCATTATGCTGAAGAGGAGTCAATGTTTTTCTGAGATCATTTCAGGATCTGGCTTTTTTTGGTTCTCTGGAAGAGATGAGACATTAAAAAAGTTGGAAAAAAACACTTTTTAAAAAGAAAGAACATGGGTTCGAATCTAAATTATTCAAAGCTAATATATCGTGTTTTAATAAACCAAGCTTAAATTGAAACTGAAGAGATCAACATGTACATACAGAAAAGAGCAGCTTTGACATGTTTGAAAATAACTCCTATTGTTTCCTATGGAGAAAAATTAAGCCATATCAAGCAACATAAAGACAGATAGATATAGACAAAATGTTTCAATACAATTTACTGATTGTTGCCACAGTATTTAGGCAAACATTTTACCTACAATGATTATAATGCAATTTAATAACAGCAGATTTGTTGTTGTTGTTGTTGTTGTTTTCTTGGAAGTTGCATTGATCAACTGGTGCTTAATTTAATAATTAAGATAATTGGTTGTAAAACACATAGATTCCAAAATGCCATCTAAAAGTGACTGACGTCATCACTGTATTTTTATGGTAAAGTTCTACACAGTTACCACAGTTGTTTTTCTCAGTACACCTGCTCAAGTGTGATTCTCTGAACTCCAGTCGAGTCTTACATTTACTACAAGCATTCAATCAATAAATGCGAATGCTCTTTCGCCATGTATTTATAAAGAACACTTTGTGCCCATAAAAAACGCAGCATTTGGCCATATTAGCGAGATGGGCACAGTACAGAGGAACAGCGCTTCTACCAGGGAGGAAAACAAGAGACCATTAACTTCATACCAGCGGCAGAAATACATCATTCATCATGCTGTAAATTCCATTCTGTGAATTGCTCGCGAATGCACCGCTGAAAACAATAGATGAAATATTGCCCACTCGACTCGATTCAATAAGCCAAAGCAGTTTGAGATGTCATCCCACCTGCTCTGTAATTGCATTATGGCTCTCTGGGTCAATCAGACGCTAATAAATATCTGTTTGTGCTTCTCGAACACAACTGGACAGAATCACAGATCAAAGGATTCCAGTAAAGGCAGTAGAAATGTCTTTAGTTATCAGCATATATATTTAAAAAGCTTATTATGTGCAATTAAGAGAGGATATAAGGTAGCAACATTATTATCACCATGACTGTACACTGAAAACAGTTGGTTTAGGATTTACTTTGAAACTATTTTTACTAAGAAACTGCTAGTAAATTTCACAAATAATTACAAAGAAATGGCAGGTAACACATTGTAAAGTTTTGAATAATATAAATGTATGAATGTATATATAGCATTTATTTATTTATTTATTTTTAAATAAAAGAGCATGCTTTCAGCATGCTACAGTAAATGCAATTTTTGAATGCTTGAAAACATCATATTGAATTGAATTTAATTGCACTTTAGAATCATACGAGTCTGTAAAAATAGCTTACAAAAAGTATTTCTGATATGAGTTTTGTGGTTTATTTGGCTTTTCCAATGTCAAGTGCTGTTGTCAATTGACAATGACCAGCAGAATGAAATGTTCTAGATGATTAGAGACATGGTGCACAGAACCATGGCAACACCATGGATGGTTTTGGATAGTTTTTTACTTTTCACTGAATTAGGTAACACATCATATGATGTATGCATATTGTCATACAGCTCTATAGAGTTCATTGATTCACTGAGCCACTGTGGAGAAACCATTTAAACTTTTCTTTAAAAAAAATCTGAGTTCTCCTTCCTGGAAGTAAAAGTGCTTTCAACGAAACTGCGTGGAACTGAAAAGTAATCGATTTCAAAATACTTCACTGATGGTGCTTATGCCTCATATTAACGGCTGCAAGGGCACAGCGCTATTTCATTTAACTCAGAGAGAGCTGGAATCACACACTTCATGAGTTTTCTAGTGGAGAGAAAACAAGTTTCTTTTGCTATGTGCTCAGGTGAACATTAGAGCATTTAAGCATTTATTTATCTAAATGCACATACATAATGCAATCTCAGAAAGATGTCTTTATAATGAAACTTGGATGGCTGCATTTCCACATTTTCATTATTTCAAGAAAGCAAGATTCAACAAGAAATTCAGTTTGAAAACTATTTTACTTCTATAATGTAACATTTATGATTGAAAACAGATGGGGATAGATAGGATGGGAATTGATAAGATCATGAAAAGTGGGCGTTACATACCAGAATGGAGTCCAATGGTTGGAGAGGAAAGTAAGATGGATTTGTGACATCATCTGAAAAGGAAAGTCGTTTAAGAGATGAAGCAAGTTATTGCATGTTTGTCATGCAAACAAAAAGTGCACCAATGAAATTCATCAGTAACTTATGGTAAATAGTTTCAGATTTGAATTGTTGACACTGAGTCTTATTATCACTAGAGGTGCCTGCTAAGGTTACCCTAGAAGCAACCTCTAGCAACCCACAGCAATGCTCAGCACGCTGTATCATACGCAGCATTATTTTAGTTGTATTTTAACCTGTTCTTAATTTCAACCCTCTAGCTACATAGAGAGTCAAAGCAACCTGGAGAACATCACAGACGTAGACCTCGCCAACTACAGAGAACTCAAGAACCTGTAAGTATAACAGTCTACAAAAGATATATAAGATTCCAAAAGATTTTCAAGTAACTAATGAGACTTTGTGCGTTCATATATGTATTTCAGGACGGTCACATATTGTGGGTTGCTGTACATCTCTGAAAATGCCTTCCAGCATAATTTCAAGCTGCAGTATGTGTGAGTGTTCTTTACATATGCGACTGGCCTTCCCACAATACACTTGCACTGTAAAAAATAAATGTAATTTTAACTGTAAAATTTTGTAAAAACGCTACTGAAAAAAACTGTTAATATGTTAACAGTGAGTTTCTGTACTATATACAGGGAAAAACTGTAAAAGATCTAACCAGACATTTCATGTAATTTTACAGTAAAATGCTGTTAATTGTACAGTTTTTAGAAGTAAAAATAACAAATCAATGTATAATTTACAGTCAAAAACTGTAAACTGATATTCCCAGAATTCCCTGCGTGACACTCCACATTTGAAAGTATTTTGTTTAAATAATCATGTTTTTTAATAGTTTTTGTTATCAGTTATGTACATTTGGGCTTTATGTTACATCTTCTGTTGTTTAATGAAAGTTTATTGCATTATTTAAGTATCATGTGTGTTACCATGACGGTGTTTTGTGTTTGCATGAATGACTCTGTGCACCTTCTATACATTAGTATATACTTCTGCTTGAGGTGAAGCTATTGGTGTTGATCTTTGATTCTTCATGTGGCTTTCTCTTTTACCACCTACATTATTATGGTGGTTGTCAGTATGTTAAAGGTACAAAACAGATTTTAATAGCAGTGTGTGTTGTTGAATTTAGTGGTTTACATTCAAATTTCCCTGTTTGTAAATTACAGTTTTATACTGTAAATTTTACAGTTTTGTTCTGTAAATGTGTTTACAGTTTTTCTGTATTTTTTACAAAATTATTCTGGCAACCACAGCTGCCAGAATTATTTTGTAAAAACTACGGATTTTTTTTTTACATTGTGGGTCTCAGAGCTTGTACCAGTCAATCACTTCAAAATCTCTTCCCTTCTGATGAGTGAAGCTGCTTTATTGGTCTCAGGCGGTAAAAACCCAAGACACATTTAAAGTTAGTCATCAGCCAAATGAATACTGAGGAAAAGATTTCCACATTTCACTTCCAGAAATCATTAAAATGCATTCAATTCCCTGTAATTCAAAAGGAAATTTGCAGAGATTAGTTCATCATGTATTTCAAGGGCGTTAGAACACTCTGAAAAACTGTGTTTGGTGGGGTGGAGGAAACTTTATAAAATCAGCTTGGCTCATGAATATTAATTATATAACATTATATCCCGTAGTTCTTCCTGATTTGCTATTTGAAATGCAACAGTGTGACAAAGGCTTTTGCCAAGTCTTAAAAGAATATTTTGCCCCAAAATGAAAACAATGCTGTCATTATTTATCCATTGTCTTATTATTTCAAACCTGCATGCTGTTATTTGTTTTGTATTGAATTAATTAATTATGCTGTAAATGAGATTTAATCATATTCTATCTATCCATCCATCCATCCATCCATCCATCCATCCAGTAACTGGATGGAAAAAATATATAGTTTTAGAAAAAAAACAAAAAAATAATATCATGTAAGTTTGGGAATGATATGAGGGTAAATAAATAATTAAAATTTATATTCTTGGGAAATTATTCATTTTAAATCTTCAAAAATAACAATAATAGTCTCTAAGCCCTTGATCTCATCTTGTATACAACAAATCAAACTTCACTTCATTTCATAACAAATCTGTATAGTTATCTTTTTTCTACAGAATTTCAAAAGACTTAAAACACTTTGAATATGGAATATGCTCTTATGTATGTATTTATGCATGTATTTGAGTTTGATTCTTAAATCACCATAAAATGTTACTGGATGAATAGGTAAAATAAATAAATAAATAAAAATAAAAATTCAAAAGTTTCATTAGGTTTCTATGATCTTAATCTCATTTAAATCTTGTATACAATAAATCAAACATCACACACCAAGAAACCTTAAGAACCTCCTCTGCATAATCATGTTATAATAGACTATAACATATACAGATAAATAACTCCAGTTGTAAATAGAACAAAGATTATTGGAGTATGTTTTACTAGAAAATACAATTCAAAATGTTGCATTAAATTCAAATCGTTACTTGATTCTTTATAATTGTTTGTGAAATTTACTAGTAATATCTGAGGGAAAATAATTTCTACACCATTTTTTTCCCCAGTGTAGAAGCATAGCAATTTCCAAATCACCCTTTTTAAGGCTCAACGATGTGACATCTATTTCCTCCTGAAGGGAAGATTTCTAATCACGGCATCAAGAAAACACTAACGACATTAGCTGAAAGGTTGTTGACCCTTATCTCCACTATCTTGTAATCGTTATCTCTGCGTGTGACATGCCCACTGTTGTTGATGTGGGGGAAAGCGGTCATGCAGGAGGGGGGAACGGGGGAGTTCTGGGGAAACATGAGAGCATATCCAGCAGTCACCTTTTACTCGCCCACTTTGGCGTATTATTGACAACTGATGCATAATAAATACACTCCACTAAGGGTCCATTATCACGCAATCAATATTTCACAGAGGGCTGCACGGAGGACCAGATGTGTCTGTATCTCTGCGAGCATCGTGTGGCGGTGGGGATGTACAGTATGAAAAATCATAAGCATAAACGAGTCTCTCGTTTATTCGTCCGTGGCTTCGGTTTTTTAATCCACGGCCTCCCCCTCCCCTCGACGCCAGCTGCTATTCTCAGACGCTCTCTCCCCACGGTAGAATCGAGCTGTAATAGATAGGCCCCGATGGCCGACCCATCTGACATGAACTTTTGGGAGTAGGGAAAACAAATATTTGAACCCTCGCTGGCCCCCATTAGCCCTGCCACAGAGAATCTATATGTGCGAATCCATCACTGTCCCCGTCGGCTGTCATCTAGCTTTAGATTTCAGCTTCCGTCTCGCAAACTCAACTAGACGGGACGAAACCTCGAACTGAGAAGTTTTATGTACACAAAACAATGCAAAATATCCATCAAACTATGTCTGCGGTCAACACACAGGCCTTCAAAATTCACTCTCTCACTCTTAGTCAAACCTGGTCTGCGAGAAAGAGAAGAAATTCACTCAACTAATTAAGCTCGAGTCCGGTTGTCAGCCAATACAGAGAGATGCGTGCCAGTGTTATTTATAAATGCAGTGCTGCTATGAAATATTTTGCTGCACTGAATCTTGTTACTGCTGCTTGCTATTGCTCATATTTGAGGGTTGAGATTTATACAAACTCCTAAGCTTAAATATTTTGCTCTTCGGAACACAAAACATCCTTTATATTTGTGCTACACACAAGAAAAATGCCTCAAATCATAGTACTTTTACTTTTCTAAGTGAATGGACTTTAGATTTTCAACTGGAGGACAATAAAATTGCCCAAAAAAATCAACCCCCCTTACATCGAAGGGTTTACTGGATTCTTATATAGAAACCAGAACAATGTCTTGTTATTCTTGCAGTAGTGTTATTTTAGTATTATATATATGTTACTAGAGTATTTACTATTATTTTGAATGGCTGTTTTTGTAATTTCTGTTTTCATTTTTAGTTTAAATTTTAGTAACTTTTAGAGTGCTTTGTATTTATGTGTCTATTAAGCTTCAATTTATTTTTTGTTTTAGTTTTACATCAATTTAAAAATATTTTATTTTAGTAAGTTACCAAGGCAACATTTCAAATTTTCATTAATTTTCTAAAGGTTTTTAGTCTAAAATGTATATTCTATTTCAGCTTTATTTTAACTGGCAATTTTTTTTTTAATAGTTTTAATTTTACTTACAACACAGCAACCACGTACCAACCACTCAGAACACCTTATGTGGTAAAGAAATATTTTCCAAAGTAGTAAATAATTTTTTTTGTATGTTTTACAAGAAGAAATCGTAACACTTTACTTAAAGCCTTTATTTAGAATGCAATATAAATATATTTTTAATGCATAGATTAATAGCAACGCCTGCTAAAGCACCTTATAACGCATTATATGATCTCATGAACTGATACATTTATAATACTTTATAATACTATTCATCTATTCATTCATTGTTACAACTTTAGAAAGTATATTTGACATGACAAACCACCAATTTCAGATGTAAGGAATTTTTAAAATGTTATTATACATTTTAAGTCTGTTACAATTATTTTCGAAAAGATATATTGCATTATAATGTATATTATGATGTTATTTATAATGCATTGAACATAAAGTCTTTAAGTAATGTGTTGCTGAAAATTCTGTTTCAAAATTATAGCCAAATCTGTGTTTCTTGCTGTTTCTATGTAATTGTTCATTAAATTTATTAGCAATTTCTGAGTACAAATTGTTTCTATACCCATTTTTTTTCAGTGTAAGACCACAGCAGCATATTTTACACCACTTACACTCACTTGAGAAAACATAAATATCTAGTTATGTGATAAAATTCCTACAAACATGTTAAACTATACCTGAGCTGTCTACACATTTTATGTTTTTAAAGAGAAATAGTCCTATTTATTAAGAGTCTATCTATCTATTGTACAATAGAACCCTGTTGTACTGAATGCAGAATGTGCATCTCTCTTTGGCATGTGTAATTCACATCTTCTCTTCTTTTACAGAAACCTGGCCTCTAATTTTCTGGTGCACATCAGTTGGAGAGTGTTCCAATCGGTCCCTCTGTTGAGTCTGTGAGTAACACTGCACAGAGATTTACAGGTTTATTCTGCTCTGCTGGTGATTTGAGGCTGAAAATGTGAACAATTTACCTCTGTCTGAAAAGTTTAAATGATAGAGCTGAGGTCTTACGTACATATTGTTTTTCTGAAAGCATGAAATAAGCATATAAAATGTCACTTGCTTCTCTTTTGCACAGAATCTTGAGGGACAATCCGCTCACCTGCTCATGTGACATTTACTGGCTTCAGCAGTGGCACAGAAGAAGACAAAGCGACACTGATTCTCAACAAACCTGCGTCTACAATGGCAACAGCATTCAGCTGGATTCATTTGAAATGGATAACTGCAGTAAGTGCTCCTATCTGGAATCAAACCTATTTTTAAGAAAAAGTATGTCATTTTAATTACTTCTGTCCCTGTTTAATATGAAGAGACAATAAGCAAGGCATTCACAGATTGATTTCCCCAAAACTTGGGACAGAGACATTCGTTTGACTGACCAATGGCAGTGTTTAGGAAACTTGGTTGAAATAATCATTATTTATGGTTATTGAAACATATTGGATACTTTACAATATTACATTCACTATTGTGCAGTAATTTGGGGCTGTAAGATTTTTTTTTTTTTTTTTTTTAAAGAAGTCTTTTACACTTAGGCTTTATTTGATCAAAAATACAGTAAAAACAGTGAAATATTACTGCATTTTAAAATAACTGTTTTCTATTTGAATATATTTTAAAATGTAATTTATTCCTGTGATGCAAAGCTGAATTTTCAGTATCATTACTCCAGCCTTCAGTGTCACATGATCCTTCAGTAATTATTCTAGTATGCTGATTTGCTACATTTCTTAATATTATCAATGTTAAAAACAGTCGCTTCATATTTTTGTGGTAACTGTAATCTGTTTTTTGGGACTCTCTGATGAATAGAAAGTTCAAAAGATCAGCATTTAGTTGCGTTATAAAATATAAATTGAAATCTGTCTTTACTGTCACTTTTGAACAATTTAATGCATCCTTGCTCAATAGAGGTACTAATTTCCTGTATTCATAAAAATATTCCATGTACTCACACAATTCATGTTGTAAATGATATTTCCTGATCTTCTTCCCCATCATTTTCCAATGTCCTTATAACTAAATGTATTGTGGTCTGCAGGTATTCCTGATGTCACAATTCACCCATCGACACTGACCACTCAGGAAGGTGGAAATCTGACATTTACCTGTCTGGTGACCGGAGTACCAACACCGATGATCCGCTGGAGAACAGAGCACCTACAGTCCAACTGGACCCTGCAGGTACATGACAATATTTTCAGATAAGGACGTTGTCAATGAAGTTGAAATCTATGGATATTGACCAAATTGATTAACAATGTACTTGAACGAAGATCACATAAAAAAAAAAAAATAAATAAAATAAAATAAAAAAACATGCAATCATAACTCTAACCCTATGATGAATCACTTTTGTTGTAGTATTCCTCATTTGTAGGCCACTTTGGACAAATAATACATGTAAAATTTGTTGAAAGGACTCTTGTTCAAGCCCCTTACCCCAGTCCACAAAAATCTGGACTTTGGTTAATTGGTTAAACTTGCCTACATCCATCCTTGTCCACAGCGAGGGATCTGGGGATCAAGCCTGGAGCTGATTCTGTACATGAGGAACGTGTCGTCTGGAGACAACCTGCACAACCTCACCTGTGAGGCGGAGAATCGCGCTGGAATGGGAGAAGCTGTGGTGCAGCTGGACATCGAATGTATGTGCGGAAACGTTCGGTTCTTTAATTTCCTTCTACCTTTTTTTCAATACTCTGAGCTTCTATGGATTTCTTAACTTGGCTGTTTTTTTAACAGAGCAACATAAGCGACTTATGGAAAACCCATGCATTAGGTTCCTTAAACCCACTATCTTATATGGACAAGCAAAACAGTGCATTTTAGTATTATTTACATAATATTATATATATTTTTAAATATATATTTTAATTAGCTTTTATTTTTATGTTTTCATTTTAGTTTAATATTTAGTAATTTTGTTGTTCTTTTGCTACTTTTATTTATTTCTTTTTTAATATTACTATTTAGAATCAGTGTTATTTTTTTCTTGAGATTCTATCATGTTTGTATTAATATTTTCAAGTAGATTTTATTTTTCTATGTTCATTTTAATATTTTAGTAATTTTTCTTGTGTTTTTATTAGTTGTTTAAAGTTTATAGTTTTTATTCAAATTCATTTTAGTTTTAGTTATTTTAGTATATCAAGTTAAGCTAAATTAAAATGAAAAATGGTGCCTGGCAACAAGCTGAAACAAAATAAGTTTAAGTGTATATTTTATTTTATTATTTTATTTCAGTTCATGTTTATTGACAAAAATGCTTTTTTTAGTGTTTTTATTTTTACCAAAGTATAATAACCCTGTTTAGGGTTCCTTTATTTCAGTTTTAGTTTAACTTGAAATTTAGTTTATCCATTTCCACTTAGTGATTTTAGTTTACACTTATTTTAGTTAGCTGTGATGGCGACATTTCTAATTTTCATTTAATTTTTTTCATCCAGCATTTATATTTTATAGTATTTAAGCTTTATTTCAATTTTTATAATAGTTTTATAATAGAAAAATGTTTATAATAGTTTTAGTAATGTATAATAACCCTGCTCTTGACAGCAAGCAATAGCATTGCAAGATTTTCCATCAAAAATCCTCCCATATGACTGCACTCCACACCGCAGCAATTATCACTGTTTATCACCTCCTCTTCAGAAAGAAGAAAAACAGTGCTTGACTTCAGACAAATGTATAGCCATCAGGGGAGCGATAATGACTGTCAGGAAAATGGGATGATAACCGTCTTCAGATCTTGTTTGTTCTCTACTAATGGATTTCTCTCCCCCATAGTCCGGAAATATAATTGTGAGGACTGATTGGCAGATAGCAAGTGTGCTAGATGCCAGTCTATCAGAAGAATCATGTGACGGGTGGACAACGGCTCGTCAATGGCCACTGCTTAATTAGCTCGTAAATTAGCAGGATGGTTATAGCAACACGCTTGCAGAATCCCGCACCACGCGCAGATCCAAAACCTCTTTTATTAAACCAAGACGCCAATCAATAATATAATTCCCCAGCGTTAGTTATGGCCTTGGCATACTGTACTTACTGCTAACTAAGCTCCAGATGATGAAATTCACCTACAGCCATCAACTGCAACCTGACGGATTCAATTATTTAATTCCTTTTGATTACCACAATTAGTGGAGTTCACAGGTGGTTCTCGAACTCAACCGTTAACATGGGGTTGGTTTTTAAGCGTGAACTCTAGGTCATGACACAAATGACTACGATTCTCCGTGCGAAGCACTTTCCGCAGGCAGGGTCACGGGTTAAGAGCAGTGAAATGGTTATGAAGCAGAGAGCGGGCCGTGCGCATCAGCATGTTCTCCCGGCTAAAAGAACCATTTCCTGCATCCCACCTTCAGCGGGCTCTCAAGTGCCTCTTGTGGTTAGGTCCCCTAAACAGACTGAGATTTATTATTTATAGCAGGTCAACAGGTTTACTGTAAAGATGGAACACATTGATTCGTGGAAAAAATTATGACGGATGTGCCAGTCATTTGAGCTATTCTGAAGAACGGGTACTGGATATAGAAAATCATTAAACATTACGTGGACTTCTTTAATTGTGTGTGAGCAACCGGTTTTAACTTCATACAAATGAGCAGTGATGCAAAGCAATGACTACCAATAGGAGTGCAGATAGCTGGATGATAGAGTTGGAACAGCAGTTGAATAAAAGCGATGACACGCTGTCAGTGTGACAAAGACAATAAAAAATAAAATAAAAATAAAAATCACACCATGTTATAATGCACAGTATGAAAGATATTCTTTAAATACTCTTTCCTATAATAAAGTTAAAAATTAAAATTCTTCAGTAAATCAATTATTTCAAATTCTTTGTTATTATTACTAAAATTAATATAGTATAGATCTCAAAGTATATAGTTAAAACAGTATGTATTATAAAGCCGATTTTAAAAATAGTGTTTGTTATTATAATTATTAAGATCAATATTAATATTACCATAGTGTATTTTTAAACAGTATGTATTTAAAGCTGATAGCAAAGCTTAAAAATATTACATGTGTAATTATTATTATTATTAAATAATTATTATTATAATTATCAAAATATTTTTTTAAAATAGGCTTTCAAATACATAGTGTTTGAGTTTGAAAAAAAAATGCTTATAATAATAGAGTAGGAACCTCTTGGATATTGATTAGATTGTCAAATATATAAAGGTTGTTGCACATTTTTCCAGAAAGAAAGAAAGAAAGAAAGAAAGAAAGAAAGAAAGAAAGAAAGAAAGAAATTATACTATTTATATAGACAGCTCTGCTATTGCTTTTATCATATTGCACACAAAACTCTGACATGCGCTCTTAACATTAAATTGCTCTTCAACAGAGTGTTCTTTGCCATAACCTATCACTATCCTTTTACATTACTCCAAGATGTTATCAAAAGTAATCTAAATCTCAAAATAGGCAGAAACAATTCAATATCAGCTGATATTGTGACTGTGATTATGCCTCACTGCACACGTGTGTGAACTCATTCCCTGTGTGTGTTTAGTTCCAGTGCGGATCGTGTTTCTAAAGGACCCAGAGCCACAGCATCATTGGTGTTTCCCATTCGCTGTGGACAGCAATCCTCCCGCCAGCATCAGATGGCTGTACAACAACCTTCCTCTCATCGAAACACGCTACACCTACACCGAACTGATCCGAGATGCGGCCGACGGCTCCATTCAACACGGCTGTCTGTTCCTCAACAAGCCCACGCACCTCAACAACGGCAACTACACGCTCATTGTGGAGAATAAACTGGGCAGAGACCAGGCTACAGGCTACGGGAAGTTCATGGACAATCCTTTTGACCCCTTTGATCCGGAGGGCATCATTCCTGGTGAGTGTACTGTACATCATCACAAAAACATGGCATGTATTTCATCAGCTGTGTGGTGTATTGAGTAATATATTGTTATAATCTCTCTCCACATGCCAGTCCTCAGCGATGACCCAAGTAAGTTACTCTAAATTAAATTCCTATAGGTCAAACACTTGCTTTGACTATTAAAATACTCATTCACTGCACATACTTTCTCAGTATATTTGTCTTGTTTTCCAGTACAACTATTTAAACATTCCTAAATCAAGATGCATTTACTTCAGAAGCAAAATGACTAAAATTAAGTCTTGTTTTATGAAAAATTGATTAAAAAATATTCCCAGTGGGGTCAGAAAATATATATATTTTCTTACTTAATTTTGATATGTTTTTCAGAAAACAAGACAAGAGCAAGAAAGTCATTTTTTGCAGTGTTCATAAAGTAATATTTCATGAAATGCTTTAACATTAGCAGCTCCCACTAACCAATCAACGGAGACAGAGAAACTGGAGAGCAGAGTGTTTGGGGTGAGAGACAAGTCACATATGATACACAACTTGTGTTATTTTTTATATTCTTATTCATCGCTCTAATTTTGTCCACTTGCACATTCACAGGTGTCAGTAGCAGTGGGTCTTGCTGTATTCGCGTGCACATTTCTGCTCATCATGGTTGTCGTCATTAATAGATGTGGACAGCACTCCAAGTTTGGCATCCACCGTAAGTTCTGCATCCACATTTAGGCTTGAAAGTCAAAATGAAATCAAAATCGCCCATATTTACTTTCTTAATGCACGATCGTGTTTTATTGTGCATGCTATTCCAAATGAAACAAACAAACAAAAAAACAACATTTTCTTAACCTTGAAAAATCTTAAGTCTTCTTAACCTTGCTCTGTCCTGCTCTGAAACAACTTTCCTTCTCAGATGACACAAATGCCTTTTACTTTTCAACCTCTCTATACCAACCATCCATTTTGGCATTTAACATTCACTTTTCACAATCAAATTAATTCTCAACGGATACCATCAAGCCACACCCTATCCTGTTCAGCTGGGAAGTACATCAGATGATGAACGCAAAACGAGTTGTGATTAAGATTTCATGTTAACTTTTTTATGTCGCTTTCAAGGAAAGTCAATTTCACTCGACAGCCATATTTGCAATGTATCCGAGCAGCTATTTTGTTGCATGCAAGACCATCTTGAAATGGGAAATGTTTGCCAAATATCATTTCAAATCAGCAACAAAATCTGACATGAACAACATGGCATTAAAATCAACCATATTTACTTTCATAATGCATCCTCCATTGCTCTGCAAAGCTCTGAAACAACTTTCCATTTAGCTGATGCTACATATCCAAATATCTTTCCACCATCTATCAAATTTGGCATTTAACGGCATGTAAATAAGCACCACTGTACATTTTTTTCTCATTAAATAGCTTGTTTCCCTCAGATTACAGAAGCAAAATGAGTTGTGATTAATATTTTATTACTTTTTTAAAGTATAACTGGTCGATACAGTAGTCACAGTTGTGTGATCTAAACACACCATTTGTAGGATAAAACTGTTTTTTCTAAGATACTAATATGACTGATTCGTATAATTTCATTTGTCAAAAGTACAACAATTTAAAATTGTACTTGGACGCCTCTATATTTCTTCAAAATCCAGATCAATTTGCAGTTAATCAGAAGACTAAATCAGTTTACTTAAGTTAGGTCTCAAATGAAGATGTTTGGGTCTTGAAGAGTTCTTTCATGGGAAAGAGAACAATCGAAAGCAAATGCATCACAGAAACAAACCAGGTGCGACTCAAGCAACAGCAGAAGAAGTTTGCATTAACTGAAAGCTGGAGACAGCACAGTCATAGCCCATGCCAAAATGACTTTCTCCATTATTATTTTGGAATCTGAATGAGTTCCACAGGAGGCATTGTGTTGCTTTAAAGTAAGGCACAAAAAGCAGTGAAATACAGTCTCTTCCAAGCTGTAACTTTGTACAGTGTCAGCCTAACAGCTCGGCAAAGTGCTGCCAGGTCTTAATTACAGCATGCAAAGTAAATAGCATCAGGAGCCCCAGCCGCGATCAAGCCATTAAAGAAGAGTGATGGAACCAGGCTTTTCAGGTCCACTCGCTCCGCTCACAAAGTGCCTAAGTGGACCTGATTGCCTCCCTCCCCTCTCGCCCTCTATTCCCTGCGTTCCTCTTCTCTGCCCAGTCTGGGGTCTCTGCGGTTATAGCTTGAGTGGGTTTTGTGATTTGAAGGAGACACTTTTGAGTCTAATTCTGCTTCCTAAAAACGAGGTGATTTGCTTCGGAGCAAGCAAACATTCTGCTAGATATCTGTTTTGTAGATGCTGTTTTGTATATGCACCTTGTTGTCAGTTTTAAACAACATATTGTTAGCGGTGTTTGCCAAGGCAAGCATCAGTAGTACTACTTCTCACACTTAGAGTTACAGATTTGAACAAACTCCTAGTCTGAAGTATTAAATTACACTATGTAATCATTTGCGCCACATGATACCTCAAATTCTGCAGCTTGTTGAGGAAAGTTGTGCTACTACTTTTTTAAACCAGGGGTTTTCAATCTTGTAGATGGCAGAGACCACTAAATATGATCATATTTGTGCAATGTATATATATATATAATTAATATAAATTTTTATATATATATATATATATATATATACATACACTAGTGCTGTCAAATGATTAATCGTGATTAATCGCATCCAAAATAAAAGTTTTGTTTACATAATATATGTAGTGTGTACTGTGTATATTTATTATGTATATATAAATACAAACACATGCATGTATATATTTAAGAAAAATATGCTATGTTTATATATTAAATATTTAGATATAAATATAATATAAAATATATTATAATATAATATAAAATAAATATATAATATAAAATATAATAATATAAATATATAAATTTATATACATGTAAATATTTTCAAAATACATACTATATGTGTGTGTATTTATATATAAATAATAAATAAACAGTACACATACATATAGAATGTAAAGAAAAACGTTTATTTTGGATGCGATTAATCGTTTGACAGCACTAATACCGTATATAAATATTGCAAGATAATCATATTTGGTGGTCTGTGCCATCTACAAGAATGAAATCCCCTAGTTTAAAAAAGTAGTAGCACAACTTTCCTCAAGCTGCAGCATTATGTTGACCAATATTTATTTTCAAATCAATATCTATTTTTATTATATTGACATGGTATTTTTTTTTCCATACTATGGAAGTCAATAGCTACTGTCAACTGTCTGGTTGCCAACATTCTTCAAAATATCTTCTTTTGTGTTTAACTAAAGACAGAAACTTTAATTTGGAACAAGTGAAGGGTGAGTAAATGATGACAGAATTTTCATTTTTGGTTGAACTATCACTTTAAGGGAATATTCATTTTATCATTTTGCAAACATTTAACGTTACTTTTGAATGTTCTCTAGACGTTCTGAAACAAATACTAACATTTTAAAAATGTTAGACAAACGTCCAAATAAAATGTGTTAGAATAAGCATTCTAAAAACATTTTAAATACCACTTAACTTTAACTTGAATGAACGTTCTATAAGCTTCAAGCACGAGAGAACCAGAGTGTTAGACAAAGCTTTGAGAACATTCCCTGTTAGCTGGGTAGCAACTGCATAGCAATGCCCTGCCAACAATATATTTTGCACAGACAAGCAACAAATATAGTTATTTGATCACCTAGATAACCAACTTAAACAGCAAACAGTTGTGAAAAGGTTAAATGTGACTGGCTAAGACTATACAAGGAAATAAGAGAGCCTGTAATGTCTACTATGCTGTTAAACTATACACAGGAAGTTGTGTAGAGCACTTCAGATGACTCAGTGATTGCCAATAAGTTGATTAACTTAACATGGGCTCAGGACATAGATATGAAGCAAGGAAAAAAATATGCCAAACTGGAGCTGCTTGAGAGCCACTTCCTGTCTGTGTATCTACAGGTTCATCTGTTCTAGGCACTGAGGATGATTTGGCCGTATCTCTTCGCTTTATGAACTTCGGTGCAAGTCCTCCGTCTTCAGATGATGGCACGCTGGATTCTGGCTTGTCCAGTTTTGTAGAGAATCCGCAATACTTCTGTGGCATCATCAAAGATAAAGACATGTGTGAGTGTCTCACAATCCCACAATGCCACAATCAGCAAGCTGATTCAATTTGTACCAAATCAAAGTAATTATTTCTTTGTATTTTGCAGGTGTTCAGCACATTAAAAGAAAAGACATTGTTTTGAAGTGGGAACTGGGTGAAGGAGCTTTTGGCAAGGTGTACCTGGCGGAATGTGCCAACCTCTGTCCTGATTCTGACAAGATGCTGGTTGCTATCAAGGTATGATCATGCTTTAAGCTATCAGGCCTTAACATTCTTGTCGTTCAGCAATATGTCATATTTTTTAAAGCAATGTCTTTTTATGTGCCAGAAAAATATTCTTGTTTTTATTGAAATGTTACTTTTTTCTTTACATTAAAAAATGTTTTAATTAGCAATGACAGCTAGAAATTTAACAAAAAATAATACAGTAACTCTATATGCAAAACCACACATTGTTTGAGATTGATGGCATACAATGCAAAACATTATTGATTTTCAATCAATTCTGATCCCTCTAAGTCTATCACAAGTCAATTTCACAATTCTAGCAAATTCACATTCATGTTAGCCAGCTAGATAACTAGCTAAAAAACCAACTAAAATTACTAAAACTGATATATACATTAAAGCTAAAGATATATATATATATATATATATATATATATATATATATAAACTACTAAAAAGGACAAATGCACATAACAAAATGACTAAAATTTAAAAAAAATTTAAATGATTACTGGAAATATAAAAATAAAATTCAAAATATTAATAAATACTATAATAGTACACAATAATACTAAAAAAAGGCATTAAACCAGAGCTGAGCGCCATTTAGAACTGAACTGATAAATTCAAATTGAAATGAATTTAAAATTTAAGTGGCAAACAGAATGAATAATTGCAGTTTGAATTTGAATGGCAGGAAGTAGCATCAAAATGAATTTAAATTACAACTGCCATTTTCAACAAAAAAGGAAAATTTATTTCCCAAAATCCATTACCTTGTTGAATTTCTTGAAAAGAGTCTAAATACTTGGTCAAATGCTCACTATATTAATATCTGATTGTCTGTGTTGTCTGCGTAGACCCTGAAAGTCGCCAGTGAGTCCACCCGGCAGGACTTCCAGCGCGAGGCCGAGCTGCTCACGGTGCTGCAGCATGAACACATAGTGCGGTTCTACGGCGTGTGTACAGACGGAGAACCTCTGGCTATGGTGTTTGAGTATATGCGACATGGAGACCTCAACCGCTTTCTAAGGTCAGTCTAATAACCACCAGCCACTCACAGCAAATTAACTACTATGCCAGCAACGTGGTGTAGCGGTCGGAAACTGAAGAGCTTCCTTGGAGCTTCAATCTATACATGCCATTCTTAGACAACCTTGGAAACACCAAAACAAATTTACAACGTTTTTATTTATTTATTTATTTTTTTTTGTTGACTTTATTTTATTTATTTATTTGGTTATAGCAAAGAACAGGCCCTCAAGTGTTACTAGTTTATAATCTGAATTTTGTTTTGGGCTTACACTCTTAAAAATGTAAGTTTTTTTTTTTTTTTTATTGGCATCTACAGTATGGTTCCATGCGAACCTTTAATATCCACACTCTTAAAAATAAAGCTTCCATAAGAGGGTTTTGTGCAGCAATGCCTTTGAAGAACCATTTTGGGTTCACCAAAGAACCTTTCACTGAACAGTTCCTAAAATAACCACTGGGAACATTTTAATGATCTAAAGAATCTTTTTCCACTATAAAGAACATTTCGTGCAATGGAAATATTCCATGGATGTTAAAAGTTCTTAATGGAACCATAGATGCCAATAAAGAACTTTTACTTTTTAAGTGTAGAAACTTTCCATTGCACAAAAGGTTCTTTATAGAGGAAAAAGGGAGTTTTAGATCATTAAAATGTTCTTAAAACCAAACCGTTCACTGAAAGGTTCTTTTGTAACCCAAACTGATTCTTCTTTGGCATCACTGTGAAAAAACCCTTCTGGAGCCTTTATTTTGAAGAGTGTACATGAAAAGTTGCATCAAATTCAAGTTCTTTCATTTACCGTATTTCCATCTACAACCACATTCACATGTGAAACTCGAAGCCCTAACTAAGTAGAGGAGCGCTGGAGCCCAAATGCAGATCCAGCTTTGTGATGCTCCAGTCTTAATTAAGATGTAAAGTTGACTGAAGTATGAGGTGGCTGATGGGGGACTGAGTGACCATATGTCCAGCACAGCTGAGTCTCGATGCGTAAAGATCCAGTCTGTTTGCCAGGTGGTTGCTGGGGCCAGATTGGGAGTGGGGACGTGAATGTTTGAGGGGGAGATGAAATTGCATTTTCATGTGTATGGATGTGGCTCCAGTCTCGGTTGCAGCTGCCCCATCCTGCCACCTGCCTGCTAAACTAATAGGGATCACATACTAAACCTCAGAAGGCAAGCGAGTGGCAGAGATTTTACATGCGTATATTAGGATGAATGGAGAGTGGTTTGCACATTGAGGCCTGACACGCAAGGCAATGGTGACCAATGGGGTTTGTGCTGTCGTTAAGCAGATGTTTTCATATCCAAAGTAACTTACAGTACACTGATTTCAATCTGGAGTTTGTTTGCTAGCATAACAGTATAATTCATTTAGCTTACCATTACCAACGCAGATGCTAAAAAGGCTGTGTTCAGGATGGAATGCTTTTTTTAAAAAGTAGCATGTGAAACAGCATGCAGTATATAATGATAAAAAGTAGCATGCTGCATTGTTGTCACATTGCTAGTGAGTAGCATTCAGTTATCATCTCAGAATTTTGCACTTTTAATATTCATCTTTGTGTAAAAATGCCTTCATTTTAAGCAGTTCAACCAAATAATGTGCCAAGATCACGGTTGGTGTCACTTCCAGTTCAGTTGTTACGGTGGAAATAGAGTGCTGCAGGAATGAATACTAAAACTTGCAAATAAGTAGACATTCTTTCCAGTTCCATTGTCCTGACGTCAATAGGTTTTTTGAATGAGTTTTTGGTTACATACCTAAAACAAGTTCTGTGGTTAACACAAGCTCAATATATTTTCATGTTTTATTCTATGACATAAAATACATCAGTAATACCCCATTTATGATTTTTTACTTCATTTAAAAAAGGTGGTTGCTAATAAGTGGCTAAATGGGACTTACAGAAGTTGTAAATATCACCATGCCAAACTAGAAAACTCATCTACTCACTTGTTGCTTTGCATTTATACTTGCACTCCTGCAAACTCTTCTAACTCAAACTTTCTAACTGGTAGTAGATTTTAAGTACAGACTGAAAGAGTTGTCGAAAGCTTAGCAGTGTTGACAATGATGTTGTGCAACTGTGGTGTAGGTATAGCCTACTTCTGGTGATCAAATTTAGACTTCAAAATTTGTATTAATTTGTGAAGGTCATCTTGATAAATAAAACGTAAGAATCAGAAACTTTTGTTGGTCACAGAGTTTACATTCTGCCAAAATCCAAAAGCCAATGGAAAAATCCTATTGGGTTTTTTACTGAGGGAATCAGGGTTATGCTAACTTTTGGGTTGGCCTGCAAAAATCATCCCTGCAGCACTCTATTGAGGATGAAGTAGAGTGCATTGAATTGTGGGATACAGCATTCCAAATACACTCTTAAAAATAATGGTTCTTTATTGGCATCAATGATTCCATGATGATCATTTAACATTCATGGAAAATTTACATTGCACAAAAGGTTCTTTATAGTGGAAAAAGGTTCTTTCTATTATTAATATGTATTCAAACTAAGAAAAAAGGGTTCTTTTAAGAACTGTTCACTTAAAGGGATAGTTCACCCAAAGATGAAAATTCTGTCATTAATTACATCCGAGATTAATCAATCCGAAAGATTCCAGACCCTGCATAGACAGCAACACAACTACCACATTCAAGGCCCAGACAGGTAATAAACACATCATTAAAATAGTCCATGTGACATCAGTGGTTAAACTGACATGTCCTTACTACCTTTCTGGGCCTTGAACGTGGTAGTTGTGTTGCTGTCTATGCAGGGTCAGAAAGCTCTTGGATTTCATCAAAAATATCTTAATTTGTGTTCCAAAGATGAACGAATGTCTTACGGGTTTGGAACCACACGAGAGTGAGTAATTAATTACAGAATTTTCAATTTTGGATGAACTACCCCTTTAAAGATTCTTAAATTTTCTTCCAAAATTGTTCTTCTATGGCAGTGGTCTCAAACTCAATTCCTGGAGGGCCACAGCTCTGCAGAGCTTAGCTCCAACCAGCTCCAAATCACACCTGCTTGGAAGTTTCTAGTAATCCTGAAGAGCTTGATTAGCTGGATCAGGTGTGTTTGATTAGGGTTGGAGCTAAACTGTGCAGAGCTGTGGCCCTCCAGGAATAGAGTTTGAGACCAATGTTCTATGGCATCATTGGAAAACCTCTTTCTGAACCTTTTTTAAGAATATAGCATGCTTTGCATGTATACTAAATATCTAGGACAGTCCATTCTGAACACAGCCAAAATCTCTGAAAAATGTTTATATAATGTGTATTATAATGTGTGTGTTTTTTGTACAGGGCTCATGGTCCAGATGCTCGTATCCTGGATGAGATGAAGGTTCCTCCGATGGGTCAGTTGACTCTTCCTCAGATGCTCCACATCGCAGCTCAGATCGCCTCGGGCATGGTGTACCTCGCTTCCCTTCATTTCGTCCACAGAGACCTGGCCACCAGGAACTGTTTGGTCGGAGAAGGTCTGGTGGTGAAGATCGGGGACTTTGGGATGTCGAGAGACATTTACAGCACTGATTACTACAGGGTAAAACACCATTTCAATTTTAGCATTGTCCCATATGTTCCTCCTGAAATTAAGAAAAAATATCCTGTAAATAACAAAAGTGGCAGATCATTTGGTCTGAGTTCATATTGAGATTCATATTAAGACTCTGACTTATCTGATCACAATTAGGACCCACTTGAAAATGAGACATCACATCTCAAGGGGCTATCCTTTCAGTAAATTCAAATTTTAGACACTTCAGATAACTTTAGAAACTGGAGACTTCTCCACTTCTTGCTAAGGTCTGGGAGAAACATTTGAGATATTTAAAGTTGTCTCATTTGTGATTCTTCTTTTCCTTTGTAAGTTTTTTTTTATATGCACCAACAGCAGAGATGTTTGGTTGTAATCTGTTTCCGTTCACGTCCTCAGGTCGGTGGGAGGACGATGCTGCCCATTCGCTGGATGCCACCAGAAAGCATCATGTACAGGAAGTTCACCACAGAGAGTGACATCTGGAGCTTTGGAGTGGTCCTTTGGGAAATCTTCACCTATGGCAAACAACCTTGGTATCAGCTATCCAACAGTGAGGTAAAGTACCATGTTTGATATTCAAAAGTATGTGTGGCTGCAATCATACCTATTTATATTTCAAACTCATTCACTGTCAGTGTTTAAAACAATACAACCACAAAACAGATTTTAAAGGAACAGTTCACCTAAAAAAAAAAAAAGAAAATTCTATCATTTACTCACTCTCAAGACATTCCTGTATATTCCTGGACGGAAATTAAAAAAACAACAATTGTTGTTGACTGATCCCATTAATGAATTTTGTAGTATTTTAAGGATTAAACGCTACCATTAAAAAAAAGAGTCAGTACGATTTATTTATTTTTTTCACCAAGGATGCATTAATTATAATTATATTAATTTTTACTGTAAAAATATTTTTCAAAAATATATTTTAAAACATATTCACATAGAAAACATATAGATCAAATAAATACAGCCTTTGTGAGCGCAAGAGACTTCTTTAAAAATCCTACAAGCCCCAAACTTCTGAATGAAACAAAAACAAAACTCCTATAATTGTATCTTTACCAGCTAGTCAGTAATTAGTAACAGATATAAACCATTACACAGAAAAAAAAAAGCTCATTTTGATTTGGACACGACTTATGATTCTTTTTGACCAATTCATAAGAGTCATTTGTTCAGGAATGAGACCACAATGTTCCTATCTAATAAAGACTACTTTAATTAAATTGTATGACGCTTTTGTGCTGTTTTGTCCCTTTTTCAACTTTAACATTTTGGAAAAACTGAAAAAAATACAGGTTTAGAACAACAAGAAAGCGAGTAAATTAATTTTCATTTGACAGTAAACGATTCCTGTAATGTTTACCTGCAATGACAGAAGTGATTTAGACTGTCTGCTGGCATCAGCGCTGATCAGAGAGTTAAAGCAAACACACAGAGCTATTCCCAACCTTCATCGTGATGTGAACATCCAATTTGGACTGGATCAGACTGTGCTCTTAAGCACTTATGAACGAGAAGATCAATAGATTTTTTCGGTTCCAGAGTGATCCAGACCTCTCAGATTAGGCACCAAAAAGTGGACTCTGGTGTGACCACAACTGCACTATTACGCTGGAGAGGCCTCTCTTCTTTCAACAGAGAGGTAGATCACTTTCCCGCCGACTCGATTTTAATCCGATTAAACCTCATCTTCGCCTTGGGCCGACGTTGTTTAACCTTGTTAACCTAATCCTTCTCGAGCCATGATGGACACAGCTAATTATCTAGAGTCTAATTGTATGGGACGGAGACGGATCGTTTGTGACTTTCCATCTGCGAGGAGAGAGGGTGCCAGACTTTCAGAGGGGTCAATGTGAATTTTTGTTAATTTATTGCAGTGATTGAAAGCCCATTTCAGAATGATGTTGTGTGGTGCTGACAGCCTCTTCACCTCATTTGATTAAGAGGCAATGCTATAAGGGCTTGAAGTCACTGGCGTTTTAAATAGCCACCAGGAACAGCCTTGGAGAGAAGAGGGTGCTTCTTTACAGCCAACTGCTGCCTGTAGAAAACAGAGTAAAAGAAATCTAATTTTCTTTGATTTAAAAATTAATAAAATACATGTAATGTACTATGAAAATGTCCTGTAAAGTTTAGAACTTCCTCCATACCAAATAAAAGAGCATTTATTGAAACGAAGTTACACAAATTGCTCATTCTGAATGTCTTCATCTTTCTAAGGTCAGACATTATGTTTATATAGGGAATCATGAAGACAAAACTGCAGATTAATTTAAAAGATCATAGAGATGGTGGAAAATGGTAAAAAAAAAAAAAAAAAATTACTTTAGAACCTTTTTACTTTTTAAGCCACGTTAAAAAATTAAAAAAAATCTAAGATTACGACATTAAAGTTGTAATATTTCGAGAATAAAGTCAAAATTATGAGAATAAAGTCAAAATTACAAGAATAAAGTCATAATATTACGAGAATAAAGTCGAAATACTACGAGAATAAAGTCGAAATATTATGAGAATAAAGTCGTAATATTACGAGAATAAAGTCGAAATACTACGAGAATAAAGTCGAAATATTATGAGAATAAAGTCGTAATATTACGAGAATAAAGTCGTAATACTACGAGAATAAAGTCAAAATATTTCGAGAATAAAGTCGAAATATTACGAGAATAAAGTCGAAATGTTTCGAGAATGAAGATTAAAGTTATAATATTTTGCGAGTATTCTAGCCTTTTGCGCGTGCAAATGGCCAGGAATGAGAGAAGCGGCAGAAGTTGCTAGGCCACCGGAATTTAGGCCTATGTGATTACTTATTTACTTATTTGATTATTTACCTATTGTTGCATCTGAGCAGCCTCATCATCTTACTGGGATGAGGAAGTGTCAATTTTTAGGACTCGAGGAAACAGCTAAATATAAAGAATATGATATTTATTAACAGACTGAACAGGAACAACTTTTTATCTTAACATCAGCTCACACACCCAATCGACATTCCTTTAGGGGGCGCTGTAGCTCTCTTATTTAACCCTGTTTTAATACACTACAAATATATATGTGGGGGCCATCCCTGGCTGACGCGGGGCCCGGTGCGAAGTAGGGAGCGGTGTCCCCATCGATCCGTTCGCCGCAGGGCCCCTCACAGCACGGGGCCCGGTGCAACCGCACCAGTTGCACCGCCCAAAGGACGGCCCTGTGTGGGATTATTAGCAGAAATCATACCAAGTGTCATGGGACAGTAGGCTATGCTTGGAAATAATATTTCATGTCTTCCATTGGATTCGTTATTTGTAGTGCGCCAGCCACCCAATAGCAATAAGATTTGTGCTTTTAGTACTTTTAATATAAAACAAAGTCCCAGCTTTCAAAATCAGTTAGCGAAGCACAAATTATGTGTCTTACAATAATGTGTTTTTCAAGCTCTTTAATGACCAGATCGCTGTATTTATGTGAATCAATTCAAGTATAGGCAATTGTTTTCTTTGTGAAAATTCCAAATTTGTTAAAATTCCACCACCTACTCCACAGAAACATCTGTGGCGTCCAAACTTTCATTCCTCACATGTAGCGTATTTAATTAATTAAAGGTTCTAAAGGTTGAAGTAGACTCCAACTCGTTAACATAAGTTATATTGTTTTCTTTTCTGAGGTATAGGCTGTAGGCTATAACATTAAGTGACTATTCACAAGCTGTTTTATTCATGGTATAATACAGTAAATGATTGGACATAATATTTAACGTCTTCCATTTATTATTTGTAGCACGCCAGTCACCCAGTAATAACAATAATTTTGTGCTTTGTTGCTTTTAATATAACACAGCTCAGCTTTCAAATTCTGCCAGTTTTATCACGAAATACTACAAATTATAAATGTGTTTTTCCTCTTTATTTCAAGTTTATAGCAAGATATAAAAGTGAAGGAACATCAGAAGGCATGAAAAAAACAGTACAGCCTAATTTATAATGAAAATGTCTCATTATTGTAATCGGAAAGATGACTGACTCACATGCCGCTCAAACTGAAGCGTATACAGCGATCTGTCACGCCACATTAAAGAGCGTGAAAAAACACATTATTTTAATATAGATGTTGTTTGTAAACGATTGATTTTGAAAGCTGAGACTTTGGAATATCTCCCGGTGCTCCCAATCCTGGCCATCTTCATGTGCAAAGGGCTAGAATATACTCTCAAAATATTATAACTTTAATCTTCATTTTAGAAACATTTCGACTTTATTCTCGTAGTATTACGACTTTATTCTCGAAACATTTCGACTTTATTCTCGTAATATTTCGACTTTATTCTCGAAATATTTCGACCTTATTCTCGAAACATTTCCACTTTATTCTCGTAGTATTTCGACTTTATTCTCGTAGTATTTCGACTTTATTCTCGTAGTATTTCGACTTTATTCTCGTAGTATTTCGACTTTATAGTCAAAATATTTCGACTTTAATGTTTTTATTTTTTTAACGTGGCACTAAAACGTCGTCGTAGTAGATGGACCTCAGGATATTACAAAAAAGAAAAACAAAACATCAATAATAATAATAATAATAATAATAAAAACTAATTACTTAATATTAATTAATCAATATTAATTTTAAATGTATGTGATTACCCTTTTAAAACTGCACACGCAATCACATACACACGTGCTTTTAAAAGGGTGCATAACATACATAAATATATATAGTTATATAATTAATAATAAAATAATTGACATTTATAATTATCTCAACTGTAATAATTCTACATTTCAGTTAGTATATATATATATATATATATATATATATATATATATATATATATATATATATATATATATATATATATATATATATATATACACACACATATATACACACAAACATTTTGATTATTTAAATGGGGTCACATTATGGCATTATTACATTAATGGCATACGATTTTTATATAAAATAGTAGTTTGGAGTAGCAGATTAAAGTAGCACTACTACTACTTCCATCTTTTTCCACTTGTCTGGCTGTAAATATGAAATATTTACCCTCTTTCCAGGCCATTGAGTGCATCACACAGGGGCGAGAGCTTGAACGGCCACGCACCTGCCCGAAGGAAGTGCACCTCCTCATGCAGGGCTGCTGGCAGAGAGAACCACAGCAGAGGCTCGTCATCAAGGACATCTACAACCGCCTCGTGGCCCTCGTCAAGAACCCACCCGTCTATCTGGACATCCTGGAGTAACAGCACCCTGATCGGACCTGCATGGAAAAGACATACTTCTGGACGCAGGCTGTTTGAGGAGGAAAATCAGTGGTGGGTTTTGGATGGACACAATTCACAAACTGTTTCAGATGTGCAGTATGAACGTTTCCGGTGTTTGTTGTGTAGGCCTACGTTTTAATCCACTGGAGGTGTAAGATTGTGTCCGTGTGTTTAAATAAAAAAAAAAAAAAGTAAGAGAAATGGACAGAGTATGGACAGTGGATACTTTGAATATGCATTAGTGGAAATTGCTCATGGATCGTCATGACTCACCCTGAAGAGACACTTGATTTTCTATATGAGGATACTGATGTCAAGGTCTTGTAATTAAAGGTCATTAAAGGTGAAGTGTGTAATTTGTCTCAATCCAGTCTAATATGCAGACATTGTAGGTTGACTTTCTCAATAAATGTAAAAACTGTGGCTCTGTTTGTTAGAGCATCCTGCCCAGCCTGACATAGCAACAGCCTCAACCAATGGCGTGGGTTTGGGGGCGGGACTTTCTGTTTGTCTGACCAATGGGGAGAGTGGAAACCTGGGCTTGTATTACAGAATCATCCAAAATCATAATCCTATTCTATCTGTTTACAGGGTTTTTGCAGTATTTATGAAGGTAAAATTAAAGCTTTTTAGGAACTTTTTTTAGACTACCTACTGATCACACTGCAAAAAAAAGTTTTTTTTTTTTTGTGTAAATGTCTAAAGATTCATAAATCAATAAGATGCATTTACTTGAGATGCAAAATGACAAAAGATATCTTGTGTTGTGAGAAATTTTATAAAAATGAAGTGAGTTTATGACTGAAACAAGAACAAATATCTACCAGTGGCCTCAGAAAAATAATCTTAATTCAAAGACAAAAACATTATACCCCATTGTTAGATATTTTTTTCTGTTTTAAGCATAAACTTAAAATTTCTCACAAAACCAGACTTCATACCTTCATTTTGCATCTCAAGTAAATGTATCTTGTTTTAAGAATATTCAGATATTTTGATGGAAAACAAGACTAAAATACTCAGGAAGAACATCTTTTTTCTTTTTTTTTTTTTGCAGTGCATGCAACATTTAATGCCAAGAAATACTGAATTCAAGACTTTCTTCTCCTGGCTTTGTAACTTGTTAATTTCACTTAGTTATTCAAATCTTAAAACAAGAACGGAAGGAATAGGATGAATGGGAAGTCTCTGTAATACAGCTTATTTTAGCATTTGGTTCTCTAATGTCACATTTATTACATACTTCACCTTTAACCATCATGTGCCCCCCAAACAAAGACTCTTTAAGTTGCTGTGATTTACATGTTGTGCCAATCTGACCGGATTTCTTTTCTCTGTCTTGCGATTATGAATATACTACATCAGTCTGTTATGCGTGATCGACACATGCATGTATTGTACATCTCTCTATGTTGAACAGCAACGTCCTGTTATGGCTCCAAGTTCTGCTTTATTTTCTATATCAAAAGCATCAACAAGGTCAGCAACAACACAGCAGTGGAAACACATGGGCTGTGTATGGAATAAAGTACTAACCTACTGTATACCATTATTTATTTGTAACCGTATGAAGTATGGAATGGAAAACTTTTCAAGCAGTTGTTGTGTCACATGTTTAAGGCAAGACACTACAGGTGAATAACTGAGTACAAAGTTGAACAAATCACCATACTTTTCCCAGTTAATTAATCACAGTGCATTAAGACAAATGCTTTGCAAGTTTTATGAAATGTTATGCTTTGCTGAACAGAAATGTGAACATTGGATAAAGCCAAGTTTAAAATTGTTAAGGTTTATACCGAACATTTATCCTATTTTATCACTCCATAAATTAGAAAATACTGTCAACAGGCAGAAAAAAATAAACGTTTATCATATTTTTATGAATAAAATGTTATATACAGTATGTGACATCCTGTGAAATGTTACATGAACAAACTATTCTCTAAAAACCTTCATAAAATTTAAAATAATAAAACTGGATAGTCTGGTGTATGCAAGAAAAACTCATTTTGGGGGGGGGGGGAGAAGATGTGTAGTAATTAAAATCTACAAACATAAACAGATAAAATGTAAATCATAAATGCTTAAATTTATAAATGCTTAAATGTGCATTTTGGATGTTTTGAAAATCTCATAATTGACCGTTGCATGAAAAACACACATTTTACCTGTAGTGTCTTGCCTTAATTTAAAAAAAGTTTTTAATCTAATTTTGTGCAAAAAATGTCCATTTCAATGAATTCTATAATAATACCTGCTTTCAATGAGCATTTCTCAGTTATCTCAATGGCTCAGCAGGCGCACACAGCCCTGTAAGTACACAACATGCATGATACCATCTTTGCTCATGGGCTCTCAGTTATGGCCTTATTGTATTTTAAGCCATAAATGCCATGTGACTAATCACTACAGAGCCACACGCTGTAGTATACTAGTATGCAATTCCGAACACAGCCAGAAATCCAGCATGATACTGGTGTAAGGGCAGAGATCAATCAATCAAATATTAATTACAGCACGTTAAGCTGCAGTGGTCACTGTTTACCATTTTATTATTTTAATAATGGGTGCATCACTTTTGTGTACTGGTTGTGCCTCTTGTACATAATCTAGCTACTGAACTGCATTATTTTGCCTTATTGATTTTCTATTTTTAGTATTATTTTTTTAATTGTAATCTTACCTAGTGTTTCAAAGATGAAATATTATTTCACAAATACAAGTCTTCTATGCCTCCTAATGTTATTAAACAAATGGTTTACAGCTAGAAGACATAATAGTACATTTTAAAGGATGAAATTGAAGATAATAATTTCCATTAACATAACTTAAACAATAACTCTCACAGAGTTTTGGCATCTGACAGCAAACTTATCATTTGTTTCATTGTACAAACAAATATAACAATTTGGATAGACTCTGTTTTCTATTTTGTTGATGGACAATGTACAATAGCTGTATTAAAATTGATTTTCTTTTTATTGGCAGCTTTTGTATGTCATAATATTGGTAATCTCACATTATTGCTGCATGATTTTCATATATTGTGCTCTATGGATGACTGTGCAAATTTAGAAATGAATGTGTAGAGAATATCAGCCTCATTTCAGTCAACATGCATACCATAGACATTTAGACTATTGTTTTTATTTAAAACTAAATATACATACATTTGGGTGATGTCCAGAACTTTTGAGACCACACTGAAAATCTGGAATTCAAAATGTCATTTAGGCCTGTAAATAAACAGAGTATTTTTTTGGAAATTTTAAATGCAAGTAGTGTTATGATGTAAAATGAACAATATATTTAATATTCTGCATTATTATGGTCACCAATCATCGTTTGTATAAAAATTTAAAAACAGTTTCAGGTTCCACTGACTTCTATAGTATTTTCTGTCTATTTTATGGAAGTCATTGGGGCTCGAAACTATTTGGTTACCAACATTCTTCAGAATATCTTCTTTTGTGTTCTGCAGAAGAAATAATGTCATACAGGCTTGGAATGACAATTTAAATGGTGACATAATTTTCATTTTGGGGCAAACTAGCCCTTTAATTGTACAAATATGTTAAATGTAAATGTCTTTTAAATGTAAAATAAACTTAAAAAGTACAGTTGAGAGTTACAAATAACTGCAGTAATGGGAGATAAAGAAGATCTTCACAGAAACCTTCAACAGATGGACAGAAGAGCTGGTAGAAAGTGACAGATGGAGGTGAAGTTGAAACCTCAGATTACGGCATAGATACATACCATGAACATGCTACAGCTGCCAGAAAAAGCTCGTTGTTTCAGTGTCTCTGTCTGTAAATTAGAAATGTGGTAACTGTGAATCTTCGACAATAAATTAGCTGTTCACGACGCTGTGCTGAAAAACATGTGGGTGCTTATAAGGACGCCAAACTCTTATCACACACACAGTATATCTGAATTAAGGAGGCCTGCTATCGCTTCCACACATTTATTTCGCCTGAAATCTCAGCACAGACTCCAGAGGACTGTAATGCATTCTGGGTAATGGTATCGCTGGCTCTGCGGTGCCTAAACTCAACTCTCACGGGTCATTTGTGTCTGGACCACTATTCCATTTCTCCCTCTTTTCCAGGCAGTCGGTGTATTCCAGCCTCAGACACTAAAATGACTAGTGATGCTCAATTAAAGGGATAGTCATTAGTTACTCACCCTCATCTCGTTCCAAACTGCTATGTCGTATGGAAATAACCTATCGTTGTTTTCAGTTGGACATAGAATGATGATACAAATCGTTTCCGTAAAACATATGTGGACAGTGGCGCTTATGGAGCTTCAGACAGGACAGAAAAATCCAATAAAAATAATCTATTCAATATTAATTCTTCTGAGGTCATACGATTCATTTTTCTTTTTTTTCTTTTTTTGACCAATCAGCATCCGGAACTGTCAAGTTTCATCATATTTGAATTGGACATTACCCATCATTGGCCATAAGTGATATAAAATAAATTACAATAGTTTATATATATATATAAAAAAAGTGGTGTCAAAATTAGCGCGTTAACGCAGTCGATTAATTTTTTTCAGTTTAACGCGTTTAAAATATTTAACCCAATTAACGCAGGGGCGGGGCTAGGTTTGGCCACTCCCCTCAAAACTGCTAAAGAATTGCGTTTATTCAGACACAGAACGTCTTTACCAGCACATTAAACGGGACAATTTTCAGACGCGCGCTCCAACTTCACTTCAGCGCCAGGCGCGAGTCGAACGAGCGCGGAAACGTTACCGGAGGATCTTCAGTAGAACATCAGTGAACTGCGGTCAGATGAGATGTTGTCAGGCCAAATGTCAGTAAAAACTAATCTTCCTGTCCTGCCAGCCGTTAAACCAGAGATTTTCTTACTATAGGGAGATGAGAGGGTCTGTATTAATTACTATTGGAGAAAGCATAACGGCTAACTTGGATCACGTGTGCTGTGATAACCAATCACATTACAGCCTTGACGTCACTGTATTTCAGTCAGAGTTGCGACACTCATTCGCCGTTTACGGATGCCATAGGAATGAATGAGAAGTGCCGTAATCTGAATCCCACCTGTCGCAAAAAGTCAGTGACTTCTCTAATAAAACAGCATTTTTTTCGTGGTAAATTCTAAAAATAGTTAAATTCAAAACTTTTGTTTAGTGTAAAACACTTTGAAGATTAGCAGATAGGCTGTCGATTTTTTAAATGATAAGCCGTTAACTCTAAAAAGCGGTTTATTCAGCGTAGTGAAGCCTCTCCCCCATTGACATCCATTAAAAAAAAACGGCCTCTGGTCTCCTTTCCCACGTACTGGCAGACCGGAAGCGTTAGCTTTAGCCGTTACGCTTTTTCGGCTAATGGTTGCAGGCTTGCCTTCTAGTGGCTTTGGTTAAACTGTGCTCGTAGCGTGTGCTCTTTAAGTGCACCATGCATGCACAAATGTGCCGGCGCGCGCTGTATTAGGCTATTAGGGTCATTCTTCATTTGTCGTGGCAAGTGGTGTCCCTCTACTTTACAACAGTCGAAATAAACTTTAAATACCAATAAATCATAAAATGTTTGCAAGTTTGTATTATGTAGAGTAAACACAATTTGTGCACTGTCAATAGTTTAATTTTTTGTTTTAAAATACATATTTAATTGAGCTTTAGAGACTGCATTTGTAACAAAATATGGATGCCCCGCCATACCTTAGAGCAGTGGTTTTCAATCCTGGTCCTGGGGACCCACTGCTCTGCACATTTTGTGGGTCTCCCTTATTTAACACACCTGATTCAGATCATCAGCTCATTAGAAGAGAGATCCATGTACTGAACTGAGTGTGTCAGATAAGAGAGACATACAAAATGTGCAGAGCAGTGGGTCCCCAGGACCAGGATTGAAAACCACTGCCTTAGAGCAGTGGTTTTCAAACCCTGGGTCGCGACCCACCACTTAAAAAATGAGTCGCCAAGACGATTTAAGGAAAATATATAGGCTATATGTGTGTAACAAAGTTCAATATTCAGAGGAGGAGGAAGCGGGAACCAGCAAACTTATCTTTAATAACTAACTAAACATAAACAATAAAACGAAAGTAAGCGGCAGCTGCCTTATGGCAGAATCCAATGTATATTTGTGATTGCGCGCTGTTTCTGCAGTGCTGAGCTCTGTAGCCAACCACAGAAATATCTGTTGATTTCTGTAACCCAGTGTCAATCAGAGGAGTTTCATTAGTCAGAATCACTCACATTATAATGTGCAAAGTGTAGAGGTGATGTAAATAAGAGATTAATCGCGTTGACAGATTCTTTGATTATAACGGAATTTTCTGAGATTGTGATAAACAAGTGATATAAATGAGTGACAGCTTTTCAGTGATTAAGGGAGTGCTGCTCTTTGCGCACGTTCTTTATTCCATTCAGAATTTGAATAAAAGTTTGGTTTTTCATGCCGTACTTGCTGTTTCGGGAGTGACATCCGCATATCCTCTCGAAATCGCAATGACTGGCATAGCGATAATCATAACTATGTACTGGACAAAATATGATATGTCAAAATAGATGTGCATGAAGGCAAAGCACCCTCACTAATTTCTAATTTGCTCGCTCAGTGATTGGATTAAAAAACCACTGCCTTAGAGAGGTATCATGGAATGTAATTGCAACAATATAACATTTTTAACACAAATAAAGTGGTTATGTTGGGAATATAGATTTTATTTAACATGTACAATTTTATTAAATTGTTTTAAAAAAAATACATATTTTGTTATATTTAAGAAAATATTTGTGTCCCCCAAATTCATGTCTGTGGTGTTACAACAATGGATGTAACCCCTTTAAGAAAAGGGAGAATTCTATTTGGACTACTTCCTGTGTGTAAAGGTCACTGTAGGTGCTGGTTGATCTGAGGGGTGCATGGGGAGTACATTCTTATTCATTTTCTTGAAGTTAGCTAAATTTCTGACAATTTCATGTGTCGCACTTTATTAGTGTCTGTGGTGTTATGTTGATAACTTGCAGATCTGATATTTTAATCAAAATTTTGATAAATACATACTTGTTAATATTTCCAAAATGTCCCCTGATCTTGAAATCATCATGATGGCAGCCTCGATTTTTAGAGAAGTCTGGATTTAGGCTGATTTGTCTGTGGTGTTACTTTCTGTGGTGTTACTGTCTTTTCTGGCAACACCACAGAGCCTGTATAGTAACTTGCAATATAACGTCTGTGGTGTTACTTCAAAATGACATAGACATAAGTGGCTGTGTCACCAGTGTTTGATTGAAATTATTTTAAAATCAAAATGTTCTTAAGCTTTTATTTTAATGGATATAGCATATTAAACTAATTTTAAATGCATAGCAATACATTTTATTAGAAAAAGACAAACAAGCATTTTTACAAATTCTGCCTCTCATTTGCCACCCTAATTGAAGAATGACCAATTATTAAAGCGCTGTATCATATTCAAACCCAAATGAAACTTCGAGTATGCAGTGTTGTAGATATGTCGTCAATTAAGTCATGAAGTTACAAAAGAAGGCCATTAAAGCTGCCTTAAAACTGTGCATGCAAGTATTTATTATTTATGATGAGTCACATTCAAAGCAGTGTCAGATCCGCATCAAGTTCAGCAGCAGCAGTTTTTAAAGTAGCAGCCAAAATAACCTAATAACCAGCTGCTGTGATGTGTTAATCAAAGAACAAAATTAAAAAGAGGAAATCAATAACTTCTGTAGTTTTACTTTATCTTTATTTAATTTAGAATTTAGTGTTTGATAACTTTATTAAATTAGACTCTATATTTTCTTGCTGAAGGGCACAGGTAGCTATGATATTTATTATAATGGGGTTATGTGAAGATTGTTTTAAGTTCACTTAAATTAGAAGTTATTTTTTAAAGTCTAATAAATGTTCAATTGATAGCTCTCAGTTATACTGCAATGTTGAATAGAGTCAATGGTTAAATATTAGGGAAAAAAATTCATCAGTTGGTATTGATACTTGCCTTCAGTCATAAAAAAAGATGGCATTAAACAAAAATTAAAAATATACTTTATGTTGTTTCTACATTAATTTGAAGATTGAATGTGAAATTATTGCAATATAAAAGTATAATTAAAAACTTTAATGTTAGGTGGGATTAATCGCGATTAATTTTGGACAAAAATGTGCGATTAGTTCTTTTTTTTTTTTTAATCGATTGACAGCACTAATATATGTATGTATATTAAAAAGTATCTTGCAGATACTTTTTAGAGCTGAACATATCTACCTTTATATTGATTATAGAACTTTACATTCATTTCCACGACTTTCCAAGTGAACACTTTAAGATACAAATATCTAATTGTTTTATTTAATCTAATTATTAAATACATTTATATAGTTTAGTAACATAATTTATAATTAAATTATTAATATGAGGTAATAAAGACTTGATGTACATATTTAACTGAATGTACTGAATCTGGATGGAGGGTTGTGGACCAAATCCCAAAAGAAGTCAAAGGATGATGCCTCAAATCTTCAGCATATTGCAAACAAATACTCTTACTAATTTAAAAACATCTGTTACACAACAGAATTACTGGAACAGAATTGGCTCATACACTTCTGTGTTAAGCCAATAATGCTATTTGCGTAATCGCTCTGTGTTCAATGATACCACAACAGCTGGACAAACACTGTAGTGAACAATGAGTCAGTTTAATTCTAGGCACTTTCATATTTTTCACATTTGTTACAAAAATATTTCAAAATTGACAATAGCAAATAAAAGGCATTGCGATAATGATTGCATATTTCAACTCTCAGATTTAAAGGGAAGCATTACAGTATATATATAAAAAAAAATAAAAAAAACCTTTCTGGAACATTTAAAAACAAAAATTAAATAATTTAAATTTCCTTGGCAATTTTAAATGCTACTTTGTAACATTAAATGGTGCTTTAAAACAGTTTTCAAAACTGCAATACATTCATTTGGGCCAATAAACACGCAGGGATTGGGAATCCAAAACCTTTTACGTTTCATTTAAACCTAGTGCACAAAATACTATTGTGACCAGTCACATTCACATCTAAACCTCTTTGAGCAGAAGAACAGACTCCATCAGAGCTGGAGCTGGAAAAACACACACCTACTTACACTGAACGGTGAGCGAGAATTTCTGCTGTCGAACTACAAATAGGCATTTGGAGAAATGCAGAATCTTTCCGCCACTAACCACTGAAGCACCTACTTTTCCTTTTTAACCCAAGATCCCTTTCATATACACCAATTAAAATATCATTACCACCAAGTGACCGACCTTTGGAGCTTGTTAGAAAAGGTTCTGTGAAACTACTGCCTTTACGCAGCATTAATTGCACTGAATTACAAGCCGACGTACCTGTCCTGGTCCTATGTCAGACCAAACAAAAAAACAAAAAAAGGACAAAATGAGAAACAGAGGTTAACAGTTCAGCCATACGCAGAGATTAGCTTTGATTTCTGGTTTAAGAACAGAATGTAACTAATTACATGAACAAAAACCTATTTTGAGTTTGCACTGGATCCACAAGTGCAATGACAAAATGCAATTAAATATAAAAACCTTGTGTATCAATATAAACAGAGCGTATTGTATGCCATAAACCTGCAATGAACAAAACAATACCACAGATATGTGACCCGATGCTGAGAAGGACACATAACTCAAAACGAGAGTGAAGGAGTCCAGTGCAGCCCCATATTCTCATGAGATGCAGTTTAGTAGGAGAATGATGTTTAGACGAGCTAAAGTAAAAACGGAAATATTTTTTCTACAAACAGCCCTTAATTGATTAGTTACTGAACCTGTGAGATTATTCAAAGGTGTTCCATTGAATCCAAATTATAATAAAAAGGGACATTACAAATACAAGTATTTAAAGGGACAGTTTCAACCACCTGCAAGTAATTTTAGATATGATACCCGCCATGATTTTTGTACATTTTTATATGCAACACATCATAAAATTGGATTAATCATATTAATGATTTTACTCATGATGATATTAATGCAAATATAAAACCCCTGATTAATGCTACGTAATCATTTTCCAGTTAATGTTACACAACTAATATGTAGTAACACAAACATCATATTATGTTTATAAAAAAACCCAAAACTATGTTAGAATATAACCTGCAAAAATCAATATGAGCGTCATTCAACCCTCGACCTTTCATATTGATGACTAAAAAATAAAATCAAATAACTCCTGAAAGGTCGCAATTACCATTAGGGTTTTCGGCTGAGATAATAAACCGTGAGTATAAAAGACACTAGAATAAACGATCTCGAACAGCATAAACGTTTAGCTTCTTAGTACAAAAGTATCAAGGCTTATATATCAGTGAAAGTGACTGTATAAGTGCGCAATCGAGTAAAATCGTCCAGAAAGGTGCACAGCGAGGTGTGGAGTGGTCAAGAAAGCTTGTTACTCCTGATGAAGGTGGGAAGTGCTTTGGCGAGGTGTTCGCGGTAAACCGGCACTAAAGATGCCGATGATGCCCAGGTTGAGCAGGACACCCAGTACGAGAACCCCCATGGTGCCCGGAAACGAAGGTAAAGAGGAGTGCGACGTCAGGCAATCTTTGCGAGACGCCATGTCTGTCAACACTGCCTCCATCTGGAAATGGGTGCCCACCACCGCACATATGTGAAAGAGCTGGTGACTGTGACCTTGGAGGAGAGCGAGTGGAAAAACTGGTCAAAAGAGCCACGTGACACCGGTGTGAACCATTGAAAACTAAACAAAGATGACTGTAAAATCAATAAAATGAGGTACCGATGTAGTCAAAGCGTCCAGGAGCCAGTCTCTCAGGGAGGTGAGACGCAAACAGGAAGCATGTGAGGAACGCAAAGAGCAGATGGTAAGAGTGGCCGGCCAGAGCTTCACTGGGACTACAGCTCCCCCAACAGCACGACAGCAGCTACAGACACATGTGGAAAGAGAAGAGCACATTCATATCTGCAGTGTACACAATGCGCATATACAACTGGCTAATTTGCATGCGCAGTGAAGTGTGACCGTACTTACACGGTAGAACAGTGGGAAGCTATCAAAGAGGAAGGGGACGACAAACGCGGCCGTTCGCAAGATTTTACTTTTGTGTGGGAACTGCAACTCTACAAACCTGTTACAAAAGACAGGAAAACTCACTTAAAATATATTTGTTATAGATATAAAAAAAAATGCATTCAAATACATTTTTTAAATAATTAATATAAAATAATATTAATAATAAAATCATAAAATGTTAAAAAATAATATTTTTAGATATGTTCAAAATAGCACCTTACCATACTGCAAACTAGTAAAACACAAGAAAATGCTCCCTCATTAAAAATAAATAAATGAATAAATAAATTAAAAAATATGCAGACCTTGAGCCAAAAACTCATCACCAAACAACAATGACTTGTACAGACACTATAGGAACAAAAGTATTGGGACACCCCGTTCTTTAGAACAGAAAAAGGCACTTCCAAAACTGTGGCAACAAAGATGGAAACATAATTCATGTATTTAAAAACTGTATTTCCATTTTTGTTGCAACAGTTTTGGACGTGTCTAAAATGACTGTACCCATATGTACAAGTCATTGGTGTTTGGTGATGAGTTTTTGGCTCAAGATCTGCATTTAAAGTCACACCAGAGGTGTTCAGCTTGGATTAGGACTTGGCTTTCTGCAGACCAGTCAAGTTCTTCCACACTGACTAAATCAATCATTTCTTTTTTAACCTTGCCTTATACAAAGAGGCATTGTCTTGTTAGAATAGAAAAGGGTCCTGTCCAAACTGTTGCTTTAAAATTAGAAGCACACAGTTCCCTAGAATATCATTATATGCTTAAACATTAAGATTTGTACTCATGGAAATTACTAAAGTAGTCAAACCTGTTCATTAGAAGGAGGTGACCCAATACTTTTGGCAATATAGTGTATATATATAATATGTTATGTTTCTAGTTAAAAATTAAAACATATATAATATAATATAATATATGTGAAACAGTGAATTTTTTTTAAATTATATTGAATTATAATTAAAAATATATTAAATAAATATAAATGATTGTATTATATTACTATTTATATCAAATATTAACAATGGAAGCATTAAACAATCATATTTACACAGTTATTATTTTATGAAGAAAATGTAAACAGTGCTGAGTCATGCAAAAGTTTCAACCACAGTGCTAACATATTGTAGGTGGTTGTCATTTTTATGTAGTTGTTAGGTTACTGTTGATGGTTGCTAGGTGGTTGCTTAATGGTGCGAGCCAAAAGAGCCCAATTCTACATCTCTATGATATTCTCTCTTTATATATTTAACGCAATATCACACAAAAGTGGCATCTGTGATCAAGTGACGCTTGACACTTCTTGCAATGACACTGAACCAACTGTTTTAATCGGATTTTTTGGATATGTTAATTTTACCACATTAGAAAATCGGTTATTTATTGTTGGTTAAAGGTTTCTGTTCATAGTTAAATGTTTTTATTTTTATTTTTTAATATTAAACAACAATATTTACACTGTTTTTTTAACTTTATGAAGAAAATGTGAGTGGTGTTTGTTCATGCAAAAATAACAAATATTTTAAATAAATATAAATATTATAATTATATTATATAAATATTAATACAAATATTTAAATAATAGAAATATTAAATAATAATATTTACATTACTTATTTATTTATTTATTTATGTTTTAGAAAATGTGTAGTGGTTAATCACAATCATAAATGCTAGTGTATTGTGAGCAGCTTCCATGGTGGTTTTATGTGGTTGCTAGATTATTGTAGATGGTTGCTAGGTGGTTGGATAATGGTCCAAGTCCAAAGACCCCAACCCCACGTCTCTATGATATTCCGTCTGTAAATATAGCTCCCTTCATTGTATATCCATGAGATATTGTTTTGCCCATTCCTTCCTTCATCCTCCACACACAGATCTGATTGTTTAGAGTAAGTAAATCGCACACCTCTTCTAAACAACCTGCATGATTTGAGGTATCAGAGCGAGACAAGTTAGGTGCCAAAGTTTAATAATATACATCCGCAATAGTTCTGCCTGCTTAAGTGTAACTAATCAATTCACAGAATTCAACAACCAGTTAAGCACTTTTGTAAATAATTTATTTATTAAAATGACTGCAACCTTTTGTGCAACCAGGAATAAGGGCAAAACAAACAAAGGTCTGTGTGTGAGAAGGACTCAAGTTATATAATGAACTCTCTATTATTCAGAGTCTGGCTTTGAAATGACATCTGCATTAGCTCCTGTAATCGCAGACTTAGTAAATGAGTCTTAATTACCCTCTGAATCCACTCTCACCTGGAGTAGCAGGACATGCTGGTACAAAAGAGTGAGTTGCCGACAGCGATGGTCACGAAATGCTGATGAAGCCAACTGTTTATCCAGAAGTCGGGCATCGCGTAAGAGCCGTATGTGATGGCGCAGCCTGGAAAAGAGTATGGCATTTTTAAAACACTGAAACAGGGCAGAGCATTGAAGATTAATACATGCTTTCATTTGGATATGATTCTGAGTTTTATGCTATATGATGAGTGCTTTTGATGAAAAACTAATTCCTGAATTTAAGAAGTTTTCCAGCTTAGTGGCATCAAATCGTTGCAAGATTTCCAAGAGTTCTGTTTGAGGGTGAAATCAGGTAAAATGGGCCATTTTTGTCTAGGCACATTTTACAGACAGCTCTTTGTGTGTTAAATCAGGTCTCTTTTATTTTATTCTGAAAAAGTCACAAAAAATATCTAAACTGCAGATCATTTCCATTCAACAAAAACATTGCAGATTAATGGAGGCTTTCGTTTGGATTTGATTTGGAGTTTTATATTTTAGAAACTGCATAAAGCACATTCCTTGTTAGGGAACTATGTATCTGGTATAAATAAAGAAGGTTTGTTAACAGATTGAGATCTAAACAAAGAAACTGTAAATATTAAATTTCCAAATTCCAATGGTGCCAAAAGGTATTTGGAGACAAAACGTGTCAAAATGTTTTTGTGTTATTTAATAAAATATCACACAAAAGTGGTGTGATGCTTGCACATTTCTCAGAATTTTTGCAATAATATTGAATTAACTGATTTCAGTGCATGTATTTAGTAATAAGTAAATGGCTTATTACTAAAACACTTTAATTATTTCTGCAGTATGTAGTATGCATACTGTGCATATGTGATTTTTTCCCAGAAATAACTGAATGAATTGTCTTAAATGTTTACACATTTGTTGTTCATTGCAAATAAACCATTATTTCCAAGAAAACATTGTGATGCAGTAAAACTACAATTAAAATGAAAATTGAAAATATAAAAATAAAAGCCAATTCAAGATAGTAATAAATACTATAATAACAAATAAAAAATAATGTTATTTATTTAAAAGGTACAATAAATCCTAATAAATAAAATGGTTCCAGTATTAAGTATTATTTATATAGCCTACATTATAGTATCTATTTATATCTTGAATTTGCTTTTATTTTTAAATTTTAGTTTTCATTTTAATTTTAAATTGTCATTTTTATTTTTTATATTTCTATTTAGCTCCAGTTTTAATAATTTTAGTGCTTAAGCTTAAATTTCAAATTTCAGTCAGTTGCCAACATTTCTAAAATTTTTCTTCTTTTTTAAGTTTAGGTTTTTCATCTATATATATATATATATATATATATATATATATATATATATATATATATATATATATATATATATATATATATATATATATATATATATATTATAATAACATGTATAACAATAACATATAACATTTTCTGCACTACCTACATACAATTTGATAAAGTAATTGATATATTTGTAATTGTAAATAGTACAAAGATTTGATATGTTTGTATATTCTAAAGTCTTATTTGAGGCACTTAATAAGATGAAGTCAAATAAAATGGGCCACGTTTTTATAATATCTAGAGCAGCATTAAATTGTCTCTGCACATTATATACATTGCTCTGTGTGTTAAATCAGATCTCTTTTATCATTTATCTTGAGAATATGTCACAAAAAAATGTCCAAACTGGATAAATTGTCAAGACAAAGTTTACACAAACATTTACATAAAAATGCAAATTAACCATTATTTCAAAGAAACTACTGTGCAATAATGTTGCATACAGTGTAATTTTTACATACAGTTTTAAGAAAAATAGTAGGTATATGGCATACACAACACAAAAATAACATTTTTGGGGGTTACTGTATAAAATACCATGTTATATTGAATTTATTCTTTTGTAATGCTTGGCTATTGTGCCATATCCAAACACACGCTCACATTCACTGCTGTGGACATAGACAGCTATTCTGCTTTTCTCAAAGGCAGCAAGAAAGGCCTTTCTTTACCGCAACTGGAAAACATGACCGGAGATGGATTCCACATATGAAAGAATAATATTTTTATTAGACTACGGGAGCTTACAAGAAAAACTCACTGCTCTAAACGCAGGATATTGAACAGATGACCATACCATCATCCAGCACAGAGACTGACCGAAGTCAAATGAATGGAAATATTGTAGAAATAGGATTACTGTTCAAATATAAGTTTAAATCAATTTCCACTTAGAAGAATAATCATTCTTTTATCAAGAAAATGAGTCTTTAATGTTTGAAAGGTGCATTAAATCACGCACTCAATGTAATGTAAAGTGTTTCGCTCATATTTAAATCGCGCTTATATTTCGCACTAGCTCTTCATAAGTGACTCGAACAATACGTGCAGTTCTTCAACCTTTACTCTTTATCAATGCAGACTTTAAAGGTTTTCTCTGGAGCCAGAGCGTTTGCTTTCTTTCCTTTGAAGTCACACAATAAAATGCCAGCAGTGTGTTAAACGGCTCATTTCCTCCAAAGCTCATGCTTTCCATAACCTCACATCAACCCGTCCAAGACACATTCATTTCTACGGCTGGCCATGGTGAAATTCTCCGACATCTCATCAGATTTACATCAGAATTGTGTCTAGTTCAGGGGTTTCTATATTCTGTCAAGGACAGTGGATGACAAGCAGCCACTCTGGCACATTTATCTCACAATGTCATATTCATTTACATTCATGCATTTGCATTTCGTGTTTTATCCAAAGCAGCTCAGAGTGCATTCAAGACATACTGTACATTTTATCAGTTCATGCATTCTCTGGAAATCAAAAGCAAGACCTTGGTGTTGCCAGATGCTTGCTGTATTGTTTGAGGTGCATGAATGCAGTGTTGTTATTGTTAACTAAAAGTATTGTAAATCATTTTTGGTAACTGAAATAAAATACAATAAAATGAATATTAGAAGAAAACACTTGAAAGTCAAAGCACCAAAATAACTAAAACTGAAATAAAAATAATCAAATTTAAGCTAAATAGAAATGGAAATAAATTTAAGCTAAATAGAAATATTAAAAAAGAGAATAGAAATGGCAAAAGCACACTGCAAAATTACTTAACCTAAAATGAAAATGAAAATAAATAAATACATAAATAAACGAAAGCCAAGTCAAAGCATTAGTAAATAATATAATAGTATATAAAAATATTTATTTTTATTTCTAAGGAACAATAAACCTTAATACGTAAAATGAAAATTAATTCAGAATCATTTAAGAATTATTTATATACTATTACAGTACTTATTAATATCTTGAATTGGCTTTTATTTGATATTTTTTAGTTTTAGTCCTTTTGCCAGTTTTATGTTTTTGTTTTCAAAACATTTTTATTTAGTTTTTTTATTTTAGTTTAATTTTCAATAATTTTTGTGCTTCAACTTTAACATATTTCAGTTAATTGACAAGGCAGCATTTCTAATTTTCTATTTTATGTTTAGGTTTTCTTCTAATATGTGGTTGAAATCATGCTTTTGATGAAGAACTAACTGATGAATTTGATAATTTGGCCAGGTTAGTGGCATCTAGTAGCTGACCTTTTGTATATTTTAAAAGCTTTGTTTGAAGCACTTAGTAGTGTAAAGACAGTTAAAATGAGTCACTTTTTCATAAGATCATCTAGAGCAGCATTAAAATGTTTTTTTTGTGTGTTAAATCAGGTCTCTTTTATCATTTTTGTTGAGGATGTGTCACAAAAAGTATGGTAGGAGGCTTTACAGTCTACTGCTCTCTTTCTACGTAGGCTGTTCTTGACTAAAATAAGCTGCAGCGTTAACCATAGGTGAGGTTTTTAATCAAAACTCTAGCTATGCATGACTAAATCTGCATGCCACTGATGTTTGAATAGGAAATATTTGATAAGAATGGCCACTGTGTCAGTGTAATGATGATAATGTGCTTATCTACCGGCCAGTTGAGTTCACAGTGAAGTGTCACTCCAAACAAACAGGGCAGAATCGCCCGTGAGAACCGCAGCGTACCAAGACTGTAGAGGCTGAGCGCGCCGTAGTCGAAGAAGTAGCAGATGTGACGAGCCTCGGCCGACATGGTGCTGAAGATGTGAGCGCAGCTGGAGGTGAAGGGGTACAGGCAGATCAGAAGCATGTAGACGAGCAGCGGCCAGGTGTAGCTGTCCGTCAGGAAGTCCAGAGAGGAGCACAGCATGCTGAACCGCCACAGGAAGTACCTAGAACAGCACAGCTCAGGTCATATGCGGGGAAATTATGTCTTGTGTGAAGAACATATAGTGCACGACTCTGAATAACCGACTTCACTACCATTCAAAGAAATTAGCAGTTTTATTTAGCATTAAATTGATCAAAAGTGTCAGTAAAGACATTTATAATGTTACAAAAAATGTCTATTTCAAATAAACTTTTCATTCATCATAGAAACCTGAAAAAAAATTCTACAAAAATATTTAAAGCAGCTGAACTGTTTTCAACATCATTGATAATAACAATAAATGTTTCTTGAGCAGCAAATCAGCAAATGATTTCTGAAGGATCATGTGACACTGAAGACTGGAGTAATAATGCTGAAAATTCAGTTTTGCATCTCAGGAATAAATTAATTTATTAGTTATTAGTTAAATTAGTTATTTTAAAATCATATTATTTCACAGTATTTACTGCATTTTTGATCAAATGAATTCAGCCTTGGTGAGCATAAAAGATTTTTGAACAGTTTTTATTTATTATGCATTTTAAGTGTATTATACATATATTCATGTATTTTAAATATAACTTTAATAACTTTTACATACATTTTTATAATATATATAGAATTTTGCATTATATTATATAAATTGATGAATAGTTTTTTTTTTTTTTCAACTCAAACATTTCATAATGTGATGTTGTTTCTGCACTGATGTCGCATTTATCATGCATTATGAATAAAAATCTTCTGATTTCTATTCAACAAATTAATAAATAAGAAAATAGTCAGTACCATTACCTATTACTTAAGTATGATTAATTTGGAAAAAATTTGATTAACCTGATTATTACTGCAAGATTATTTCATAGATAAAGCATTTTTGTTAATAACAATAATGTGAAATACACCAAAACAAGATTTAGGTCATACTACCCTGCACTGACATAATACAAATATACTTTTCAAGTAAAGTGTTTAGTGCTTGTAAAATCGGATATTGCATAAAAGTGTCTGCTCATAAGCTCGATCCTGATTGCATAATGAAGCAGCTCAACCAAAGCTTTGAAGCTGACGACCTACTAGTTCTGGCACTAAAAAGGAATCACATGTTTAACTAAGTGCTTTACCAGGTCGGCAGGAAGTGGGTCCAGATATTGACCGTCTCATTGGTCATTTGAAAACTGCTGAGAATGCAGTCCAGGGCTGAGCTCCTGGGGTGACGGTACCCAGACATGATGCCGTCCTCTCGAAACACCTGCAAAGATGCACACAAACGTCTAAAATACATGCAAACATCTACACTGTTAAAAAAAAAGTCATGGCAACATATGTTTTTCCATTACTTTACCTTATCAAAATAATTTAAACAATTTCAACTCATATTTAAGTTCTACAAGATTCAACTTGATTTTTAAATCAGTTTAATTTAATTTAGGTTAAGATGACTTGTATGGCCAACTTGATTATACTTTACATTGTAAAGAATCGTGACAAGGCAAGGCATAGTCTAAAAATATCTTGTCATTACCTCAGCCTTACAGTATGTCATACATACTAATCAAAATGTGTGATAGATTTTGACAATGCATGCTACATGTTGACAGTGCAGCCAATGCAAAATAAATGAACACAAAGAATTCATATGCACAAATATAAAAAAATAGTGATAAGCAACATTCACCTATCCTTGGTCACACTATCCACGAACATTTGTGAGTGTTGATTCATTATGATTCATAACTACCGTATTTTTTCTTTCAACTATTTCAAATACTCCAGAAATTATGAAACAAATCTAATGATATAAAATAGTATAATAAAATATAGTTTTAATAAAATCTGTATTTCATCAGTTAGTGTTATTTTAATATTATTTAAATATTATTTTAGTATTTATTACTACTAAAACATTCTTCTAAACCTATATTTTTCTGTTCCACAAAAGAAAGAAAGGGTTTAGAACAACATTTTTAGGTGAGCTATTGCTTTAATATTCTGAATGCAAGTCATTCATCTGATGTAATCTTACTGAAACTGTGCTGGAATTTCTTTAAGAAAGATTTTAGCAGAACTGAAATCTGTGGCTTGCACCGCCTGGTCCTGCTCATTTGGCCTGTAACTTTTAAGTACATGCAGGATTTCCCAGGAATTTCCCTTAAAGGGGAACTAAACTGCAACAATAAACGGTTTCAAACGCTCTCTTTGTACGTCAAACAGATACTCCCTTCCTCACCTTTGGCACCTGGTGGATGTCAAAGAGCTGCGGAAGCCTGACGCTCAGCATGTCTGCGGGCAGGCGCAACACTCCCCTCCCTCTCTGACAGGCCTGCTTGAGTCTCTCCTTGCCTCCTCGACACAGGACGCACCACAGCGGACACTCCAGACCCCGGGACGGGGCCCCTTCCCCAGCCTCCCACCTCACACACTGAGCCCAGCCCCAACCATGACCCTCTCCAGCCCCCCGCCACGCAGGAAACACTGCAGAGAGACACACAGACAGACAGACACAATGAAGATTTGACCCAGATGCAGTGAAAAGAAAGCTGGATTACTGCTGAAAACTCACTTAATAAGCCTTGAATAAGTGCTTTTGCTTCAAGACCCAGATTTTACATTGGGACTTGGAACACAGTGCTAAAAATGTCTTGAAATGGATTAATATTACTATAAACTCCACAGGCTCAACAATATGGAAAACATAACACTGGAAGAATATAGTAAAATAGAATGATTTATTTGTTTAGGTGCGTCCCAAATCGCGTACTTATGCACTGTTCTATGATGTAGTATGAATAGTGCGAGTAGTGCGTTCACACTGAAAATTCCAAAAAGAAAAAGTGCACGTTAAATACCCGGATGATGCACTTATATAACCGAAAAAAAAGTGTGGAATGTTGGACACTTCATGGACTCGACTGTCGCAGCTTTAATTACGTCGCGAAGGGGGAGGGGCTATCAGACTCGATTATTAATGACAAAACAACCTTATAAAATTCATTCCCACTACATGGTTGAGTACATAGTGCATAGTGTATAGTGCATCATTTGGGACGCAGTTTGTTTTAAATTAATACTTTTATTCAGCAAGAATGCATTTAATTAATCAAAAGTGAGAATAAAGACATTTACATGTTAGAAAAGGTTTTAAATAAATTCTGTACTTTCTATGCCTGAAAAAAAAGATAATAGTTTCTACAAATAAAGTCAGAACAACTGTTTTCAACCTTGATAATAATCAGAAATGTTTATTGAGAATGGTTTCTATTAGAATGAAGGATCATGTGACATTGAAGACTGGAGTAATGAAGCTGAAAATTCAGCTTTGCATCAAAGAAATAAAATTCAACAGAAAACTGTTATTTAAAATTGTAAAAATATTTCAGAATTTTACTGTATTTTTCATCAAATAGGCCTAATTGTAGCCTTGGTGAGCATAAGAGACTTCTTTCAAAAATATAAAATCTACCAACCCTAAAGTTTTTAACATTTATTTAATTATTTATTTACTTATTTTCTTTCATTTACATTATAATTTAAAATTAAGAGAGAGTGAACTTTATGCACAGAATACCCAGAACGACCTACGTCATTTGCAGTATGGAATGCTGATTCTCACAATGCAATGCACTTGACATTTCATTTCCAGTGAGACAAATGAAAAACATGCAAAATACAGCTTCCTGACTGAGTTTAAAGTCTTTTGTATGCACAAATTGATTACAAATGTAATATAACTCCAGAGATGAAAACTAGACACTGAATTACACATACAGTGTTATGACATACATAATCAGTTTAGAAGGTTTTACCATTGCATTGTGTTCCACATCTCTGGAGAGAAAAAGAAAAAAAAAAAACACTATGGCTTTATGCTTTTATAGTATTTCCATTTTACACAAGAGAGCATGAGAGACTTTTGAGAACTGCCATGTTTTAAAGCTTTAACACTCAAATCAGACTCAGATATTTCATCATCACACACCCCGGTATGGGCCTCCCGTTTGACTCTTTCAACCAATATCAGGGAACATAACTTGGCACGTTGGTGACATTGCATGATACTGTTACATGCAAACATTTTTGCACACAACCACTAAGCAATACAGCCATTCTCTGGAAGCTGAAGTTCAACTGTTTAGCTGTAAGTACCTGCCTCTCTAAAGGGGTCCGTACTTTGCTTTGCACAAGGGCCGATCCTGTGAAACTAGAACAGAATGTGCTTTGTGAGGGGCACAGAGTTGACTGTTGCACGCGGAGCTGTATGAAAATGAGCACGCTTTCTCCACATGAACAAACAGCAGTCTAAACAAAGCAGATGGAAATGCTTGACCAATGCCTCCACATTAGAGCCCTTCCTTACTGTAAGCAGTTACTCTGTGGATTTGACTAAAGAGATTGATATTAGATATTAAACCCATTCTCTCTTAATATTTTTTAGCTCTTTACAATGCAGCGTGTATCAGTAATTATAGGGCTATTTGCTCTGGATGGCTTAAAATAGTGGAATTTTTTTTTAATTAATAAACCATCATTTTGACAATCAGCCAATGTTTTTCACTAGAAGAACACAAGAATTAATTTGCACAAATATAAATAAATTGTGATAAACAGCAATAATTGCCTATACTGTTCATCAAAATCTTTTATACGACTGAAACATTTTTACACAGAGACCATGCATGGACATTTGTGAGTGTTGAATGTTAATTCCTTGAAACAACCTATTTCAATTTCAAATTTCAATGTCTCAAACTAATATTTTTTGCTACCATTTAAATTCTCTTGTAAAACAAATCAAATGATATGGCTCTTAATATTTACAAATAATAATAAAAATAATTAAGTATAAAAAAATCAGCATGTCAGTCAGTGTCACATTAATATATTTTAAAATTATTATAATTTTTTATATTTTATTTTACTATTATTCTAATATACTGTTTTAATATTTAAATATTTTTACATTTTATTTCGTTATATTTTTAAATTTTAAGTTTTAGTAATTTTATGTAGTAATTGTCATTTGTTTTTTAAATGTTTTAATAAATTAAAGCTAAATATATTTTTATTTCAGTTTTAGTTTTTGTAATTTTAATACGTCAACTTATTGTCCAGATGTTAACTCATTTATTGCAGTTAGTCACCAAGGCAACCTTTCTAATTTTTCATTTAAGATGAACTTTTCAGGTAATATTTTATTTCATTTCAGCTTTATTTCAACCAACAACAACAACAAAAAAATTATATTATATATATATATATATATATATATATATATATATATATATATATATATAATATTTTAGTGAATAATACTAACACTGGACTAATATGCTTACACTCTATGGAAGAGAGCAGCATGAACATTCGGCTAAACATTTCCTTTTGCACTCTACGGATAAACGAATTTCATGGGTTTGGAGCATCATGTGCATGATTAAACAATGTCAATTTTCATTTCTAGATGAACTATTCCTTTCAAAGCACATCACAGAAACTGTCCGGGATCCAACTACAACAAATGCATTTACATAAACTAATACAACTGATAAATCCACTGCTAAGTTTGAACTGGATGTGTTTTTTGTGTCTTGTTGATAGGTGGAGATGTTTGGATTACAGTCTGACTAATTAAATCCCATGACACACCAATCTGAGACAAAACAAGAGGAGCAGATGAGCTCAGCTGAAGCTGCTGATGTGTGTCCACCAACTGAGACCAACGAAAGAGTTGTTTTTGCCACTCAATTCATGTTCTGAAGTATTTCAGAACGAAATGGGATATACAAAGAACTGGACATTTTATCCATCAGGAATTGATTGGATTGTGAAAATCAACATTATGTACAAGAATGAAGCCAGATGGTTGGAAGAGGGCACTAGGAAGAATGGTATTTACTACTTTCCAATAATATGCACCAATATAACGATGCAAAAATATTTACCCACATACACATCACCGTTTAAAATCTTTAGATTATACTGGTTAGATTTTTGTTTTTGAAAGATATCTCTTTTGCTCACTAAGGCTGCAATTATTTGATCAAAAATACAGTAAAAACAGTAATTTTGTGAAATATTATTACAACTGAAAAAAAAACTGTTTTCTATTTTAAAATGTAATTTATTCCTGTGATGCAAAGCTGAATTTTCAGCATCATTACTCCAGTCTTCAGTGTCACATGATCCTTCAGAAATCATTCTAATATGATGATTTACTGCTCAAGAAACATTTCTTATTATTATCAATATTGAAAACAGTTGTTCTCTAATGCATGAAAAAATTTTGCACTAATTTTTGCTAGAAACTCCAGTCATAACTCATAATTTAAAATGGTGTTTTTCAAGTAAAACTGGATATTCAAAAATAGAAAAAAATAAAGGTGAGACTTACAGAACAAGAAGGTTAAGTGATGTCAGCTGATTATTAAAATTGTTTCAAATGCAGTCTAAGTTAATTTGATGAAATTTGATGAAATGGACAAACACTTAGTTGGAACAACATCATTGATTAATTGTTGACACCAGGAATGTGCATTAAAAAGATAAATAGGTTCAATTTAGATTTCATGTTTGCTCACAAACTATTGCATTATCCAAACCAGAACAAATCAGACTAAGACAGATGCTTAACGACCTTGCTTGTGCGTCTCTTGCTCCACATCTCACCCTCTTCAGCAATTCTGACATTCTTTCTCTGGCTCGTGATTGTGTCACAAGATCTGCCTCAATGGACGTCTTTATCACTGCGTGCTGACAATAGAGCGCCTATATGCTTGCAGCCTGTATGTGCACATTCTGTTGTGCACACATGTATCTGCAGAATGCATACAGACACTATCTCAGTGTCATGTTAATACACGATCATGGGATGAAGCTGTCTGGCTACCACCTACACGTACAAGACTAACAATTATGCAAATGGCTCTACTGGAAGAACAGGAATTTTCCACTAAGTTTGAACAAAAAAATTCAAGCAGTTTAGGTTTTAAACACCTTTGCATATTAAACGGTGATTACGTTTTTCAAGAAATAGATTTCAAAGGAAAACATTTCTGTTAGAACTATCAAAACCTGTTTTGGAAGTTCTGTGTAACATTTTAATTTTGCCTGAGTCTTTTTTCTGGAAAAGAAAGCTTTTAATGCTACCAAGCAAACTGCACCGTGCATACATTATAACTGTAGATTTCTGGAGATTAGTGCTGTCTGCTAAATCACTGCTAAAGAAAATCCCATAGAATTACACTAAATGAGGGACCCACAACATTGTAAAAATGTGAAATGTAGGCCTACAGTAAAAACTACAGCCGTGGTTGCCAGAACTTCACCGTAAAACTGTAAAAATACAGCAGCAACAATATAAGTTTTATGAGCTTAAATGTACAGTAAAAAGACATGCACTTTATGGTTCACCCAAAAACTCACCCTCAAGTTGTTCCAAACAACTGTATGAGTTTCTTTCACCTGTTGAACACAAAATAAGTTATTTTGAAGAATGTTGGTGACCAAACAGGTGACAAACATTGACTTCCACAGTATGGAAAAAAAAAAAATAAATAAAAAAAAATAAAAATACTATGAAAGTCAATGGCTACCGTCAACTATTTGGCGACCAACATTCTTCAAAATATCTTCTTTTGTGTTTAGCAGAAAAGAGAAACTCTTACAGGTTTGGAACAAGTGGATTACATTTTTGGGTGAAAACATCCCTTTAACCAGAGTAAAATCCATTTTGTACCTTAAATATTAATTTATAGGTAAATACTAATATATAGAAGGAGCACACAGTGCCATATACACAAATAGAAAACACCTTCATGGTAACACACGACTCTAAAATAAAATAATAAACATTCATTTTACACCATAAGATGTAACATAAAACCCTAATCTACATAACTGACAGCAAATAGGAAGAAACATAATTAAAACCAAAACCAAAAATCAAAAAGCTGTACATTAAACAGTATTTTACTGTAAAATTACATGAACTTTCTTGTTAGATCTATTATAGTTTTTCACAATATATAGTAAGGCAATTTTTAACCTTATAAACTTATAACTTGTTAACCATTTAACAGGTATTTAATCTTTAAAATTACAATCATTTTTATAGAGACTAGTAAGCAAACGCCTAGCAACAACTCAGAACACCTTAGAAACTGCACAGCAATGTTACGACAAGCACCCACAACACCTTAATATAGTGGCAACATGGAAGAAACACAAGTTTTCTTCTGAAAATGTAAACATTTACTTATTTTTCCAATAAAATACAACTGATGAAAGGAATTGCAATAGTTCCTAATGCAGCAGTGAGGATAATAGACCGTAAAATGATAACTCAAAACCATGGGTGGAAGAAAATATGACCCGCATGAATCAAACATATGGTTGAAAGCCACGGGAACGCACACTCAAATAGACAACAACATAAACAATATCACATGCTTTGCACTGTAGCTATATTTCAGAATTTGGAGAGAATGAAAATGAAAAAAAGAATGAAAAGCCCGCTCTTGCAGGCTAAACCTTCTTGAATGTACAGGAACAGTGAAAAGAAAAAAGGGAGTTTTTCCATAAGTCACATGGTTTAAAACAAGAAGCAGAAGATATGAAACATGTGCAACAGAATTTGAAATCTGCTTTAGGAGCCAAACTTTAAATGAAAATAAACTTTTTGGATGCATTTTCTGGATTTGAAGCCAACAAGGCCTGCCAAAAGTCACTGCCATAATGTCAAAGTTATGATGCTGACTTTAAGACAAACTAATTATTTTCCACATAACTTCACTTCTTTTGCAATTAGTACAAAGACAATTAGCCAATTATTTAATTTGGCAAACAGCATGTTTTTATAATAACATGCTTAAAGTGATAGAAATGACATAATTTTCATTTTTGGGTATCTATCCCTTTAAGCTTACTATTTCTCAAACAGTATAAACGGACCTGCATACAGTACATGAGAATATATAGATGCTCTTATATTTTAGGAGAGGGGTCCCTCACAAGCGATCACCATATTTAGCAGTCCTTGCCATCTAAAAAAATTAAATGCATTAAGAACAAAGGTCAAAAAAGTAATTAATACACAAATCCATCGATCAAACCCTTTTTGTTACATCCAAAAGACAAAAATGCTGCATTAATAAGGTTCTAGACACACACATTTGGTACAAAAGAAGCACATACATGTCACTTTCTTCATATCTTCTGGTGGAAGCGTGGAGCTCAGGAGGGCGTCCAGCACAGAAAGAGAGCTATACAGGCTGGTGCTGTCAGTTCTACAGTGCTGAGGGGTTGGAAGAGGCCCTGTATTACTTACAGAAGCCTGTTCACGTGGACTAGCCTACTGCACTGGATAGACTATGTTCCATGTGTGTTCGAGGAAAAGACAGGCACTTCTGCAAAAGCAACTCTCCCACCATATGCATGCTATATATATATACTCTCACCCATAGGAAGGCTCAGTGTCAACTCAACACTTGCACAATTCACAAAATGTCATACTCATAACTTCAGAAACCATTACTTATAACTGTATGATCTGCTCTCCAAAACTTGAACATTGAAACTCAACACAACAACATCTAATCCTCCACCCTGATGTTGTTACATGACACTTCCACTTTTTCTTCACCAGAATGAAATATTTGCGATGAGTTTGTGTGAGATTTCAAGTTTTGGTGAAGTTCACTGCCTCTGCGTTGTAATATGAAGTCATGACATGTTCATTGAAAGCATATTTTCATAACATTCCTTCATATAACTTTCGAAGAACTCGTTTGAAAGTTCAGTTCAGCAAATGCATGGAAAGTTTCCATGCATAGCAACAATTCTGACACTGCGGATGAAAATAACAACATAAATCAAGAGAGAATCGAAGGTCCAAACCTTTGAGCTTGATCTGGTCTATGAGATCATTTGCGCGTGCCAGCTGGAGATGTGAGGTCGCCAGTTTGGGATCCGAAGAGTTACAGTTATTGGGGGAAAAGCGCGAAATAACTAGAGTTCCATGGCCGAACTAGGTCCTAAAGTTAGTGTACAGCCCCGAGAAACATTCGGGCTTTGTGTGTCCCTCACATTCCTTGGGAAAGCAACACAAACAGCAGTGGAAATCCCACCCTCCGCGGCGCGGCGCGGCGCGCACGAGCGCTCTCTCATTGGATGGAGACCTGAAAGAAGCCCTGTGTTTAGAATCAGGAGAGCAGCGAGGACAAAGACACGAAACCCGTATAACTGCTTTTCGCGTTCTCGCTCTGTTTCGAAGAACGAAAAGTGCTAAGATGAAGAAGAAAAAATACAAAGACACTCTATAGGCGCCTTAACCATCTTTACAATATGGCCTTGAGTGCTTCATTGATTTTTTTATTTATTTTTATTATTATTATTATTATTTTTGCAAATGTTATAATGAAAAATGTAAAAGATACATTTTTCATTAAAATAATATTTTATTCGGGTATTTCATTGAGTGCTATTCTAAACGGCAGGCACCGTATATATTTTAGTTAAATTGCTTTTTTTTTTTTTTTTGACGGGCATTTAACATATATATTACCATATTTAGCATTAATATATTAGTAGCCTAATGATAATTATAAAGATATAATTTGTTATGTTTCCGTTTGGTGTTTTTGAATGATCAAAGCATTTCGCACTGTTTTTAAAGGAATCAGTTGAGTCAACCTTCTAATGACTCGCTAATAAGATAAAAGGCCCTCATATATCGCCATCTACTGGCCTAGGCGAAGATTTATTAGCATGACTGTCGATTATTTGTATTTTCCCCCAAAACATATAGTACTTTAAAAATTGAAATAAATAATACATAATAAGGTAAAGAGATTCAATTGATGAAAAGAAGGGGAAAATAAAACAATTACACGACGATAACTACTATGCAAATATTAAACGAGAAGAAACTCATCAGTGAATGGATTTAATATACTTTAGGGTGGGATAGGCCAGAATAAAATAATTTATTGTAGTCATACAGCCTGATATTTATGTTCTTGAAAATGAGCTATAAAACTAAAATTTTGTTTAGGTACAATAATAATAATAATAATGTATTTTAATTAATTTTAATTATTATTATTATTAGTAGTAGTAATTGTTATTATTATTATTACTATTATATTTAATAACAATATTAATAATGATAATAATAATTTTAAAAAATATATATTAGGTGAAAGACAAATAATGAACTGAAAACAAATATTGTATAGACCATTTGTATTGATTCTGATGAATTAAGCTGTATTGTCCCACAAGCATGTAAAGTATATTGATTGTAAACTCTTGTAATCTCTGATGATGTGATCATCCTCGTTCGGTTTTCAGTTGTGGTGTCATCTTCCCATCCTCCATTCCACTGAAACCCCAGGGTACATTTGGTCGTTGGACCGGACTGCAAATCATTCTCCCCTATAAGTGGGGCAAAGCCGGGCATTCTTTGACACTGGCGCTGGGGTCTTTGCCAGAGAACAGGCCATAATGCCACAATGAGATCTCGGCAGAGAGCCCAGAGAGACTGGGGCACGAGACAGTGAAAATAGTTGAATGAGGACACAGAGACCTACTTACTCCAATAGATACTGAGAGACAGACCCCGTAAGAACGAGAAGGCCTGGGGTATGGCATATTTGCCGCTAGAAATTCCCTGGTATTTTTATAGTATCACAAATTGCACATTTTTTTATAGTAGGAACTAAAAATTTAGTCCCAAACGAACTAGCATCTGCTGATTGATAAAATAGGACTAATTAATTCAGATTTAGTTAATTAGACCTGCAAACTCATTGTAACCATACTTATTGTAGCTTTTTACATTATATTTTGATGTTCACATAATTTACATTGTACTTAATGTTTATTGCAAGAAAATAATACATACTAATAATAATTTCTATATAGTTTTATTTTAGTATCATTGATATACTATTATTGGATTTTGAATTACATCTTTTATATTTTAATTTTTTTTAAATTTAGTTTTAGAAATTTTGTTGTGTTTTTGTCTTTGTTTTTTTTTTTAAAGTATGTCTAGACTAGGGGTGGTGAACGTCGGTCCTGCAGAGTTTTGCTTCAACCCTAATCAAACACACCTGAACAAGATAATCAAGGTCTGAATGGTTACTAGGAAGCTACAGGCAGGTGAGATTTTATTAGGGTTGGAGCTGAACTCTACAGGGCTGCGGCTCTCCAGGACCGGAGCTCGCCACCCCTGGTCTAGACAGTTTTCATTAAGTTTTAGTTTTGTTTATTTTATAATGTTATACTTAAACTAAAGTTTTTTTTTTTTTTTTTTTTTTTTTAACTTATTTCAGTAAATGTTTGATGGCAGTTAATTTTATTTAACTTAATGATTTTATTTTATTGGTTTTAGTTGTAGTTAATAATAAACCTGGTTTGTGGTCAGGTGTTAATTCTTATATCCAGCAAGGATTAATTAAATTGATTAAAAGTGACACTACAATTTTTCAACACTGTTTTCAACATTAATAATATTATGTAACAATTAATCATGTTTCTTCACCGAAATTCAGGTTTTGTCATCACAAGAATAAATTACATTTTAAAATATAAATACTTCAAGCTTTTTTTTTTTTAAATTATTTAACTTTTTTTTGAAGATAATTTTAAAAATAATAATAATCTTGTGGACTTTCAAACATTATCGGAAGGTAAAGATCCTTCTTTCACAAACCATTTGCTAAAATAAAATAAAAATAAAATAAAGAACTGACTTAAATTTTTGATGGCACTCAAATTCACATGAATTTAACAACCACGACAGAGACAAAAGACCTTTTAAATTAAATCATTTTATTGTTTAATGCACTGCCTCACACGTACATTGGATTCCTTTGCGTTGTGCAATATGGGACAATTACTATGAGAATGTGATGGCGAATGACTGGGTCTAGATTTGCTGAGTAGTTATCTCATGTTGAGAGTTGAGCAGAAACACTTCCACATCCGTCAGCACAGCAGAGTGTGACCGGAGTCAGATGATGTCTGCGATTCCAAGCCGCTTAGATCTCTACACCCATCCTCATTCCTGTGTTCAGCACAGCATACAAAGGCAATACGACATACAAAAATAAAATCAAATAAAAGCAACCATTTGCCAGACTTCCTACTCATACGCAGATAACACAATACATTAAATCACAAAGTTACACAGCAAAAAGAAAAAAAAAAAAAAAACTGTGGGGAAGCCACGTTAGAAAGAACAAATCATCAAAAAGAAGTGTACACCCTAAATCCTGAATCCTTCGCGACCCTAGGAGTCCAGGGTAAACGCTAGACGGGATGATTTCTGTTCTGTGCTCACCGCTGCGGTCAAACACAGACATCCATGTGGCAGTGCAACCCCATGACAGTAGCTAGAAGACCAAAATAAACAAGAATCCAAAAACATTTTTCTATATATTTCGATGAATGGGTTTGTTTTTGACGTATATGCACATGAATGTTCGTTTCTCTCTCTCAAAACATATACACTCATTTCATCAGTATATATGCCTGGTTATGGCGCACCAGGGGCACTTAAACTGAGTGATTTCACACCGTAGCTTCTTTTAACCCTCCTGCGTCGGGGTCGAGGATGTTCCTCTGACTTCTCTTTTCTCCAAACACTTCCTGCACCCTCCTTCCTTCTAACCCTCCATCTTTTGAGTTTTTTTTTTCCTGGAGACGCAGATACAGACAGAGCAGTAAAGTGGGAGAGAGAGAGAGAGAGCGAGAGAGAGAGAGAGCACGAGCGAGGAGGAGTGAGTGTGCGATCAGCCGAATGCCGAGCCGACCCCCTGCATCCCACGCCGTCTCTCAGCCCATCTCTTTCCACTGCCGGTAGAAGTCAGTGATGTTCTTCAGCTCCATGCCTGCTGCTGCCACCGCCTGGACAGCCACCTGCAGCCAGAAAGGACACAGTGTTAATGCAGCTTACAAACAGACACCACTACAATAACCCCAACCCAGAAACATCTGTACGATCTAAATTCTGCTGCGTCTGGGTGGAGTATATAGGCTAGCTTTTCCATTAAAGGGGTCATATGATGCGATTTCAATTTCTCCTTTCTCTTTGGAGTGTTACAAGCTCTTGGTGCATAAAGAAGATCTGTAAAGTTGCAAAGACTAAAGTCTCAAATCCAGAGATATTCTTTTTTACAGTTAAGAGTTAACCACACCTACCTAAAACGGCTCGTTCTAACACATCTCTACGTCACGATGTGGGAAGATTTGCATAACACCGCCCAAATGTATACGCAAAGAAAGAAGGTGTCACTTTATCGCTCTAGTGTTGTTGTTTCCGCTGGTGCCATGTTGTGGAGACGCTGTGTGTTTGGATGCAAAAGAAAAAGTACTTTGTTTGGCCTCCCAAAAGAGGACATAAGAAATCTTTTTATTTAAGTTCTATTTACAACACTGTCCTAGAGCAGTACAACACAAATATTCGAGTTTCACAGAGGATTGTTTTCTGAACATGGGAGAGTACAAGGCCGGTTGTGTGTAACCGGTCCTACTTGCCTCGCTCCGAGCGGGATTCGAACCACAGCCTCCGGCGCGGGAGGCTACAGGGCACGGCCTCTAGTGTCAGTCGCTAGAGCGCCTCTTGAGATCAGGGGAGTGAGGTTTACTTGCACAGCACTTGCTGGACCACGACTGTTACATGCAGAAAGGCTTTTACTCAAAAGTGGGGCAGTTCCAACTTTACAAGGACAGTCTGGCGCTTCTGACTCACAGTAAGTACATTTTATTATTTAAAGAATCTGCTACGTACTATTCAAACGCGAGTTTTGAGCAGTGTATAGTGCTTGTTGTTTGTTTCTCCGATCACAAATGCAGACATGGTGTTATGTTTACGCGGCGCAACGCAACGCTTAAAAAGACAGTACAAGTCATTATAATCAGTAATTATGTCCCCACTGGATGCAACAAATGCCTCGTTTATAATGGGTTTTATTGTTTTTGTGTCGTCGCGCCGGGACACGGTATCACAATACGGTAAGGGGCGTAACACGCCTTTAATTTCCGTCACACGCTTGAGGTATTTGGCCAATCACAACGCACTGGATAGCTGGCCAATCAGCGTACACCTCGCTTTTTTAGAACGGCGGGGCTTAGAGGAGCAACAATAATGTACAGTATGTGGAAAATAATGTTTTTTTTTTTTAACCTTAAACCGCATAAACATTGCGTTACACCAAATACACAAATAATGTTCTTTTTAGCAATGTCATATGACCCCTTTAAGAAGCTACATTTTACAGCAACATGCCACATTGTATTTAGCATTTTTCAAAATAGCTTTAGGAACAATATACACTACCTTTCAACAGTTTGGGATCAGTGTTTTTTTTTGAGAAATTAATACTTTTATTCAGCAAAGATATGTTAAATTGGGGGAAAAAAGTGATAGAAAAGACTTAAGTGATAGTGAAGTGATACTAAAGATTTAAATTTTGAATGAATGCTGTTCTTTTTAACTCTTACTGCTGAAAATTCAGCTTTGCCACCACAGAAATAAATTGTTTTTTTTTTTTTTGTTTTTTTTAAGTATTTTGAAATAGAAAACCACTATTTTAAAGCATAAAAATATTTAACAATATTACTGTATTTTTATTTATTTATTTATTTATTTTTTTAGCAAATAAGCAGCATTTATGACCATAAAGAGACATATATACATACATACACACACATATATACACATATATACATATGTACAGTGGTGGCCAAATTTATTAGAACACTAATATTTTCACCAGGTAAAAAATGGTTTTAAGTTATTTCTCTCTTTTGCTGTAGTGTGTCTGTAGGAAATATCAGTTTACATTTCCAAACATTATTTTTGCCATTAATTGTAATAATCCAGTGAGATTTTTGTTTGCACAAGGAGTCTGACAACAGAGATCTGATCTCATCATCATCAGTTTGTCTGGAATGACATGAAGAAACAGAACAAACTGAGACAGACTAAATCCAGAAGAACTGTGGCAACATCTCCAAGATGCTTCAAGAAACCTACCTGCAAAGCTACCTGAAAACACTTTGCGCAAGTGCACCTAGAGAAAAAGCTGCTTTAAACGCAAAGGATGCTCACACCAAATGTTGATTTAATTTAGTTAATAGAAGTTCATTGATAAAGAAAAATCTATTTATGACATTATTTTTGACAGCATCCTCATTTTACAGTATTTTTACACAAGTGCCTAAAACCTTTAACAGTACTGTAGCTTTGCAGGTAGGTTTCTTGAAGCATCTTGGAGATGTTACCATGTTATTTTCATTTTAGTCATTTTGTTGTTTGATGTTGTGATCAATTTAAAGTGAATTTCTAAAAAAAAAAACAAAAAAAAAAACAACAAATAATCTCATGTTATAAGGTTCTACAATACCACGCTATTATGATCGTAAAATCTTATCTGCAGTCTGCTAATGCCCGACTGACCTTCATGGAAGCTGATCTTTCAGTCAGCTCCTCTAGTGAGTGTCCTGTCAGAATGGTCACCATGCCAGCGGTGTCTTCATCTCCACTGCTCTGAGATCCCGTCAGCTGGCGACAGCTGTCCACCATCTTATACAGGTGCCTGTCAACAGGAACAATCAGAGCTGAGACAGCATCTACAGAAAACCCTACAGGACTTCGCAACTGCAGTCACAATCACTCTGCTCTCAAACAGAAAGTGAAGATGATGTGGCTTACCAGGCTTCAATGTCCTGTCGCTTTAATTTGTCCCTCTCAAAGCTTCTTCCTGTCTCTTTCTGGCAGCGGATGTACCTGTTGCACAATAAGTGAGAATAAAAGCTCAAGCGTGAAACATTAAACCGTAGACTCTCTCAATAGTACCGAGTTAGAATCAGACTTCTTGTTCTACAGGTCTGCTGTCTACAGTTTGGAAGAGTTTTATAATACCAGTATCACTACAACTCACTGCTGAGCTCAAGACGTACCTGTTCCCCTTCCGGAACTCTGTCTCAAGGAATCTGATTCCATCTCTCGCTCCAGAGTTCTCTTTCTTCAGCAAATCCAGACCATCAATCACTGCAAGAGACCCGAAATTCATCTCAGTCAAGCAATTTGTACAAACATACACTGATTGATCATTAACTGGTACACGTTCTGTACAAAAAGTCCATATTTGTCATTACATCTGAGGTACAAACTGGAGAGTTTAGATCTTAAATCATTTAAAGTGCAGAGATTAAAAAGAACTAGTGTAAACATTCTGTTAGCCAATCAAAAATATTGGCAAATTAAGTCAGAAGGCTGCCCTACAAATGTCAAGTATCTATGCCAAGACGATTCACAGGGCTCCCACTCTTTTTGACTGATGAATTTACTTTTCCATGACCTTCACAGTTTCTAGAGTGAAGAAGGATTTCTAAAAATCATTCTGAGTCAGACTGACATGCTAATGAAACATTCAGAATGATTTGTGAACTGGTTTGACTCAAAAGAATGATTTGCAGGTCTTACTCTTTTGTAAAAGTTTGTGCAGTGTTATTTTAGTATTGTTTATATGCTATTATAGTATTTATTAATATTTTGAATTAGCCTATATTTTCATATCATCAGTTATGTTCATTTTAGTCATTTTGTTATGTGTTTCGTCTTTTATATAAATTTTTTTTCTTTAAATATTTCTATACAGCTTTTATTTATTTTTATTTCAGTCATTTTACTACATCATAAGCACCCATTTCTAATTTTTAAGTTTTTCATAAAATTTTAAAACATAAATACTTTATTTCAGCTTATACACAATAACTAGCAGTGTTATTTTAGTATTATTTATATACTATTATAGTATTTATTAGTATTTTGGATTTGTTTATATTTCAGTTATTTATTGTCAGTAATTTTATGTGCTTGTGCCATTTTTTTATTAGTTTTTTTTTAGTATTTCAATATAGATTTATTTTATTTTTATTACAATTTTAGTAATTCTAGTACTTTAAACTCGTTCATTTCTCATTTTTATTCAAGTCTAAATTTTTCATCAAAATTTAAAATAGATTTATTTCAGCTTTAATCATCAAAAATTATTATTATTTTTTTTTATTGTTTTAGTTAACAATAACAACACTGATATCTTATGATCAGCAGAGTATAGCCAGATAAACATGTGTTCACTATAGAAATTAATTAAGATTGCATGACATTTCCAGACTTGAAAAACACCATTTTTAAATCCCCTGCCATTTCCAGATTTCCCACAACTGTGGAAACTCTCATTTGGAGGCGGGAGGAGACACGCGGGCTGACCTGTGCGAGGGATGATGATGATGAAGCAGCCGCTGGCAGCCAGCTGTCTGAGCAGCCCCAGGTGCTGGCAGAGAACCGTGGTATCTGGCACCAAATAGGGAGACATGGAGGACTGCGCTTTGGGCTGCTGCAGACTGCCCTCCAGCTGAGAGACCTCCAACTGCAGACAGAGGAAATGCTTCATTACTGTGCCCATTAATTGAGGACATTTGGATAAATGCTGTAAGCAAGATGTGCATTAATAAAAGTTAAAAATAAACCCAACAGCTGGTCTGACCTGTAGGCGCAGCTGGGCCATATCTCTCATGAGCCGGTTTCTGCGAGCTTCCTCCTCCGCCTGTGGACAAGTCAAGGCAAGGTCAATATAACCTCTGTGTAACCTCAAAACATGACTCAGATTTTACCCTCAGTAAACACAAGGTGTGAATAAGCAGCTAAATATATTTTTGCCCTTAATAAGGAAGAGAAAAACACAAGAGTAGTATACTGTAAACAGACAGATACATACATAAAAAGATCACAGTTGGTTTACACCTATGTTTTGTGCATTTTTTTTAAAGAATACCTTAAAGTGCCCTTTAAGAAATTAATGATTAAACCACAGATATATTTAACCTTACAATTCTGGGAAGAGAACTACAAAAAGGACACCTTGCTGTTTCACACATTCATTTCACTCCAAAGGGAAAAAAAAACATGAGAGAGAGGGAAAATGTAAGGACTGAGAGTGAAGGACTGAAGTGTTCTTCTTCAGTAAATTTTAAGATGGTTTTAGAGATTAATTTTATTTGCATACTGGTTAACCACAAGATTAACCACACTCCTGCTTTATATTTACACGTTTCTTGTTTTCTATACAAGAGTTTTATAAATAGATTAATGCTTTATTAATCAAAGATGCATTAAATTGATCAAACTGACAATAATAATAATAAAAAAAAAAACTTTTACATTGTTACAAAAAGAATCTTACTTCAAATAAATGATGTTCTTTTGAACTTTATATTCAACAAACAGTCCTGGAAACAACTGCATCGTTTCCACAAAAATATTAAGCAGCACAACATGTTTCTTGAAATGTTTCTTAAGCCGCAAATCAGCATATTAGAATGATTTCTGAAGGATCATGTGACACTGAAAACTGGAGTAATGATGCTGAAAATTCAGCTTTGATCACAGGAACAAATTACATTTGAAAACATATTCAAATTGAAAACAATTATTTTAATTGTAATAATATTGAAAAATGTTACTTTTTACTGTATGGTTGATCAAATAAATGCATCTTCTGTAAGCATAAGAGACTTTCAAAATCAATAAAAAAAATCATAACCTCAAATAGCTGGTCTGACCTGTAGAGGCGGACAATAGAGGCGGATACCGTCAAACAGAAATGTTTGGAGAACTTTGTAGTCATTATGTCTTACAGACCAAAATGTCTTATGACTAAAGCAGGATCAATAATGCGGGCCAAAATGGACTGATAACCTACCGCTGCTATCCAACATTTTAAAATTCGAGTTCTGTGTTCATCTTTGGATCTGCACAATGTTACATTTTTTGCATTAAAAACAATGACTATTGCCTAAAGTCTGCATGATTCACGTGTATAAACGCCCACTAACCTCACCTGAATGCCAAAAGATGGTTTCAGGTTAGATCTAACACTATATGACAGATAACAATGTTTAAAAATCTAAATTAAGACAACTGGATGTGAGTGTTATGATGTTGGTCGAATGCCAGAAATTGAAAATTAAAAATCTAATTTTGCTGTTTACACACATGCAACAAGATCTAATCAGTGTGTCTGTAGGATAGACTAAAACCAACAGAAACCACTTCTGAAAATCATGCAGGACTCTCAAAATCTGAGCTTATTTAACAGCAGGGACACAAAGTTCATGCTGATTGCAGTGCTCGTGCTGTAGTGGCGTCTTGTGAGAGACCTGCGCCTTTCACTGCAGCCTTATTCCATGAGCTTGTCATGGACTGCCAGACATTCTTTTCATTCGCAGACCCTGAAGGTTTTAATGAAATTGTACCAGAAAGAGCCGCCTCTTCACCGGCACAGCAAGGTGGCACTTCAACCATCATTTGTTCTACCCGTAAGGGCTGCGTGGTTGCTTGGCAACATAAGGCTCTCAAGCAAAAGCTCACAATTGTGGTGAGGTTTTATGAAAAAGCCTTGTTTTCTTAACCGTGTGGACCCTATCATTTAGATGCATTTTCTGTGACTATTTCTGCAAGGATTTAAGTGGTACGGCTATTGAAATCACCAACTGAGCCAATGTATCTGAACACGTGAAAGAGATCAGCTGTGTTACTGTTTCAAGAGTGCAAATCAATACAGAGCTGCTATTGTTCCACCAATAGTTTGGTTTTATGTCTGTATTTCATTACAATTCAATCTCACGTCTTTTACCATGCGAAACTGGGCCTTGGCCTGCTGAACCAGGTTGTCCTGCTCTGACTGGCTGATGCTGGTGAAGATGCCCGCCTCTGGGTTGAAGTGCAACACGTTGCCTTGGAGATTTGTGAGGAAGTGACCAAAGCTGCGAATACAGCACACGCGCACCACACACTGGACAGAATGGAGAAAAAGAGACGTAAAGAAGGAACATGAGAGAATGCAAAAGACATAAATGTTATATACTTATGTAATATGTAATGTATTAAAATCCTCTGCATTGTAATTGGCTGAAACCAAGTACTTGATTTTCACTGAACAAACATTACTGTGCATAATGATAGTGAAGTAGGGATGAATGAGAATCCTAAGAAATGTAAGGATTACAATTGTTTTAGTACTTTTGAGGAAGCACCAAACAATTCTATTCTATTATAATACATTAACTTTTTTTGGTTAACATATACACTATTGCTCAAAATATTGGAGTCGGAAAGCCTTTAATGTTTTTCAATTCTTAGCACACCGAGGCTGCATTTATTTGATAAAAGATACAGTAAAAACAGCAACATTGCAAAATATTATTACAATTTAAAAGAATTGTTTCCTATTTAAATATATTTAAAAATGTATTTTATTTCTATGGTGGCAAAACTGAATTTTCAGCATCATTACTCCAGTCTTTAATGTCACACGATCCTTCAGAAATCATTCTAATGCTGATTTGATGCTCAAGAAACATTAATTATTATTATCAATGTTGAGAACGGTTCGGCTACAAAAATAAATAAATACATAAATAAATAAATAAATAAATAAATAAAAAAAAAAACTTTCTGACCCCAAACCTTTGAAAAGTAGTGTACAGTATATTATGAACTATTTTTAAGTATCATTCATTAGAGTAAGGACTTGAATTCAAGTAAAATGTAGTAAAAACCTAGTTATCAGTAATGTTTTGGTTTCCACACAGTTTTTACTAAACGAACACAAGGAAAAAAAGATAGTCATACATGAAACGTATTAAACGTATTAAATGTATTGTATATTGTTATGTATATCTTTGATGACACAAACGAATTGTTGAATCAGTTGTTCAGAACAATTTTTGAATTGTTAAGACTTAAAAGGAAAATAGCGAAACAGTGCATATGCCACACAAATTCTTTGTGAGCGCATGAGCATATAAGGAGGTAAGTGTGATGGATACCTCATCCAGAGGGGTAAGAGAGGGTCTCTGGCTAGTGAAGTCCAGGCGTCGATGGGCTACGCTGAGGGCAGGAAGGTGGCGGAGGGCCAGATCCTCTGGCAGCAGCAGCGTCTGGACCAAACCAGGCTGCTCACACTCATTCAGCAGTTCTGTTACATCCTTATTCAGAACTAAATCTGCAATAGAACCAGAAAAAAAGATATTATTTAAAAAAATTTTAATACATTAATAAATGAGTTTTTATAAACTGATTTCTCTCACCTGTTTCTAATATCTTGCTGGCCTCAGGAAGCAAATTAAGCAGCACTGAGAGTCTGTTCCACAAGCTCTGAGAACTCTGTTTGGGTAAATACCAAAGACCAACATGTATACAAAACAGTAGCTAAGCAAAAAAAAAAATAAATAAATATATTATGCTGTTTACTCTGGTAAAATGCACAATTTTAGATTCCCATGTACCTGAGCGCACATGAGGATGATATCAGTGTTCGTCCTCAGCCAATCCAAGAAGACCTTCACCACCTGGATGAGACCCTGATTGGTCAGAATCTCCAGTCGCTCAGAAAGGGTTTTCTCACTGTGGATCGAATGGTTGCTGTGCTCACTGCCCTCAGAATCAGAGTCAGGATCTGATTTGACAAATCAGATATTCTTAGTTTTAGAAGTATGGACAAAATATGCACTTCCTGAAGGAAATAGCAGTGCTTGAAAGGCAGTGTAACAGTATAGTGTTAAGGTTTTAAGATAATTTCAAGTTTTAGGAAATGTTACATCAGAGTTTTAAACTTCAGATTTCTTAAAAATTATACACTACCATTCAAAGGTTTGGGGTCAGTAAGATTTTAAGTTCTTTCTTTTATTAAGCAAGGATGCATTAAATTAAACAAAAGTGACAGGAAATACATTTATATTGTTCTGTATAACTTGTTTTTCAAATAATTTTATTCATCAAAGCAGTGCAATTGTTTCCCGCATTGATAATAAAAAGAAATCTTAATATATAGTACATATTAAATTAATCTTAATAATAAGAAATTTCTCATGCACCAAATCAGCATATTAGAATGATTTCTGAAGGATCATGTGACACTGAAGACTGGAGAAAATACAGTAAAATAGAAAACAGTTATTTTAAATTGTAAAAATATTTTACAGCATTATTTTTTTCTGTATTTTTGATCAAATAAATCCAATCTTGGAGCATAACGTCGCGGTCGGGCGGAAACCTCCTATGTCCAAATTTTGTCAATTTCGTATTTTTTCACAAATCGATGCTATTGGTCAGTCCCCACATAGGTCTGTTATTTTTACAAATTATTAACCAATCTAAAGTGTTGAAAAAAGCTTGAGCGCAAATCTCTTAACTCCATTGGACACTTCAACTGTCTGAGGAGTCTCGTAACTCCACCTCTTCTTCACTCCGTGGGAGCCTCGCGGCATTATGTCTACTCAAGATTGAAAGTCGCAACGAATCCTCGTCGAGCAACACGTCCTCTGAGGTAAATGAGTTTAGGAAGATGTATGTAACCACAGTCGTTAGCTTTTGTTAACTATTGAAGCCTTCTCTCTTGTCAAAAGGCTCAACGCGACCGCCGACTTTGTTTGCGTGTAGATTAATTTCCGCCTATTAGACAGCCTAGTCAGCTTATCGTTTTATTTTGGTATTGCATCACTCAAAGCTCTAACGTTTAAAATAGAGTTTAGGAAGATGTATGTAACCACAATCATTAGCTTTGATTAGCTCTTAAAGCCTTGTCTCTTGTCAAAAGGCTCAACACGACCGCAGACTTTGATGAACACTGCTGGCAGCAGCGACGTCTGTGTCCGTACCATTCTTATCAATGACAGCATAATCTCGTATCTCCCTGCTCCCAAGTCATAAATCTCGCATCTCCAATTAAACATGATTTTAGGGAAATGTTGTGTTAATGTTGGTACACAACAGTATATGATAGCAATATAAGGTATAATACCAACTTTAACGATACAATGTTTAATAACTCAAAAAATATGCAGCTTTTTTAATTTCCTGAAAAATAATGGTTTTGGAGACCGACAGCGACGATAAGAGACTTTTTACTGGGCCTAAACTTTTAAACGGTGATGTAAAGCATAAAAAGTATGTTTAATTGACTGAAATAATGTGCCAAAAAAAGTATAAATTAATTGGAGAAAGCTCAAAATCACTTACTTGTAAGCAATGTACCATTGTCATTGGTTCCATTAGCAATCTCTGGACTCATGTTTCTTGGTATTTCTTCAGCAGGTGGTGTGGCTTCTTGCACTGGGGCGGGGTTTGAGTCTGGGGCGGGGTTAGTGCTAGCTGCAGGGCGGAGCAGTACATTGCTAAAGGTGGGGGCGAGTCGAAAGCAGCGTTTGGCTTGGAAGAGCTGAGAGGACATGGCCTGCAGGTTACTGCTGATGCTGGCGTCATTAGACACTAAGGGGCCGTTGGTTACTGGAGGTGTAGAGTTTTCCTCCCTAGACGGCTGAGGTTGCACATCTTCCTCTTGTTGTTGTTGCGGCGGCGCATGCTCAGCATCCTCCATGTCTTCGAGGTCCGAACGAGATTCCTGACTGTTCATGTCAGAGTCCGTCTCAACGTCAAAAGCCGTGCCGCCCTCATCCTCCTCTGAACCGGTTTCCCAGCTGCCATCCTCTGGCAGCGGTCCCCTCCGCCCTTCCCTCCCTAAAGTGTTCATCTGGACCCTAGCGGCTCCCAGACCGTCGACCGGACCGCCACCTTCCTCATCCTCTTCTTCGTCACTCTCAAATCCTTCGCTCAGGTCGCTCTCATCCTCCTTGTGAGCGCAGCGTCTGCGGCGAAGCATGGAGAGCCGTGAGAACTTCCGTTTCTGTTTTTGCGTCTCCTCAGCTGATCTTTTCTTCTCCAGGCTTTTCTTTGTCCCGGTTGTCCTTCCGTTCCCCTTAGGCTCGTCTTCCTCATTCTCCTTCTCTTCATCATCTTCCTCTAGGGAGCCATTCTGCAGGGTTCTCTCCTTTGAGAGAGCAGCACTACCATGATCTCTGGCATCAGCGTCATCTACAAACAAATGCATCACAATGGGAAAGTTAGCTTTATGTGGCAAAAAAAAAACTGAAACAAAAGCTTTTCCGAATCCTAGTGAGCTGCCTAACTAAAAAGCATTATAAGGCATCATAGGTGCTTCATAACAAAAATCATTATGGTGCTTTCTAAAATACCTAACTTCACTGAAAATCTGAGGAAGCACTAAATATTTTCTTCACGGATACGACAACTTCTGACTAAATGACGTAGAAGCAAAATAGAAGTATCCATACCAGTGTTATCAGTGCGCAGGGGTGGGACATCACTCTCTCCCTCCTCCAGTTCAGCTTGCAGTCGAATGTTGACATGATTGACCAAATGGGAGAACAGAGCCAACGTGAAAGCGATGGAGGCACTGTACTGCTTTGAAGCTAGAAATGAATTACAGTTGCACAGGTGAGTTAGTACTTCATTTGCAAAAGAAAAATTTAAACAAGAACTGTGGTTTGAATGCTTCCAACAGTTCCCTAAACGGGCATTAAATTGACAGATATTTGATTTATTTATTTTTTTAATATCCTGACTTTTCCAAGGATGGAAAACAATTTTAAAATACCCTGATATTTCCAGGTTTTGCATAGTATAGCATATTTCCACCTAAAATGGTTATTTAAATCTTTACTTTATATCTACTTGTCATTAAGTGATTTTATTTTACACACACTATATAAATAAGTAAATATATAAATAAATGAATATAGAGAGAGAGAGAGAGTTGTCTAAAGCAAATTATCAAAAAAAAAAAAAGTTTTCATTAATTGAAATAAAGCTGAAATAAAATAACATAAAAATAAAAAATAGATAAAACACATTGGGAATTAACTGAAATAAAAATAAAATAAAATAAGAATTAAATGAAATAAAATTACTAAAATTACTAAAACCGAAATAGATAAAAAGATAAATAAATAAAGCACATAACAAAACTAAATATTTAACTAAAATTTAAACATAAAATCTAAAATCTAATTAAAAATTTTAATAAATACTATAAAAGTACATAAATAACACTAAAACAACACAAAGATATATGTCATAGTTGAAAAACAGTGGTTGTCCACTAGTCCTAAGCATGTTCCTGACCATAATTAAAGGGATACTTCACCCAAAAATGAAAATTCTGTCATTAATTACTCACCCTCATGTCGTTCCAAACCCGTAAGACTACATTTTTGGGTGAACTATCCCTTTAAGTATATCTAATATAAATAGGTATTTATCACTTGTCCTTTACAGTCTTACATCTGGTCAGGATGCAGTCTAAATGTCTAAATATTACCAGGAAACTGAGCTTGCTGCCTGATGTATCAAAATCAAAGTAGGCCTGAAGTGACACACAACTGCCATTCCAAATAAAAATAATTTGCTTGAAGCCAGCACTATTTTTAGACCGGTGAAGCAGTACCTGTCTGCTTATCAAATGCAATGCAACATAATTAATGACATAATGACATTGCATAAAATGAGCAGCAGATGTTGTGATCAATTCTTTTGGGCCATACTTACCCCCTCTCTTCAAACTGTGCACCACCATAAGGCAAGTCACCACCATCTTGAATATGAGGCTGTCAGGAAGCACAGAGCAGACTGAGTCGTGCTCTTCCTCCTCCTCGCTGGCTGACTGGCTGCCGTGAGCAGGAAGGGGGAGGTAGAACAGCACCAGGTTATAGTCTTCCAGCACAGACTGGCACAGTGACGTCAGCTCCGTCTCCATCAGACTAAAGAGGTGACAGGATATTAGTCAAGCTGATTTGATTCTCAAATGATATCTTTCAGGTAAGGAATGATGCTTTCAGGAGGCGATGCTCTCACCTGTTCTTGGGCTGCAGCAGGCTCTGCAAATACATGAAGCTCACCAGCAGTCTTTTGATGTCTTTTGACCTGAAGCAAGAATTACCCAATTAATGTGAGTGCTACTTGCCCATGCTAGTCTACACCATGATGCTAGAATGCTTTATGTTATGGCTTGAAGGTCAGTTCTGAGTGCTTTATATTGTACTGATAGGTGCCGTTTACTGATTACTCCCATCACTAAGTCTTTATGATATTCTGGTCTCTAGAGACGGATAAGGTTGTATTACATTTGTAAACATTACATTATTAAACTTCCTACCTTAATTCTTGACTTAATATTTGAAAACGTTTGATTTCCTAAGTGTTACAAATTACAGTGGTTACTAAACAGACAGGACAGGATTATGAGGTAAGATGAGCCTTAATATTAAGACTATGGATTTTACTGTTCACCAGGAAAAAAAATGTCTGATTGATTAGATACGCAATAGCACTCATCTTCTGAAAAAACTGCAGAATGAGAGGTATTGCATTTATGTTAGTAGGACAAGTAATGTGTTGATGTTTAATACATAGGGATAAGGGTTTAAAATATGAACAAAAATAGTAGTGATACCTGTCTTAGACAGCACCAGTCCACTAATAAAATTTTATAATAAAAAACTGAAATAATAAAAACGCAACATTTCTTTGGTTTGATATACAAATATAAGTCATTAATAGTTAACTTGAAATAAAATTTATCCTATTTACTTTTATTAATGCACTTCATCTTAATGTGCTTGATCCATGAGTGCGTGATACTCAGTCTCCCTCCCCAAAAACAACCTTGTCATTTCTTGTCCTCTGAAACAACCAGTTTCACTCAGAAAAACCATAAGATTATTCTTAAAATAATTTAACTTAATTAAAATGTAAAAAAAAAAATAAAAAAAAATAAAAAAAAAAAATATCAAGAATTGAATATATTTATCTTTATTTTCTTCCTCAACAGAAATTGTTTTTTTAATACTCAGTTCCTGAAACTTCTGCAATCACAAAAATAATTGTAGTTAACTTGTTTACTATATTGACATTACCAGTAGTAAGAAAGAAGTAGAAAGAAGTAGAAAGAGCAAACAGCTTTTTCAGTTACAGCAGAAATACCAGTAGTAATATTATAGCCTATATGAGGGGCCTTTGAATTGTGTTGAACAATGGAAAGCAAGTCGAAAGGGTTGAGAACCTGATTTAGATAACAGGAACACACTGAACATATTTTCAAAAACACTCCTCCATCCTGTCTTTTATATGTATATAAAAGCGAGGGAACACACCTCTGGCGTGATGGTGAAAGTTTTTTCATCTCTTGTTTCTTCACCTGGTGGTACATCTTGGCCGCCTTGTCAAACAGACGCTTTAAATTCCCATAAGCGCCATCGAAGGGAGTCTCCGACTGAATACTATTCAACAGGAAAAACCAGTCTGTTATGTTCATGCAGCGTTATCAGATTCTTCGACCACTAGTCATACAAAACTGTAATGCTACTTTTCAAAAGGGAATGAAAAGGATTGTCATTAAACAGTCCTGCAATGCTGCTGTATCCATTTATTCTCCATTTAAATATGAAGCAGTTCTCAGATGCCTTACCAGCGCAAGTAGTAGTAAGTGGCCTCCACATTATAAAATTTACTTCCAGCAAGCGTACCCAGCTGATTAAACGGCATGCCTGTAAGAGACAACAAAACATTTCCTCAATGCAATAACATGAAAGTCAAATAAAATAAAAAAATAACAAGGAATCCATTAAATGTTCATTAAAATTCACAGTTTAACAGACAAAATCATAAAAAGCATGCTCTCTGGTGCCAGGAAAAGGTGTTGTAGGGAGGATGTAAGAAGCAAGGACTCGCTCACCAACGTGAGGTGCGACAGACAAGGCCTGGTGATAAAAGCGCTCTGCCAGCTGCTCTGCCTCCACTCCCGCCAGTTCATTTTGGTACCGCGCTTCATAAACATTAAAAGAGTTTGATTTCAGATTATGTGAACATAATATAACACTGCCAGACAGAGATTTGAGAGGCTGATTTTATAAAATATCAAGTGAGAACACACTTACCAAGATCTCCCAAGTACACAAGGCATCTGTGACACGCCATCTGGGCCCATTCCATCTCTTTAGGGGTGGCTGAGACTGGTTTCTTACGACCTGCAGTCATTAATCACAGAAAGATTATCTAATGTATGGTTCATTCAGCAAATGCTAAAACGGGATGGTCAGACAGCATATATTGTGGAATACCAGAGATTTTGCTATACGGTATTCCTACATTTTTAGACCGATGAACTTTTCCGTGACTTCTACAGTCAATTGTGATGACTCGATACCAATTTTTCATTATCCTTAAATAGATTACACTCACAAAAATGGAATTTCTAGGCAATTATACATTTTAGAGCTGACTAGAAAATTTTACATTTACTAAAAATTTAATTTCCATAATTTTATCAGGTCTAGAAACCACAATTTTTGACATCTCTGATATTTTCAAGTTCTCCATGACTGTGGGTACTCTGGCTGTTCTGTTTATATGGTAGACATATTTACAGTGAGGGCTAGTAAATGACAGAATTTTTTTGATGGATAATTATGCCTTTATGGGGTTCCCAAAACATTTGATCAGTGAATCTCCATGGATTTTCTAATTATTGTTATTACTTCATAGAGATTAAACTCACAAAGAGCAATTACTATTCAATTAAATAAAATTCACATTTAAGAAAAAAAAAAAAAAAAAAAAATCATAATTACTATATTTCTTTACATATTATTTGTATTAATATTATTTTCTATTAACAGTGTTAATAGAAAAACATTAACACTGATATAAATAATAATAATAATTTATTTATACAATGCACAGCATAAATGAGTACACCCCCTCTGAATAAATATAAAAGTTGTATTTTCTTAATGATAACTTAATGATAACTAATATAATTCATGGAAAATTGAAATATATTAAACAAACTTAATAAAAACAACAAAATATATGCCAATATTTTCTGTAAGATAAGTAAATTAGCCAATTTTGTTTAAATGAAGGATTGCAGAAATGAGTACACCCTAGATGTAATTCAGCAAATGTATAATATTCTAGTACTTAGTATGTCCTCCAGAACTTTAAGTATACTGCTCTTACCCTTCTTGGCACTGAGTGTACAAGTTCATGACAAATTTTCACATCTGTCCTGTTTAACTCCTGGAGGACGACCTCCTTAAATACTCTGGTCTTTAATGGGGAGTGTTGCTCAGCTCGTCTCTACAGAATCCCCCACAGCTTCTCAAGAGCACTAAGATTGAGTGAAATACATGTCCACTGAAGGATTTTCACCTTGGGAGAATGAATATCTTCATTGTCATGCTGAAAAAATGCCCAATAATGCAGGGAATGAGGAGGGTAGCATCTTCTGTTTCAAGGTTTTGTATTACATCACACAGTAGTGTGTGAATTCATGACAGCATTGATAAAGCACAACTCCCTCACACCTTCAGCACTCATTCATCGCTATATAAGAGCTTTACTATCACTGAACGTCACTGTGGGTACCAAGCACTTCTCACTGTACTCCTCCTCTAGCAACACCAGAACATTTTGGATGCTTTTGGATCCGAAATGATTGACTTAGTCTCTTGAGACCAGAGTTTCAAGTTTCAAGTTTGTTTTATTTATATAGCACATTTAAAAACAGCAAGCACAGCTGACCAAAGTGCTGAACAAATAAAGACATAGAAACACAGGACAACCCATACATTCATATCATAAACTCACAATGAATTAAAAGCCAAAGAAAAGAAATAGGTTTTAAGAGATGATTTAAAAACAGTTAAAGACTGTGCCGATCTGATATAGGCTGGAAGGCTGTTCCACAGCCTAGGGCCAGCAACTGCAAAGGCTCTATCCCCTCTATGCTTTAACCGTGATCTGGGGACAGAGAGAAGTCTTTGATCACCAGACCTCAGATTTCGAGTGGGATTGTATAGATGAAGTTGATCAGATAAGTAGCTTGGTGTCAGATTATTTATAGATTTATAGACATAGAGAAGAATTTTGAACTCAATTCTGAGGTGCACAGGTAACCAATGTAAGGATTTCAGAATAGGAGTAACGTGATCAAATTTACGGTGTCCTTTGAGGAATTTAGCAGCGGCATTTTGTACTAATTGTAGACAAGCAATGGAAGATTTAGAAATGCCTAGATAGAGAGAGTTGCAGTAATCCAAGCGAGTTGTAATGAGCGCATGGATAGCAATCTCTAAAGTTTTCACAGAGAGAAAAGATTTAATTTTGGAGAGAAGACGTAGCTGGAAAAAACAGGAACTATTAACCGCATTTATTTGTTTATCAAATTTAAGACTTTGATCCCAGAAAACACCTAGGTTCTTAATACAGGAAGAAGTAAAAGGAGCAAGGTAGTCCAGATCGATAATTCTGCTCCCTGAATTTTCACTAGGTCCAAAGACTATAACCTCGGTTTTTGATTCATTCAGACAAAGAAAATTCTGAGAGAGCCACGTTTTCACTTCATCCAGGCACGCAAAAAGAGGTTCCAGAGCAGCATGTTTATTTCGTTTCAGAGGTAGATAAATTTGAGTATCATCTGCATAGCAGTGAAATGATACACCATGCTTTCTGAAAATAGAGCCCAAAGGAAGTAAATACAAAGAAAAAAGAATGGGAGCGAGAATAGAACCCTGCGGCACTCCACAGGAAAGTTTGGCAGGCAATGAAGAAAAATTGCCCAATCTGACTGAGAAACTTCTATTTGTTAAATATGATTTGAACCAACAAAGAACAGTTCCCCGGATACCCACAAAATATTCTAGTCGAGATAAAAGAGTTTTATGATCAACTGTATCAAAAGCCGAGGTTAAGTCTAACATAATTAGGATAACAGAGTCACCAGAGTCAGTCGCTAACATAATATCATTAAGGACCCATAATAAAGCAGACTCTGTGCTATGCAGAGGCTTAAAACCAGACTGGAAGGTTTCAAAAATATGATTTGCACTAAGGAAAGACTGAACTTGAATAAACAGTTTTCTCGAGTACTTTTGTAATAAACGGAAGATTTGAGATCGGTCGAAAATTATTGAAATTACTAGCATCAAGAGAAGGTTTCTTGAGAAGAGGAGTCACAGTAGCCTCTTTGAGGCTATCAGGTATAGTCCCCGAAACTAGACATTTATTCAGAAACAACACCAAACTAGGGCCAACCGAGTCGAAAATTTGTTTTAAAATACGTGGAGGGAGAACATCATGAGAGCAGAAAGAAGGTTTTAAATGGCCGATAGTTTTTTTGAGAGACTGGAGAGAAACTGGATCAAAATCACTCCATATGGCTGAAGAACAGCTAAATTCAGGTGAACCATTAGCAAATGGTTGCAACTGAGATCTCAAAGTAGTAATCTTATCACAGAAAAACTTTGAGAAACCTTCACATAAAGACACTGAGGGATCTGAAATCACATTTACATGAGGATTTAACACAGAATTTATAACAGAAAATAAGGCTTTAGAACTATGATGATTCTTTGCAATTAAATTAGAAAAATACTTAGACTTAGCAGATTTCACTGCTTTCTGAAAAGTAGCAAAACAGTCTTTAAGCATTTCATATGAAATTTGCAATTTGTCCTTTTTCCATTGAGGATGGATTCCCAGGAGTCTCTATTTTGTAAATATTGGTCTTGGAAGAGGTTAAATGAGTTTATTTTGCTTTGGCTACAGTAGGTAATTCTAGAGGTGACAACAACCATGCATGTCACTTCTGCAGGCTGCGTCATACTCTGTGAGATAAAGTGTCACTTTTTTCATAGCTTTGCCAGCTCTGAGACACTTGCATGTTATTTCTCCTGCTCTTTTTCTAGCAAAAATTCATTCATCACTAAATGAAAACTTAAAGCGAAGACCTGATTATTTCAGGAGCCTTGTCACAAGTCCATTCTTTTTGAATGTCGGTGCTACTTCTGCTATATTTTCACACTTAAAACAATAATTTGGTATTCCTCTTGTACCATTGTCCTCTTTTATGCTAAGAAATAAGTCACCTGGCAGTTCTCTCCCAAGTGGTTCCGCTGCTGCCAGCATCAAGTCTTGAGTATGATTCCGTGGGCTATATAACACTTTTAATTGTAAGGAAATTACTTGTCTTTAAAAGTTTTGGTTCAATATACTTACCTGTTGATCAAAAATAGCCTTAAACCTATACACATTTTTTATTTTGTAACTTTCAGGAGGGTGTACTCATTTTTGCAACGCAACATTTTATCACTTTGATAAGAAAATCTTATTTTGCTGAATAATTTTTACATTCTTCTTTGGTAATTGATCAAGCAGGCTTGTTGGAACATTATATCTCCAAAGAAACCTAACATGTCACCTAAGTAAAGAGTAATTGCTGAATTTGTTAAGTTTTAGAGGGGGTGTACTCATTTATGCTGTGCACTGTATATTTCTATATTTTCATTTTAATTAGAAATATTTAAGATTTATTTGAGTTGAGTTGAGTTGAGTTTTATTGTCATTCCGCTACATGCGGGGGCATACAGTGGAACGAAATGTCGTGCCTCACAGGACCACGGTGCTACATAAATACAGGCATACAGCAATGAAGTAAAACAATATAAACCTATACACAAACTATCCTACTGATAGATTTTGACTATAAATATACTATCTATATAAAAAATTTACCTATACATAAACTAAAAAATACAAACTATACAAACTATACGAATGCTTCAGATAAATACTGTACATGTGCAAAGAGAGACAATGTGAGTTCAAGCATTTTAAATTCCCCCAGTTTTCCATGAAACTCTGGCTTTAATATGCATACGGAAGTATGTCTCACCGATGAGTGGATCGGTGACGTGTGTCCAGTCGATGCAGTCCTGCAACTCCAGCTGATAGTGTGACTGGATGTAGAGCAGCAGGTGTTGAAAGAAGCCCACCCCAGCGATCAGATGGGTCCTGTAGGCGCACTCCAGAGCACTGCGGCTGTGAATATGCTGCAAAGACAGGGAGGATTTCAGCCTGATAACAAACACAACAGCAAATAAGACTACTTTAAATCATGGAACGTGTTACACAACAGTACCTTCTTGTTGGTCTTGATGACCTGAATGACCTCATAGTAGACCTTCCTCCACAGCAGCTCTTCTGCCTTGCGTCCATAGTCCACAGGGTGCAGGAACATCAGCTTTACACAAAGTTCCCGCAATCTGGTTAAAAAAATATAACAAAAAGAAAATAAGAAGCTGTGATATTTAAGTATATGGGAACATTAATGAGTTGTTGTGTCATAAACAGATGTGACAAGCGATAAAAGCTCTCTCTTCCATGTAAATACAACATAATCTGAACAATTATATTGCGTTGTTCCTGTCAGGTTGCAGAGAGAATAAACTTGTGCTTACTTGTTCCTCAAACTGATATTCTCTGGTTTGAAGACCTCCCTATATGACGACTTGCCACTGATTATAATATCCAACTTATGCACAGTTTCCACCACAGCCCTACATAAAACAAGAAAGAAATGATGAAAACAGTTATATATGCCACATACTCACAGTATATTAAATTTCCATTCAACACTTTTACGTATTAAATTGAAAATCTTAATTATTGACTTCAGCGTTGATAATTTAAAAAAGGGTATGCTTTCCTTTAAACGTCATGTTTTTTTATAATGTTAGTAACATTTCAAGATGAACATTTACTGGACTGAAGCATCTTGGGTTTACTTAATCATCCAAACATATTTTTTGGGGGAAAGATCATGTTAAAATGTGAGCATCAAAATTACATTACAAGCTAGAATTTTATTGTACTTTATTTATACATATGCTCAGTTTGGGCCTCTGAATAAAATGTTTTTGAGATCCATATTCTCCTATATCACACTATATGAACCACAAAAGCTCAATGTATCAAATGAGATACCAATCTTTTTTAGAGAATTTATTTTACATTTACTCTAAAGGTTCAATAAACTGTTTCATTTAAAATAATTACATTTATCTGACTATTATACATATGTCAGGCTTGTTATCAATCGTTGCGCGTGCAGATGCTTTAAATAGCTTCAATTCTCATGCAATTCTGGCCTTTCATTCTTATATACACATATCTATCCTTTTATAGAAACTAAAATGAGACCCTCTAGACATAAATCATGAAGTAAATTTAGATTAATGGCTATAATTTGATGCCAGACATGCCAAATAATATAGGATTCCCAGATGAGACATTATGGACACGCAGAGGCTAAAAATGGCTAAACTACCGCTGTATTCAGGTGTCAAGTGTCTCGTTTAGCATTTCATCGTTATGAATATGCTTTCCAACACTTCTGACCCACAAAAACATAAGATATATAAAGCATTACAGAGACTTCCTGACAGTACCGGCCTGCGGTCAGCACTCTTACCTGTACAGCCGTTTAATATGAAGCACTTTGGCCTCTGGCTCGCTGTCTTGACCCGGTCCGCTCATCCTAGCAGGGATAGTGCGGCTGCT